>OY982955.1:24129372-24764049 GCA_963890685.1 Plagodis pulveraria | reverse complement strand
AACGAAAAAATATTTAAAAAAAACAGAACAGACTTGCAACACGGATAAGTGTGACATAACTTGTGGAAGTCAGTACTACAAGTTATGAGGGTGCTAGTTCAAACACCCTGAGCTTACAATTTCTGAGTTCAACTTCCACAAATTTAGTTTAGTTTTCCGTGTTGAAAATCGGTTCCGTGTATTGTATTCTCTCTTTCAATGATTCGTAATGCAAAGAATATTGATTGTGTCACTCGCCTACAAGCTACTATAACTACTAATTTAGGCAACCGAATGTACACAAACAGGCCAAATGCTTAATCCTGAGTAACCAACATTACCGAAAAAAAAAAACAAGTTTGGATGATCGATTAAGTAATGAACAAAAAACTTTCAAATAGTCATAAAAATATACGCGTCAACTTAGAATAAAAATTAAAATTTACTGACTTACTATTTTTAGGAATCCGTTAAATAATAACCTACTTTTAATACAACTTTAATCACATTTTTTCAAATTTATGCTATTATTTTTTAGAATGTTCGCAAACCAATTATAAACTCAAATCGCCGTTCAGTGGAGATAATTTTTAGGTCATGTAGCTTGATTCAGTGGTTAGGTCCTGACTCAAGCAAGTGCTCAGCTATCGCTGATTTATGAGTGTCACAATTCTTCACAGCTGCGATATGCTCTTTAACCCTTTCTGCGTTTAGTCTGTCCAATATAAGAGCTACCACAGCTGCAGTCAATCTTGTAAGTATATACAAATAAAAACTTCACCATTTCTTTATCTAACTATTTTGAGGAATGGTTAAAAGTTCCACGAAGGATAAGTAAATAATTAATTCCTAATTGTGATTTCTTTACTACGAATACTTTCATTATACCCCGTGGGGTGTTTTAGAATATTCGCAAATTATAAACTCAAAATTGAGATATATAACAATTAGTGTCAATTTGATATCTGTCACATTTAAGACCCATGTCATACGATACGATACGATAACTCTTTATTGCATACCCATAAAATTACAGATAAAAGCACACAAGTGCGCTAACTTAAAAATAATAATTAAACAATGGCAACACAATCGGCGGTCTTATCGCTAATGCAACATCTTACAGACAACCTTTGGATGGACAGGATTAATGCGAAAAAGTGCAGACGGTGGTGTGCAACAAGAAAAAAAAACAATCAAAATCAAATAAATATTTAGTTTTGTATTACAATAGATAGACATACATATACTAGATAAACTATAAATTAAAATAGTGTTACACATAATACATGTTATAATATACAATATTAAATACATAAAACTATATTCTCATACATAATATAATATATATATGATAAATATATCAAGTATTAGCATAAAGAAGCAGTTTCAGCAGTTTAAGGATAAGCTGGACATGTCATATTAAATTAAAAAATATGAAATTAAAATCGAGGAATACAATATCACCTGTCACTTCGACATCTGTCATGTCTGTCCATTAGTCCGGCCGCCCGTTTGCTCGTCCGCGCTCCCGAATCCTAACACGCAGTTGCCCAGTTTCCCATTTTCAATAACTGAGTGACAGCCCTACTAAAAAACGTAAGAAATTTGGATTTTGGAAGCTTTCCTTCTGTACGGTTCTTTATTTATGAGGCATCCGGCGCGAAATCGGAGGACGCGAGTTCGATTCCCGTCCAGAACAAATAAAGTTGTACTCTAATATTTTGTAAATGAAACGGGCGAACCCCATTTTTTATTTCTTAGAAGAAAAAACACTCAATTTATATATTTTGCCACAGTACATATCAATGAACCCGAGACGATAATACACTACACTGAATCTTTTACTTTACCCATACATCAAATACAGCGTGAGTAACTTTCCCGATAATAAAACCTACGTTAGCATAGTTGTAGAACAAGGAAGTCGTACAAAAAGGGTTTGAACGGATTAAGTTTCAGTGCAGGTTTTAAATGAAAAGGTTTTTCACCTTTTCATGATGTGTAATAGAATTAGCAGTCTGCTAAGTACTTCTGAATAAAACAAGTAATATAACTGCAAATATGTTAAATGTTTTTTAATGTTACATATATTCGTCTGGTCGCCAGAAATATAAGAATAAATTAATATTGAAACGAAATGTAATTTGAATAGTTAAAACAGATATGCTTACAATAAAGCATTGTCATATATATTGGTTTTGAACGTATTTAATAAAGTTTTATGTAAACTTATGTTGCAGTTCGGACTCTAACTGTACACAGTAAGTTGGCCCACATTCTATTACATGATCCAAAACATACACTCGTATCTGCTGAAGCGTTAGTGCTTAGAAATTCCTACACACGCCTTAGGGAAAGAAATAGCAAATCCAATTTTTTGGTTGATAGATTTTTTTAATATTATTAGTAACCGAATAACAGAGCGGTCCAATATGCTACTGTCACCAAATACTAACTGTATGTTTCGGCAGCTGTCGAGTAATGTGCTGGTTCCAATTCTAGAATAAGCCTGTTTACTACCTTTGACAACATCATCACTTACCATCAAGTGACATTATTATCAAAAGCTATACTATCGGCAAAAAAAAAGGTAAAATGTCTGACACTCAACAAGGATTCTTGATGAAAGGCCTACAATAAAACCTGGTTATATATAAAAACAAATTTTGATACAATGATGGTATGGTCATGTATGGAATCTATGGTCCAAGGTTTCAATTCTACCACGTGTGACTAAAATTATGAAGTTAAACTTACAGTATCAAAAAATACACTAGCTCTACGTAAAAAAAACCTAAAAATAGGTAAACTGTATTAAACTGATAATAAAAAGGAAGATCTAAAAAGAGTATGGACCCAGAGTCTGTAGTGAGAAAGTATAATAAAAAAAAAACTTACAGTATCCGTGAGAGGCGCAATCTTGATGTCTTCAATATCCACCTCGTTCAGGAAATCCTTGAAGGTCGGCGATATCGTCAGGAAGGACGGCGAATTTAGGATATCCACTTTCGTTACTCGTTAAAAATCGCGTAGAAAATTACAATCGATATCGATTTAACCTCTCCTATATACGTTCCACAATGTATAAAAATTATATTTTTTAGTACAATTATTAAAATATTTTTTTCCCGTAGCAACTTTTTTAGTGTCCGTATTTGGCAAATGATTGTCTCTTATTGCCAAAAAATAGTTTTGAATTTTTGCGTAACGAACTTTCTGAAATACTGCCACAGACTTAGTAAAATCTTTCTTACTGTCAGTATTGAAGTATTACGTGAAACTTTATTGAGCTATTTCAATTTCGAATGTACAGGTACGGCTATTCTTATATCTTGTTCAGTTATGACTCAAAAAGCTGAGATGTTCGGTCCGAGATCTCATTTGACCCTTGAGCTTGCCTGACTAAATTGACACTCGCATTGACCCCTAATTATGTAATTTATGATGGGTGCATGATCACGTCTTCCTGTTTGTTCGCGATGTGTAATTAAATTTTGCTGCTTTCTCTATTCTGCTCGGTTTGAATTTCTTATATTTTGGTTTCTGACGCCATCACCTTCATATTTTTTTTTATTGCTTATAGGTGATCACCACTTACCATCAGGTGAGATTGTGGTCAAAACACAATCTCACCTGATGGTAAGTGATGATGTGGTACCGACCACGGTTAACAGGCTTAACCTAGAATTACTAGCTCTCAAGGACAGCTGCCGGAACACACCGCTAGGTGCTTGGCGACAGATTTTGTACTTGAGGGTGCTAGCCAGGCGGGCATTTGCAAAATGCCCTTCCACCATGCGGTGAAGTCATAATCCCGCGGCTGGATTCGAACAATGGACCTGGCCGCGGCAGTCCATAGCCAATTCCACTGAGCCATCACTTCTCACAACTAGACTGCGCTCAATTCAATTTAAAAGTAAAATAATAACTTTCTTTTATTTATTTCCGATTCTTTACGATGATCCCCGTCTTGCTTTTACAAGAAATTGAAATATAGGTTATAAGTAGTATAATATTCAATAAGATGACTGATGAAGTAACTACAATTTATGGTTCGATCCCCACCGCCGGCTTGAGCTTCACCGCATGGTGGAAGGGCATTTTGCGAATGCCCGCCTGACTAGCTACCACCCTCAAGTAGAAAATCTGTCGCCAAGCGCCTAACGGTGTGTTGCGGCAGCAGTCCTTGAGAGCCAGTGAAATTACAGGCACATGAGACATAAAAAAAAACTATGTATCAAGGTGCCTGCGCAGTGCAATTCGTCACTTGTGATGAAATGCATCCTGTTCTAGGCAGAGGTGAGTCCGCTTACCATCAGGTAGGCCGCGAGATTGTTCCGTCACAATAACATAAACAAAATGTACAGACCTGCTAGGCTAGCATGCGCAAACGAGAGATATGTCACGCATGACACGATATTTTTTGTCGAATCGATTAATTCCTCATTATGATGATGATGACTTCTAAAATAGGTACATAATCACACTTTGACTTGCCAAAAATATATGGTTAATAGAGATTTCCGTTCTGTTCTTATACATATTAGTATGTATATGTATATTCTTCATTAAATATATCATTAATCATTTATTCAACTTAGGCGGCTACTACGCGCTTATGAAGGTCAATCATATATTTTAATATTGAAATATTCTAAATTCTACAGCCATGTTCAGCCAAAATGTAATAAAGCCACTGCGAGAAGACCGGGAAAGAAACTAGGGTCCAATATTTTTTAAATGCCTTTTTACCATTTGAAAAGTCATTCTATTTAAATGCTAAAATAAAAAGTATCAAATTATTTCAATATACCTAATTATGTTCAAATTACGTAGCCGGGACAGGTGATTGCTTGGCAGAGGCGTAATTGTCCAAGCATTTTTGTCGCTCTAATGATCACAAACTTAATAGTGGACTTTCTATTATTTGTTGTTGTTTTATCAAAATGTGCTTAACGTGCTACTTGAATTTTACTTCTGTGAGTAATATCTGCTATTGAGAACTTTATTATAAAATCGCACACAATCTTTACTAGCTATATGCCTACCTACTTGCTATAAGAGCGCAAAGGATGGTGGTGTGTCTAGTACAACAATACGAATGATACTTCTACGTCAGCAGTAGGATGATGCTCCTTTGGCTCTTATTTTCCCTTTTCGAATATTTTATCGAAGTTTTCCCTTAGTCGGCTTTTGTGACATCCTACTTTGAGGATATAGACCGGTCTTGATACCTTATTAATATATTCCTTAATTTGTCCACATTTGTATATATATTGTAACCAAACCTGGGATAGAAGCAGTGATGGCTCAGTGGCATTGACTATGGACTGCCGTGCTGCAGGTCCATGGTTTGAATCCCGCCGCGGGCTTGAGCTTCACCGCATGGTGGAAGGGCATTTTGCTAATGCCCGCCTGGCTAGCGACCACCCTCACGTAGAAAATCTGTCGTCAAGCACCTAACGGTGAGTTCCGGCAGCAGTCCCTGAGAGCCAGTGAAATTACAGGCACATGAGACTTAACAAATACGTCTCAAGGTGACGGGCGCAGAGCAATTCGTGACTTATGACGAAATGCATCTGTTATAGGCAGAGGTTAGTCCGCTTAACATCAGGCGGGCCTCGAGCTTGTTCCGTCACAATAAAATAAAAAAATAAAAACTTTTTATATTGTACTTAGTTACTATACATAAAAAACAGCTTTTAGTTTCACTTACTTTATTTTCGAAATAATATTTTTTAAAATAAAACTGTCATACAAAAGACGCTATAGATAAAACTAGAATAAAACAGAGGTGGGAAAGAAAACATGAAAATGATAACTTAGGAGAGCGCGTTTGTAATGGCTAAGGTAACACGCAAAAAGAAAAGTCTCTTATTCACAGAAAACTATCAAGTTAAAATATGTGAAACAACTTGTCCCTCTTGATAAGGTCTACTTGTTTTTTATCTGTATCAATTCTTAAATCATTATTATCAAAAACATCATTAAAATGTTTTTGTTTGAAGCGGAATTAAGACTCATCTTTGTTATTTTATTCTATCGTGTACATTTTAGAGGAATAAGTTTTAGAAATAATGAAGACTTAGAAAATATGATCAAGATTAATTAACGTACAATTCATCTATTGCTAAAAATGTTTTACCTTTTCAGCCTTTAACCCATTGACATCATCAGGACTACTTGGGTCTATTTATGAATGAAATTCTATTGATATCATTATTGATGATCCCATTGAGTTAATATGAAATTTAATATGGTAATTTGATTACGTAGTTATTGCGTATGCGCAGATCCCTCTCTTTTTGGAAACACCCTGACAATATTTATCAACAAAATTGATGTGAATTGAAGCAAGTTTGGCCATTTCTAACAGTGGGTGCATACTTAAAGGTTAAAAGATGAAATAGAAACAATACAACTTAAAAGCGTTTCATGTTTAAGTATAATCTACTTTTTAAGTACATTATCAGCCTACTCTACAATATGTAGAGTACCTCGCTAATGCGTTTATATCTCGTGTATTAAAAACAAAAACTAAAATATTATTTTATTAAAAGCGCTGTAACAAAAATGTTTTGACAATAAACAAAGAGAAGTTGCATGAGACAGGAAATTATTACTATAAACTAGTCTTCTTGTAGCATTATTCCCTATCGTTCGATGTTCTTACAGTAACTAGATTAAAAATAAAATACATATATTTAAAAGATTAGTTAAGTAAGAAGTTTACATCTCTTTCGTGAAATGTATCACGGAGAGTACGGTGTCGAGAAGATATACTGCTCCCTGGATAACGCAGAGAGCCCCTAGCGCGAGACCAACCTGAAAGGAGAAAATAGCTTTATTAAAATATTAATTTTATGTTTTCATAAACTATTTTAATAATATTTGTTATTAGAAAATAGCTTGTTGAGTACGAGATACTAAGCAGGGCCGTGAGGTTAAAATTGCGTTTTTTTACCCGTTCAATATATTTGACGTTTGTCAAATTTAAATAATTTCAAAATTCTAAAAATAGTTTTATTTATGGGTACTAAATTTCATGAAGATCAAACTAGACGTTAAAGTTACTGTCGAAGAAATATACAAGAATACAATAATACAGTGAGTCCGCTTTTTGTTACTCCACCTATACATATATCAACCGCTTATTATGACGTAAGTAGTACGTAGTACACAGCAAAGTTTGCTTTTCTTATAAAATTCTTTATAACTAAGTCGGATATAATGACTTCTCTTATTTATTCTATTTGGGGGCGATATGTCCTGCACTGACGTCCCGCTTGGGGTGTTTTGTGCATATGACTTCTCTTATAGTGACATGTAGCTTATTGTAACCCATTTTTAATATATTGCGTCCTGACATAGTGATCGACATAGTCTCAACACCTTTGGATTCTGGAGAGTTCCGTGATACCTGATGACGTTCAGCGCGTGCATGGCTTTCTTGTTTTGAGTCTCAGTGGGTAATTTATAGTTGAAGGTCACGAGTTGTTCCTTAGTGATTTGTAAAAAAAAAAATACATCTCAACTGTTAGATTTTTCTTCAATGTCATTATAAACGGATTCCACTGTACATGTGTTATATTCAGGCTCCATCTTACAACAGAAAGCTCGCTTATAGACACCAAGACAAGTATACATAAAAATAGGGTAGTTATACCAAATAAAATAAAGAAGATACCTAGTAAATAAAAAGATGTATGTGACCCGATCTAAGTGTTATATGTGTCCATTTGGATTGGAATTAATTCAATGACAGCATTATATTAACAGTACAAAACACGTAAACGTTTTACTTAGTAGGTACTTTTTAACTTACATCTCCAGATATGTAAAATATAATTAGCATCTATTTTCACTTCAAGCGAAGCAACGCATATCGACGACGACGGTCTAAATTAACGGCCTAATAAATCTCATCAATTCCTTACTTGTTTTTCCGCGAAAACGAACTGGAACTGGTGCTCGCCCTGGTATCCTCCCCAGTAGTGCAGCGCGACGGCTCCCACGGCAATCCACAAGAACACGCCCACAAAGTTCATCACGATTTCCGACATGGCTCTGAAAATGGGAAAAATATACGTTAAGATTTTTATACACCAGTCTTCATGACGTGCTTACAGAGAAAATGGGTTTCCGCTCTCTGTGCTTGGGACCAACATAGGATTCTATTTACTACTGCTGCAAAATAACCATTTTCCTGGACTGTTTGTTTCCGTACATCGAAGTCAGTCCTGGTAAACGGTTGTCTTCTTTCCTATCTATCGAATAGAGATTGAGCGCCCGAATTATAGTGAGTGTTATATCCATCTTGCCTTTTGTGTCTTGTTCTGACACATGTGCGCTCCAATATATATATATGACGAATTTCTGGTAATAAAATATGCATTCGAAGAAAGGAAAAAAATTGAAGGATCTGGCTCAGTTGTAAACAAATAGGGTTCCATTCACAACATTGCTGTTTTTTTCGGGTTCAAAACAGTAAATCCACGTTTCGTCTCCTGTGACAATGTCATAAACAGCATTAGAATGTCCGTGGTCGTACTTCAGTAGCATCTGTGAGCACCATTCCACGCGAGCCAGCTTCTGCTCCGCTATCAGTTCATGAGGGATTCATGACAACTATCAACCGACAACTATCTTCGGAGCAGGAAACATAGATTGTTTGCTGTTCCGGAGCATAGAACAGTTGCTCACCAGACATCTCCTATACCACGATCCCTTGCCGCCCTCAATGATCTCCTTTATGCCAAACCAGACTGTGATTTGTTAGCAGTTGAATGGAGGGACATAATGGCGGAATGCTTGAGTTATTGTGAGGGGGTCAAGCCACATTACCAAAATCGAAATATCAAATATTGACATTTGCTTTTATCATGTTTCTAAAGTATTTAATTCATAAATTTGTAATTATAGTTTTTATTGTTTTTTAACCGGTTTTAATATGTATTCCTTTTTTGACATTATTTTATATTGACATTATTTGCAAGTGACATTTTCGTGCATTTGACATTTAAAGTAGGTAAGTAATTAAGCATAGTACTTGATAATTATTTTAAAAAATGTGTAATGTTTATTTTAATAATTTTTTAATCATAATCTGGTATTTTGTTATATTTTAATGTAAGTAATTTTTGTAATATGTAATTACATCTATGGTTATATTTCTATTATGTAATGTGTCATTAGTGTAATTCGTCTACAAGCGGTACTAAATGAAAAAAAAAATAAAAAAAAATGACGACAACAAAGTTTCCAAACTTTTAATTCGTGTAAAATTTTCTGAATATGACTCATAGCAATCCCCAATAGTTCTTGAATTGTCTCATAGGTAATCCGCGGGTTTTCTTCAATTAGCCGCTTAACAGTAGCACATTATTTTCGTTGACGGCAGTTGAAGGCCGCCCTTCACGAAATTCATCATGTAAAGAAACCAGACCTCTCTCAAATTCAAACCATCGCCACACGGTGATCATTCATAAAAAATCATCGCTCTAAAATCTTTTGCGACTTTTTTTTCCAGATAGGTTAGCCTTTGAACACTATCTCACCTGATGGTAAGTAATGATGTGGTCGAAGATGTTGTTCAGGCTTACCTAGAAGTTAGCCTGAACAACATTTTAATTCCATTTTCGTTGCGTACGTAGAACTTTGCTGTGTGAAAAAAAGACAATTGTCACTTGATTTCCCGCCATTTTTTTTATTTATCACTAAAATTGTTGTAAGTCGTTTAAAAAAATATTCAAATAGTTCCGACTAGATAGAAATGCAAAACTTTTAGTGTGCCCCGTGTATAATGTAAAAGAATTTGTATAGGTAAATAAACAGGGTTATTGATAAAATGCTAACAACTTCTTAGGGTTGACTTCTGCTAGTCCTAACAAACATTTTGATGTTTTTTTTAAGAAATTAAAAAAAAAAACAGAATGCCCATAAAAATAAAAAATCATTGGACCGCACCGCGCTCTCTTTGCATATTTACAACGAGCTAAATAATAAAAAAATATTAAATTACAAGCACAAGAGACTTTTAACATCAGGTGGTGTTCGTGCTTATTACGTCAAATATATATAAAAAACACAAAAGAAAATACCTTTTATGCTCAGTGGTTCCAAACAGGAATGTGATGATCTGCACGAGCGTATAGATGAGGTACCCCACGATGACTCCAGAAGCCACGATCTCAGCATCAGGATTCTTCTCTTCATTGAGGTTCCACGTGCCTCCCACACCAAGGAATTCTCCATTGAAACCAGTTCGGTAGAGAACCAGGATCACGATATTCAGGACCTAGAAGCAATGATAGTTCATCATCAGACTGATGTTTCGTTATACCTCCCAGACCTGTTTTGATAAGTACTGAGGTACTTTTTAAACAAACTCTACAATTTGTTGAGGACCTAAAAAATCAATCGTCTGCTGTGACTTGAATGTCTCTTCTTCCATAGAGCCTCTACAAGCATCATGAGATGCAGTACGACGATGCGTACTACATTCTTATGATGCATCCATGCTACTAATGAGCGTCGTGCATGCCTTGGTACGAGTGCCTGATAGTGTGGATGACGTAAATTTAAATTTCCAAAGTCCCCACTGAGAGGGACGTTGGGAATAAGACCATTTCTTCGCGGTCCTGAGGACAATCATTGCTTTCTTTTGGGATAGACTACGTTCCTCTTGCAATTTTATCTTGGAAAGTATTAGCGAAGGCTGTACTTAGCTGTTGAAATATACTTATTGATAGAAATACATGACGATTGTTGCCAATAACGTATATTTACTATGTATTTGATGTCTACCCTATTTTATTTTTGGTTTGTTTATAATTCTGTAGCATTATTGTTATTACGAATCAGTTAGGTTCTAGGTTTGATTTTCATGTAGTTCAAGTGTTGGATTGGATATGTTTAGCTAGATTTTTGAGTAAAATCTCACAATACGTGATATCAATTCAAATTCAAAACTTGCATAACTTAGAAGAATGCATTACATTAGCCCTAACAATAAAAAAGAGGCGTAAATAGAGTCCTTTCTCGTAATGGTAGGCAACGCACCAGTAATGCTGCGGATATTCCAGGTGTTCATAGGCGGCGCTTACCATCAGGAGGACCGCAGGCTTGTTTGTCACCATATTGAATAAAAAAAAATTATTGAAATGTTGACGATTTGACAACTCTTCTTCTTCGTGGATACCTATATAATAATATTTATATAAATATTATTACTTATATATCAGCTCTTGTTTCTTGCCAGCGGGCCTGGGCCTACCGCGAACCAAAAATTTCCTTTCATAGGTTAGGGTAAATGTTGTCCAAGTCTGTAACTAGACCTCACCTTTTAAGATGAGGTAGTGGGCAACTAGATCCTCATTGAACCGAGCGGTATTAGCTATGGACTGCCATGCCACCGGTCCATTGCTCGATCCCCACCGCTGTCTTGAGCTTTGGAAGGGCATTTTGCGAATGATCGCCTGGCTAGCTACCACCCTTAAGTAGAAAATCTTCCGCCAGACACCTAACAGTGTGTTCCGTCAGTAGTCCTTGATAACCGGTGAAAATACAGCACATGAGACTTAACAACTGTATGTCTCAGGGTGACGGGTACAGTGTAGTTCAACACTTGTGGCGACATGCATCTTTTATAGGCAAAGATTACTGCTTAACAATAGGTGGAAAAAGTACTGGTACCGTGACATACCAAAAAAAATACTATTCAATAATTTATGTTGTTCAGTTGTACAGTTTTACTTAGGAAATATGCGCACATCCTGTTCTTGGTTCCGAAATTAATCATCGTTTCCTATAACATTATCTTAGTTTAAATAGTGTCTTTACTAAACATTCAATTCGCCTGAGTCATTCTCAATCACAAATACAATTTAATATGAAAACTACGCAACCGGAACTAAATTCTCAAAGAAGGTACGATGTCACCCGGTGGTTACCACAGATAAAACCATAGCACACTATTGAAAGATATTACCTACCTCATTGAGGCCTGATAAGGTATCAGGTATCGGTTAACGGAATCCTAAGATAAGGGCAGAAGTGTAAATTACTTTTGTGCGAAATGCTACATCACAAAACACTTGATGCATTGCCCATGTTATTGGGTAATTTGTTTTTTTACCAAGGGCACAGCCCAATATATATATCTTTACTAAAGATTATGCATTGGAGAATTATAGAAAGGATTGTTGGATTGTCCACTGCTGAACACAGATTCCTCCTTTAAGGGGGGGGTTTGCCATAATCCCACGCTTGGCAGACATCTTGGGGATTGATAACATCTCCTAAGAAGGCGCTACTGCCCATCTTCCGGTGTTTTCTCTCAGCCTCTTACGACACCCACAGGTAGCAATGGGTGGGTGTCATTCTATCCCGGCACCCCACGGGAGAGTGGAATCACAAATGAATGTACGGAATTAAATCAAGATGTAATTATCAAATAATCTTTTTAATTTTATTTAATCTCTACAATATCTTTTTGAAACAAAACTTACGTACGAGTAGTAACTGTTATGTTATTTGGAACAAAATGTGTTGTTCTACGAGCCTTTACACACAGCTCGATATAATATAAAATGTGATTCATAAATAAAGTATCTAGTAGGTACTTGCATAGGCACGATCTGAGATTATACCTATGCTTCGGAAGTGACCATTTTCTGCTCGCATTTCATTCCAGAACTTATTTAATGTATGTAGTACAACCACCTTAATCCAGTCGCTACAATAATCAATTATATACACTCATAATTTATTTTCCATGTCTCATTTTGGTCGTCAACAAAATGTAGGTAAAGAATTCAATTAATACGTTTAATTTAATTTGCTTATTTTTTACCCATCATTGTTCCATTTATTGTTACGTTACGGGTTAAGTATTTAACTCATATTGGTTAGAGAGAAGTATAATCATTACTCGAATTGGAGTTTTAGGCCACTAATAATGAGTGTATTGAATTAACGTGAAATGTAACACCGAAAAATAATACATAATACTTGACTTAGAATCACCATGGCATTGAATTTGTTCAACATGATTTGGCACGCAACCGCCAATGACGAGAAACACCTAACAAAGTATACAACAAAAACTTATAAAGAACCATTTCTACGTGACTTTAACTAACAGAAGGTTGACTGTTGACTTAATAATAATTCTCAGATGTACATAACCTGTAAAAAGGAACGTGAATCTACAAAAAGTTGCCGACCACCCATTTAATAAGTCACAGCATGACTTACTGAATCTCTTTGTGTCTAATTAAATATAGATCTTAATATAGGTCTTATCAATCCGAGTTATGCACAAATATGGATCCCTTCTGGATTAATCATAAAATAGTCTATGGATATCTCTGAATACTATATATATATGTTACCGGCAATTTGCATAATCCGGTATTCTATACAATACCTATGAATAGGTAATGTATGATGTATTATTTATTTTATACTTTACCTAGGTATTTTATACAATACCGAATGTGCAGCCGGTAATGTATGTAAAAGACGAGAGCAAGGATGGAGGGGGCGTGCGGGCGGCCGGTAACAATGGTTTGGTTAGGTTAGATTTTTAAGTTTCACGTTAATTTTAGACTTATGTTTAACTTCCCACCAGATACAGTAACATATAACAGACAAAAATTGTAAATTATCACCAAAATTAAACTTGTTATAACTCTTCTGGCGCATCGACGGCCGCTGCCGTGGCACGTATTATTTGTAACCATACTATTTGGGAAATATTTTTATCAGTCATAGTATTCTGTGGTCATAGGCAAATACTTCTTAATGTAATTACAAGTAATATCGCGTGCTATAAAAGAAAATCATATATACAAATTTTAGAGCATACAATTTTTCAACTCTACTTTGAGTGGCGTAGAGTTGGCAGGCCCCCAACTATATAGATGGACTGACGACATCGTAAAAGTTATGTCATGGCATATCATTGGCTTATTTTTGGACAGTATTTTTTTAACATTAACATTTTAGATATTAATGTTACTTTTCTAATATGTCTGGTGGTCATCTGATCTTGGCGGTAAAACGGGCCATTTTTACTGTTTTTTTTATTTTCTTAGGTAATAATTAATTTTCGAAACAAAGAAAAGTACAGTGACGTGTTTTAAGCAGACCTAGATTGTATCCAACAAAAATTATTGCTCTAGAGGTTATTATGCACGAAAAAAATTAGATGTATATTTGTATGGAAATCGCACGCTGCCGCCCCTCGTACCACGACCAATTGTAATTATTGGGTGCATGAATGTTCTTCACCAGCAGATATTCTGCTCGCCTAACTAAAAGTTCAAACCATATAACCATAATAGTAACTACAGATCAAGTGAATAACACCTTCCCGGAAATAACAGGCATGTAACCATTAAACTTTGATTGGTATACTCATATAGGTATACTCAATGAGACGCAGATGGCAGGAGTGTTGATATTTGCAGGTTACATTATCTGTGGTACGGGGTACCTACGTGTTAGAAGAGCAGGATGAGCTGTAGAGTAGAACATGAGTTATTGCGTTTATTTGAATATTTACAAAAGAGGTTCAATTTGTGTAGGAAAAACTTATCAGAACGCCTGGATATTGAGTCTTACATATGGTCTAAATGATTTTCAGCTTTGCTCAACAATGTGTAAGGTCCGCTGGCAAAAAAAATATTTTTAAGTGAGACCAAACAAATTCTTTTTTTCATTTACGGGTAGCTGCGTGCGATACCGTACTTTATAGTATAGAGCAAGGCTTGCGCTACGCACATTTTGTCCGGTTTTTATTTTAAATATTAATGTATTATTAAATTTTCTCAAATCAGCCTTGAGTAAAATAATTTTACTAAATTAAATTGAAATCAGGCGTGAAATCAAGAAGCAATTCTGTTACAATTACCTAAAATAGCTCAATTTCAAGCCGAGTTTCTAGATAATTATTTTAGGCGAAGTTCTTACTTAGGTAACCTAAAGCTATTAATAGATAAAAACTTCGATATTACCTACTTAGTTCGATAATAGGTGTGCAATTATTGTTTTATTTCGCAGGTGATAAAAATACTCTTTGTTCTGGTTTATTAAAGTAATATAGTATTGTTTAGGTCAGCATCGTCATTATAGTTAAGTTAAATTATATTGTGCTCTAATATTTTTTTTCTGTTATTGTGACAGAACAAGCTTGAGGCCCACCTGTTGTTAAGCGGACTAACCTCTGCCTATAACAGATGAATTTCGGCACTAGTCACGAATTGCACTGTGCCCAGCCCTGCCACTACCTTGACACATAGTGTCTGTAATTTCACTGGCTCTCAAGGACTGCTGCCGGAACACACCGTTAGGTGCTTGGCGACAGATTTTCTACTTGAGGGTGGTCGCTGGCCAGGCGGGCATTCGCCATGCCCTTCCACCATGCCGAGAAGCTTAAGACCGCGGCGAGATTCGAACCATGGACCTGCTGCGCGGCATTCCATACCCAATGCCACTGAACCATCACTGCTTCGAAATTTACTATACATATAATGAGGAACATAAAAAAATAGAAACTTGCAAATTGCAATCGGGCCTCGCTCTTCAGACAGACTTGACTTTCTTCCACATTGTAGCAGCCCGTAAAATAGTTATTTGTTATGCAAGGCTGCAAAGTGGTTTTTTGACCCGAGTACTTTTATTTCCCCGTGGGGTGCCGGATTAGAATGTCACCCCCTAATTGCTGCCTGTGGGTGTCGTAAGAGTCGACTAAAGGTAAAATATCGGAAGGTGGGCAGCAGCGCCTTCTGAGGAACTGATATCTTAAACTGCGATCCCCAAGACGCCTGCCAAGCGTGGGTATTATCGCAAATCCCCCCTTAATGCGGGAGGCTGTGTTCATCAGTGGACAATCCGGCTGTTACAGTACAGTACATTTATTAAAACCTGGGCTTACCGAAGATTTCAAAAGTACGCAAAATAATTTTGATGCCGAGCGCAACACACAATTTCTCACCTCACTCCAGCGAGGCAAATGCTAGGTGCAATAAAAGAGTAATAAATTCCATAACGAAACAGTTGAAATAAGTGCAATATATAAAATATCACTCGAATACCGACATAGCTCAAAGCCATATCGGTCGACTAAACAGATGGGACATAGCTGTCATGCAATTTTTTTTTATTGTATTCTCTACGACTTTCACTGCTCTACATGCGGCAGCTGATAATTACGTTCATAATTTGTCGCTGCAGCAGGAAACGATGATTTAAACAATAACAGTCAACATCCTCTGGATCGTTTTGATTGTTTCAGATTTACAGTTTAGAAATTCACGTGTTATATTTTGTAATTTAATACTTCTCATTGACTAGTTATTGTGAATCATTGTGAAAAAATCTAATGTACATGACATTTTATTGTAGTAAGGCATTTTATTTAATATATTAGTTAGAAAAATTAAACGATACAGTACAATACTTAATGTTGTCTTAGGTTTTCGCGATTATTACACATAGTAATTAAACAACCTTAAACGGTTTTAATCGCGTATATTTATAATTATTTTTGTCCCGACGTTCCAAACACTTTGCAGTGATCGTGGTCACGGGGTGACTAAAAGTTAGAAGAAGTGAAAATTAGAAAAGTCAGTCACCCCGTGACCACGATCACTGCAAAGTGTTTGAAACGTCGCTCGGGACAAAAATAATGATAAATATACGCGATTTAAACCGTTTAAAGTTGTTTAATTACTAAGTACAATACTTGTTGGATAGAATGGATGAATAGAATGGAAAAGACATGATTTTTCCAATGATTTATGATTCGATTATAGATAACAGTCTAATAATATACATGCGAATCCACACGCTTGGTAGGCGGCTTGGGGATCGCAGTGTGAGATATTAGTTTCTCGGAAAATGCTGCTGAAGAAGGTGGGCCGGGCCTTCTTGTGTGTTACCCTTAGTCGCTTCTTACGACACCCACGGGTAGAGATGGGAGATCCCAGCACCCAACGGCCGTGCCTTTTTACCGTGTTGGAAATATATTTTCTCACTAGTTCCTTCATGGAGCAACTGATCGTTTACGTATCGAACACATATGATACTTATCATCAACATCATTTCCCATCATTGCCTATGCGGATGAAGAGCATGGTAGTAGACATCATTATATACTCGTACCTACTTATCTAAAATGCACTTACTTATAAGTAAGCTGTGATTAAATGAGAAAAGGTTGTACTTAAGGATTTTAATCGGTGTGCAGTAATAAAACAAGGTGTATTAATTACTATATAATTATAATAAAAGTATGAATGGAAGTTATACTATAGTTTTTAAAGTTCCACAAGTACAAGAAAAAGGGACCTTATAAACACAGTATTACAACTCCCAATTATTACTAAGCTCTTGTTGTCCTTCTTGTTCGATATGTTAGGAACTGTAATAGGTAACTGATTGAATTTTTTACAGAATATGTGTTGGTATAGCTGTTTGTCTAACAACTCACTTGGGATATCGATTGAACCAAAAAAAAACTCGCAAGTGGCTTATTTTTATTTTTTCTTACCTAGTTTCTTTGCCCAGTATCATAAATAAATTGCTACAAAAATATCAGTACTTATATAAACAGATCACGAACATAATGGCACATAATAGGCGCACCAAGGTGACCGCGGTAAATAGACAATTCACTGTCAGGAGGATCGACACTGTTATTATGGCCTGCGCTTGCGCAGCGTAGATACCTCTAATGCCCTACTTACTGTAGTAGATTAAAAATTAGTTTAACCTGAATTTTCGACAGCATCCATCCAGACCATCAGATGATTTAGTATTATAGTGTTAATATTATAGTGGTTAAAGGTTAGCCTATCAGCAATAAAAAAAACTAAGAATTATTTATGAAGTTTGTGTATGGATATGTTACTGGAAAAAAAATATTAACTTTCGCAATGAAATAATTATTGTCAGTTATATTTTGATTTCTTTATATATAAATGTATTGTTTGTTGTTCCATCGTTTCAAACTATTTTCTGCAATCCTTAATTATTAAAGGTTAGTGTCTTCTTATCGCTTCCCATACAAATGTAGCTTCGTCGTATTATTTAAATACCAAGTATTCAAACTCGGTGATATTTTGTATGCATGTCCTTTATTTTTAACATCTAGCTTTGCCAGTTATCCGTAAAATTGTGTATTTTCAAAATTATTCGGAGAACTCGTTTTGTGTGGGAATGCCGTTTAACACATTTAGGGCCTGTTTCAGAATGTTCGAGTAACTTCCGGTTATACTACCCAGAACATAAAATAACTGAAACAAAACAGCTAAATAGCGCGTTTCAAGCTTTAACCGATGGATAGGCTATATCGATGTCTGTGAAACGCAAAGATAGTGTTTTATTTATTAAATATGTTCTGGGTAGTCTAAAACCGGAATTTACTCGAACATTCTGAAACAGGCCCTTAGAGACAAAATAGATAAAAACAAAAAACAGCACAGGCAAAGATATGAAACTAAAGGACTTGCATGCAAAATTTCACCGAGGTTGAATACCTGGTATTTAATATAAATGACGAAACTTTGTTTGTAGGGCTGTGAAAACACTAACCGAGAAAGTACCTACTCAAAAACCCCGTAATCTTGCTAGTTCTTAGATCATATACCTGTAGGTATTCCCATGGACTTTCTTACTGAGTAAGCACGGACTTCAAAAAAAGGAGGAGGGTCTCAATTAGGTTGTATATTTATTTCTTAACCAAAAAGAGGAGTTTCTAAAGTCTTTTTTTTGTAAAGTTTCCTACATACATAAAAACACGCCTGTATTACCCGAAGGGGTAGGCAGAGGTGTGTAAACACCCTCGTTTCGTCAATAGAGAATTGGTCCCATGTAATAGAGGGCGAGCCTGTAGCTTTTCACGGGGCACAGTTTCAGGGTCATACAAAATGTTTTCTCTAGCACACTGGATGAAACACAAGGACATATTACGAATAATATGTTTACGATAACAACATACAAGACAGGAACACTAGAATATAATGTATGAAACCCTGGCAAGGCATGTTTTGTGTGGGAATACCTCTTAACACATTTAGATTCAAAATAGAGAAAAAAAAACTAAAAACCGGCAATTAAAAAAGCAACAGGATTGTTTAATATACTTACATCGGATATCCATTATTTAAAGAACCGAATGAGTTGTTTATTTTGAAGAATTTACTTTCACATTAGTCCCATAGAAATGTATTCAAAATAGATTTTAGTAGTTTGGATTTTAAATGAAAATAACTGGAAAAATACCTATATCATCCAAGTAAATAAAACCAAATTACGTTTCATACTTTTAAATTGTAGAAGTCGTTGTTTTTAAAGCAATTATTAAGTAAGGTTCAGCGTAAACTATGAGTAAAGTATCATCAGGGTAAGGTACCATAAACTAAAAACTAAACTAAACCTATACTAGGTACATGACTGTTAGTCACGGCATTACTCAGACCCCATTGTCCGTCCGTACGGAGTATATATGAGTAACGTGCGGTTATCAGATAACGATTGTTTGTTTCGCGTTGTTTTGCAATGAACAATCTCAATGAAGGGCGTTCACGTTTTACTCTCGGCCGAAGACAACGTTGGATACCGGATATCATATGGATACTATGTGATTTTTTTGGGAGATCGCAAATTCTGATATTTATTAAGACCCTGGCAAGTGCTAAGTAGCTGTACTTGAACAGATTTTTAGCTAAATATATATAGTGTTATTTATTAAGAAAATTGTATGTTAATCTTGATCACAGTATCTAAGACCAAGAAAAGTCCGAAACACATTTCATTAAAAAATTCTCCATAGAATAAAATTGCAAAGTTGACTCTAAATTACGCTTATAACGTAAATACCTTAATTATTTATGTATGAATGTGTATGAAAATATATTAATAAAATAGCAAAACTTATCAAGAGGGACAAGAAATGCATGGTGGAAAGGCATTTAGCGAATGCCCGCCTGGCTAGCGACCACCCTCAAGTAGAAAATCTGTCGCCAAGCACCTAACGGTGTGTTCCGGCAGCAGATCTTGAGAGCCAGTGAAATTACAGGCACATGAGACTTAGCAACTATGTCTCAAGGTGACGGGCGCAGTTCAATTCGTGACTTGTGACGAAATGCATCTGTTATAGGCAGAGGTTAGTCCGCTTAAAATCAGGTGGGCCCCGTGCTTGATCCGTCACAATAACATAAAAAAAAAAAGTTCTTGAGAGCCAGGAATTCTAGGTTTGCCTGAACAACATCTTCGACCACATCATCACTTGCCATCAGGTGAGATAGTGATCAAAGGCTAACCTATCAAGCATAACAAAAACATTTTCGATTTACGTTACTAATAATGTGTTATTAAGGGTGAACTTGCCGGGCCGTTCTCCATACAAACGCCGTAGAGTGATCACTGCCTTATTTGCGGATTTAGGTCCAAAACAAAGCATAATACCGATTGATCTCGTCATTACCTAGGCTTGTATGATGCCGAAATTTTAATAAGATAATTAACTTGAGAGTTATGAGCTTCGAAACATTTTCAGGGCTCATAACTTTCAACTTAATTATCTTTTTAAAATTTCGGCATCATACAAGCCTAGATAATGACGAGATCAATCGGTATTATGCTTAATTCTGGACCTAAAGTCTCAAATACGGGAGTGATCACCCTACGGCGTTTGTATGGAAAAGCGACCGGCCAGTTTAACCTTAAGCTTACTTCCGGATTTTACCTAAGCTGATCGCGATTTCACCATCGCTACCTCTATTACACTCCTACGCAGTCCGATAGTGACAAAATTTCAGCATCTGACATCCGATAGTGAAAAAAATTCAGCATCTGACAGCGTCTTAATATGTAGTTTACTTATACATCTACCATAACAAATGCGCTATAAAGGTTTAAAATAAAACGTTTATACAATTTGAACATGCGCATGCAGGTCTAAGAACAATGCGCTGTATTTGGAAACTATCTCCTAGACAAGCACCACCTGAGTCGTTTCAACCAGTGTATTTCTAATCGATTGAAGATTGAGTAAAAAAAAATGTTATTTACACAACGTATGTGTTGATTAAACAACGCGTAGGTATTATATCAACGAGGTGTGTCGTTATCAAGTGATACGAAACGAGGACGAGGCCCTATCTTTAACTATAGCCTCACATTAAATTACATTCAATTATTACTCGCTTGCTAATGGTTCTACTCGGGAACAACTATTTTATATAGCTTTTACCACTATTTCACCTGATGGAATGATGTTGTTATTCAGGCTAACCTAGAATTACTAGCTCTCAAGGACAGCTGCCGAAACACACCGTTAGATGCTTGGCGACAGATTTTCTACTTGAGGGTGGTAGCTATCCAGGCGGGCAATCGCAAAATGCCCTTCCACCATGCGACTTATGACCATTTTACACAATACAAATCCACAACTATCACTCGTTTTCAGAATATTTATATACTTACGGGTAGGTACAAAATAAGTAAAAAGAAAATACTTTCTACTTACTTTCTATTAATCTGTACTTATGTACCAACCAACCTACAAGTACCAACCTACAACTTTCGTTGTCCTAAGCCCTTTAGAGTAGGTACCTACATATGGCCAGTGCAAAGGGCCCGTAATGTGGCACAGTAGGGCACGGGGGCATTCGCAAATGCCCTACCACCAGTCAAAATTTCGCAAGCCATAATAAAGTTATCAAAATGAATTTTTTATTGAATCTTTAATCTTTAATTGTTTCAAACAACAAACCTATTATTTATTTAAATTTTGACTTTACTCCTATGATGTGTAATTAATTTTGTTATGAGCCAAAATATTTACATCTATGCAAAGCGCAATATTTGAATTTGCTACAAATATATATTATTTATTTTATTAGCTATATAGTATCTTATTAATTATTATTAGCTTCTCAATAAAATTAATAAATCGAACTCCGCTGGCTTACAAATAATTATTGCTTTAGAAATTGTAAGACTGCCATATACTATATATATTATATTAAGAAATTACATTAAAATTTAAGTAAATATAATATATATTATATTTACTCTTAAATCCTAAAATGCTCCTGTTTGTGTAACCTTTCATATACTGTTCCTACATTTTAAAGGAAATTTGTTTTGTATCAAACATGTTATCATATTTAATGCACATTAGCTATTTGACTACGTACTAACTCGGGGTTTATATTCACGAAGAAAATAATTGCTTATATTAAATAAAATATTACTATTTTATATTCAATCTGTTTTAAGAACGACCATGTTAATAAGTATTAAATTATAGAACTTCATTTGACGAGTCAGTTGCCCACAAATATGAAGAACGACCATGGCGGCAATTATTACTGGTTATTATATTCTAATTTACTTACTTTTTTAACGATTACAATAAAACAGTACCTACAGGTAGAATAAGTTTCACTATTGCTATTAATGTTGGTGTGTGGGGTCCGGGCTAAAATGCCCTCCCCCATCTCTCATCGCCTCTTACCACCCGTAGTTGTCGTAAGAGGCGACTAAGGGTAAATACCAGAAGGTAGGCAACAGCGCCCTCTGAGGAATGCTATCTTAAACTGCGATCCCAAGGTGCCTGCCAAGTGTGGGGATCACGGCAAACCCTAACCCAGAGACTGTGTTCAGCAGTGGACAATCCGGCTGATACAGTACGTAGGTATACGTACATAGGTATATATGCAATACTAAGTATAGTCATGGTCCATAGTTCTCTAGAGTTAGATGTAAATAATTCCAAGGCACTAATTATAATGATTCACACGTATTATTCATGGTCTGCGGGACAATTATCTCCCCGGGGACTTAATTAATATTGTTTTATTGAATTATAACAATGGAATGTTTAATTGAATTAGCAACTTTGTACTTGAAAACATGAGGCGTTGAAACCAAATATGGACTCGTCAGGCATGGGAGGGGAAATACGGAATGTTTATGGCATGCAAATCTAGACATGTCATTGGAAGAGATGATAGAAGCGTGATGTTTAGAAGCTGGCGGGGAAAATGCACAAAACACCCCAAGCGGGACGTCAGTGAATAAGAATATATACAATATGGCGTTTGAAATTCGTCAGTTATGTTTTTGTTATTATTTTTATTTGCCTAGTGTAACTTGCGCCATCAGGACGAATCTAATGATAACTCATACATAAAAATCGGTTGAGCCATTTAGCAGTTATGGTGTGATAAAGAAACTCACAAAAATACATACATGAACCTGAAAACATAACATTCCTTTTTTGGGCAGTCGTATAATAATCAAATAAGCACAGAATATGCCACAAAGGCAAGAAAAAGAAACGAGATAAAATTTTGATAATGGATTCGGTTAAACTAACCTGCGATTATGCAATTTAATAAATATTAATTTGTAGGTTTGTAATGGCTGAAGAATACATGTTTTCCACCGCTTATAACTTCTTATAACTAGGTACTTGGTGAAAGGTATATTATGAGATCTTAACTACATAGCTATATTTGATTAACTTTGCCCTGACAGCAGAAGTTCTTAACCGATCAGCTAAGTTAAGCAACGTCCGCGGCGGTCATGACTTGGATGAGTGACTGCTAGTGACATGACTACTGAACGCTTCCGTGCTTCGGAGGGCACGTTAAGCCGTCGGTCCCGGTTGTTGTCTTAGGATGGCAGTCGTCATAGCATAGTGCTATAGGGCATTTTGCATATGCCCGCCTAACTAGCTACCACCCTCAAGTAGGAAGTGTCCCGGTAGTTGTCCTTGAGAGCCAGTATTTCTGGGTTACTCTGAACCACATCATCACTTACCATCAGGTGAGATAGTGGTCAAACGCTAACCTATCAGGTATAAAAAAGCAGTACCGCGTCACACAGTTCCGCTGTCACTTAGTTCGTTATCTATCCTCTAGGAGTAAATACTTAGTTTCTGCAGAGTAGAAACATATATCTCCTGGGCGTGTATACGTGTACCTCAATTAGAAAAAGTCTCTTCATAATTCAGGTCTTATTCGAATGAATTCTATTACGAAGTATATCCGTTCTTCGGCGCGTCGTTAATCGATTGGCATTCACCGGAAGGTGTATCGCTGTCACGTACAAAACCGTATCATTCGCTTTTGTTAATTTAGTCACACTTTCGAAAAACTATGGATAATAAGCAAAAAACTTACGACTTTGAAGGATTTGACTACGATCGTCGCTATCGTTTGTACAGACACCATTTTCACTGTTTTATTCACACTGTTCTCCTAAATCACTGTTACTTAAAGTTTCTTTGTCCGTTTATGTTAACAGGTTATTTGTCACTGGATGATTTCATTTATCATTTTTGTATGGCTTTATCAGTATCGCTGAAGCTTCTAATCTTATCTCTTCGGCGAATTAGTAGGGCAGGTTGCAATATTAGGATAATTTTCCTATGCAATATTGAATTCTATTCTGGTTGGAATAAGGAAGGGTATATGCCCATTCTTGTATGTTTGATCAAAATAATATCTTTATTTAAAGCTACTATTCTATTCAATTTTGCTGTAACCTATTGTAGGTTACTGTAACCTAAATACCTTCGTATTGATGTCAAAATTAATAACAGAATAAAACTTACAGAAATAGTTTTAGAATATACTACGTTTTTTATCATTTACTTGGATGATAAAACAGAAGACCTGAATGAAACAGAAGAATTATTACTTAGATATTTTTTTTACAATTATTATAATAAAGATAAATTTTGTATTGTATTTTATCTGTTCAACAGGGAGGGTACTTTGCTCTCACATAATATACGAGTATACATGACAATACGGGTTGGTATACTTGACTTCAAAGTTTTCAGTACCTATATACAGGAATTGTAGTTTGTTAAATCTTTTATATTATATGAACAAAATTACATCACAGCCAGATAGGGTGAATAATATGTTTGAATTAATCACTTTCCGTACCATTTTTAGAATCAATAAAACACAATTTTTATACAAAATGCACTTAATAAACGACTGACTACATTAATATGACCACTCATTTAATAATTATGACTATTTTGCACAATACAAATCCATAACGATCACTCGTTTTCAGAATATTCATATACTTACGGGTAGGTACAAAATTAGTAAAAAGAAAATACTTTCTACTTACTTTCTATTAATCTGTACTTATTTACCAACCAACCTGCAACTTTCGTTGTCCTAAGCCCTTTAGAGTAGGTACCTACATATGGCCAGTGCAAAGGGCCCGTAATGTGGCACAGTAGGGCACTACTGTGTACCAAATACCATTACAGCTAACATGAGTTCCATAATCGTACTCGTAACAAAGACGATGCACGACCACCACGATGAGTTATGCTTTATTCATTTTGGACGTTTAGGACAAGATCATTAATTGGAGTTATCTTAGTATTTCTGAAAACGTAGGTCAATAAATAATTATAATCATTAGATAATCAGTGCTATTTGGCATATCTAAAAGTATACATCAGTATGTAACCGTATTCAGTAATTCATACAATTAATATAATAAATTAATAGCGAATCAGGCTCGGGTATGTCGTTAAGCTACTGAGATTTGTGGATTAGTTTTAATAGTTGGCAGAATTCCTAGTGAATAAGTTTTCTGAATTCGTTCCACGGCCTTATTCAAGCCACTTTGTTTACTACACCTTGACCTACAGCCTGTAGCCTACAGGCACATGTGATGCAAGAACTAAAGCCCACCTATTATTGGGTGGCGAACACAATACTATCGTGGAAGTAATTGAGAACGGGCAGTTGCAATATCAGAAGGCCCGCTTGCACTTTTAGCCAAATAAATCTACGTATACGCTCGAAGAATCAAGACATCCTGAAGATGCTACTTTGCCACGGGGCTGCGTCTAGGTATGTTAAATGAGACTGCAGATCCGTGAACACAAAATTTATTTAATCAAAATCCCTAGGGGCCAACTGCGGCAGGGGCAAAGTACGTGGGTTAGAGCCTAAGTTAATGATCATTCTCTTCTTCTGGTCTTGTACTCTCCTGAACATGAGCCGTAGATATCGGAGGGCGCACGCTAGGTTCCAAGTTCGGGATGTGCTCCAGTAGAATCGAAATGCTTCCAAAACTATTCCGGTTAGTCTCTGTGGAATTTCTGACGTCACGTCGGCTTTTAGGTGGAATTGCCACTAGATATATGGAGATATTACAAATGTGTAATTATTATAACCAAATTAAAATGGTTCCAAAATATTTTTCATTATTAGCCATGGGTTTCCGCAAAGTAACGCCTGAATAAAGTAAAAATATTCAAAAATACTATGTACCTATATATTATATTATTATACACATAGTATTATCCATACCAGTATTATCTTCAGTTGTTTAAACGTACCTATACAATTGTGTTAATTTTCACACAGAGCAACTACCAATGTCTCGAAACGATACCAGACGGTTTCCAACTAAATAAGGATACCATACTAGCATAGAATTTGCTGAACCAGCTGTCAGGTGCAGTATTTCCGAACGGATACGACTTAGGGGCCTTCAAGAAGAGAGCATATTCCCTCCTCAAAGGCCGGCAACGCATCCTCGATACCTGTGGTGTTGCGGATTTTCGTTGGCGATGGAGATCACTTACCACCAGGTGAGCCGCCTGCTCGTTTGCCCTCCTATCCCATAAAAAAAAAGAAAAACACAGTAAAAATATCTTACGCTTTTATGCATATCAACAACTTCCCCCGAGAGCTGTACCATATCCCTTACTCTGTTACACTATAAATAGCTCTTCCTTTTCTATCCTTCCAGGAACTCGGCCTTGACATCACCGATGAACAGATAGCCGAGCTGGAGTCAGCAGTACACGACATCGACTTTGCAGCCGCAGCGGAGCACGAGAGGAAGGTCCGCCATGACGTCATGGCCCACGTGCACACCCTGGCCGCCAGGTGCCCTAAAGCTGCTCCTATCATACACCTTGGAGCCACGTCTTGCTACGTCGGGGACAATACAGACCTCATTGTAATGAAGCATGGGTTGGAGTTGCTGCTGCCGAGATTGGCAGCTGTCATTAGCAGGATGGCGCAGTTCGCTGATGAATACAAGTAAGCATTCTTAAATTGTTTCTCTTTAAAGTTTTCAAAATATGTGCAGTTATATTGATAATACTAAAAATAATGCATTTATCTGTTAGAGGTGATCATAGCCAGTTTATGTATAGGTTCACCTACCTTGAATACAATACGTAGGAACTCTTAAACCTATAGTAACCCTACATCCATTGTTTGAGGTTTTGTACCTCAAAAGGCAAAAAGGAACCCTTATATGATCACTTTGTTGTCCGTCTGGCAAGACTCTTTTCTCATGAACGTTTAGAAGTATCAATTCATCAGTTGAATCAGTTGAAATTTGTATCATACTATCGGGTCATCGGTCTCTTTCAGCTGAGAAAAAATTAAAGGTCGTAAGTCAACGCGATCAAAAAATATGACCGTTTACACTTCCCGTTGACCTAGTATTATGAAATTTGGCAAGAAGCATTGTGTAAACATGCAGATTTTTCTTTTACATGCACATGTAGGTAAAAGAAAAAATCTGAAAATCGTAAGTTGTTTAGTACTTACCAAAAAAAAGATACTATTATTACAAACTTATTAATTTTCTATTTGCTCTATCATAAAAACGGTAATACATACGTGAAACTTGGTATGATTTTAGCCCAATATGTAATATACAACAAAAAAATAATACAGACTGGGCGAATGCGGGTTGGACTCAGCTAAGGAAGTCTGAAAAAAAAGGTTCTTTTTTGTTATTGTTTTATGGCAGGGTTGACTTCTGTTAGTCCTAAGAAACATGATGACATGAATTTTATTTTGTTTCGAAAAAAATAAATGTTTTTTATATGTTTTTGACTGAATAAGCACGAGGGCCACGAGGGATGTAAAAAGTCTCTTGTGCCTGTAATGTGTATTACATATTTTTATTACCTTGTTCGATGTACATATTCAAAACTCTATTCAAAGGGACCACAGCGCGGTCCAGTGTTGCCGCGGCGGGCGCTCTTAGCTCGGAGTAGGCATTAAAACACAAAAAAAATGAAATTAAAATAATTTATTTAAAAAAAAAAAGCATTTCAAAATGTTTCTTAGGACAGAAGTCAACCCTAAGAGGTTGTTAGCATATTACCAATAACCCTGTATATGTAGTACAAATCCCTACAGTAAATATACATAAATATTGGTCTTAAACTCATACTGCTCTACACAAATAGATCATACAAATCAAAATAAACTTCCTAGCCTTCTTATTTATGCTTTGCATACAATAAGCAATAACCGTTCAAGCTGTCTTATTATGGATGAAGACATCGGTCAATGCATCGCCTGATTATATACCTACAGCAATAATAGTAGCTTCTGCAAAATGTTATATGATAGGAAATCCGTACGTTCTGCCTACCTCTTCAAAATATAAATATTATTCGTTATGTATATGTTTATACACCTTAATATACAAGAATACTTCATCTCATTTCAGATCGATTCCAATCTTGGGTTTTACCCACCTCCAACCAGCTCAGCTAACCACCGTCGGCAAGCGTGCATCACTCTGGTTGAGCGACCTTCTGATGGATGAACGCGCGCTTTCTCGTGCGAAGGATGACCTGCGTTTCCGAGGAGTCAAAGGTACCACAGGAACCCAGGCATCTTTCCTGCAACTTTTCAACGGTGACAGCGCTAAAGTGAAAGCTGTAGATGAACGCGTCACTGAACTCGCCGGTTTCGACAAACGGTACCTTGTCACGGGCCAGACCTATTCCAGAAAGGTAGACATTGAAGTCGTGGCCGCATTGTCTGGTCTCGGTGCGACTGTACACAAAATGTGCTCGGATATACGTTTGTTGGCGTCGAGAAAGGAACTCGAGGAGCCCTTTGAGGCGTCTCAGATTGGGTCCAGCGCTATGCCTTACAAGAGGAACCCAATGAGATCTGAGCGCTGCTGTGCACTTGCTCGTCATTTGATCACGTTACACGCCAACGCAGCCAACACTCATGCTGTTCAATGGCTGGAACGCACACTTGACGACTCTGCTAATCGTCGTTTAACTCTAGCCGAAGCGTTCCTTACTGCTGACGCTATTTTGCTTACTCTTCTGAACATTTGCCAGGGACTAGTAGTTTATCCTAAGGTGATTGAACGTCATATTGCGCAAGAGCTTCCTTTCATGGCAACGGAAAACATTATAATGGCTATGGTGCAATCGGGGGGTGACCGTCAAGTGTGCCACGAGAAGATCAGAGTGCTGTCTCATGAGGCCGGTGCTCAAGTAAAGCAGTTTGGTAAAGACAATGATTTGATTGAGCGCGTAAAGAATGATGGCTACTTTCAACCTATCATCGGTCAGTTGGATAAGATTCTAGATGCTTCCACGTTCATTGGAAGGGCTCCCGAGCAAGTGATTGAATTCATTGAAGAGGAAGTTTATCCTGTACTAGCTAAATACAAAGATACCCTGGCTTCTGTTGAAAAACCAGTCGCTTTAAGCATTTAAACAGTTGTTACTTATGTGTTTTGCCTTTGCTTATTCTATTAAGTATGATGTTTAATTGTAGATTTTGATGTTAAATAATAACACATGATTGAATAAAATTATATATTTACAATTACAGCATATTTTTTTCCTAAATTTACAAAAGTAAAAAATGACTATTTTACTAAGTAATGCTTTATGAACTAGAAAAATGGTAACTTCAATTTAACCAATAAAACGCAACATGCTTGGCAAGCTTTAAGCTGAGTGATATGATTAATAAATAGGTAACTATGATAACATTAACAAAGTGAAACAAATAAATAAGCATCTTAAACGAGAAAGAGAGACACATCAAATGTATAAAAAGCGCAAATACGTAAACAAGTATGTACCATGTCACTAGGAGTAAGTTTACTTTTTCTGGATCAATTTAGATTCAATAATATAATTTACTGCGAGAAGGTAACTAAAATGTTTACATAATATGTTGAAAAGTCGTAGTAAAATTCGTAATCACAATACGATTCTATCACAATTTCAATTCGATGGCACGTTAAGATTGGCAACGCTGAAGGGCTTAAAGCACGTTGGTCAGAAGAGTGTCACCCTGGCAAGCAGGACCTTGGCTGGGCCAGTTGCAAGCGCCTATACTGGGGTCAAAGCTTAGTTGTATGGGACAGTTGAACACGTGAAGCGTGAACCTCTGCTTGGTACAGTCCCAACGGCAAGCGTAGAACTTGTTGCATTGCTTAGGATGACGGAAAAGACCCGCACGCTTACAATCAACGGATCCTTGCAAAGTTTCGTCTCTACTCCTCCAGCCACCAGGTCCGTATCTGTCGAATGATTGAGAATCGATCGCAGAAACTGCACTGTCATGGTTTTCTGAATCGCTTGCTGAAGGTGCCACTTCTTTGTTCAATAACACGGACTGGTACGTAGGAGCTACGGTCACAGCCTTAACACGTGGTCTGATTCTGATTACCCTTTGAGTAGAAGTTACAGCTGGAGTGCTCGATACTATAACTTGTGCGTTTTTAGGTGTAACAGCTACATCATAGTTGCTTTGCTCCTGGTAATCTTGGTAGTAAGAATCTTCAGGGACGATAATAGGGTTGAAGGTAGAAGTGACAATAGGGGTAGTGGTGACAGAAGGAGTTTGGAACCTTGAAGTTTTTTGAGCCCATTCGTCATCATAGATGTCTCCACGATTTGAACCGTCGTATTCGTTGGCATAATCATCAAAGTCTTGGGGTTGTGGTACATTTGGCCTCTGTCCTTTCAGGACTAGGACGGGAGACTGACAGCTGCAGACTGCACCCAATTTACGGACAAGTAATGGGTTGAAATCATTGATCTTAGTTACCACGGCTACCTTAGGCTTTACTCTACGTCTGGGTGCCGGAGATGGAGAGACTTCGAAAAGACCCTGTTCCACAGGTGCGTATGTGGATGTCACTGTTTTAGGTGCCACCGTGTACGATTCTGTGCTTGATACGATCGCAGGAGTTGAAGCAGTGTACGTGACTTGCGATGGTAAGCCGGCTTCTAAGTTATTTTCACGGAAACCTTGATTAGCCTTGGCAGTTTGGACAACAATATTTTGTTTTCTTTGAATCGGTGCAGATGTCGATAATACCACGTTTTCTTGATATCGCACCTTAGATGCTTGTTGAGTATTTTTGGCCCTATAACTTTCATATTTTATTTCTGCTTCGTCCTTAGGGGGCAGATATTCAGGAGCATTGTAAGCAGTTGTCGATTCGATGTATTGGTAGGCGGGTGCTTGTGTAGTAGACTTTACAATAGGTCTGTATTGATAAGTGGACGACACAACAGGTGCCGCTGTCGTATACTCAACTGGTAAAACTAAGCCAGCATCAGGTCCAACAGTGCCAAAGCCTAACAGGTTCGATGATTTAGCCGTTTCAACTACAATGTTTTGTTTCCTATATAACGGCTTAACTGTGACTTCTTGAGCAATATTTTCTTTTTGATACGGATTGTATCTGATTTTGGGAGCAGCAGTTGCTTCGATTTTATCAAATCCAAAGCTCTCAAAGTTAACTACGTTTGACTCCTGCTTTTCTGTGGGTGGTAGGTATTCTGATGCCTTATAAGCAGTAGTGGATTCGGAATATTTGTAAGTGGGAGTGGTTGATTTGATTCTATACCTAGCAGTTGACGTGGGTGGAAGGTAAGTGTTATCGACCACTGGTGGCAAGTACTCGGCGGCATTATATTCAGGTTCAGCTGGAGGCAAGTATTCCCTTGTAGAGGCTGTAGAAATTACGGGAGGAAGATATTCCTTGGAGGTTGTAGAATACGTACGAGGTCTGTAGGTAGAAGTAACCGCAACACGATCTACGGTAGATACAACAGGTGGGAGATATTCTTCAGCCTTGTAACCGACCTGTATCTCAGGATTGTCGTAAGTTACTTGCTGGTATTTCGTATTAAATTTGGTGCTCGGGAACGATGTAATATGATATGATTCTACTGTCTTTGGTTCTGATACGTGAGACGTACTGAAAGAAATTTGCTGTCCTGGAACAGTTTTTTGGACTGATTCGTATTGTTGTGAGTATACTTCAGGTTTGACATCATAGTGGTCTTGCGTTCGAATGTAAGTATCTTGAACGATTGGAGCAGCGGAGGAAAATATAGATTGCGACTGCTGGAAGTCGGTCTTGGGTGGGATATATTCAGCAGCCTTATACGAATATGTATTAACCTTCTTGGGAGCTTCATATTCAGAGTAATGCTGTTCGTAAGCCAACGTTGCTGGTGTTGTTGAGACATATACAACGTTCTTTCCTTCTGCATCACTTTCGCTACGACCGCTAGCCAAGTGGAATGTTTGATGAGAAACAACGCTGGCATCTGAATATGCTTTTCTAGCTGTCTCAATGTTTCTCTGGATTTCAGGCTGACTGTAAGAATATGTCTCATGGTTTAGTTGCAAGTTTTGTTGGTAAGACTGATCAAAGGACCCTTCATCTTGGTTGTAAATACCGTGACTTACTTCATGTTGTTGAACAACAGGCTGGTAAGTTTGAGTGAAAACAGTTCCAGTAGGTTTAACATACCTTATTGGCGTTATATTCTGAGTGTACTTGATAATTGGATTTTCATTTATTGACACATCAGCTGCCTGATAAGTAAGATCTACACTGGGAGCAACTGTTGAAACTGTTGGAGCTGGAGTTGAGTATTTGAAAACAGCCTTGGGACTTTCTTCATATCTGATTGCTGGTTTCGAGTATTCATAGCCTGACTCGGATTCAACCTTATGGATAGTTTGCTGACTGTACGTCTGTGGTTTATAAGTAGAAACTACTGGAGTTGGCGTTGTGTATGTGAACACAGTCTTAGGGCTTTCCTCAAACTTCGCTGCTGGTTTCGAATAATCATAACCTCTTTCAGCTTCGGTTTTATGGATTGTCTGATGACTATATGTGTGTGGTTTGTGTGTGGAAACCACAGCTGAAGCTGGTGTCGAATAAGTGTAAACAGTTTTAGAACCTTCTTCAAAGCCGGTTGCTGGTTTCGAATACTGATAGCCAGACTCGTTTTCCTTATGTAATGTTTGCTGGCTATATACCTGTGGTCTATACGTAGATACCACTGGTTGCACGACTATGGCGGGTTGGGGAGTCGTGTACTGGAACACAGTCTGTGGCTGTTCATATGCAACTGACTTCGGGATTTCGTACCCAACATTCCCTGATGACTGGAATTTATTATTATCCACTTTATGGATCGTCTGTTGGCTGTAGGCTTGCTGTTTGTACGTAGGCTGCACATATGTTACCGGAGTGATATTTGGCTGAGAATATTTCAAGAACGGATTTTGGTAAACTGTAACAGGTGTCGATTGGTATTCGTACTGAATCGCTGGAAGAGATGTGGAAGTAACTACAACAATAGGCTTAGACTCAAACTTGTGAAGAGTTTGGTGACTGTAAGATTGAGGCTTGTATGTCGATACTATTGGAACAGATGTTGAGTATTGCACTGTATCGGGGGCTGGAGAAGTGTACGTAAAGACAGATTTAGCGCCTTCTTCAAACTTGACTGCAGGCTTTTCATAATTGTATCCGGAAGAAGAATCTTGAGAGTAAGTTTTAACTCTATCAGCTTCAACCTTATGTAATGTTTGTTGGCTGAAAACTTGGGGTTGATATGTTGATACAACGGGTTGAACAGCAATTGCGGGTTTATCAGTGGTATACTGAATCAATGTTTTTGGGGTTTCATATCTCACCCCAGAACTGTAACCGACAGATCCAAACTGTACAGACGGCAGTTGGACGTTGCTGCCTTCTACCTTATGGAGAGTTTGGTGACTGAATGCTTGGGGAGCGTATGTAGAAACAGATGGTTGTTCAAATGTGCTTATTGAAGGGCCAGTCGTGTACGCATACGCTTTCCTAAAAGGTTCTTCGGTGACTGGAATGGGGCTAGGAGTTGAATAATGAAATCCAATTGATTCCACTTTGTGAAGGGTTTGTTGATTGTGGCCGAAACTTTCAGGCTTGTAAGTTGATACATACTGACCGGGGGTTGGTGTGGTAAAAGAAATACCATCCTCAAACTTAACATTTGGTTTTGAGTAATCATATCCGGAGGACTCTGAGTTCACTACTGCTGATGGTTGACTATTATAATTTGAGGATTGCTGTTTATCGTAACTACCAGCTAAGTTGCCATTGCTTTCGTATTGATAAGAAAGCCCTTGATTGTAATCATTAACTTGTACTTTAGGAGTAACGTACTGCTGTTTTAAAGGGACAATAGTTGGCTGAATAAACGTAACCGCTGGTTGAGTATATCCGAATATTTGCTTTATGGTAGACTTAGGTGCTTCAGGCACAAATGTAGTTTTATATGTGGTGACGGCAGGTAATGCTGTTGTAATAGCGAAAGGAGTAGCCGTTGTAGGTACTCCAGAGGACGTTGGGGTGGTGACATACCCATAGCCATCCAAATTATTTTCGTCAGTTCCAACGTGGTTTATAGAGACCGCAGGCTGTGAGATTATGGAAACATGAGCTGGGTGTAACGTTTGATGAGAAACACTGTTAGAGAACCCAGCTTGACCTTGGTAGATTCCCTGATTTGTGTAACCGGCATCCACTAAAGTAGTTTTACCAACAAGACCGACATTGACTGCTCCTGCTGTAAGTGTATGAGACGAACCAGTGTAAGCCTTGGAATCACTGATGTAGTTGCCAGCATTCGCTGCGCTGTAACTTTGACTAACTGAGGTAGTTGATTTAGTGGCACCGCCTCCAATATGTCCATCAGTTCTGTAAACTCCTGCTTCATACTGTCCGGAATTGTCTTGATTGTAGGATCCTGAGTAGTCAGCAACGTAAGCGCCTGAGTCGATATTGTATCTATTAGAGGTTGCTTTATACCCATTTGAAGATCCTACATATGCACCAGAAGACGTAGTTTTGTATCTATTTGAAGAATCGACATAAGCGCCAGAATTATCTTCAACGTACTGACCACTGTTGTCTCTATATTGATTATCGGAATCTACGTACGCACCAGATGATGTAGCTTTATATCCTGATGAAGAATCAACATAGGCACCAGAATTAACTTGAACATATTTCTCACTGTCATCTACGTATTTACCTTGGTAAGTATCTTGAGATGCACCTTTATATCTGTTGTAATCGTAGAAATCACTAGAATCCTTGTAGCTATTAGCTTCGTGGACGTAAGGAACAGCAGGAGAACTGTCATGTTTGTAAGGTACGGCATAATCTCCGGAAGGATCATGTACGTATGCTCCGGAATTATCAGAATCGTAATCACTGCTTTGATAGGCAGTTTTTTGACCGAGGTTGCCCGAGAAAGATGAAGTGGAATATCCATTATACTCTCCAGATGTTTGGTCAGAGTTACTCGACGAGTAAGAGCCAGTATAACCGGTGGAACCAAATTTAGACGCCCCTTGTCCATTAGAATAGCCATTGCTACCAAACACACTATCTTGAGCATTGCCAATTTGAACGTTACCGTTTAAGGTATTGCCATTTGCTCCATTCTTTTTAGTAGGTAACCTATAGTCATCCAAAATTAGCGATCCACTAGTGTATTTTTCTTCCTTATTGTACTTCGTTGGTTGCACTAGTCCTATGTTACCTGCCTGGGATCTGGCGTCTCCTACTTGGTAAGCCAGACCTTGAGAGAGACCTAGGTTATAGGAACCCTGAGTATCATGACCAAAACTATTTGAGCCGTCAGAGAGACCAGTTTGAATATTTTGGGAGTATTGACCAGCTTCGTTGGCGAGTTCTTGGGAGGTGATGAAGTTGGCGTCTAAAGCATCGTCGTGGGTGAGGAATCCGCCCTGGATTCCTACGAGGTTGTTGAGAGAGGCTCCGGAGACCAGGCTCTGATGGGCGGCGATGTTCACCGAGTCAGCTGTTTGTCCGTGGAAGCCCGCTGCTCCTGCAATTGGCAATTAAAGTCCATTAATAATAACTTTCAGAAACTATTTCATAGTTTAATATGTGAAGGCTATATAAAGTTAACCAGTACGCCTCTTAGTTTTGTGATAGCCAAAAGTATTCATCATCCTCGATTAATCTGTGTCCTGCTAAGACGAGACAAATGTGATCCTTCTAAAATATATCAACAGTATATAGCTGAAAATGTAGCAATGGAGAATCCAGGCACTTCGGCCTTGTATATGGCAATGTTTAATAATATATTTTATTAATTATATATATACACCGTGTCCCAAAATTCAACGATAAGCCGGCATCGGTGCATGGACCTACTCATGACTACTAGGGAAAAAATAAAAAAAAAATTATAACTCTTATTTTTTTTAATTACAGAGACTTGTATAAAGTTGCGCCAACTTTTAATAAAACTTGCCATGGTAGTGTCCATACTTTTTTTTTTTAACCCAGACTATAGAAAGTGCATAGAATGTTAAAATCTATGAAAATTATAAGAAAAAATTTTTTTTTTACTGATTTTTGTAATATAACTACAGACTCTCTGTAATTTTAAAGGATTGTGGTAGATAGCCGTCCTTCTTAGGTTGCTAATGCACAAAAAATATCAAAAATATGTCAAAAATTGTGGTCATGGTAGTTGAAAATAGCATAATGGGTATCGAATATCGATGAAATTTAAAAATGTCTCTGTAATTAATAAAAAAAACAGTTATAATTTTTTTATTTTTTTTTCCGAGGAGTCATGAGTAGGTCCATGCTCCGATGCCGGCTTATCGTTGAATTTTGGGACACGGTGTATACGTACGTACTCGCACAAAGAATTCTACTGTTACTGATATTTATATATATATATGAGCTAGCCTCAACTTTTTACAGTAACAGTAGAATTCTTTGTGCGAGTACGTCTGGATAATTACTGCCACCATATCTATTTCTACCGCCAAGCCGTAATGTTAACAATACTGTGTTCTGGTTTGAAGGGAATGGGTGCCGGTGACATTACAGCACATGTGACAACAACTTTATGTCTCGGGGTGATGGGCACAATGCAGTTCACCACTTGTGACGAACTGCTATTGTTATAGAAAGAGGTTACCGCATTACACCAGGTGTGCCTCGTGCTTGTTCCATTACGATAGCAAAAATAAAATCAACCTTAAAGTTATCAAGCACTTACCTTACCAATCGCATCACATTTTTGAAGCAATGATGGCTCAGTGGCATTGGCTATGGACTGCCGCGCAGCAGGTCCATGGTTCGAATCCCGCCGCGGGCTTGAGCTTTCTACTTGAGAGTGGTCGCTACCCTCAAGTAGAAAATCTGTCGCCAAGCATCTAACGGTGTGTTCCGGCAGTTGTCCTTGACAGCCAGTAATTCTAGGTTAAGCCTAACATGTATATACCACAGACCAATATCATACCCAGATTTAAAGTATCACTCAGGGCTATCCTCGATCACCTTAAGATCCCTAAAAGACCATTTGCATTCAAATCAAGTTCCTCTATGCTATATCCTACTAGTCCCAGACAAGTGTGATCGTTCTCAACTTAAAGTAATATATGGCAACAATTTATACCTGTAAGTGTAGCCGCGGAGAATCCATGCACCTGAGCCTCGTATCTGGCAATGTTTCCACAAGCCGGCACCAGCCAGGGCCAGTCGCACTTCAGTTTGTCGGCGTCGAAGCCGAGGCCGAAGGGGCAACGGAACTCGTACGCCGTCAGGGGAGCTTTCCCGTGGTCGAGACACGCGAAGAACCAACGGCAGTTCTCGGGGTCTGCGTAGTAACCTACGGGATGCGGGAGAATATTGAACAGCCTGCCTTTATTTTTATTTAGCTCAGTGCTGCTGGAATTAGTTCACAAATATTTAAATACATATATAATCTGCGCGTGGGGTACTGGGCTAGAATGTCACCTCACCATTGCTACCTGTGGGTGTCGTAAGAGGCGACTAAAGGTAAAATACCGGATGGTGGGCAGCAGCGCCTTTTGGGGAGCTGATATCTTAAACTGCAATCCCCAAGACGTCTGCCAAGCGTAAGGATTATGACGAACCTTCCCCTTAATGGGGGAGCCTGTGTTCAAATCTGGCTGATACAGTATTTATAAACTTTATCATTGAGAAATATGATCTCGCTTGTTTTCCCTGAAAGGTGAGCAGCGTTTAGCTCAATGCCCACGTTTCAAAAGTAAATGTATTGGTCCCAAGACTCACTGCTACTGAACATTTCTTGTGCAAATCCCGTTAACTTCTACATGGGAATTGAACCCAAGCTCTGGAGATTCCATAGCAGCATATTTCAGGTACAGTACTGTTCACTCACGGAGTTGAATGATTGATGCGCATATGATCGCTTGTGAAGTAGTTGTAACAATAATCAAAACGTGTGGAGAGATGCGTTTTCGTGAGTTGAAATGTAACCATTACCTTCGTGTTCGGGGCAGATAAATCTGGTTTTGGGCACGGGGGCGATTTCGGAAGAACCAGGGCATGCTTGGGAGTCAGGCAGAGAGCCTGGCCACACGCACACCTCGTAGCGGGAGTCGAAAGCTAACCCAGCTGGGCAGTCGAATTCGAACACCTGGAAAATTTATTTTAAATTGCTTAGTTACAATGGATGCAGTTGTTAAGAACATCGATGAAGGGTTGATGGAAAAGGAGTACAAGAAAGCAACGCAAGATATTAGATATGTGTATAAAAATCAACAGCGCTGGGGATTAGTCCACAGCATTATGCTGAGCTCAGGCCTTTTCTGGCAGCATTGCATATTACAGCACCAGTGCTGTTAGTTCATGATGTTATGTTGATATTTTAAAATAACTATGTTCAATGTTGTTGTTATCTGTTTACAATGTTGTTGTATGCAGTTCTGTCGAGAATAAATATATTTTCTTTCTTCTTTTTTTCTTTCTCTCATAAAAAGTTCTGGGCAACGTTTGAAAATGGTATTCAGAAAAAGTGCACTACTTACATGCATGAATAAAATATTTCATATTAAGAGGATAATCTCATGGTCGATGAAAATCATGTATTGTATCTAAATTTTATTGTAAATCGTACCTATCAAATCAAATTTTATTTCTAATTTTTATGTAGCAACCATGTGACCTGAAAAATTTACTCCGTTTTTAAAAAGAACTATTTTATATGAATTTTTTTAAATCGTTTATCCTATATCTGTTTTGTGCACTTACATGCGAAACGAGGTCGTCTGACATTTTTCAACTTCACCAATTTTAATATTATATGCAAGATAATTATATCTCGTTTGAGAGTAGTACTCTTTGGGCAATTCATATAATATATTATACATATAGAGAAAGGAACTTACAGTATATTCCGGCGAGAGCTGGTCGAACTTGACGCAGCGGTAGAACCGTGCGCAGGAGCGCGGATGCACGAAGTAGCCTTGGCGGGAGCACGAGAACTCCGTGCGAGTGTCCTGTATACACAATATGTAATATAATATATTATATTAATAATGTATTACCGCTGGATTAAGAACGTAGCAATAAATAAATACCCCGCGGGGTTACAGGCGACGAAAGGAACTAGAAGGTGTGCAGTAGCTTCTTTTGAAGAACTGTGATTCCCTCAACCTCAAGACATCTGCCAAGCACGGGGATTATCACAAACCCCCCTAAGGCATTTGTTTAATGGCAACAACATCGTTGTGACTGTGGATGAGAAGTAAATAAATGAGCATTTTCTCATACTGTGATGATATTTTTTTTTCAAACAACCTACAAGAATAAATCTCGTCTCAAAAGAAGTACCTATGTGTTCAGAGGAGGGCATTGTCACTTATCAGATGAAGTTTACCAACTCATAGACCCAGGATCCCGTAGGTATCAACGACTTGTATGGTGTGGAACGAAATACGGTACGACATAATCGATAAGACCTCCTGGGATAAAAACGCCGTATGTGGTGGCAATTGTACTTGAAACTACAGAATAATAAGTGACTAATTCATGTCTTAAAGGACATATTATATTTAGGCAGATAAGTAGATTTTCACCTCCGCATCTCATTCCACCGTCTTGGTAGTCAAGGGAAAGATTCGCCTGAAAGATAAAGCTATGACTCATGTCAAAAATGAAAAAAATGACCATAAAATTTTAAATAAAATGTTCACCTCTCTGATGGAGTGTATGACCCCGTCGGAATCAACCACTTGCGTGATACGGTACGGAGACACTTGCAGCGCGTCCAAGGCTCGGGCGTGCTGAGGGGCTGACAGGATCTCGTTCTCTAGAGATCTGGAAATATCAATGGGTTTGTGTTTCATTTCTGGTAAAGTAGTTATTCCCCGTGAGGTACCAGGGTAGTATTGCACCCTTATATCATCCTGTTGGAATCGAAGAGACAAAAATACCAGAAGGCAGACAACAGCGCTTTCTGGAGAACTGCTATCTTATACTGCGATCTCCAAGCCGACTGCCAAGAGTGGATATGCATTTGTTCTACGGTACACGTTATGGGTGTGAATGTAAAGTTGGTAAAACTTTTCACGAAACGTTATTAACTAAGTACTTGAAAGTGTAAGCAGTCTAAGCCCAGTGGCAATAACTATGGGGTTCATGGTCCAGGTGGTATTGAGCTATATGGCACGTGGTTGGTCCATGGTTCATTGTGATAGAGAATTTTAAGGTGGCCTAGCTACCAGCCTCAATTAGAGAATCTTTCACCAACCCCCTTACAACACCCGACGGTGTTCCGGCAACTGTCTTTGAGAAGGTTTCCATTCTAGCATAAGCCTGCGTACCATCCTTAGCCACATCATCACTTATCAACGGTAGAGATAGTAGATAAATAGACAATTCTTTATTGTTACACAATTTGATTCACATAACGTAGTAATCAAAAACAAACCTATATTTTAAACAAATAGCTTTCATGTCGACCTAAAAGGATTTTTTTACATACTTACGTATTAATATTCAATTTCGATTATTATTTTTTTGTTTATTAGGATTATACATGCATAATATGACCCTGCGCTAAAATTGATCTCTAAAAAATTGTGGTATAATTCGATTTTGATTCAGCTGCAAGCGCCTGGCAGTTTTAAGAATACAACTTTAACCATCAAGTTGTTTACAGTTTTGAACAGGAGACACTAAAGTTATCGTTCAGTCAGTCCGCCCAGTAATCCAATAAGTATGATTTTCTGTTCTTTGACTACCTACTATGTATTACGACATGAAAAACGTTCAGACCTTAACTTGACCTTCCCTCAAGCTAACTATTTTTAAATACTGTTGTTTTATATTTTAAAATCTTCAAACTGAAACCTGTATTTATTTTTTCAATCATAGTAAGCGATGATTTTTTATAAACTGTTCGAATTGGTGCTATATTTCTTCAATATTATGAAGGCCATTTTGTGACGTACCTAACTAGGTACTACAGCTTATTCGTAGACAAATAGATACTCTACTACAGTAACGTAGGAAATTCTGGAGATACTCTTACGACTACTACTTTCATAAGAAGATTTACTAACAACTTCACACACAAACTTTCACATTTATAATATATTATTGGTGTGATACAAACTATCAGAAAAGATTTCCTCTTTAGATAATAAATTTAAGGTAAAGTGAGTCTCAAAAACGGCACATTTTGAACATGTTTCTTGAAAAAGAGTGTACGCATTACAGATATGAATAAAATATATAATATTGTAGAGCATATGGCAAATACTAAGCTTGATCCGAAAAGACGATTTCTATCGATAGAAAAAAAGCATGAATACAGCCATTGTGTCTTATAGTAAATCGTATCGATACAAATGTTTTTTCTAATTATAATATACCTACTCGTTTTACCATTATGTGCCATATTTTTGTCTTTAAAGAAGTTGATATAATTATTTAGAAAAAGAAGCTCACCATTTTAAAATATTGCGTAGTTCTATTTCGCCCAATCCCATGCGAAACGAGGTCCTTCCGTCCTACGCCCTCAGTCTGACATTTTTCAAAGACCACTTCGTTTTAAGCTCAGAAATATTATGTAAATAGTCGTTGAAATTATTAATTAACCTACTTAGTACTCACTAGCTATCATACACATAGGTTACCTTGTAATTTATTTCTGATAACTTCTACTTCCCCCGGCCCACTCGAATAGGGTCGATACAATATATCTTCTCTAACAACACATACGACAAATTAGGCACTTGTTTATAATATTTTCACTAACACACGATACAAGAACGTAATTGTAAAAAGATTTAGCTTCAGTTTTATGTTGGGCCGTCTTCCTGACGCCAGCTTCTCTTGTAAATGATTTCATCCCCTATTATAAATGATTTCATTTTTGTAATAGCATACTACATTCCGGTAATTGGCAAGAAGCCCTATTGTGCGTTAAATGAGCAGCAACATATCAATCACATAAACGTGAGTGGTGGCATGCTGCTCACCATAGGTCACTTGTCCTCCTGGTCGCCTTTAAACGACATCCCAAAGGAAGATATGGAACAGCACTTACATTTTGATCTATATTGCTAAAACAACAAAGTTTAAGTGTTTCAGAATGTTCAAGCCGTAACTGATTATAAGATATCATTATGTACACTTACCTCAAAACTGCAGCTCTCGGTGCGCGACTTTGTTGGTTGAGCACCTTAGCCAGAGACGACTTGAGGGTGGGTCCACAGGGGCTCTCGACGTCTCGCTCTGCGCGGTGCAGCGCCAGACCTGCCAAGCCGCGCACGCGGGCGTACTTGCCCTTCACGTCAACTGAGGACGCGTCTTCGAAGGAGATCCAGGTTTTGTCTCTGTGATATAACAAAGTATTAGAATTATACAGATGATTTGTTAATAAGAACCGCTTTAACTAAACAAATCACATTTACTAACTTATTTTTTCGAACACAAAATGCTTAACTTGAGTGGGAATTGAACCCACGTGCGCTGGTTTTACTCACCGGGTAGCTTGTCTAATCACTGGGCTATCCATACCGGGTCGGCAGTACCGAATTGTTATAATTTTATTATTTAAACCATCATAGGGGACTATGCGGCCATCAACCAGATTAGCTATCAACTACTTTATCTCAATGAATAAGCGTTGCAATCCAACGGGGCAATTCTGCCAGCATCCTTGACATGCTGCCAATTGGTAGTAAGCTAGAGCATTTGGACTGACGTAGGCCTGCAAAGTCCTTTAGGATGCGTCATTGCTTTCGTTGTAGTGCCTGTAGTATTTTGTATAGATTGTATAGCGTTTAGTTAATATAGAATAGAAAATATATTTACTAACTTGAAAGCATAAGGCGCTGACAGATCCTGATCTCTCTCCAAAGTCCACCGTCCTTTCTGCAGAAGCCTGCAGAGCTCATCCTGTCCTATTTCCTTGGGGTCATCCTCGAGGGTGGGGCTGCCAGGGGTGCTGAGAGTTTCGTTCTGGAGGGAGAACTGCTGCGCCGTGGCTGGGAGGCTGATGACAATCTTGGAGGCTGGCACGCCTAGACCGACCACTAGGTCAACTACGGAATCCTGAAATTAGGGAGAAATAGATTCAAGAAGATGTTTGGCAAGTTTAGTCATAAGGGAGACTTTGACAAATTCAGGGGAAGAAATTATATGGTACCTATATTCCATATAGGAACGGTCTACTTAACCCATATGCCTTGAGACATAGTTGTTAACTCTCATGTGCCTGTAATTTTACTGGCTCTCAAGGACTGCTGCTGGAACACACCGTTAGATGCTTGACGACAGATTTTCTACTTGAGGGTGGAAGCTACCCAGGCCGGCAATCGCAAAATTCCCTTCCACCATGCGGTTGGGTCCGTAGCTTATCAGCGTACTTACATATATCAGCTGTAATTCCTTATATTTTTCGTTGAATTAGGCTATTCAAATGCGAGTACCTACGAGTTACCTGTATTGCATTATTGCCTACGAAATATATGATTAGTTGTTATATTAACTACTTATTATATTCTGCAAACGGCGCTACAACTCAAGACGTTTCTCAATCCACAGAAAATTGGCATCCATCACTGACACTGACCAGTTCAAAACCACATTGCCAATTTCAAACGATGCACCTGTCTCTATGTGCTCATTGCGTATATTGAAAACCCATTAAAATTAGCATTTAAATCACTATAATCTGCCTTATATCCTTGGTAATAGAGTTTAGCTGTTATGTAAGATAAACTAGATAATTTTCTTAGTACTGGATCACCTTCACCGATAGATAACTTACTTGAAACGTGATCGTTTTACGCTTTAGATCATTAAATTAAAATTATTGGTCCTTCATTTACGAAATCATGCAGGTAAGTACAGAAATAATCACATACGTATAAATAATTATGGAACTATTCCGATATTTTTTATTGGCTTTTGTGTACCTTATTAAATGAAATCTCATACCTACTACAAGAAAATTAAAATGGCAAATTATTTGTTTATTTTATTCTAATCAACAATGCCACTAGCGGTCACCCATGCAATTAGTGACCGCAGTGAACGGAGCTCAACTTCGTAAAAGTTGAGCTATGAGTGCTTCAAAATATTATGCTATTGTTACGTAAAATTTCACCTTAAATTTCACTGTTGGACCAGAAAAATATAAATTTCCCACACAACCAACCAAAGTTGCGTTGATACCACATTTTATTTATGGCTTATCAACGTTGTTGCGGCAAGAACTGATTCAGTAAAATATTATTTTAATTGAATTGGCGATTTTATGAACCTAATTGCTGACATAAAAAAATAAGGCGATTGGATTTAAAATGTTAACAATCTTTTATATTGTCTGTGATACTTACAGCGAGGAACTTTCGCAATACTTACAGTGAGCATTACATAAGTCAATGTCACTATAAAGGCCAGTCACCATAAGGGTGTTCGTATAGCCTACAGTTAGCACCGACATATGCTTAAAATGATCATTCAGATCATAAAATGAGCATGGTGGTAGGGTATTTTGCGAATGCCCGCCTGGCTAGCTACCACCCTCATGTAGAAAATCTGTCGCCAAGCACCTAACGGTGTGTTCCGGCAACTGCCCTTGAAAGCCAGTACTTCTAGGTTAGCCTGAACAACATCTTCGACCACATCATCATTTACCATCAGGTGAGATAGTGGTCAAAGGCTAACCTATCAGGCATAAAAAAAAGACACGTTGTACGTTCGTTTTGGGACGTTCTAGGCAAGAATTGGATTTTGAACGTTTTACGTCTAACTTACACCGCTCGGATAATTTTGGGAACAGCTAAAATGCCGTCTCGAAATGCTATTTATAAACAAAAGGATAAATCTGAAAAGCCTACCATCCGTCCCTATACCCGGCACATGCTCCTCCAACTATTATTGTCCTATCATGGTGACTGTGTAGCTTAAATTATAACCGGATGGTCGAGGGTTGGAATCAAGCTCGTGATTAAAATTTTTCTTTTAGCTGTAATTTTGTAATTTTATTCGCTAAGCAGGCGTTATTGCATTACAATGTTAAAATTGGCCATTTTCTCCAAATTTTTCGAAATTATAGTTTTAGCAACATTTTATTTATATTTTACCACATTCAAGAATTTGTATTGGGTTGACTTCATGTATCTATTACACAGCTAAAAGAAAGAGCAATCATTTGTCACAGCAACTACATATATAGGTATTTCAGTTTTATTGATTACTAGCTTGCGTGGAATCGCCTACGTTTATATCGATAAAATCGATAATTCGGTTATCCCACATCCTCAGGTCTAATTTAACAAATTGAGATTTTGGATGCTGTAGGGTTTTTGCAAATACTTGCCTGACCCTAGCTACTGCCCTCAATTTATATGCTGCTGCCTCAAGTAGAAAATCTGTCCCTATGCATGTAACGGTGTCTTCCGGCAACTGTCTTTGTGTATGAGCAAATACATCATTCATCACTTTGCAACCAGACAACTTATCAGAAGATTAAAAAACCTTTAAAAATTCTAATTTCTTAACCTAGGTAATCAGTAAAGAATTACTATACAAACTATGCTACGAGCTACTAGCCAAAACCTGAAAAAACACCGAAAATTCGCTCTATCCAATTAGCAGTAAGTACAGGGGGCCAACTACCATCTCTTAATCTTACATTTACAACTTCATTGCGCACTGCCAAATATCACTAAACTTACATTGGAGCTACCAACCAATTCATTTGCGTAATAGAGATGGTGTTATGATCATTAGGACATGGTATGGATCAAAGTGTTACAATAAGGATGTTTGTTTTGCTACAATAGTTTTTAAACGTTGGAAGTTGGGTCCCATACCTTACGTAGCTGCAAACTTATTTTACTTTAAAGATAGCCTATTAAACATTAATAGGTATAGTAGCTACTCTAACAACATCCCAAAAAATCTCACCCATATATTTTCCGCAAAATCTGTACCATATATTTACACAATTACACTTTTTAAGTGTACCATTTATTTCCCGCAAATTTTTTGTATCTTTTCAACATACTTGCTTGCATGGAATCTACATTTATATCTATATTATAGATACGTACAGAACAGAATTTAGTTATTACAATATCAGCGCATGGTACTACAAAACGGGCAAGTGTCGGTGTCAAGTTATCTTATATCACCATGTCATTATGCACTGTAAGTATCACGTTACACGCTACTTGTGTTACTTTCCTGTGACATTGTTTAGGTCGTGATTTTAGATCTTATCGACTTGAATTAGATCTAGGCAATGTGATACGAATATTGTATAATTTGTGGGCCGGTGTGCGCAATTGTGTGACGGCTGCTTTGCTTGTGAAGTATAAGAACATAATTAGAAATGATGGTGATTAACTAGTACCTACCTTAGGTTTTGTATGATTTATTTCATTACTAAAGATTTTAGTATAGATTTAAGAATAGGAATGAGAAATATGTACAAATTATTAGAGCACATTTTTTTATGTCTCGGGCGGGAATTGAATTAGTTTGAGTAACCGCCTTAACCGCGAAAACGGTGAAATAATAGATAGATAAACTCTTTACTGATCACCTTAAACAGAAACTAAAGTAAATTTGAATAAGTAGGTATGATAATTTAGAAAATATACTTTTAATTCATACATAATACCAAATAAAGCAAAGCCTTTGTTGTCAATGATGGGACCCATTAGTAGGCACGGTTAAAAAATTATACAGATGTATTGGGATGGTATTTTATGAAACAATAGAGAGCGACTCATAAGTAGCTCTCTACCTACATAGAAGACATTTAAATAAAGTTTTTTGCGAATTCTCGCCTGGCTAGCTACCAACCTCAAATAGAAAATTTTTCGCCAAGCACCTAAAAGTATGTTCCGATAGCAGTTCTAGAGAGCCAGTAAATGACATGCCCATTAGTCTTAACAACTATGTTTCAGGGTGCTGGGCGCAGCGCAGTTCGTCAATTGTGACGAAATGCATCTGTTATATGGCAGAGGTATATGTATAAATCCCAAAAAAGCATAAAAGAATAGATCACTTACAGTGTTCATCATATCCCAAAGTCCACTCAATCTGCTCGGGTGATAAGTCGTCTTCTTCACTGCCCCTAGGTGATGAGTCTCCACCATCATAAGGTCTACCTTCTTCATCAACACTCTCAGGTCGTAATACTTCGCCAGCAGTTCAGGATGGGCCGGGAGGGAGAGGAATAGCGGGCCTCCTCCTGATGATGTGATAGCGGAACGGGCAGCCTCGACAGTTTCGAGGACCTTGGTACTGTTGAGTGTCTTGTGGACATCGTGAAGCTCCAGGCCCTGGACGTGCTTCGATTTGAGAAGCGTTCGGAGATCCTGGAAGAAAACAAGAGATCAGTATTGTGCAAATATTTAGTGGTATGAACATGCTTTGCCACCATCACAGTGGCTTTTGAAGTGGTAATTGAATTTTGGCCTTGGTATTGTTTTAATAGTAACATCTTGGAAAGCGGTACTGGCTCTAAGGGACAGCTGTTGGAGGGCCAGTTATTTCCTTGGCGCAAGATTTTCTGCTTGAGATACAAAATTCGCAAAATGCCCGACTACCTCAAAAGCTAAAGCTTATCTAAGACCGCTGCATGACGCATATACCCCATGAGCGGCAGTTCGGCAGTCCATAGCTATTGCCGCTGGTTGCTCAAGTAGAAAACCTGTTATCAAGAACCTAACAGTGTGTCCCTCAGCTTTCTTTAGATCCTGTTCCAATTTACGACCATGCTTCACATCATCCTCGATCACATTATCATATAAAGTTTAGCCAGTTACTTATAGTAACAAACAATAAATTATGTTGTTTTGGAAGAACGTAGCTACTGGGCAAAGGTACAGCTGTCACAGCTGCATTCCTTATGCATTATCTTATTATGCTGTGGCACTAGAGAAAGAGTACGTAGAGAATGGGGCCATACTTATTAGTTCTTATATACCTAATTAACAGCATCAGGTGACCCACCTGTACATTGATACATCAAGCTAGAATAACAGATTACTTAGTTGCATTTTCAAACCAATCCAAACAGACATGACAAGGGGTCACCTAACCTGGTCATGGCTTCAGAAAAAAGTGACTAGCAAGGCCTTAGCTAACAACAATTATATAACCTGTGCCCAGGTCACTGCACCGACAGGTGCATCATGGCACAGAATATTCTAAAAATGGTCTCGAGATAATTAGGATCCACTGAGCTGATGCCTTATATGGACAACGTGTAAATGACGATTAAGTAGATTCTTATATAGTGTGACATGACCCTACTTTTTTGCATAGCTTAGCGTTTACGCTATAATTTAGTGCATTGCGTTTATGCACCTTAATTTATGCTTAATTGACCTACTGACTGCAACTTCGTCAAAGGTAACTGTGTCCTATGATTTTATTGTAGCGCTATAAGCACCTACCTACCCCGATCCCCAAGAGCTTAATAAAAATAATGAAATTACGGTACCTACACCAATCACGTAAATATATTCTAAGAGTATCTGTCTATGTTTGTTTATCTAAAATTTAATATTGTAATTTATTTACATTTTAATGAATCTTCTACTTAGGTAATTTAAACACTTAAATTACCTAAGTAGAAGATTCATTAAAATGTAAATAAATTACAATATTAAATTTTGTAACCATACTCCATATAAATATAGCTAGATATAACTAGTATAAGGTTCTGCTCGCCTAGTACCTACTTCCAAAGGTATCATTTAATATTTTATTTATTTAACAAAAAAATAAAAAATTAATATATTGTTTTAGTGTCCATATATGGACACTAAAACAATATATTAAATTTTTTTTTTTTCATATGTACACACATATGGACACTAAAACAATATATTAAATTTTTTTTTTTTCATATGTACACACATATGGACACTAAAACAATATATTAATTTTTTTTTTTTCATATGTACACACATATGGACACTAAAACAATATATTAAATTTTATTTTTTTGTTAAATAAATAAAATATTAAATGATACCTTTGGAAGTAGGTACTAGGCGAGCAGAACCTTATACTAGTTATATCTAGCTATATTTATATGGAGTACGCAGTATAAAAGTTATTGATATCTAGTCCTCTGGGAATGCTAGATGAATACTTAGGGGTACCGTCGTGTAATAATATTGCGAGTACGTCTTCCCTGCGGAACATGCATGCAAAATTTCACCGTGTTTGAACACATATATAACATATAACGTAAGTAATATTTTAAATAAGTGTAAGGAAAGCACTACGAAGATACTTAATCTTCACCTGACTAAAATAGTGGAAAAGTTAACATAGTTTATGAGTATCAACAAAGAGCATAACCATAACACTTAGGACTTGATTGTTCAGGTTGAGGTTAAGTAAGCTTTATAATACCTCCTCACCGTATTAAGTAACATAAATCTAGCCTAATAATCTAGTCACAACGGTGATCTACGCGCATGATGCCCGTGTCTTAGCTAGATAAATAATATATATTGAAGATTTGAAGCGCTCGTAGCGAAGTTTACTTACTACTTACTACTTGTTCTCAACCGATCAGCAAAGTTAAGGAACGTCGCCCGCGGTCATGAGTTGGATGGGTGACCGCTAGTGACATTACTACTGAGCGTTTCCGTGCTTCGGAGGGCACGTTAAGCCGTTGGTCCCGGTTGTTCTCTTAGGATGGCAGTCGTTATAGCATGGTGGTAGGGCACTTTGCGAATGCCCGCCTGGCTAGCTACCACCCTCAAGTAGAAAATTCTGTCGCCAAGCATCTAACGGTGTGTTCCGGCAGCTGTAGAGTCAGTACCTCTAGGTTAGCCTGAACAACATCTTCGACCACATCGTCACTTACCATCAGGTGAGATAGTGTTCAAAGGCTAAACAATCAGGCATAAAATAAAATATATATATATATATATATATATATATATATATATATATATATTATCCTCTAAAATAGAAGGTACAATATCACTGCGATTGGCTAACGGTGACGGGTAGTAATTGGACATAGATCAATATGAAACGAAGTTAACAGGACAGGACACAAACTGAATTATTAACAAGATTAGAAACCACATCCGGCCCATGTGGGTTTATATACGTTCTAATTGCATTTTATTTTATGTACTTATCAGCAACTTATATTAATTATTTAAAACTTATTTAATGCGTATCCTGTTAGTGCCTTTAGTTACGAGTCATTTGAATATGCACTCTGTATTTTTGTTACCTCAGAACTTTTGACTGGGTGAACCAATTTTGATGATTCTTCTTTATTTGAAAGCTGATGCTTTCCGCGATAATTTAAATGGGACCACATTTAAATTTCATCAAAATCAGTCAAGCCATTTTTGAGTTACACTCCAATAACTGAAAAGTATTTTCCTATCTTGATGATATAGTCATTGACAATGAATGACAATCGATCCCATAAGTAGCAAGGCTCGCTATAAAGGGAAAAATAATTTTTTACCTAAAAATGGAACCGAATTCAACACTCAAATGTGTGAAATAACTTGTCGAAGTCGGTACCATGCACACAATATTGTGATAATAGGTACGTTTGAACTATCATGGTATCGACTTCAACAAGTTATTTCACACATTTGGGAAGTCGGTTCCATTTTTTGGTATTTTTTATGTCATTAAGTGTGAGGTGGACTAGTCAACGGCCTTTACGACTGTCCATTACAGTTCCAGCTTCACTGTCCTTCGTTCTGTAGGTTCTGCTTGATTCTACACTGCGAGACAAGTTCTACAGTGTTCTTTGCTTACGCCTAAACACAGTATCTAGCGTTTGCACACTATTGCTTCGACGCAGAATATGTGACACTGCGGTGGAGTGAGACCGACATCCTGGTAATATAAAAAAAATATATATTGCAGGTAGGCTTTTGATATTATATATAGAATGATGTGGTCGAAGGTGTTAACAGGCTTAACCTAGAATTATTTATTATCCCCGAGGACAGCTGCCGGAAAACACCTTTAGATGCTTTGCGACAAATTTTCTACTTGATGGTGGTCGCTAGTCAGGCGGCGATTCACAAAATGTCCTTCCACCATGCAAATCCATCTTCTTCCTCCTGCCCTCATCCCAGACTAAGTGGGATCGGCACAATATACCTTTTAATCTACTTCCACGCTGCTCTATCAGTGGTCATCTCAGTATTTTTTAATGGAATTTGTTATGCGAGAAGATATTTCATTCACATATCTTCATATTATTCCAAAATCATTAACTTGATCGCTTCTGTACTAGCTGTACTACCCAGAAGCGATCAAGTTAATGATTTTGGAATAATATAGGGTACAGGGAGTACAGAAGGGAGTAAGATATGGATGGAATGCGTGAAGATATGTGAATGAAATATCTTCTCGCATTCCAAATTCCATTAAAAAATACTGTGATGACCACTGATAGAGCAGCGTGGAAGTAGATTAAAAGGTATATTGTGCCGATCCCACTTAGTCTGGGATGAGGGCAGGAGGAAGAAGATGGATTTGCATGGTGGAAGGACATTTTGTGAATCGCCGCCTGACTAGCGACCACCATCAAGTAGAAAATTTGTCGCCAAGCATCTAAAGGTGTTTTCCGGCAGCTGTCCTCGGGGGCCAATAATTCTAGGTTAAGCCTGTTAACACCTTCGACCACATCATTCTATATATAATATCAAAGGCAAGCCCTGAATTTTTTTGTTTTTTTTTGTAAGTACCAGGATGTCTGTCTCTCTCCACCGCAGTGTCACACAGTTGTACCCTGTAATGTTCCAAAATCATGAACTTGAACTTCTAGTCTAGAAGTGTGTACTTCTAGTAACATATTTTGCATTGTGGTAGGGCATTTTGGGAATTCCCGCGTGCTAGCTACCATACACAGGAGAAAATCTACCAAGCACCTCAAGGTGCGTTTCCAAAACTGCCCTTGTGAGCCTGTATACATTCTAATCAGCACTTGCAATCAGCGCTTGCAATCAGCAGAGATTGTAGTCAAAAACTAGCCAAAGGGCAATACATATTAAATAAATGTTCATCCCATCTCACGACTTGCGCACATTTAATCTCTTCTTCTTTCGCCCTAATGCTACTCTCAAGTATCCTCTGGCACTAAATTTTAATGTTCGTCATTATAGGTATGCACTACATATACATCGCATTACATTCGCGTCTTTGCCATATGCACTCACTCTATCATACTTCTCTTATGTGGCCCTTCGCTCAGATCCAAACATCACGACAGGTCTTATGACAGTTTTGTAAACTTTCCCTTTAAGCTTAATCCCAGGATCATATTATGTGGTACCAGAGACCTTGCGCCATTTCATCAACCCTTCACTCAATACCACCGTCGCGTCGATACCGCAAATCGGATAAACGCAAAGCTCGAAAAAACTCTTCAATTTTCCCGCCAACAATAATCATTGTCGCACTAGAATGGTATACTTCAATTTGACATTTTCCTATGGAAACAATTCCTATTATGGAATTCAAATTAATGTCAGAATGAAGTTCATTTTCATTACGAATTTCATTATTATCTACCAACAATGGAATCGGTAAACAGTATACACCAACCAAATGTGGGCGTTTGAATACCTCATTGTGTTTGACACATCAGAGTATAATTTGAAGAATTGAGATTTAAGTAATTCACTCTAGAACGGATGCCAATTGTAGTTAAATAGTTTAAGATTAATTACTTCGGACAGACTTCCGGTGGAGTTCACTTCCTAGACCATAAATTCAAACCCATAACAATCACATTGGTCAGGGTCGAGAGCCATACTCGCTTCCCTATATAATAAACAATGGAATCCCATGGAATTGCCTGAGGTGGCCTTTGGTTCATAAAACGCCCTTTTTGTTTCTTATATTAGATAAGGCGATATATCATCTATGCAATACATATATTATTACATCAAACTGTTCCGCACAAAAGGAACAAGTTTTTTGAGATAATGTAGAACGGTGAAACTGATTCGATCTAATAGGGCGACATTTAAGACAAAATTATGTAAGGTTTCTCTAAAGACAAAATGAACAGGCAGAAGCCTCGATTTTTTGAACCTCAGCGGTCTGTTGCGACGCGTATCTGATTACTAAGCTTTGCAACTCCACTTCAAAAAGGAGGTCTGATTTCGGGCTGTTTAAAGAGTCCCGAAGCAAAATCGAAACCTTATTGTTACGCCCGCAGTATCCTAATATGTCCGGCACCCTGTCTCTCATGGTTTATTCCGAGAAATGTTGTACACGTCTAGATAATTTACTTATACCATTCTAATACGACAATTAGTCCCTGGCAAAGTAGCAGGAACATTGTAGAGTTTCAGATATGACATTAGCAGAACAAACAGAAAATTTGCTTTGCGTTATCCGTGGTACACCTAGATTTTCGCTTATTGCTTATAGAATCTTCAGCAAGTCTGAAGCCACTACAAAGGAATATATCTAATATCATAAAAAAACGTGTTTCGGCAGCTGACCTAATGGAAGTAGGGAAAAAATCGTTAAACCGTTAACTTTTTCATTTCATTTTTAGGTTAGCCTTTGAATAAAAATAAATTTACATGACGGTGGTCAGCTCCCTCAAGTGATATGTTTGAAGGTGGTAATAGAGAAGGGAACTATCTCTCAAGGTCTGCTGCTGGAACACACTAATTATGGTATCATTGAAAAGGCAAATCAAAATTATTAAGAGTTTAGGTACTTGTTTTTGCCTGAGTTATGTTTTTTAACTAATTCAAGTCCTATGTGGCAATATTCAGAATAATATAAATATCGAGCCTGCCTATCGCCGCGCCGGGGTATTCAAAGTAGTTACGAAGAAGGATGTGAATAGTGTTACAATACGATTTATGTGTTCGGTAGATTGGTGTTGATTTACAATATTATGGGAATAATATCTATTGTTTGGTTTACTTACGTCAGTCGTTAGCTGGTTTTGTGTGGTTACAACGGAGATGAGTCATTTTGTAAATATTATTAATGTTATAAGACCAAGTTGGTTGATACTCACGAATTATTCATTTTCAATATAGGTTACATGAAAAAATAATTACATTTTGTGGCACATTTTACTGAAAAACTATTCTTCATAACTAGATGAGTTATCTGTAAAAAAACTATTTACACTTTTGTAGTAGAAGCGTAATGCGTTGAAAATTCTTCCGGTTTGGCTTTGTTGCGTTTATGACGTCACGTCGGCTACGCTAGAAAATTTGTTGGAATTATAACTAAATACATATGTTATATTTTCATTATATCATCATATCCCTAAATATGTATAAATTTACTAATTTGTTAAAAAAAAGGATTTATTTACGATGTAAAGCGATTAAGCAACTTAAATAAGTAATAAAGCTTCAGGTACAAAATCAATCGCTAAGCACCTAACGGTGTGTTCCGGAAGCTATTCTTTGGAGCCAGTAATTTTAGGTTAGCCTGAACAATATCATCGACCACATCATCACTTACCATCAGGTGTGATAGTGGTCAAAGGCTAACCTACCAGCTATAAAAAAGTAGTGTTTATCATGCAGCGTGTTTACTGCATTCTAATTAATAGTTAAATGGTCATGTAGGAACTTATATTTGGATACAAAGGAATGCATGAGTAATGATTTTTATTGTTCTCATATCGATCTTTAACACCAAATATATCGGAAACGTGACAGCTTAGGGCACCATATTACATAAAATAGTTTGTTTGCATAAGTGTCCTATATGTTTTAAATATAATATACTAATGTAGCGAATATTACTAAACTTAATTCTTGGTACTAGTTGGGCTATTACTTATCTGAAACAACATGACTTTATATCTACCTGCGTGTCTTAACGTCAGGGTTTAGCAACAAAACTGGATATGTGCACTTATTCCACTTCAAATATTGCTAAACTGATACATATCTCTGTGAGTACGTCTGTTTACGTAAATTTATTGCAGTGTGGCATTATCAGCCAATGTAAATGTATTTATTTAGAATAGGAATAGGATAAGTTTCACTGGCTTGCATTAGAATTTTATAATATATTCTATTTTATGTAATATGTATAATATTGTAACATACACAAACAAATCAAGTTATACGTAAAACTGAATAATTAAAATAATCATTGATGTCCCAATGCCTAAACCATTATCAGGCTACCCTTATCCACCACTATACCACTATCTTACCCGATGGAAAGTGATGATGTATTCAAACATGGTTTGACATGTTTATTCAGAATAGGAACTTTACATTCGAAACCGTAAGGTATTATATGATACTTTTATCATAGAATAAAATTTGAAGCAATCGTGACTCAATGGTTATAGCTGTGAACTATCAGGAAACGGAAGTCTATGGTTTAAAACCTGCCGCGGTCTTCAGCTTCAGGAATTTTGCAACAACTCACCTGGTGTTCGCTTGCTCCTTGAAGTAGAAAATATGTTACCAAAAAACAATGTGTGTTCCGGTAGCAATACTTGAGAGTCCCATTCTAACCGTATTCGACCACATCCTCTCTAACCACCAAAATTTGCGATTTGATCAAACAAAACTTTTAACCGTAGTATGGATTTCTGGTTCTTGTCACCATCGAGATTATACAAGCTATAAACCTGCTACGGCCGACCACTCTTATTGTACGTAATATCAATCTTTATATCATTTCTCAATACCTAAAGGTGAAGCGAAAACAGTCAAACGTAACAAAAGTCATCGCAAAAGAAAAATATGCCACGTAATATACGAAAGTATAATTTAAAATATGCCCATTTGTCCAAGTGTGTAAAGTGTGTTGACCTTAGGAGTTATAGCCTTATGTTTTAAAAATAGGCTAGTTACGACATTCTTAGCTTATTATGAATCAAACGTATGAGTCACTTCGTAATCACAACCAGTGTAGAAAAACTTATCAATGACAAAGATAACATGAGCACAACTCGAACGTATTCTTACTAAACTGGTCATGATCATGCCTGATAAATAATTATAAAATAGCTACTTGTGTATCTAGAGGGAACTACGAGTATATAAATAACCAGGGAAATAAAGCACTTACATACTGTACTGAAGCTTACAAAATATGTTATTACGTAGGTACTTACTTAGAATATGTTTACATGATAAATTATTTATTCAACCTAGGTGGGGTGCCTTTTGTATCGTTACGATTGTATATATTCCCCGAAAGGGTAGACAGAACGTAACGGTGTCTAAGCACCTAAATTTCGCCAAATAATGAGAAACAAAATATGTCTGACCTCATTTTTTTTTTATACTATTAAGTTGGCAAACAAGCATACGGCCCGCATAATGGTAAGCAGTTACCGTAGCCTATGGACGCTTGCAACACCAGGGGTATCACTCGCGCGTTGTTTCTCGTTTCACTCGTTACTATGGTTATAACAGTGTTTTTGATATGTTTAAAACTTAAGTACTCGCATATACACGTATTTACCTAGAAGCAGTGACATAAATCTTTATATAACTGCAGGTACCTATGTATACAGCTACGATTAGATATAAATACTGCCAAACAAGCCTAATAACTTTACAAAATAATAGACGGCTTAAATCACAAAACCGCATAAGTCCAAATGGGAGCATAAGCAACACCAATGACATTGTTCCTAATTAAAATACTAATTATGCACATTAATACGCGTGAAAGGCTAATAACACCTGAAAGCCCTTTGTATTTAACGAATTTCCACCTCTATTTCATTAGCAATAAGGTATTGGATTTCATCTCATAGATAATAAATAAACTGAACATGTGCATAAATAAATTGAATGTGTAATTTATGCGCATAACTGCATAATATTAGGTGCAAATGTGTGGCAGAACTATTATTTGCATGTAGGACTAGTCTACATTTAAGATTTATTCGGTACTTACATAAACTTAGAGCTATTATTTAGGTTCCGACGTGAAGTGATCTGAACCTGTAGAGCTATGTTATAGTGTAGCTACTACATAAAGTAATTTTCAACACACTAGCTCGTGACGGTCCTTTAAATGCACCGATTTTAGCGTCATAATGCACTCGTGCTTTTTTTCTACTTTACCGCACTTGTTATTTTTTCTTTTATTTCTCGCTATAGCGGGGTTTGGTCTCGCACATTTGCCAGTGTCATGTTTTATTCTTTATTAGTAGTTCTTTGAGACGACTTACTTATGTTTTAAATAGAAAAAAAATGAACGTTTCCACATTTCTCACCAAGGAGATTGTAGTTTGTTTCATTCGTTTTTCATATAAAAACAAACCAAAGAGGTTTTTAACAACTAAAGTAGAACTTTAGAAGATTTAATTATAAACCTTCTTAATAAGATTATTATCAAAAAGATAAAGTAGATATTTTCGTATCGGATTTTTCGTATTTGTTCCTCGCAAGTGTGTTGAAAAAAGTCGTATGACATACGTACGCTTTGATAATTACTTCCCAGTATATTACTTTTCTCTATGTTACAGCCCCTGCTTTCTTGTAGCAATATCGCCTTGGCTGTAATTTTCAACATAGCACTTATATCATAATGTACTATTATTCACAAAATATCGTGTACAAAGTTACTTTTGAAGCCCTTGACGTAGCTTAACACTGTGTTTCGTAGACCAAATCCTTCTCCAATGTGTGACTATAAAAACAGAAATAGCCATTATAGTATTTATTTTACAGAAACACATTTACTGGTTGTTTTGTATGTGTGTTGATGTGGATAATTGTGGGGGTGTATGTGAGGGTGTTTGAAGGGTGTTATGTAATTGTGGCGAGTAATTATCGTTTAAAGGTTATCGAGTATACTTTGCAAATCATCGTAGTACAGTTGATATAGTACTGACTACTTTGATATATTATGGGTTGTGAGTTATAGTTTTGAATATGCAAAACACAGATAGTTCTTTGTGCAACAAGAAAACAAAATTTATTTTACTGCGAGAGCTGCATTTGAATCCTGAGTAAGCTAAGGATGCATGAGATGTAAAAAACTAGCAACATTTTCAGCGAGAAATTTTAATTCACCATTCAAAAATTTTGTTTTCATTCTTCTGTTGTTAAATTACTGTTTTCATCGCTGACTCACTCAAACTTTGTAATTGGTTAATCGTTTTCACTGTAACTTTGTTTCCCGTATTTTTTTATAAGTTGCGTTCTGAAACTACTAAAATAAGATAGGGATATCTATAAATAACGATTTAAGGACAAACTTTGTAAACCCTATATTTCTGTAAATTGTTCTTTATTTTATTATAAATTTAATTTTGAAGCAGTGATGGCTCAGTGGCATTGGCTATGGACTGCCGTGCAGCAGGTCCATGGTTCGAATCCCGCCCAGAGCTTGAGCTTCACCGCATGGTGGAAGGGCATTTTGTGAATGCCCGCCTTTCTAGCGACCACCCTCAAGTAGAAAATCTGTCGCCAAGCACCTAACAGTGTGTTCCGGCAGCAGTCCTTGAGTGCCAGAAAAATTACAAGCTAATGAGACCTAACAACTGGACGTCTCAGTGTGACGGGCACAGTGCAATTCGTCGCTGACGAAATGCGTCTGTTATAGGCAGAGGTTAGTCCATTTAACATCAGGTGGGCCTCGGGCTTGTTCCGTAACAATTACATAAAAAAAAAAAAACAAATATTAAAAGAAACCTTAAAATTTATAAATCACTATTGGAAAGCTTTTTTATATTTATAAGTTATATGATAACTGAATAATAATGAATTACTTTAACGCTGACGTAGCTATCTATGGGGTCATAACATAAATAATGTGGCTAGGTAACAACGAGCAAAAAGGGCACTGGACAGACGTGAGGCGTGGCCGGTCCTTTATTGCGTGCATACCATTTGACATGCATTTGAGTTTTATGATTTATGAAACATGCATATTCATGCATTGTTAGCGAGATTGTGAATAAATGGAGTGCATGCGCGGACTTCATATACCTACATATAATTTATATTATGCCTTTTCAGGATACGTAGGTACCTATTATACTTTATGAGGTCGAACTTGTGAGCAAATGTAGTTAAGTTTTGTTTTATGGAGATAACGTTTCCCCAAATTTCGTTTGCAGCCATCACGAAAATCAAACAGATCTCCGTCGAAATAACAGAACTTATCAAAAACACAGATGACAGAATCAAAATATATACATACTTGCATGAATACCTGTGTAACCTAAGTGTTAATTTGTACCTCAAATCGTATGTTTTTTTATTGAGATCGGAAGTGTGCGATCCCTATACCTACTTACTATGCGATTTTTTAGAGTCGTTGGTGTTGGATAATTGAGGGTCACAATTATTTTTACCTAAATTTAAAATAAATAAGTAAATTTACTAGCCTTACCTTAGTTACCCTATTTATTCTAAATTCAAAGTAGTTCTTCTGGTGGTAAATAATTTACTATTATCCGTTCAGGATTACAATTTTTGCCAGGTTTGTGGTAAAATACTCACCATTCTGGTTTATTTTTTGTTCCTTGACTGACTGACTTGTTGACTTTGACTCTTGTTTCTATTGTTTATTTTAGGATTAATTAATAAAAAAATAAACAATTTATATAGAGACCGGACAAGTAACTCAACAATTGTTTCAAGTTGATTTGTTCTCAATGAAGAACATGCAAAACTAACATATAAATATTGATTATACAAAATATAATATGAACTGATTTTATCAAAGCGACAACGGGCAGTGATCAATTATTTACTACTTATTTGAGATCCAAAATTAAAAAAAAAAATATATTGCGCATGCTGCTAGCAAGTGAGCTTGTTATTTAGAGATTTGAATCCGAAAAACATTAACCAGATTTTTTGACTAAGTTTCAAAAAATCTGCAATGAGAAGCGTATATCTGGATTTTCGTTTACGGGTTTTAAAAAACCGTTGGTTCAACTTTGACATTAGCTTGGACTGACAAATGACGTTGCCAAATATTTGACATGACAAAATATGGAGAACATTTAAAATATAAATTAGAAATATTGACACCTTCTAAATGCGTTCAAACGACACATTTCTTGTAAGCAATAAAACCCTAGTCACAGAATATACAAGGCTGCGGACAAACTTTATTTATCAACTTTTGTTTTAATTATTATTGGTAATTCAACCCGCCAAAATAACACAATAAAGCCTGTGCAAAATTCAAGTTGCTACTATTTACATCATTTCAGTGCATCACCTACCGCTGATGCACACTATTTTTTAAATACCACGCCTTATGTTTATCGATATTTTAAGTAAAGGCAATGTAAGACGCTTTTCATCAGTATAATTTTAATAGTTGAGGTCTCAAAAAGACCATATTTGTACATGTTTTTTAGAAACAGTGGACGCCTTACGGATATAATATTCTAGAGAACATAACAAATACTATAATAGATCCGAAAAACACAATTCCATAATATTTCTTTCGATAGAAAAGAATCAAGAATACAGCTCTTAAATATCGCTTAATCAATCTCGTGACTATATACCAAATAAATATCAATTCAAATGTTATTTACAATTAATATGTAGCAACCATGAAATAAATTACCCGAAAGATTTTCCGTTTCGCCTGACTCGAATGTTACCAAAGGCGAATAACTAACCATACCAGACTTTCTCAATGAAATGTCGAAAGTGCTTATCTGTCTATCGCAAGTTATGTATTGTTTGACGATAGTAACATAATATAATATTCCTATATAACAAGGGTGGCCAAGACGTCGACCGCGGTCGACTGGTCGACCGCGGAGGCATTGTCGGTAGCCCATGAGAAGCAGCATATCACAATGAATGAAACAACGAAACATTGCAATAAATAGGAACAAATTAATCGCAAATGTCAACTCAATTACAACCAAGAACAATTTACACTTATATTATTATCTATTAAAATAGGCGAAAAGCTGATTCAGCAGCGATTACGCTGCTGAATCAGTTTCGGTCAAGGAATAAATTGCCAATTTTTTAGGGGAGACATCTTATGGAAAGCAAGAGAATTTGAAAATATAGACAAGGATACATCAAAAATAAAATTCCATACCTATGAAAATACGTTTAGACGGTATTTTTTAAATTCTAATAGAATTTTAGGTCTTTGAGAATTAATATTTTCAACTATCAATGCGATATAAACGACACATCAGTCAGACGAGCATTTGACTTCCTGCTTGTGCATTGCAGTTAGTTCATAAAGTGTGCGGCAGGATAAGCTTGTGGAAACTGTGCAGCGCCAAAAATCTAGCCAAGGATATTGTTGTTCAATATGTTCAAATGTGAATTATAAAAATATTTTAAATCATAATTATTTATTACCGCAAGGTAAAAAAGTTTGGCCACCCTTGCTATATAACGACCGTAATCAATTTGATCTTCCTCTTATATAAATTTATTTCTAAATATATTTTGTTGTTCTGTTTCGCACACTTGCTTGCGAAACAAGGCCTCTCTGTCCTACATCTCCAGTCTGAAAATTTTAAGCGAAGATCACTTCATCTTAACTATATTCAAGAACTTAGATTCATCGGACATACCTACGTCGGAAAATCATCCGTTCGATAACGGCACTATAATATCTGAATTTGTGTAGATTAGGCCGCTTCTATATTCTAGCTAGTGTATATGCTACAATTTAATTACACACACCTTATTTATCTACATAACATATCAATCAATAAATAAGTACCTTGCAACACTGCGCCCACTGATTATGTAAATACGCAGATACGCCAGCCGAAAAACGCAAGGATCAGTGAAAGGCCGCCGCACGGGGTAGACCGGTCACGATTCGCACTAGGCCGGCCGGTGCATTTGGGTGTAAGGACGACATTGACAAGTTATATTTTATTAGTTCAGTTGATTTGTGACCTTTGTCAAACTTAATATAACTCTACCAATTAGGTCATAAACATACGGGACAAAAATAGCACCGGGCAAGTCTGACTTGGAGTCACACACGCTTGCAAGTTGGGTTCCGTACCACCAAAAATTATTTTTTTAAATTCAATTCAGCGATACAAGGAAATAATAATTTAATCGCAACAAAGACAACAATTAAACTATTTATATTATTTCCCAGTGACGCAAGATGAGCAGTGGGGACATTGGGCATAATTAATCACTTTTTGGTCTATTCCCACTGTATTTTATTGGACTGTATTTATTTGGACTATACACACATTGATATAAGGGCGATGGGAACAGCAGGAACGATTTTAATTTTTTTTTATTCAATATTCACTGTTCCCATTGATGTGGATATCCCGTTGTCGGCCGTTGTTTGCCGATCCTGTTTTCTAATACGTAACCCTAAAATTGCTAATAGGTATTAATACGTCAGACGGCAGAAAAACCTCTGATCTCGGTTTAGGACGAATGTACAAGACGCTAACAAAGTAGTCGTATGACAATGCAAGTCTGGTGAAAAGCACAACGATTCAGTCAAAGCTGGCAAGACTATATTTACAAACGTTTTTTCCAAGTTACGAAACGATAAAGTCGCCCGCCTGATAGTACTACGCATCACGCCTGTCAATTACAGTTGCAGTATCACCTTTTTGGTTGTGCTTGACACTGCACTGTGCTTATCACCCGAGACGATAGTTTTTAATAGATCTCGTCTCTCACCACAGGTGAACTTTACTTCTACACATAGTAGGTAGTGTTTGCACAAGGCAGACTCTAGCTAAAAAGACCTGCCAAGTGGTAGTCCAGCATACACCTACCACCTCGTGCGTATGTGAGGAATATTGACCTTAGATTTAGTCATCGCCCTTCGTAGAAACTTTCCATAGTACTTCCAGTGTCCCCCGTATGAAGTAAAGTAAGCACTGCGGACCTCCATAAAGTTAATAATAATATTACTACTAAAAAAGAAGCTTTCCCAATACCTAAATACCTATCTAAGACAATGATATCGATTAATTCCCATTGAAATCCAGTCTGGGCGCATTCCGTAACATTAGCGCACAAAGGAGAGCTGTCAAAATTGACAATAACACAATGAAGTGACCTTGACATGTCCTGTCAAACGCAAGGTCAAGAGCGACCATTGTGCAGGCAGAGCAGATGGAATGAGCAACTTAGAGAACGATTATTATATTGGAATGGACGTAGTAAATAATTGATTGCACTAAAAGAAACATTATCATTTTTGTTTAATTACCTATATTCTGGTTTTTAATTCGAGATCAAAAAGTTAAACAAAGAAATGTCAATATATGTCATTGTCAAACTGACTGGTCAGGGGTATTCAATATTTTTTCTTCAAAATGGTTTTACGTAATCCGTAACGGCGCTCCCTGCTGCGCTAAGTTTCACACATTTTTATTAAATTGAAATAATTCCACACCTATATACCGTATGTATATATATATATATATTTACCTTAGTCGCCTCTTAAGACACCCACGGGAAGAAACGGGGGTGACATTATAACCCAGCATCCCATGGGACGTTGGGCCACAAAAATACCGGAAGGTGGGAAGCAGCACTTTCTAGAGAACTAACAAATTCTACTGCGATCCTCAAGACACCTGCCAAGCGTGGGGATTATGTTAAATCCCCACGCTTGGCAGGCCCCCCATTGGAACCTTTTTCAACGGTGGAAGTTTCGGATTTGATTGTGTGACTTGTGCTTGAGGAGGTATGGTCACTTCATCTCTTAAATTGTACGCCTACATAGGCAAAACATGGTGGGACTAAATCTTTATATACATTCCATGTGCTTAAATTTCATTTTATCATGTACCCATGTTTTGGACAATAAACATATCTTTATCTTATCTTTACCTATATGTTTTCTTATTTTGGTGAGAAAGTACAAAAGTATTAATTACCTTTACTAAATTATACTTATGAATTATGCCGTCTTGAAAAAATGCGGAACTATCTGCCGTATCTATAGCGTGAAAAGTGATCTTGTCGAAGTGAACTCACCGCTTCCCTTATTTTCGCGGACTATCCTTTTGACTGAAACTGACGATATTTCCAACATGTCCGCTCCAGTTTTTTTAGGACCCTTGAAGCAGTGATGGCTAAGTGGCATTGGCTATGGAATGCCGCGCAGCAGGTCCATGGTTCAAATTCCACCGCAGGCTTGAGCTTCGCCGCATGTTGGTAGGGTATTTTGCGAATGTCCGCCTGGCTAGCGACCACCCTCAAGTAGAAAATCTGTCCCCAAGCACCTAACGGTGTGTTCCGGTAGCAGTCCTTGAGAGCCAGTGAAATTACAGGCACATGAGACTGTATAGAAGAGACCGCATAACATCAGGTGGGCCTCGAGCTTGTTTTGTCACAATAACATAAAAAAAGAGCGATACTCGTCTTTTGGCCACGCTATAGATGTTTGTTTATTCACCTTCATCACCATCAACTTTTCGAAAGCACTCTAAAATTTGCGAACACGTTTCTTAACAGGAGATACAATATCTTTCGTTGTTGAAGAGCCCGGTTAGAGCTCTGGCTGGGAGCCTCCATAGTACGAAAATAAATAATACGTAACAATAAACAAAAACTGAACACAAGTCTCTATAAATAACTATAAACGATAAAAACAATAATGAATAACAAGGAAATTCACAATAACAAGAAAAATTATCGGCGAGAAACACATTCGAATCTAAATACGATTTACGAACAAGCAAAATGGCGCTGGAAAATGACGACGATCCCGCCAGTGTGGCAATTAAAAACTAAAAAATCTTACACTATTTTTTTCAGGCTTGAATATATGCGTAAATATGTACGCGCATAAAAAATTGTTTTATTAGTGAATACTAAAGTAATCAATTATTGCTTAAAATTGTTTTTTTTGTTAAAAGCTTCATTGGTTTCTAAAATTAGTATAATTACTAAGTAAAGGTAATTTTTTTGCACGGTTAACCCCTTTGTTTACATTTTTGGTCTCGAATTAAAAACCAGAGTATATTTATTATTATTTTTTAAATGAACTGCCAGAGATTTCGCTGCATAGTATTCGGTTAGGTAGGTATATTGCATTACCTCAGGCTCTATTTAGTAAATCGGAATACAAAGTAGCTAGGTACATATCATGTCATATTTAATTTCCGTCACTCCTTTGCGGAGTGAAGGATAAACCAACAATACCGGCATAAAAAAGCTTTAACAAGAACACACACATCTGTTAACAAAATTACCACAAGTATATTTTTTTACTGTTTGATAATTATCCGTTGAGAAAGAGTTCAGTTTTTCCTTCTTCCCTACTTCCTTCCCTAAGTCCGTAATAATACCGGGTTAAAAATTGTGGATTCATATTGATACACTATGCCAGAAAATTGCACGCTTTGTGTTTGCTTTAGTAGTGGCATAAATCATGGTCATGTTTCGTATCTGCTTAGTTACGGCTTGATATTGTGAGGTAACTCAGTAGACATTGAACGTGTGTTTAAAATACAAAAACGGTGTGTTAGGGTGATAAATAGAGCCTGGTTTCTTGACAGATGTAAACTTCTTTTTAAATTGCATGTACATTGAAGAAATTTGTATATTTGTCAAACAACATCCTGATTTTTTTGTAAAACATGCCCGAGTATTTACGAGCCAAAAAAGGTCCAAGTTCAATAACTTATTATATGAACCTCTAGCACGAAATTATTTATATAAAAGAAACATTACTAATGAAATAAGGATATTAAATTAAAGTAAATTCAAGAAATATTAAACTGAATGGCTTCTTAGCAATTGTTTTTATGGTGTTAAGGATTTTTTAGATTATTATAAATCAATATTTTTTGCACGTCTGCTTGCAGACTTAACCCATTGTATCTGTATGACTAATATTAAGATCCTTTTGACATGTATTCTAGCAAATAAATAAATAATTTGATTTGGAATTAATTACCATGCGAAAAGTATTTTTTTATCCACCACACCACGCTCTCGTGGTTATTGTCCCCGATTCTAATGAATTTGCGTATGCATTGATGATATGGCGCTTTGATTAGTTTTCGTTACGAGCTCTTATTAGCTTTGCGTCTTCTGTAAAACTATTTCAGGTTGAGTTTAGTGTACTGCATTAGCTCAATGAACAATGAAGAAAATATTATATTAATTACTTTCTCCTATGTAACCCAGTATGTTTCCCTGAATGCACGATGTGATTAAAATCGACACAATACATTCGTAAACGATATATCATAAAGTGAAATATCGTATAATGGTCTGTTATTTTACCACCTACGCGTTTTTAAATAGACTACCGACATTAAACAGTCGAGTGACGCCCACCTAACACTTCTGGACATGAAATTAATATTGTAGGATGAAGGTGATGTAATGTATGGCAAAGTTGGTCAGAAGTCAGAAGTTCATCTGATTTAAAGCTGTTATATTATTATTAGCAATACAAGGTATGTACGCTAGTAAAACGATAGGGAAACTGTTCTTGCTTATTTAGATTTTTTTATAGTTGCTAAGCTAGCCTTCGACCACTATCTCACCTGGAGGTTAATTATAATGTGGCTCAGGTTAACCTAGAACTTCTGGCTCTCAAGGATAGCTGTCGGACCACACCGTTAGGTTCATCGCGACAGATTTTCTACTTGAGAGTGGTAGCAAACAAGGCGGGCACTCGCAAAATGTTCTACCACCACGCAAAGTAGACGGAAAAGTTTTTTGTACGAATCGACATGCCATATTGGGCAGTTGCTAGTGATGGTGAAACAGTCCTGAAAATGGGTAATTCCAGGCCTTTCTTCTCGATCGTGCACTCTAAGAGTTAAGACCTCCTAATGATGCTTCGTGTAGAACCGAAACGCGTTGAAAATTCTTCCGGTTAGGGTACGTACTTTTTCAGATGTCACGTTGCCTACGTAGATTTTTTTGTTTTGAGGTGAAATTGTACTGAGATAATATTCAAACGATTTTCTCAAATATTTTTTGAATATTTGCTAATATTAATTCATAGATGGCAAAGTAACACTTGAATCTTTTCTATATGGAAAATAATGCAGTATCAATCATACAAACTTAATATTATAAAAGCGAAAGTACGTAACTCTGTATAGTTGTCTTTTTGACGGCTTGTTATGGATGTATAAACAGATTTTATTTAATATGTGTATATTTTATTGGAACCGCTCGTAGCGTAGTTTGCTTGCCGTTCTTAACCGATTAGCTAAGTTAAGCAACGTCCGCCGCGGTCATGACTTGGATGGGTGACCGCTAGTGACATTTCTACTGAGGGCTTCCGTGCTGTCGGTCCAGATTTTTGTCTTACGATGGCAGCCGATAAAACATGGTGGTAGGGCATTTTGCTAATTCTTGCCTGCCTAGCTACCACCCTCAAGTAGAAAATCTATCGCCAAGCACATAACGGTGTGTTCCGGCAGCTGTCCTTGTGAGCCAGTAATTCTAGGTTAGCCTGAAAAACATCTTCGACCACATCACTCACCATCAGGTGAGATAGTGGTCAAAGGCTAGCCAATCGGCTATAAATAAATCAAAAAAAGTGCTAAGGTATTTATTTTTATCACACTGACGGTATGTCCGCGTAGTTACTTTTTTTCTAAGACACTAAGTCTAAAACTTTATACAATATGTTCTTGTTTATATCAGACTGTATAAGGTGTTTTGAGAGTCACCTACGCTTTGATGTTGTGCCTCCGACTGGACTTACGTGATAGCTTAGCTTAGAGTATGAAAACATAATCCAAATTTAGGTGCACCAAGTGAGACATAAAAGACAAATGCGTTTGGAGAGTAGTTTGGCGTTTGGACCTACGATTACGAGCTACGCACTACTTAAATATGACGCAGGCCCTAAGGGCCTCTTTCACGGCCTTCAAGTAAAGTCTCGAGTAAGGTAATTGCCGGTTTAAGTCACAAGTAACCATGCATATGAATTTCACAATGGCTGAGTAGTACTTACCCACAGTTAATGCGACCACTAACTTACTTCATGGTTCATCTTTCTATCATTTATACTGTTTTCAAAAAAAGGTTGGCATTTCAAATTCCATATTGGGTAAAAGTAAAAACTTCTTAATTAAAATTATGTTCGACGTATGAGTGACGTAGTTGACAGATTATAAACGGATATATGAATTGCCTTCGAAGATCCTTCAAGTAAACCGCAGAAGCCATTAACAAAGAAATAATAATAATCCTTGAAGTAACCATCGAGTTGTTAATCAGAAGTGCGTTTTCTATTGTGAAACTGAAAAATCGTAATTGTAACTTTTATTAGGCGAGTAACTTTAACTAGGAAGTAAATAATTGATACTTTACTTGAAAGTCATGATAGAGGCCCATATAAAGCTTGGACGTTAGGCCCCTGGCTGGACTTATGTGATAGCTTGGGAAGTAAGAATACTCAATTAAATTCTCCGTTTACCAAGCTAAGCAGTAATAGTCTAGCTTATTACACGGAGAATCTAATTCCATGTTACATAAAACTGAATCAATAACAATGTAAATAATAACGTAGATCAATGTGTCGATATTGTAGACCACAATGAAAGCGAAAGGGCGGTGACCATTCGATGAAAGGAGATAATCTCTTATATAATGTGGGGTTAGTAAGTAGTTATTATACTTACAGTTACTTTCTATTTATTTTAAAATCTAAGATTAATACTAGCTCTGTAGTGTTAACTTTTCTACAGACTATTTTGCTATTGGTTTTTTTTTTAAATTGCCGATAGGTAAGCCGTTGACCACAATCTCACCTAATGGTAAGTGATGATGTGGTCGAAGGTGTTAACAGGCGTAACCTAGAATTACTGGCTCTCAAATACAGCTGTCGGAACACACCGTAAGCTGCTCGGCGACAGATTTTCTACTTGAGGGAGGTCGCTAGCCAGGCGGGTATTAGCAAAAATGCCCCCTTCCACCATGCGGTGAAGCTCAAGCCTGCGGCGGATAAAGGTGAATCTTATAAACATACCTATCGCTTCTGTGCCTGTCGTGCCTATTTAAAAAATAAGGTCAAGAGCAAATTCACTCATAATCGTGAGTCATGCATGACCCTGCATGCATTTCCTATTAAATAGGACACTATACATGTTTTCGCTAATTGAAACATCCTTCCTCGACTAAAAAGATGCATTAAAATGTCGGAAGCTTTTAAATACAGCTCAACATTTTAGTTTTACTAGACTTTAATGACTTTTTGTGAAGATATCAACGTCATCATCTTCTTCCCACGTTTATGCCACGCTCATGGGGTCAGTTGTTTATTGTTTATTATTCTTTAAAACAGTGTTAACAAATACATACATAATTACTGTTGGTTCGGTGTAATAATAATAAAGTTTGTTATTCATTAAAAACACACTGTACTGTAATATACTGTATCAGCCGGATAGTCCACTGCTGAACACAGCCTCCCCCAATAGGGGCGGCTTGGGGATCGCAGTGTGAGATATCAGCTCCTCAGAAAATGCTGCTGCCCACTTTTTTTTTTTTTTTATGTCTGTTAGGTTAGCCTTTGACCACTATCTCACCTGATGGTAAGTGATGATGTGGTCGAAGATGTTATACAGGCTAACCTAGAAGTACTGGCTCTCAAGGACAGCTGCCGGAACACACCGTTAGGTGCTTTGCGACAGATTTTCTACTTGAGGGTAGTAGCTAGCCAGGCGGGCATTCGCGAAATGCCCTACCACCATGCTATAACGACTGCCATCCTAAGATAACAACCGGGACCGACGGCTTAACGTGCCCTCCGAAGCACGGAAGCGCTCAGTAGTAATGTTAGTAGCGGTCACCCATCCAACACATGACCGTGGCGGACGTTGCTTAACTTTGCTGATCGGTTAAGAACAGCTAAGTAATCTTCGCTACGAGAGCTTCACACCTTATGGTGTTTTACCCTTATAGTCCCCTCTTACGACACCCACGGGTTGAGATGGCGGCGTGGCATTCTAGCCTGACACCCCACGGGCGACACACATAAATACAATTAATTGCTTAAAAAATTCAAGATAATATGAAATATTTTACTCACTAAAACATACACATGACTTGGAAAGACCTTGCTAAAAAATAAAACTTGAATCGAGGGCGTTTGGTTCGTTCGAATTCACAATATTGGTAGTTACCGTGGAAGGCATTGGTAAGTTCTATGTTAATTTATCCGATATATATATTTACATAATAATAATTAAGAACTTATTCTCTAATCTTATTGTGAAATTAGGTAGTAGTATGTTTATATGACGGGCATCTGCAATACGCCCTACCACCATACTATAACGACGGTCACCCATGAAAACAACCGAGAACGAAGGCTTTTATCGTGCCCTCCGAAACATGGAAATGCTCAGTAGTAAATGTCAATCGCGGCCACCCATCCAAATAACGTCCGTAGTGGAGACAAATTACGCTACGAGCGCTTCAAATTGAATTTTATATGGCCACAAGAACGGTAGGAAGCCAGATTCAGTCATTACGTATTTCACTTGAGGCTTAAAAACCATTACATAAACAAATTACTTGAAAAAACTTTGAATCATATTATGGTCATTATTTTTTACTAACGGTAGGCCTACATTAACAGAACACTACAAACTATATAAATACGACATTAGCTATCTGTATCAGCCGGACCGTCCACTGCTGAACATAGCCTCCCCTATTAAGGGGGTATTTGCCATAATCCCCACGCTTGGCAGGCGGCTTGGGGATCGCAGTGTAAGATAGTAGATCTTTAAAAGGCGCTGCTGCCCACCTTCCAATATAATTATTCCCTTAGTCGCCTTTTACGACACCCACGGGATAATATGGGGAGGTGCAATTCTAACCCGGCACCCCACGGGGATACATTACAGCTATACAACAACAAAATTACATACGAAAATTATTTAAAATATCTCGATATCTGTTAATATTCACTTACTTCCGGATTCGCCTGTTTAGAATTTGGTTTATCATCTGAAACTACTTGGTAAATCGGCAGAGGTAAGAGTATCAGCGGGAAGGTAGGAAATATGACATGTTTACAGTAATATTTTTAGGTGTTTTAAACGTAATTATCGTAATGGTGGATTATTATATGATTCATCTACTCCTGAACGTTCACGAATGTACGTAAATAGTACAAAAGCAAGAAATATTACTCTCTATCACACCTATTCGAAAAACGACTGACGATGCATGACATACTGAAACTTCTGATAAATTTGGTATATTTCACTTTTGATAGTGAGGTTAGGTTATCTGAGATAAGGTTATGAATAATATCATGAGTATAAATTCAAAATTACTGATTATTAACATTGGTATGAAATAATGAAATCGTAGGTTTTTTTCTTTTTCTCATAATATTGATGAAATAATATAGTGTCCAATAGTGTGTATCAGTCGGGGCCAATTTTTTTGTTTTTATTATATTTCCAGCACGAATAGAACAATTTTGGTGTCCGACATCTCGCGGAAAAATCAATTTTTGCAGCGAGCGTGAGGCTAAGTCCGGAAAAATCTGTTTCTTTTAACCTGCAGGAATATAACCTTTAATAAGTAGGTACCTACTTATTATACTTTTGTCTATTTTTTAATAATGTGTGAATAAACTTATTGTTTTAATAAACTTATTGCCTTCAGTGTGTTTTCTTGATACTTTCTGACTGGCAGAAAAGTTTTACGTTTTACTCGCTAACCATTTTTTTTAATAGGAATTGCGTCTTAAGTTCCTTTTATATGTTTAGTAAATTGTCTACACTATATAGAATTCACTTTTGGACTTCTTCACAAGCACAGGATTTTAAGTCAACCCTCGCAACAAATAACAATTGTTAACACAATTGTTTGTTGAACAAAGAACTATTTTCAACTCACTCAAAAGGTGCTGTTTATCATTTAAAAATCTGCGTCAAAAGTGCTTTATATCCGCTAGCATGGAAAAGTAAACTCGAAGCTTTGTAAAATCTCGAGAAAAATCGATATACTTTCAATATTATTCATTATAGTAAATTATTTTAATTCAAAATTTTTATATAAAAATAAAACTAATACACCAATAATGGTAGTTCAAATATAGAATCCTTAGCGTAGCAAAGGTTGCAAAGATAGGTGCAAAGTAACTTTGCTGCCGCGCGAAACACGCAAATTTCACCTCAATCCAGCGAGAATAATGCTTGTTGCCAGATAATCAGCTTAAATTATAATATCATTAAGCTTTTTTCGCTGGATTGAGATTAAATGTGCGTGTTTTGCTCGGCAGAAAAGTTATTTTGCATCTAGTATCTTTGAAACTTGAACCACTTAAACATTAAACGCTAAACATTATGTACTTGGATATGATTTTAAAAAGTGATTTGACTGTGACTACGTAGATACAGGAAAATTTCTCTCTATATGATAAATTTTGTTCCAATCCAATCAATCACACTAAACAATATGGGAATATGCGGTAATTTTGGTAATAAATCATTGGTCAACCGTAAAGTTACACAATTGCACAGAACTTAATCGTTCGGGCACGGTATTTGGCCAAGCTTCCATACAAGTCCATGCTCTACCAAACCAAACTACTGGCTACTGGGGCAGTACCTTAAGAAAGCCGTGTGAGAGAATTGTCATGAAATAACATAGAATCTTTTAAAAAAAAAACACTAATTAATATGCACCTATAGGAAAATCATATTCCTATATTTCAAATGTATAGTCATTTTACCATTGGGTACACGTTAGTTCATTTATTTTATGCCATTGGCTACACACTGTTATGTGTTGCACAATTATACAAAACTTAATCCATTGCTTGCGGCATTTGACCATGTTTCCTTACAAGTCGATACTCTACCAAACCAACCCACTGACTACTAGGGCGGCCGCTGAGGTCAGCCGTGCGAACTGAACTAGTGACGTCATAGGTACTTAGTAAGAATAATTTATATCAATCTCACTAAAAATATTCTCATGAAGTGATCTCGCTTATTGTATAAATATTTTATAGTGTATATTATTTATGAAATTAAATATGTCTCGATCGTGCGCTCGTAGATTCAAGACCTCCTGAGGATGCTTCGTGTAGAATCGAAAGGCGTCGAAAATTCTTCCGATTTGACTGCGTGGCGTTTGTGACGTCACGTTGTCTTTACAGGAAAATTAGGCGGCATTGTCACTAGATATATTTTTTAAGTGTTTTAATAAAAGAATGATTTAGTTTTTTCTTAGAATACCTTTAAAATATTTTTTATTATAATTATGAAATTAAATTTTATTAGCTTGTAGTCCTAGGTTGTTCAAAATACATAATAAAATATCACTAAGCTCCGCTTTAAAGCATACAAGCATAAAGGTAATTAATTATCATATTACAATGAAGGTATATATTTTTCGTTACATATATAACAGGAAAATAGACCTATTTAAAGCACATTATATTACGCGCTTACTGAACATTTTTAGTAAGTATGTAAAAATTCGTCTATTGTACACGCATCGGTCATTAGAAAATAAAAGAGATTATTTTTAATGGTACTTATGTAGATCAATCATATCACGGATTGAGATCTGTGTTTTGTCAAGTACAATTGGTGCCATACGTTATTTTTTTAAATAATGCGTTTTATATTCTTTTGCCTAATCAGCGTAGTTTTTTTTTATTACAAATACAGCAGTCTTGAAGATATATTTATTCTGCATTTATTTTTGTTATATGTTATCAATACTATGCAGAATCACTAAGCATCTGCAAACACCAAATTAGCATTCAGCTCAGTTCTTATAAATAAGTCGTACCTCGTAACAGGAATCACAACTGTACGGCTCTGCCGCTATTGCAAGTCAAAAATATAACACAAATAGCTTACATCATTTGGAAACAAAACCTCGCTAAGCCGTTTAAATAATTTTATCATCCTTAAAAAGTTAGGATTATCTGTAAAAGAGAACTAACTAGAACTATCCCTTCTCTCCATTCGTACTTATGTATATACTATTTCAGAACCCTTGTTCGTAAGGTGAGCTTTAATATATTGTTCTTTGGGCCATAAACCGAACTATAACACCCTCGTGCATAATAATATTATACACTAGTGCGTAATAGAATCATCCCTACGAAGTAAAGTTAGTACCTGACTGCAAATTATATGCGAGTAAACAGAGCATTTTTAATTTAATCGGGTAATTTATCCCTACAAAGTTAAGTTAGTACCTAACTGCAAATTATATGCGAGTAAACAGAGCATTTTCAATTTAACCGGGTAATACAGATTTGTGATATCATATAAACCATATGTAATCAACCATCATACATTTGCAGCGAGCGCAAAAAAAAACTTATATATTTTCCATAATTTTCGTATGTTGTTTATATCGCATTTGTGCAATATATATATTTTTCCTCGCAAGAGTGTTGAAAAAGTGCGTATGAAACTCGTGAGCAACTTGCTCATTATACACTCGGCTGATTTACGCAAAACACAGCCTCGTGTATAATGAGCAACTTAGCTCACCTGTATCATAATCTACTATTATCCCACAAGATCTCATGAATTGTTATCATGTCGATGAATTCGTTTTCATTCGCGAGTAAATGTAGGGCAAGCTCATATATTAAGTACTTGTTTTGTTACGTTGAACTCAAGTTCAAGTTATAAAATAGAGCTTACTTTAATAATTTATTATGTTTTCAAGTTCATTACGTAACTTTAATGTTGCGTTTGCGGTTAACTCGTAATCCTAAAGTTTGTTCAATTTAATTAAGCACATGTCTACCACCTTGTAAAGGTGGCTTGATTTATTGATAAAAACAATATGGTGTGCGGTGGAGCAATGAATATTATAACATAGTAAAATGATATAATCTCACTGTGGTGGGTAAGAAAAACTTTACCGTATTTACCTAACCCAGCGACAAAGTAACTAGCACTTGGATTATAAAAATAATAGAGGATTGACTGGCGACAAATTTTGAGACTCAAAAGTTGCCTGCGAATGCCCTGGCATTTTTTTTTTATTGCTGATTTTTGAGACTCAAAAGATGGCTGCTAATGCCCTGGCATTTCTTTTTTATTGCTGATAGAAAGCAGCAATTTTTATCTTAGTCCAATTAACAAATTTTGAGACTCAAAAGATGGCTGCTAGGTATACCAAACTACAACAAAAGTTACATGTTTGATAAAGTTACATGTTTGATAAAGTTCATAAAAGTCAAAAACTACTTTCAAAACGCAACAGCCTCTCGCGGGAGTGCTTTGTGTCGGACTCCAAGTTGAGGCTGCCAAAAGTAGCTCCCATTCATTTTTAGGGTTCCGTAGTACCTACAAGGAACCCTTATAGTTTCGTCATGTCCGTCTGTCTGTCCGTCTGTCCGAGGTTTTGCTAAGAGACCGTTTGTACTAGAAAGCTGCATTTTTGTACGGGTATGTAAACTTACCACGCCGACAAAGTGGTAAAATAAAATTTTGAAAAAAAATTTTCTTTAGGGTAGCTCCTATACAAGTGATGTTGTTATGAATTTTTTTTTCGTCGTCTATCCCATCGAGTGGGGTATCATTGAATAGGTATTTTGAAATGATTTAGGGGTTGCTAATACCATTTTACGATTTAATGCTTCATTTACTAAATATTCAACTTTAAAGTGCAAATTTTTGTTCCAGTAGGGCGTCCCCCCCCTCTAAAACCTAAACTGCTGGCTTGAAAACTCTGAAAAAATTCATGATGATAGTGCAGTTCATGAACTTTCAAGGAAAATTGTAGCGATTAAGATAACTTTATTACTTTAGCAGTAATAGTCGTTGAACTTGGGTGTAAGATAATTTTGTACCAAATACAAAATTCTTAGAATAAATCCTTTAAGGTTAGTAAGATGAAGTAGTGGAAGGACTTTACTTTAGGACTTTAGGTATGGTATATGTATATATTTTGTGCAATGGGGAGGGGGAGTGAGGGCGGAATATTCCCCATTGATGGGAGGGGGGGTTACAAAAACCTATAGTTTTTTTAAATACTAACGAAATTTCCCAAAATAAGCTTCTTCTTCATAAAAATAATTAATCCTCTCCCTCTCCGCGTCTCCGGCTTATAAAAAACACTGTAGGGGTAGGGCAGACAAGACTGCTACAAAGATGGGGGCTCCAAAAACAGCAAGTGACCCATTAGATATTAGTAACATTTTCTCGAATCACTTCCAATCAGTATTTGAACCCTCAACTGTTACCGACGGTTATAATGCAGATAATACATTTTATATTTCTGAAGATGATGCACGTGAACCACAAGCCAGATTTAACTATCAGTGATGTTTGTTTTACTATAATCAAATGTTTATCAAATCGGAACTACATAGGCTCTATCCAACTAAGGGCGCTGGAGTTAAGAGACTGTGCATTTTATTCACTCAAGAGACTGTGCATTTTATGGCGTTAGAGGTGTCGTTAAATGGAGAGAAGAAAAAAGTTTGTGAGGAACTAAGAAACGTATATTCCAACTTAATAGTCACGGTCAACAACAGTCTACACGTGCAAGCAATAACAATTTATAAACAAAAGAACAAATTACTTAGAAAGTTATAGGTAGAGAGATAAAAAGAAAAAGAACAACAGAACTATTCTATATTATTATAACGGGCTACTACGGAACCCTACATTACGCGACACGCGCTTGACCGCTTTTTATGTTTGTTTTTACCCTACTCTTCCAGCTTTTGTTTTCTGCACTTTTTAAAATGCATTCAAGGGTTGTGTACAAGACTATGTAAAGTCGGGTGCTCAGTGACGGATCTATATACCTCTCATATTGATTTTGAACTACACAAATTGTAACTTATTATAAAACTACGATTTCATTTTTAACGCTACTTGCAAAACAAAATTCTAAAGTGTTTTCTTATATACTACGCTTATAATATTTATCTTTTGCTTATAATATCCAAATATTATTATTAGCAGCCCACCCTATTACCATATATTATTCCAATTTACTTGCTCAAAAAGTTTAGATTTTTAGTTTGGTATACCTAGGTAAACAAATATGTAGCCTACCCAACAGTTGCCACTAAGTGCCTACGATGTGGCTATGATTCAAAATCAAGCTAAATCAGTAAACCTAGCTAATAATTTATTCGTAGAGTTAAAAATTCTAATGAAGACTACGTTCAGAGGCATTCAAAGCTAGCTTCGAACTCTAGACTATAAGAGATGATATGAATGGTTCAATAGTTCTGATTTTTGTCTGACCTTAAGTGACTTCTAGTTCGGATTCTGCCACGGGTACGGTAACCTAAGCATTTTTAGACCATTTTAGAAATACTCTAACTGGCTAGTCACCACCCTAAATATTATCTATATCACAAGCACCAGACGGTGTATTAAGGCAGCTGTACATGACTGCCAGTTCCCATTTAAGGCTTGGCATCTTCATCAGCACCACTAACAAGTACGATTGTTCCAGGTCACGTTACTATCTAATAGTGGGCATTTAGACTGCCTGTGGGCCTGTAATGGCCTTTAGGTTGCCTAAATGCTTTTATTGTAGTAGCTGTAGTGTTGTATATAGTTTGTAGTGAATAAAAGTAAGCATAGTGGTCAAAGGCTCACCAGCGGTAAAAAAGTATAAGAGGTAACTAAAGAAACCTTAAATGAACAAGTACATTACACAACGTTACACCATAATGAATAATGCGGTCCAGGCTACTGGGGCACTCCGGCAGAGGCGAGGCCGCTCCGTGTGAACTGGTTCGATGACGTCACTATGTAACACTTACTCTTGTTTTACCGTGATAATAACGATACGGTTATTCTGATCGATAGCTTAGTAGTACATATAACCTTCGAGAATATATTATGTCATATCACATCAACAGTCATAACGCCCACCGATGAAAAACAAATAACGATCGTAGCGTACCTTGCTTAGTCATTCTTCACCGATTAACAATGTCGAGCATTGTCCGCCGGTCATTACTTGGATAGGTGACGACTAGTGACATTACTTCCGTGTTTCATAGGGAACGTTGAGGATAGCATTTTGCTAATGCCCACCTGCAACTAGAAACATCTGTCGCCAAGCACCTACCTGAGTGTTTCGACAGATGTCCTTAAGAGCTAGTAATTCTAGGTAAGTCTGAACAAAAACTTCGACCACATCATAACTTATTGGAGTTCTTCAGAAGGCGCTTTTGTTTTTTTTCCCTTACGGAGGACTTGGATGTTTTTGCCGGTGAGGTAACTCAACTCCACCGGGCTTTAGACGAGGGAAGGTCCTCTATAACCCTGGATAAGGTCGCGGCCCAAACAGTCCTTGCTTTAAAGGACTGTATCTTTTTAACCGTAATAGTTATTCAGTTTTTTTATGCACAAAATGTGTTAGGTTGCCTACAAATATGGGTCATGCCCGTACAAGAAACGTGTTTTCATTTTTACGCTGCCCAATAAGAGTGTAATGTTTTAGGGTTCATCAATGTATGTATGTGAGTTTCTTTATTCCACCATAACTTTTAAATGCTTAAACAGATTTGGAGGAATTGTATCGTTAGAATCCTTTCATAATTAGAATGGCACTGGCTACAATTTTTATTTGGAAGGCGGCTTATATTACTACTACTACTGTTTAACCAAGCATCAATATAACATGGGCAGGTGCAGCTTTTAGACGCTTTCAGAAATAAAGTTGGGCCATGTGATTGTTTTTCAGATAGAGCAATTAGTATTCCAAAACAAGGTTATTAAAATAAGTTCATTATAAATTAAGCCATTAATTAATATGAATATGAGATAAAGGCGTAACGTAACAGCAAAACTAGTAAGATACACATTAGTTAGGATATATAAGCTTATGTATTGTAAGGAAACGGACATAAATTTATTTGCTATTCAATTCGAGTTGAAACCCTGTTGCGAGATCAAACGCTCTAGACCGGCTTTTAAAATGACGTATGGGTGTATGACAAGAGTGTTAAATTAGTGTTTTTGTAGCAAATTAGTTCGAAGCGCTCGTAGCGAAGTTTACTTAGCTGTTCTCAATCGATCAGCAAAGTTAAGCAACGTCGCCCGCGGTCATGAGTTGGATGGGTGACCGCTAGTGACATTACTACTGAGCGCTTCCGTGCTTCGGAGGGCACGTTAAGCCGTCGGTCCCGGTTGTTATCCTAGGATGGCAGTCGTTATAGCATGGTGGTAGGGCATTTTGCGAATGTCCGCCTGGCTAGCTACCACCCTCAAGTAGAAAATCTGTCGCCAAGCACCTAACGGTGTGTTTCGGCAGCTGTCCTTGAGAGCCAGTACTTCTAGGTTAGCCTGAACAACATCTTCGACCACATCATCACTTACTATCAGGTGAGATAGTGGTCAAAGGCTAATCTATCAGGCATAAAAAAAAAAAAAGAGAAAAAAAGCAACCAAGGGCCTACTCAATATAACTAATCATTTCTAAACACGTTCAGAGGGGCGTTGCCAAAATGTAAAAACAAATTAATCATCCGTAAATAAATATGTTTACTGATCACCTATTTTTTTTTCTAGCATTGTTATTCTTGTATTAACGCCTAATAAGCGAATAAGCTCAGTATAAGTGTAAAAAAAAGTTGTATGCTGACATCCCCATTTTTTGCGTGTAGAAAATGCATTAATACACATCCTTCGGCACTAACTAGATACTCCTACAGCAACAAGTGTTATCGACCCCACCAACTAAAAACCACACGGTGTAAGACCCCGTCTGCATTTGGCAGGAATTGTCTCGCAAACCATAGATTTAACTCGGACCTCCGTTTAAGAGTATACTAAGTCTCCGTGTACGAAGGTCCGAGCTGCACTATGCTGCAAATGGACACAAAACGGTGGCGTTGGGATACCCTGGCCTGGCCTACCTGTATGTTACACAAGACAATCTTGTATATACTTACAACAGTGAGAAAATAACCATCGAAACATATATTACAAGCTTTTTTTCTTTTTTTACATTTATTTTGTGTATATTTATACCTGTCCAGATGTTTGTCGTCAAATCTTGCAAATCAAATTTGATCCACTTTCCGGTTTGCGATTGAGCTGAAATTTTGCATACATGTGTAAATCGCGTGACAATGCAATATCATGATGACATGGTGCTGATCTGACGATGGAGCTGGAAGGTGGCCAAAGGAACTTCGCATTGAAACGACACAACCTCATTGAGTTTGGGCTTATTTGAATAGTCTTAACGAGTATTTTTTATACATTTTATTTTTTATTAATATAATAAAAGCTTGTTCTTAAATCTTGTTTTATAGAAAATACTTAAATGACTATGAAAATATTAACTTATAGTAAGTTAATTGATAGGTATGTATTACTTAGTCTCTGGCAAAAGTATGAAACATACCGTATTTTATGACCCTATTAGAGTACAGTACACTCGATCACTCTCAGACTGAAGTCCACACACGTTTTCCCATTCGTAATGTTGGTATCTACGTCACTATTTAACAATTCAAACGTAACAGTGTAATTAGCAATGCCTTCAACTTTCCACAGTTTAGGATGGCATTCACTGACAATACCCTCATTTGAGTGCTACTTAGACAAAAGAAGAGCTCGTTTGTATGGAAAAGGCGTAAGCGGGAAACGGAAGGCGGGTTTACGCAATGACGACGAAATGGTGACGATAACCAGTTGAATTTTCATGACCGACTTTGTTAATAATGTCACTCAAAAGTTGACTTGGTGATTCAGCTTTGTACCATTGTCATTTATGAACGTTCCATAAGAATAGCAGGTTCTTAAATCTACACGTATGAGTATATTAAGAGCTCTGAACCAGTGGTTCCGTTACAAATAAACGCTTTTTTATCGTATAATCGGTAATACATACAAGCGTCGAACTTATTATGAATTAAAAAACTGGCCAAGTGTGAGAAAAAATATTTGATAGTTTTGATCATGGTTTCAAAATTATATTAAAAAGTTGGTTGATTTCAGTATTTGTTGGTTAAATAGAGGATATGGTATAACAAAATTTCACCTCACTAGTTTAGTTTTAAGATAGAACCCGATACAGATAACAATACTATACAAATTCGAACACCTATAAAAGTTCCAGACAAAATATTTTTTTATAAATTATCATTTTCAGTAAATTTAATTTTAATTTTTACTTTAAATTAACCTTATTAAAGTTGTTTTTCTTTAAATTTCCTCGTCGTAGTTAGTAAAACTTCTGTGTTGCGCGCGGCCACAAATTTATTTTAAGTCTCGTACCTTTGAAACCTTTGGTACCTACGCTCAAGATTCTATACCTTAAACTCGCTTTGCTCATGGCTTAACCCTAGAACCCTTCGCTTCCACAGGTTTCAATACAAGTTATTCGCGTTAAATAACAACTTTGCAGGCTTGAATAACAAATAACTATTTACATCGGAACCCCCAGAAAAATCATGTAAGTGAATCTCTAGTCCATTATTCATCTTTGAGTCACCCTACATAAAATATAAAAATCCCAGGTTTGTGTCTCGTTCCATTTCCGAGCTAGAGACCCTTGTCATACACAAACAGACAGAAGATGTTGCTTTCTGTTCAACTACAGACTTCATTGATGTTTTAGTATCATCATCATCAGCCGGAAGACGTCCACTGTTGAACAAAGCCTCCCCCATATAACACCACAAAGAACGGCTATTAGCCACTTGTATCCACTGGCTACCCGCGACTTTCACGATGTCGTCAGTCCACCTGGTGGTTTTAGTATAGTACTATATAAATCATGGTGCATGTAGTCTATGTAGAACCACTAACAGAACGGGTCCATTAATGTTAACTTTATGTACCTGCAGTTAATTTTTGCTTTTGAAAACTACTTACACCCATGTCAATGCAATTGGAAGGGTACAAAGATAAAACAACTGTAGAAATTGACCGTATATAGAATTGTCGGTTAACTCGACTCAGAAAATAGGTTACTAATATGACCCTTACTTATTGAGCAAGAGTAATATAAAATAAACCCTTATAGCCAGGAAGGAATACATTAAGTTAGTTAATAAAATATATATGTTTTTTCAAAGCTGTTTTTACCATTTATTATTTTTTTATTTTTGACAGGGATACGATATCTTGAATTATCAATCAAGGGCCTTATTAAGTGAGATAGTTTTGACATATTAAATAAATTTGACATTTTCCTTGGTTCTACAGAGGTAGAACTACTAACAGAACGGGTCCATTAATGTTAACTTTATGTACTCCAGTAAATTTTTGCTAATTGAAAACTAGTTACATCCATTCCAATGCAATTGGAAGGGTACAAAGATAAAATAACTGTAGAAATTGACCGTATATAGAATTGTCGGTTAACTTGACTCAGTAAATAGGTTACTAAAATGGCCTCTTACTTATTGAGCAAGAGGAATATAAAATAAACCCTTATAATTCCAGGAAGGAATATAATAAAGTTAGTTAATAAAATATATATGTTTTTTCAAAGCTGTTTTTCCATTTATATTTTTTTTTATTTTGACAGGTGTACGATATCTTGTATTTTCAATTAAGGGCCTTATTAAGTGAGATAATTTTGACATAACTGACATTTTCCTTACCAAACGTTATTAAGTAAGAATAAACTATAAATGTTTATCGCTGCTAACTCTACATTTTGCAGTTCTTAATTTTTTAGCTTATATATTCAGCACTTTCTGATAACATTTAAAATCCTGAGAAGCTGTACATAAATAAAAAAACAAGAAAATAATAAGCAAGTAAAGTAGGTTATGTTTTTACACATATATACTTGGGAAAGGGAACCAAGGTTCCAAAATGGCTATATTTAAAAGCGGTTCTTAGTGCCGCACAAAAAGGGAGGCTTATATGTTCAGATGTGGACCTTGATAACATATATTTGCAAAATTCGATTATTGAGCTGACCATTTGTATTGCAACAAAAATTCAGTAGGTACTTACTGTAGTTAAGTTCGGAGTACAACCCAAGGCATCCTTCATTTCAGGACAAGCTTTGCTCTATATAAATGCAAAAAATGTTTGGAATAGTTTCCCGAAACATTATAAACATTATGATACCTTATAAAAATAACATTTTCACTTCTCATACTCGTAAAGCAGCTCTTTAAGTCCTAGTGCATAAGATTTATTTAAAATTGTTCAAGTTACGTTAAGTATATGAAAAAATGGTTCAGTTTTTCATATACTTAACGTAACTAACGTGGCTCTTTTGTAATATATTATAGATTAAGTATTAAATACCTAGTTTTTTTTTCGTTCAATTACTCTCAAACTACTTGGAACATTTTACAAATATCAGTTTCAATTGGAATTAAATATATATGTGTGTTACAAACAATATCGTTGTTTAATTTCCTGGCAATTGAAATGAAAATCTCAGTGTAAAATTCGTACATAAGTAATTTTGGCCACGACTTGTTTTAGCCCGCTCGTTGTACAAAATACTATTTCACTTCTCATGATCGTAAAATTCTTGCTTATGCCCGGTAAGTGGACTATATACTTATTTTTAAGCTCTAGTTCATAAAAGGCAGTTTTTAAGCACTGAAAAAAATAACCTGATATTTGAACTATGGTCTATTTTGAGTGTTCTTTTTTCTACAAAATTGATGTCGGGGTCTGTAATAATACTCCTGGTCTATAAGTATTATTAAAGACCCAGGCAAACTTCCCACATAAAATATATTACAAACAGTACCTTTAAAAAAAATGCGTGCGTTCGTTGTACTATTTTACGTGCTCGTAAAGTTCTTGCAGCAGTTTAAGCGGACTAAAACGGTGTTTTAGGTGCTAGTGCATATAACCCTGTTTTTAACAACAAATGCATATATTTTTTACTATTCATATTTTTATGTCAGAAATTTCCCTCGGTCTATTAATAATAATCATAGATCGGGATCTTATTAATGTCTCATTACTGTCCAAACAATGACACTCAAAATAGAACATTATTCAAATATAAGTTTCAATTTTAATTAAAGATATATTTAAACTAATTTCCTCGCAATTGATGTGAAAATCCGAGTGTATAACTCTTAAAACCCACTTTGGCCTTGTTTTAAATACCACTCCTAGCCTTTGGCTGGGCTGTTGAGCTTTACTAAAATGGCTTGTTTTATTGTACAATCTACTATTAATATCGAATTGTATTTCTGGGCAAAAAAACTGTTTGATATACATTTTCTAACCTTATATCGCACAAATTAAGGTCAAAGTAACATTTTGAATAATTTTCTCCGCCATATTACCCCTACGTATCATTTAAACATAAATTTAGTCCGCGAAAGTTTAAGATATACTTGACAAAACGTACCTTATCAGCTTCAGTAACTCGCAGCACAATCTTGACCCTCGGGTTGATCTTCCTGTAGTCCTTTAAGAGAGCATCGAGTTTATCTTGCCTGGCATCCCCCGCGTACACGAGATGCGTGCACTCTCGCAGCTCTACCGCGCGCCCTCCCTCCGCGTAGCACACCAGCCGGGCGGCGCCCGCGCCGGCGCCCAAAGCGCCCGCGACGAACGCGACCAACAAAAACAAACAACCCCACATAGCTAATTAACAGCGCATAGTCTGCGCGTGGACGCAAACGCAGTACGAGTGGCGCAGCCTCCGTGAACTCCCGCGCAAGTCGAATCCCCCGCCCTGGCTGCGAAGGCGCCAAGGTCACGCTCACCGCCTCGGGTCGCCACAATTGTAACGAGTAATGTATATCATGTCATATGTGGCATTTCTGTAGCATTGGGCTTTGCGAAGCTGCAGGGCAACTATCGCCAAATGTTTGCCGTTTCGGGCATCGAGAATTAGAGTAATGTGATATGAAGGTTGCACCATCGTGGTGTCATTTTGACACTAAGAGAGCAAATGGTTTTAACTACATATATTAATTAGCTTGAAATTTCCTAATAAGCACTTAATGGACCTGCAGCTTTAAGAACGATCCGCGGTCATGCGCCAGGTCGATGATATTGCAAATTTTTCATAGCAGGTCACTTTAGATAGATAAAACTTTGAAGCTTATTGCGCTGATAAAGCTGTATTGATCTGCATCACATCTCTGAATCAATATGTATTTATGAACTAAGTTATCTATGAATTGATTTTCTTTGAACTCCTCAAGATTTTCGACTGTTTCATCGCCATGACATACTACTTAATGGTTTAATACAGGTATACTGCATTGTACTGTATCAGCCGGATAGTCCACTGCTGACCACAGCCTCCCCCAGTACGGGGGAGTATGCCATAATCCCCATGATCAGGCGGCTAGGGGATCGCGTGTGATATAAGTTCCTCAGAAAGTGCTGCTGAAACACCTTTTGGTGTGTTATCCTTAGTCGCCTCGTACGACACCACGGGTAGGTGACATTCTAGCCCGTCACAGCACGGGCACAACCTATCAAGTATCTGTAACTTTTTAAATTTAAGTTGAACATTACTTTATAAAGGTAGGTACTATAATAATCTACTCATTGTATAAGTACTTAGTCTACTGCATACTATCAAAAACTGCACAAAATAAACGCTTAAACTTGTACTCATTAAGATTAAGTATTTCAGTTAATTGTTCACTGTCTGTTTTAATTTTGATAAATGACATTAACGGCAGTAGACATTATTGTACCTAAAGATTTAATAAATTACCTTACCTTAAATAGCAGATATTATTCATATACCTACAGATATAAGTAGTTTTTTTTATGCTTGATTGGTTAGCCTTTGTCCACTATCTCACCTGATGGTAAGTGATGATGTGATCGAAGATGTTGTTCAGGCTAACCTAGAATTACTGGCTCTCAAGGACGGCTACCGAAACACACCGTAAGGTGCTTGGCGACAGATTTTCTACTGGAGGGTGGTAGCTAGCCAGGCGGGCATTCGCAAAATGCCCTACCACCATGCTATAACGACTGCGATCCTAAGACGGCAACCGGGACCGACGGCTTAACGTGCCCTCCGAAGCACGGATCGCTCAGTAGTAATGTTACTAGCGGTCACCCATCCAACTCATGACCACGGCGGACGTTGCTTAACTTTGCTGTTCGGTTAAGAACAGCTAAGCAAACTTCGCTACGAGCGCTTCAAAAAGATATGAAAAATGTGACGAGAGCGATTTAATCAGGAGATTTGCGGCTTCAGGCTAGTAGCAAGTGGGAATCTGAAATCTCTGTCTACCCTAGAGCGAAAGAGGTTTCATTTTTTTAACTACACACTCTATCCTTAAAATGGATAGAGATTGCGTAGCACTTTCCATACAAAACTTAGTTTTGTAATATGTTGAATCAACATGTTTGAACTTTGAACTGTCAAATTTTTCATCCATTTCCTTACGCATAATATCAACGTCTGGAAAACTAGAAGCATAGGTTTGAATGAAGAGCGGTCCCACGCTCTACGCATCTACTCATAGCTCTACTTCAGAGAAAAACAATCATAATATTACATGTGCAAAAAATATGTTGGTTCCGCTTCAACACCGTGGTGTCCCTGACATTACGTTAGCGGTGTTACATTTGTATCACAATTATAAAACAGTATTTAATAACTGTGGATCATGTAGTCATGATAATCATGAGTATCATAAATCGATTAAATTGTTTATTATAATGTGAAGGTAATGTTTTGAACTACTTACACTGATTAGGACCTATATTAATAAAATTATACAGGGTTATTGGTAAAATGCTAACAACCTCTTAGGGTGGACTTCTGTTAGTCCTAACAAGCACTTTGAGATGAATGTTTTTTATTGTTTTTTTTTATTTGCTTATTTTTTGTGTGTTTGCGACGGAACAAGCCTACTCCGAGCCAAAAGCATCCTCCGTGCCAACATTGGACCGCGCCGCGCTCCCTTTGAATATTTACATCGAGCAAAGTAATAAAAGATATGAAATAATAAATTACAGGCACAACAGACTTTCAACAGCAGGTGGATCTCCTGCATTTTCGTCACAAACACATAAAAATAAAATTATAATATTAATCTCAAAATGTTTGTTAGGACTCCAATAATAAGCCTGTATAAACCTACCTTGCTCAGGAATGGCCGTAGGGTGACGGGCTAGAATGTCATCAATTCCTATTCGCACTACAGCTGCACTAGCTATCCTCGGGCGTCTAAATACCTTGTATAGGAATTGCTACATTTCGACCCTTGTATAACAATCTAATATTTTAATGATGTAGAAACACGTAATTTCTCTAGTACGCATGTTTATGCGGGAGCGTAGTATTATTACATGTTCTATGGCGGGAGGGAAAGTGGTTAGGAAATCCATTTTCATTTCTCATACTCGGAAAATAGTGTTTATTTGATCTGAGTAGCGGGTGGAAGATGCTGCTTCCCACCTAAGAGTGGGAAAAACTTATAGTAAATGCTTCCCTCTCTTGGGCCGGAATGACTTGTAACACCATGTTTATGTTTTTTCGTTCTAAGGTACTCTGCTGCAACTGTCACCATCGCAACCATGGTTGTAAACAAAATTAGACGTCTATATTTTTTCGTTCTAAAATACTTTGCTGTATTATAAAAACTAATTACGACTATGTAGTCGTAATTAGTTTTTAATTACGATTTTATTTTACAAATGTTTGTGTTTATGTAAAAGCTAAAAGAACTTGTGCATAACAGAATTAATGTGACTCTCTCAAGTTAGTGTATCTTATATGAACATTTTGGTCACTAAGTAAGTATGTTTATAAGGGCAAATTTAAAAACAGCTTTAATAAAATACCTTTTAAGTGGTATGGCTTCCGCGGCAGACGCTTTGTGTGCCATGTATAAAATTTAAAAAAGACTAGATATATTGGAATATAAATTGGGAGGATGGTAAGTAAAATTATAAAAAATCTAACAAAAAATTTACTTAATTTTACAAATTGTTCTTATCCCTCAATTAATTCTAAATATGTTTCTTCTCCTCATATTATGGTTTTCAGTATACATTTAAGATTTTTTTATAGAGTTTTTTGAAAAACTACCTTTTATACTTTTCTCATATTTTTATTGAAAATTAGAGTGTTTAACACGGATGTAAGTTATACTATTTTGACTATAAGTGCATTCATTTTAAATAGTTTCTACTAATGTTCTTGTTATCAATAAATATTATAGAAAAACATTTTTTATATTACTCATATTTGTAGTGAAAAGTAGAGTTTAACAAGGGTTAAAGTCATAAATTCCTATTCCGACGATAGCTGTCCGCAAATATTGCAAGCAAAATTTAACCTTAAATTTCACAAATATTTCTAATATCACAATTACTTAATTTTAAATAGTTGCCTATTCATGTTATTATTATTAATGAATAATTTAGAAAAACTACTATTTTTAACTTTCCTTATATTCGAAATGAAAAGTAGAGTGCTTAACACGGGTGAAAGAAATCAATTCCTACTCGGAATATAGCCACCCTCGCTACGCTCGGGCGTCTATATACCTCGTATGGGAATTGATTCCTTTCGAACCTTTTATAACAATCTACTATTCTAAGGCGCTAAGCGGGAAGAAAATGTACATATGAAATTCCATTATTAATGTGCTGTTTTTTTGTTAATATATTGAATGTTTTACTATTAAACCTATTTCCATATAGGTATAGGTTCAAAAAGTATTTATCTATTAGTTCATAAAATTATGTTTGCCACTATCTCGTCCTGAGAAAAGAAACAAAGAAAAGAATAAATACTTAAGAATCACGTACGTTCCGAATGCTTTCTATGTCTAATATGAATAACTGAATTCCCAAAAGATATTTGCAGTAAAAAATTGTCTTTTATTTTCCTCGTATGAATAATATGAAGCACTGTGTATCTCACTCGGTAGAAAGTGCGATTCACAACTCAGGTGTATAGCCCCCCGATGCTCCTTGGACCTCAACCTTCACCCTCGATGGGAATTAGTCACTGATTATTTGTTGAATTGATGAAAAACTGAACAAATAACGTAGCTGAATATTTTTTTATCATAGAAAATTATTACACAAAACTTTAATACCCACACGCGTTTAAAAATAAACGTACCATAAGCTGGGTGCGGCTTTAAAATGTACTAATTTGTAAACTTGACCATTGGAATAAGACAAAGGCCGTTGTTTTATAAGGTTTAATAAAATCTCAAACATGACAAACCGACAGGATACGACGGTTGTTTCATGACCGGGAGCGCATAAAACCGAGAAAGTAAAATCTCACAGGCCACAGAATGAGAAACAGGTGGTCAAAATAAAAATTAGTTCATGGTCGACAGAAAGTGAATCGTTCACGTTTAGGAAGCTCTATATATGTACATAATTAATTGAGGATTCCAAAGTGCTGTCTGTTTTCCAAGAAATCAGATCTAACAACAGGTGGTTCGCCACGTAAAATACCAGGGGACAATAACTAACCTACAAGTAAAACTCAAACAAGTTGCGAAACGTCATAACATGTCAATACTCCAACAGGTGGATCAAACTATGCTAGGTATTTCGAGTATATTAGAATAAAACGTACTTAGTACTATGTAAACCTCGAATAGATAGGAAACCGATCCGAGATTCAAACAGCAGGCGGTTTGCCACAGAGATATCAGGAGATAATAACTAATTCACAAGTAACAGGAAAAATATACAAGAGAAGGAAACAACAACAACCTGTTGCCAAACTGTTTCAAAAAAGTTGGCAACACGATTCAAATAACAGGTGGCTCTTCACAGATGATACCAGGGAATAATAAGTTAAAATATTATCCACAAGTATAAACAAAAGTACTAAGCAGGCATAATTACTAGAAGATGTACTGAATGGAAAAGGTGGCAACATGTAAAATAAAAACTGATTAGCGGCGCCACCATCGATCGCTTCTTTATTAAACCGGGTTCTACTAGTTTATGACCGCGGCGCGACATGCAACATTTTATTATACCGCGCTCATTCGAGACTTTTACGTTACACTTGTCGCATCGATTGAAATAATTCAATATTTTTTTTTAATTCTGCAGAGTATTAACATCTCATTTGAAAATGATATGGAATCATACAAATGTATTCCACACAGGTTTTTTTTTAAATATTGATTATAAATTATACTAAAGTTTTTTTTTTATATTTCGAGTAGTTTACCTTTGGTTTCGATTTGTACTCTTACTTACTTATACTTGGCAGTAGGGTAAAAAGAACCTGAAACAAACGAACAGTTGTCCAAAAACTAATCTAAGTCTAAAAAATATTTTTACATTTATTCATTAATACTCATTAATCCAAATAAGATTTTTTGGTTTTAGTTTTTGGACAACTGTTCGTTTATTTCAGTTTCTTTTTTCCCGACTGCTCAATAAGAGTTATGTTTTTCGTGCGTGTCTTGTACGTATGTATGTTTGTTAAGTGAAAACTTGTACTTATTTTTCAAACTGACATGGTCTGGACTGCGTTTGGTCGTCATTGTGAGAATATAAAATATCACCGAGGTCATTTCCGGACAGCACTCGAGTAACTTTTACATTCACACAATGACGACCAAACGCACCCTATAATGGTAATAGAAATTATTTTGACATTTTCCTTTGAAAGAAATGCCCACCATGGAGTTCTAATTTCAAAATAAAGATCTTTTTCATTAGCATTCTAATAACACAATTACAGCCCAGGCACAGAAAATACTCCTGACCCAGGTAAGGTCAGACAACAGCATGATCTCGCCATATTGTTTCCAAAAAGTCGATAATATGATTTTCAACACCCTTGCTCGTAAAGTGAGCTTTATTATTTCGTTCTTAGGCCATAAACCGAACTATAACACCCTCGTGCAAAATAATATTATACACTAGTGCGTAATAGAATTATCCCAACAAAATTAAGTACCTAACTGCAAATTATATGTGAGTAAAAAGAGCATTTTCAATTTAATCGGGCAATTTATCCCAGTTAAGTTAGTACCTAACTGCAAATTATATGCGAGTAAACAGAGCATTTTCAATTTAAACTTGCGCGCTATTTTCCATAATTTTCGTATGTTGTTTGTATCGCATTTGTGCAATATATATATTTTTTTCCTCGCAAGGGTGTTGAAAAAGTGTGTATGAAGCTCGTGAGCAACTTGCTCATTATACACTCGGCTGATTTACGCCCTCGCCTACGGCTCGGGCTGCAACACATGGCCTCTTGTATAATGAGCCACTTAGCTCACTTGTATCATAATCTACTGTTAAATAGCAGGTGGTTTTTCTCTGAAAATACTAGGAAAGAATAAGTTATTCACTGGAACTAAAATATAAATCAATAGCAGCCACAGGTTGCTGCTCAAAGCTGAGAGAAATACCAGGAGCAATTACATTTTTTTTTTGTCAATATTTCGCCACCTGTTCATATCGTTGGCGAGCTGGGAATTATATAGTAATGTCGAAATTACGCATGTTAAAAAATATATCTGCTGAGCTCAGCTCGCCTTACAATTTTTATCTCAATATTACATAAAGCCGAGCAGATGGCGTGATAAAGCTTTTTTTCTTTTTTAATGTTAAAACCTCATTTCTCTTTTATCGCCCGAGCTTTTGTGTCAGCGACTTGTGAAATTTACTCTGTGATTGTAATGTATATATCATAGAAGTAGGATTTTTTCGCTGAGTGTGCGAAATCTTACAATAGTTTTATTGTTCCGATTATATCTATGTTTTTTTACAATACTATGAAATTATTCTGACATGATACTGAGACGTATAATGTGCATAAACATTTGCTTTTTAAACTTGCACTTGGGCAAAAACGGAATACCTATATAATAGTAGATTATAATAGTAAATGATGATACAAGTGAGTTAAGTTGCTCATTATACACGATGCTGTGTGTTGCAGCCCGAGCCGTAGGCGAGGGTGTAAATCAGCCGAGTGTATAATGAGCAAGTTGCTCACGAGTTTCATACGCACTTTTTCAACACCCTTGCGAGGACAATAAATATATATTGCACAAATGCGATACAAACAACATACAAAAATTATGGAAAATAGCGCGCAAGTTTTTTTTTTTGCGCGCGGCAAATTTTTAATTGGTGATTATATATAAACCTCTTTGATGTTACAAATCTGTATTACCCGGTTAAATTGGAAATGCTCTGTTTACTCGCATATAATTTGCAGTTAGGTACTAACTTAACTTTGTAGAGATAATTCTATTACGCACTAGTGTATAAAATTATTATGCACGAGGGTGTTATAGTTCGGTTTATGGCCTCAAGAACGATATAATAAAGCTCACTTCACGAGCAAGGGTGTTGAAAAGTTTTTTTCAACACACTCGCTCGTAACGGGCCTTTAAATGCGCCGATTTTAGTGTCATAATATAGTCTATTACGTACTCGTGGTGTTTTTTTTACTTTACCGCACTAGTGTTTTAAATAGAAAAGAAAACAACGTTTCCACACTTCTCACCAAGGAGATTGTAGATTGTTTCGTTCGTTTTTCATATAAAAACAACCCAAAGAGTTTTTTACCTACTGAAGCAGAACTTCAGAAGATTGAATTATAAACCTTCTTAATCAGATTATTATTGCTATCAAAAAGATCAAGATAATATTTTCGTGTTGAAATTTTCATATTCGTTCCTCGCAAGTATGTAGAAAAACGTAATAAACAACTCGTGCGCGTTGTTTATTACAGTCTCTAGTCCATTTAGGCCAAATGCTGCTAAAACCCGTTCGAGACGATAGTAATATAGATAGATAAACAACTTCGCGCAGTTGTTACATAATGTACTATTTTTTAATCTTTGCATTACAAATGAAATGTTACTTTGTAAAAATAGACCTAAATTTCTAAGGTTTGGTATTTCTCCATACCGTCCATGATAAATTATAATTAACGCCAATTATAAAGATAAATACTTACGATGGATATGAAAAAAACTAATTATAAATACAAGCCCACAAAGCAGAAATCTGGGGTACTTAAGTATAAGTTTCATACAGGGTTCTTCAGACATATTTTATGAATGCAAAAAAATATGAAAGGATTTTAATGGAAGGGCTTGAAAAGGCAATGGGTAAAATTTTATTTGAAATCAATAAGGACCGATTAAGGCCAATAAATAGGCATTAAACGTTTTTATACCCAAAAGGGGTATAAAAACTTTTAATTTGCATTTATCTCAAGCCGGCTGCGGAGATTGATCCACATGGTCTTGAGCTTCAACGCATGGTAGAAGTTGGTCATTTTTCGAATGATGCATTAGGCTAGCTACTGCCCTCAAGAAGAAAATCTGTCGTTAAGCACCTAACAGTTTGCTCCGACAGTCCTTGAGACCCAGTAAAATTACAGGGACATGAAAGTTACCAACTGTATGTCTCAGGGTGACGGGCGCACTGCAATTTGGTGCAAGCCAGCCTGAGTTTATTATTATGGCGGGTACCTAACACAGTAATAAGTAAATATTGACACTGTCATTTTTGCGACGTCCTTGAGCATTCCGTCACTTTCTTTTTAGTAGCTATGTATTAAATGAGTTACTATTATGCGTGTAGTATATTAAAGTAGCACACATAAACACATCAGGGAAGTAGATTATACCATGATACGGCATTTTTACCCAAATCTTATCAGTCATACTGATATCAATATTTGCCTGAAGAACACTTTAGCGTGCAATTCGGTAGAATCATGGTTATGGAAAATATTTAGCGGATAAATATGTCTTTTTCTGGCATTAAATATAGACGACAGCGCTGTGAAAACGTTAATGAAATGATTCGAGCTGAAAGTGAGTGTATATTCTATACAGTGAAGATAAAGTGCTAAGTTAAAAAATCTTATAGGTGGTTCAACAAGTTGCAATGAAAATTGGTTTATGGTATTGGTATGTGAATTTTAGTTTAAGAACATTATTCTATAGCCTGGCTTCTACGATCCTTTTCAAAAAGTACACTTGGAGTTGTACTAACTACTAACAAGATTTGGTGCTATTTATTTTGATATGTCTTTGGTGCTATGTCTTTTGTTATCCATGTCACCAGCCTCGTAAGTTTGCTAGTCGTAACGTCAGTTCGTAGCACCAAAAAGACGGACTCTTGCTAATAAGATCTACTACATGACACAGATGACAGATTACTAGTTCTCCTCGTAAAAACTTGTACATCATTCACGTCCTGTACATCTGGGACACCAAGTCCCCCCTGAGCCTCCCGGGGAACCTCTATTGCAATTGTTCTGAGCAATAATGAAACAGATTTAGTCGTCACCTAAATTTGTATAATTATCTGTCCTGTAAAGATCACCCGCAAATGAATTATTCAAATTTTTTTTTGTTTTATCGTTCTTTGTACCAAATTGTATTTTAGGTTAAACAGACTAAGAACTTTCGTGCTGAATTTATTTTTAGTTTGTGTGGAAAACCGAATTAGGGCCAACGCTAAAGACTAAATTGCTCCACATTTAAAAAGTACAGTACTAACATTAAATTAGCAATTTCGGCTATTTTTAAGAAGCTTTAGTCGTCATCTAAATTAGTGGCAACAAAATGTTTCTGATCCTTTTTGGGTGAATACATTTAAACCAATTTGGATTATGGTGTAATCAGAAAAAGGATTTTCGTACTCAACTTTACTTTGTACTAGCCTTCAAATTCGAGTTGGTGTTATTTACTATCAAAGTAAATCATAAAAAAAAACTTTTCTTGCAAAGGTTATATTTATTTAGGAATATTATATTTAGTGTATTTTTAACTAAAACTATATTTTTATTTATATTAGTTAAATATTTATTTTTAATGTTTTTTGAACAAACTTATGTGAACCTATTATTGATTTACTTCCTATAAGTTAATCTTCTTAAGTAAAAATAAAGTATATATTTTCAAGGTTAAAATGTTGTACATCTGCCTGTATTTTCTGCATTACTATTATTCTTTCTATCTATAATAGTTCGATAAATTTACCTAACTGTACCTAACTTATTATTGTATACATTAAAACAACCTACACTACTCATTTGCTCCTCCCAAAACTAGAGATAAAACGTAAAAAAATATAAAAAAGATACTTGTATTACATTATAATATATATGCTATTCCATAAAACAACACGGAAAAAAAATACTTACAATTTTAATGTAGGTGTGCTTGAGCCACTTCCAGGTACGCTTGATCTTCGTCTGTAACTTGTTAGTAGCCATGTTGTGGCTAAACCTCGCTCGTATCGAACCAAACAATATAGATGACTGATTTTATCTATTTGTAACTACCCTACAATAAAAAAAAATATCTTTGCTTTGTACGACATCGATAATTATTAGTTATGCTTATGTTAACATTATTCTCATGTAAGTGAAATATTTTCTTATGAGAAATAAAATATCTCAAACCTCAAATTTCTGGGCGCAAAATTTTCGCCTCTATCTTACTGTGGCCAAGATGGAAAACGTCCAGCTCGTATATCCTTAAGACGGAAATTTGATTCCCGCCGGAAATATCTTAAATAGTTCTTTGAACTATACCTAAACTTTTATTACATAAGCGCTTTATTTATAAATATAAATAAATGTATAGTTGGACGCCTTTCCATCTTGGCTACCGATACCACAATAAGACCAGGGCAAAATTTTTGCTCCTACGAATTTAAAAATTATGCGATATGCTTAGAACATTTATGATATTAACTTTATTTGCAGATTTTAGTCCTGAATTGATCCAAATGCTGACGGCCTATCCACCGACGTTCTCCTTCATAAGACTCGATGAGCAGAATTTTATCTTCAAGTTAATTTTAAAAGATAGAGTATTGTCGCATAAGTTTTGCTTGGGACAGGAATTTGAGATGGTAAAACTCAACGGAACTAAGGTACTAACTATATGAAAAACATAAATTAAAATTATCTAACCAAACATCTGTTTTGTGATATTGGGATTCTTTCAGCTACACTCTTACAAAAATTTTGTTTATGTTGAGAGGGTCTTCTTATTGGATGATATAGTAAATATATAACCTCCAATGTTCGAAGGCCTGCATGGCTAAATCCAGAGATAAAGAAGAAAGGCGAAAAAATCAGTAGGATTCTCAGGCTGATTGCAATAAAAACGAATAGTGTTCTATTTTATAAAAAATATTTTGCTGTTTATTTGCAAAATGCCTTACCCTAATTTCAATCACGTGCAATGCCCATTATATACACGCCAACCTTTATTATCTATTACTAGCTTTCTGGCTGCGGCTCCTCCCGCGCGTATATCGGTTATCTCGCAAAACCATTAACCTCTTAATGCGCAGTTGGATAAAATTATCCTATGTCATTTCCCGGTCTTAAACCATTTCTTTACCAAATTTCATCCAAATCGGTCCAGTAGTTTTTAAGTTTATTCGTTGCATACAAAAAGCCAAAAATACAAATCTTTCCTCTTTATAATATGACTATAGATATAGATAAATCTGTCGTTCACTCTTTAAACATCACACATAAATTATTTGAACTTTCTATACATCCATATCATTATTCTTGCCATCACTATTTCTCCAGTAGTTAAATTATACCATTTTCTCCAGCATTCGTTACTTTCTACTTCGTTTGCTACATGCAACCCAATTTATTGTACTTTTACAAAATTAAAAATATACGATAGGATTTTTTTAAGTCGTGTGCGGGATTCGAATCCTCGTCCATCCACGCCTACGAGGGTTCGAATCCCGCACATGACTTTAAAAAAAATCCTATCGTATATTTGTAATTTTGTAATGTAATTCGCATAGCACGCGTGATTGCAAACATAACAATATTAAAATTATTGTACTTTTCTTCGTATCATCCACTGACTCTACATTCTAGCTTCATTATCAGTCTACTTCTTGGACTCAATATTCTCAATAAACTTTGAAAGATACTGCGGTGTCAAATTTAGCGGCTACTACACTCTTATTGTGAAGAAGTATTACACAATTTACCTAAAAGTATTACATTTCTACTGCGTTCAAAAAAGGGGTTATAGAGCCACAATGCGAGAATTTATCCAGTAGTTAGTTTCATATATCGTATTGTTCATTAGGGCGGAAACACATCTGACGTAATTTACGTCACCGATCTTCCTTCGCGTAACGCTCCTACACAGAATTATACGCAAACATCTCACACTGTAAACATTTAACTTGATCCGTAGATTTGACCGAAACGCTACTGCGTTGAATATAAGGATAAATTACGCCAAGGTAGATAAGTGACTCATCCACCACCAGATATGACCAGCAATTATCAGTATTGTCTTTGGTTCCAGCTTAAAATTACCTACACGCTGGAGAGTGAGGACGTTCTGAATCAGGTGATCAAACATCCAGACGGTAGAGTCACGCTGTTCAGAAGAGAATTTGGCACATCGAACAAAATGGTAAGTAAATATAGCAATTTATTAGTATCACACATTCACCGTCATAATTAAAGGTAATGTCACTAGCGTACATAAACGAATTGTGATTTTTGGGAACATTTAAAAGCTTGTCAAGGCCATGTCATGTGGCAATGGTAACAAATGAAAAACTGGATAAGAGGTTAAGAGGTCGACATTGCTATTAACATATACACCGTGTCCCAAAATTCAACGATAAGCTGGCATCGGTGCATGGACCTACTCATGACTACTCGGGAAAAAATAAAAAATAAATTATAACTCTTTTTTTTTTTAATTACAGAGACTTTTATAAAGTTGCGCCAACTTTTAATAAAACTTGCCATGGTAGTGTCCATACTTTTTTTTTTAACCCAGACTATAGAAAGTGCATAGAATGTTAAAATCTATGAAAATTATAAGAAAAATTTTTTTTTTTACTGATTTTTGTTAAATAACTACAGATTTTCTGTAATTTTAAAGGATTGTGGTAGATAGCCGTCCTTCTTAGGTTGCTAATGCACAAAAAATATCAAAAATATGTCAAAAATTGTGGTCATGGTAGTTGAAAATAGCATAATGGGTATCGAATATCGATGAAATTTATAAAAGTCTCTGTAATTAATAAAAAAAAAACAGTTATAATTTTTTTTTTTTTTTTCCGAGGAGTCATGAGTAGGTCCATGCACCGATGCCGGCTTATCGTTGAATTTTGGGACACGGTGTATATATAAAGACGCTGGTGACATTACTACTGAGCGCTTCCGTGCTTCGGAGGGCACGTTAAGCCGTCGGTCCCGGTTGTCGTCTTAGGATGGCAGTCGTTATAACATGGTGGTAGCCACCTGGTCAGCGCCTGGCTAGCTACCACCCTCAAGTAGAAAATTGTCACCAAGCACCTAACGGTGTGCTCTGGCAGCTATCGTTGAGAGCCAGTAATTTCAGGTTAGTGGACAAGATCTTCGACGACATCATCACTTACCATAAGGGAGATAGTGGTCAAAGGCAAACCAATCAAGCATTAAAAAAACATAGATGAACCCTGAAACCTAACTCTCCTTTTATGGGCAGTCGTGTAAAAAGCATGACTCTATTACTGTAGGAAGTTTTACATCAGTTTATATAGAGAGCACCAAGTTACATGAAGTCTAAACCTGCGTAAGATATACCCACGTTGAGATATGTTGAAGAGATATGTTTAATGTAAGGACAGCCAAACATACGAATTAGGATTTTATTTTAAATATAATAAGAACTACCATAATTTAGAGATAATTTTAAATTTAGAGAATTATTTTGAATCGACGCCATCAGCCGTCATTAGCTATTCTTTATTGGTATAGTAATAACTGTTGTCGTTGTTTCAGATTATTACAATATCGGGGAAAACCAAACCAGTTATCATTTACTATGAAAGAGTTGACTAATAAAATTCCAATTTAATGTACAAAATACACGAGTTAAATATTGTACGAGGTACAAATAAAAGATGTTTTTGCTTGATAATATGTTACTTGTTTAATGCTTAGCGGACAGTGTCCATACGCGAACTAACTATAATTACAAATTACGTAAACCACGATGTATAAAATTGCTGATATATAAAAATGTGCGATGACTCGTACATCTTCCCGAGCAAGAGATAAACAAAAAGAAATGCTATGTATGTAGGTAGTATACAATTGTTATAACAACGAGAGAATACTCTACTAAAATAATGACAAGGTATAATTATCTTAAACAATAAACAGAATTTAATGCACATTAGCAAAATATATAATTATAGCTAGAATGGTTCTTAAGATGCTAGTTACGTTTATTCTAAGTCCGATATTTTAAACACTTTCATTTGTATGGGGGAGGTTGCTCTGTTTACTTTACGAGAGAGAGAGGGGGTTAAAACACTGGCACTAATGCACTGAACACTAGCACTGTTACTGCGTGTGGGCGAGGGCTCGCGAGCCACCTCGGCTCCGCGGGAAGCCCTCGCTGCCGCCACATGTCGCCGCCGCCGCCGTCTCCACGCCCGCTACATGTATGCTCCCGCCGCTGATAATGCTGCTGCGACCAGCAAGTATGATATACTATACTGATGTATGTCGTGATAAGAGATAGGAGAGTCCTCCTCTGGATCCTCAGCAGTTTTCATATTATTTATTTGGTTTGCTGTTTTTCGTAGCGTTTCGTTTATTACTTGATCAGCTGTTTCATTTATATTGTAGTGGACCAGGGGTATATTTATTATGTTATTAATGGGCGCTATCTGTGGGGCGTTATAGTTGCTTATATCCACTTTAATAATATTTGACGGTTCTTTTCGAGCGTAAGTTATAAAGTTGCTTCCTTTGATAATACAATTGTGTCCTAAATCGACGATTCCCACCGCAGTCAGCTGCTCGATAGTAACACGATCCTCGCACATAAAGCGTAGGACACAATCACTGCAGCAATAATATATATACATGTTTACTTTATTTAGTGGTATCCACTTATTCAGACATTCGCTAGAGCTAATTTTGCATTTTTCTGTAGCTGGGTCAATAGTACACAAGCTTTGATTATTATATAAGTTATATGTAGTGGTATGTAAGTGACACTGGTATCTATATCCACTTAGTTCAGTGCACTGCTGTATTTCTGATTTTTCCATCGGAATGAAGGTGTCTTTTTGTAAGTTAATCGCTGCGTAATCAGATATAGGATTAATGCTGATTGTGGAGTTTCCGATTTTATGTGGGACTGCTATGAGATGGTATAATTCGTATACATCACGACTGATAAGAGGAATCTTGATTTCGAAAATTAAATAATCGGATGTCATTCTGCTTTTCACTGTTAAAAGTCGATATATTACAGGCATATTTAGTTGTATATTTTCGATCGGTAATAATAATTCTTTAGGCAATAATCCTGATATTATGTTTAGTTCATTTAAAAGTTGATTTGGTGATAATAAATGGACATTAAACTTTCCATGATGAATATCGGTGATCATATCTATTAGAGTGTCTTGTATGGTCCTCAAATTTGATAATAAATTGTTGCTTATGATAGAAGATAATGTAAAATCATTCTCAAACTCAAGGGCTCGCATTTCTGCTTTTAATATATTGGTAGTTTTATCGAGGTTTATCATATGCTCATTGATTGCTTTATTTTGTTTTTGTACTACATCCTGTATCCTGCTCAATAAGTTATTTTCTGCTTCAAGGATTGATGTCTGGTTTTTCCACAATAATGCTAAATGTTTTTCATCATGTTGAATGCGTGTTATGTCCTTTTGATATTGTTCAGCAAATCTCTCGTCTAAGACGCCAAACAGACTGCTCGCTACGTAACCGATACCGTTTATCAGACCACGCTTGCGTCTGGCACGAGCGTTTAAATGCTGACTTAGTAGGATGCGGTTGGAGTACTCTATTTCTGAGAATCCGTGACGCATTTGTGTGATAATTATTTCACAATGAGATGGTACTTTGATCATTTTACATATATCGTCCAGGTATTGTATATTTTTTGTTAAAGTTGTAATACCTTTCCAGAATGGGTTTAAGTCATAATACGTGACCAATTTCCATTCATCTCTGACTAGTTGCATGCTTCCAATTCTATCAAAATAAAATCCATTATCTGCATTCATTCGAGTTATGTTATAGGTAGCCTGAGATCCACAGATGATTGTCATGAACAAAATAAATGATAGCGCTAATGATAACAACTTTGTATGGGTTGTTTTACCCTTGGTTTGGGCTTTAGTGATGTTTTTCGAGTCGTCATTTTCTTCTGTTTGGTCTGAAGTGCTGTCTGTGTATGCTAGGGGTAAAACAGATAACTTGATGATGGGTTTCTTTATAATACCGTTTTTGTTTTTAATGCCACGACTCTGACCAGCCCATCTTTTCCAGAATCCTACCCATCATCCACTTTCCCGGAGGTAAGTTATCATCCTGGATGATAACTAAATCTCCCACCTTCACATCATCTTTCTTATTAAGCCATTTACTCCGAATTGATAGTTGTGCTAAATGTTCCGTTTTCCATCTCTTCCAGATATCCTGCGCTAGCTTAGATGTTAACTGCCACCGAGTTCTTGCGTCATGCTCTGTTTCTATGATCGTATTGCCAGGTCTTCCAGTTAGAAAATGTGCGGGTGTTAAGAAGTCTAAATTATCGGGGTCCTCAGTCAAAGCGCATAGCGGTCGTGAGTTCAGGCATGCTTCTGTTTGTGCTAAGATTGTACTGAACTCCTCAAACGTTAGCTTTTGGTCTCGGACTACTGCTCTGATGTGACGTTTGAGACTCTTACTCCTCTTTCCCATATACCTCCGGCACTCGGCCAGGAAGGTGCGTTAAAATGAAAATCTATATTTAGATCTGTTATTTGAGCTAAAGCATTATTATCCAAAATGTTTCGTAAGTCATAATACTCTTCTCTTATTATACGGCTTGCTCCTATAAAATTTGTTCCATTATCACTGTACATGTGAGCAGGCGCTCCCCTTCTAGCAGCCATTCTACGCAGAGCTGCTAGGAACGCAGAACTAGACAGGTCAGAGACGATCTCCAGATGTACAGATTTTGACACGAGACATATAAATATAGCTATATAGCCTTTGGTGGTTTTGATGCCTCGCCCTTTATTTGCCTTCACCTCAACAAACCCAGTGTAATCCACTCCTGTGTGGAAAAACGGAGGCGCTGGATTACATCTTGCATCAGGTAAGTTCCCCATTAGTTGATAATGCTTGGTAGGATTAAGTTTTCTACACGTCACACATCTTCGTAATTGCTTTTTAACTGCTCTTAATCCAGTAACTAACCAATACTTTTGCCTCAAGTTAGCTAGGGTTAAATTTGGTCCCCCATGATAAGTCAATTGATGGGCTTCTTCAATCAATAAACTTGTTAGTCGATGATCTTTCGGTATGATAATGGGGTATTTCATATCATTGCTGATTTTTGCGTTTGCTAAACGACCAGAGACTCGTAGAATTCGTTCTGTATCCAAAAAAGGATATAATTTTATTAAATCACTTTTGCTGTTTGGTTTATTATATTTTTGTATATAATCAATATCCACGCTAAATTCATTATGCTGCACATGTTTTATAATGATCAACTTAGCCGCTTTAAGTTCTTGTAATGTGATATATCCTGGCCATTGTTTACATTTTGTAGTGTCATCCTTACATTTAATTGTTTTTATTGCTCGTAGTATCCATGCTAAAATCTTAGCTACTTTTGTAAAGGAGCTATGCCTATCTAATAACTGCGTGATGATGTTTTCTTCACAGACTTTCTGCACAGCATGCACGCGTTTTTCTCTTACTTCTTCTTCTGTGGTGTAAATAATTTGCTTTTCTGATAGTGGCAATTCTTTTTCCCTCATCCAGTCAGGCCCATGCCACCAAATATTATCTGCTTTTAGTTGTGATGCTGTAATACCACGACTGGCACAGTCAGCCACATTCAAACCTGATTTTACGTAGTGCCAATTGTTTGGTTCTATGATTTTAATTATGCTTTGAACTCTATTTGCCACAAAAGGTTTCCAGCGTCCCGGATCTCCCTGTAACCAGCCCAAAACGACCTTAGAGTCCGTCCATCCGTAAACATCCACGTTATTTTCTCCAATACATTGTACTATTTTTTCCATCAATTTAGACAGTAATAATGCTCCACATAACTCTAACCTGGGTAATGATACCGTTTTGCTAATTGGTACAAGTCGGGTTTTAGCAGCAACCAATACTACGGATACTTGACCTTGTTTTATTATTCTCGCATGTACTACCCCCGCGTAAGATTTAAGGGATGCGTCGCTTGTTCCGTGTAGTTCAATCTTTTCACACCCATGAAACCCGATCCAACGTGGTATTTTTATACTACTTATGTTTTCGATGTCGGCTCGTATGGTTTTCCATTCAACATTGATTTTTTCAGGTATTGTTTCATCCCACTGTAGATTAGCGTTCCAAATTTGCTGAAACAGTAACTTAAGTTTTGTGCTCAATGGGGATAGCCACCCTAAAGGATCGTAAATCTTTGAGATTTCTGACAGAATTGCTCGTTTTGTAGGCTTGATATCAGGTTTCGACATGTTGCATTTAAAACTGAAATTATCTTCAATGGGATTCCATAACAGACCTAATGTTTTAGATGCTGTGTCTGATCGGAAATTAAACACAACGTGTTCCTGGCACTCATTATTTTGAATGTTTTGGAGTAGTTTTGGTTCATTTGATGTCCATTTTCTCAAGTTGAACCCTCCAGACTGTAATAAGTTGCTGATGTCAGCTATGGCTTGCACTCCCTCCTCGATAGTGTGACTTCCATGCAAATGATCGTCCATGTAAAACGTTTCCTTCAGAACCTTGGATGCTTCGGGAAAGTTACTTTGTTCATCAACTGCTAGCCTTCTCAACGTCATAAGTGCTAGAAAGGGTGCGCATTTGGTACCATAAGCCACAGTACATAGTTGGTAATTTTTTAGGGGCTGTTCGGGTGACTCTCGCCACACTATATGCTGCAATGTTTGATCTTTTTCATGTACTAGTATTTGTCTGTACATTTTTTCAATATCCGAAGTATATGCATAGCGGTAAAGGCGCCATTTGATTATTAGGGCTTGCAAATCCTGCTGCAGATTGGGCCCCTTATACATTAGGTCATTTAAGCTGTAGCCACTTTCAGTTCGAGCCGAACCATTGAATACGACCCTTAACTTTGAAGTGACAGAGTCAGCACGAAGTACTGCGTGATGAGGTAGGTAACATGCCAAAGTATCCGTGCTATATTTATGTGCTTGCTTCATGTGATCTAAGGCTATGTACTCTCTCATAAATAATTTGTATTTTTCCGCTAATTCCTTCTGCCTTTCAAACTTTTTCTCCATATTCAAGAACTGTCCAACTGCTTTATTTTTAGATGCTCCTAACTTTTCATTAATTTCCGGCTTTATCGGCAATCTTACAACGTACTTGCCATCTGCTCGTCTTATAGTGGTCGAATCATAGTGATCAATACATGCTTGCTCTTCGGATGATACCGTAGATTGATCGCTAATATCTTCGATTTCCCAGTACTCTTTTATCTTTTCTATATCATTCAACACCAAATTACATTGATAATATTCAATTTTTCCAAACAAAATCCACCCAAACTGTGTTTGTTCTGCTAATGGCTGGGAATTATCTTCACCTCTGCACATTCCTGCCATCTTAATTGATGCATACACATCAGATCCTAATAGTAAGTCAACGGGTCGGGTTACATAAAATTCAGGGTCCGCTAGCTCTATATTTTGTAAGTAATCCCATGTTGGATTTTCGAAAGATCTACTAGGTAAATTCTTTATTAATTGCTTCATAACATATGCGTCAATGTTCAGTGTAAAATCATTATATATAGACATGCATGTTAAGTTGACCCTTACAATTGTTCTCCTTTTCGCCAAGTCCATAAACAACACCTTTAAAATATTTACGCGTTAAACCTAACTGTTGAGCTGCATTCTCCGAAATAAGCGATATTTGACTTCCTAAATCGATTAAAGTTCTAAAATGTTTGTATGTACCATCTGCTGTCATAATCTTTATCATTGCTGTAGCCAATAACACCTCTGTTTTTTCATTCTGTGACACGTGTGCGCTATTGTTATTCCCATTCTCAGTTTGTTTCGCAATTACATTCTTAATCGGCATGTTGCACTTAGTAACCGAAGCGCACGAGTCGTGCAATAAGGTGTTATGTTTCGCATTGCATACGCGACATCGCCGAGCGGAAATGCATTTATTCCCATTATGATCATATAAGCAATTAATGCATAATTTATGTTTTGTTACTGTTTTCAACTTTAAGTCATTAGACATATCTAAGAATTTTCTGCAACTGTATAAGCCATGTTCTTCGTTACAGTGTGGACATCTGATACCTGCTGATACGTGGAATGCTTTCGGAACTGACTTATTGACGTAATTGTTGTTTTGTTGAAATGCGTGTTTTTTATTATAGGTATTTGGTTTGAAATTGTTATTTTGCGATGATTTTTGGACCGAAGAATCTTGCTTTTTACGAGATGTTTCCAATGTTGTGAACTTGCTCTCCAAAAACTTAATAAAGTCCGCAAGGATAGGCAATTCTCGTGGATTTTTAAGTATACTCTATATAGTCACTGTAGCTTTCATGATCTAATTTTTGCGATAGAATATGCACAAGGATGGGATCCCACGTGCTAATACATATACCTAGATTTTTAATCGCGTGTAAAGTTTCAACTGTGACATCATGCATTCGTTTAATTTGGCCTAGGTTTTGTTGCTGAATGACTTGTAGGCCTAGTAATGTATTCATATGTGAGGAAAAAATTAATTTCTTGTTGTTATAGCGATTGTTAAGGATCTCTAAACAAGTGTGATAATTTTGTGAACTGATCGTTAGGTGCTGTAATAATCTCTCTGGCTCACCTCGTACCTTCCCTTTCAAGAATTGCATCTTCTGAGCGCTTGAGAGTGATGGATTTTTGTGAATAGTTTCATCGAAAAGATCCTTAAAAGATGTGTATTGTTGGTAACTACCTGAAAACACAGGAATTTCTATGGTAGGAACCGTCTTCTCCCTATGAACAACTGACCCAAGATGCTTGTTAATTGCTTTTTTCATCGAAGTATATTTTTGCTCATGCCTAGTATATGTCCATTCATATTCTTCATCTTCTCCGTTCAACTCCAAATGAATATCCCAATGGAGGGAATCTACTGCTAACCAACGTGTTTGCAACGACCTCAGAATGTCTTCCATTTCCCACTTTTCATCAATCATATCCAAATCTATGTTGTTTATTGTTCTCATTAATGCCTTAAAATTAACAGTCTGTTTACGTAGCATCTCGTCTACTTTGCTATTTGACCCGGTAGATACCATTCGCCTCTGCTCTTGTTCTGATTGTTCTTTTGCTGGAGTCCGTTCCACCCCAGAAGGACCCGCCGCACTAATGTTTTGCTTGCGAGTTCGCGCATCTTCTGATGGAATCGTCTCTTGATTGCTTAGCGCTTGATGCTGCTGCTGGATTAGGTTTTTAGTTGATACATAAAGGCCATGTGTCCTTTCATATAACGAATCGTCAAAGTAAGGATGTTCAGTAATTTTCAACCCACAGATGCTTTTATGATTCTTTTGAAAATCTGCCCAGTAATTTTCCAATAACTCAAAACGCCTTTTAAAATAATCACCTTTCTTTCTCTCCACACTATCCTTTTTAATATTAATAGTGAGCCTATTAATCTCGTCATAAAGCTCATTTTGGTTTGCATAAAGAGTTTCCATTTTAAACAAAAAAAAATGGAAAGATCTTACTTGATAATGTTAATGTTGATACCCTGGTCCCACTGCTGACTGCTCGTGATTTGATCTGTTGTTTGCTAATGATGAATGCTCCCCCGCTTCCTGGACCTGCGTTGGCTTCTGCTAATTGTTCCTGCTGCTTGCTAACTGATGAAACACTTCACTGATCCAAGGCGGTAAAGCACGTATAATATGATATATTGTCTGATAATTTACTACAGTAATACTGCACAAATATTGTCCATTCACTTAAAAAAAAAAAAAAAAAAAAAAAAATTATTTGTACGAGGTACAAATAAAAGATGTTTTTGCTTGATAATATGTTACTTGTTTAATGCTTAGCGGACAGTGTCCATACGCGAACTAACTATAATTACAAATTACGTAAACCACGATGTATAAAATTGCTGATATATAAAAATGTGCGATGACTCGTACAAATATTATTAATATATTTATATATGTAACTTTTCCAGAACTAGCGTGGATATTTATATAGGTGTTAAAAAAATGAGTAATTCGTTTTTAGCCTTAAATATCTACGGTCCTTAGTTACATAATATGGAGTGGAGAGAAGGGCAAAATTTTAAAATCTACTGTAGATTATATTTCATGATTTAACAGATCTCATGACACGGCTTGTGATATCTGGAGAAATTTTAAGTTATATGCTTTTAAGTCTACAAAATTATATAAATACGTAAGTAAATGTAATACATAAGTATTAAGGAAAAATAAATTAATAAGTAACAATAAGAAAGAACGATAGTAAGTTATTTTTAGTCATTTAGTCTGGCTGTTTTTAATTATTAGGATGTAATATTTATCCAACAAAAATCAAGAAGTTGATGAATCAATTTGTCAGATAAAATACTGTGTAATCGATAAGCTTAATTTTTTTCAATCTGAGAACCCGCGTTATATTGTTTACTAGCGACCCGTCCCGGCTTCGCAAGGGTATATAACATAATGTAAAAAATATGGAAAATATTCTGTGGCCCATGTTCATCAGAAAGAAATCAGTCCACTAGTTTTTAAGTTATTCGTAAGTTTTTTTACTTCGTCTGTAAATACGAAGTAAAAAACTTTTTACCTTTTACCTTTTTTTTTTAATATTGGATGTATATTTATTGGCTTACTTATAAGAATTAATGTATTAGTATGGCATGGTACTTAGGGTATAAAAATAAACAAAAAATGTCTTTAAATGTGCAAACGTTGTTTCATATAATACCTATAATTAGGGTTGCTAGATGGCGAAATTACAAGGAGTACGATTGTAGTCATGGGCGGAATCCTGTAAACCACGGAGCAAGATTCATTGCAAAAAAAAAATGACTTACGACAAAATATAAAATGTCTCGACAAAGAACTTCTTGTCAAGTTTTAAACAAAACAGAAATTACATAGAAAGAGCTCTCCTGAGCCACAAGGAGAGCTCTTTCTATGTAATTTCTTTAAAGTGCCTAATATTTTGTATATTATGCTTTTTATAATTATTTGAACACCTTTCAGAAGACAAGTACATGGCAAATGATACAATTCGGGCATATATTTTTAAATGCAACCAAAACGTTTTTTTTATTTATGTAACTATGTTATATTTTGTCGTAAATTCCTGTAAACAATGCTTTCTGTGAAAAGGTGTTTAGTTTTTCAAGTAATTTGTATACGGCCCAAAGAGAGTAAATCGTTAGGCTATTGAGACTTTCTGAGTAGGTACTTCTCATTGATCAAAACTGGTAGATTATGTGAGCTTGCACGCCAAATACATTTGTGTACTTAAAAAAATAATTGTATATTAGTTATAAATTTTAGTATGAATGGGGTTGGTAACTTAAGTTACCTACGATGTTTACCTACATGCTTCATATCTATACTTTTAATATAGCAAATATTCGTCAATACCATAATTTTAATAATAATCTTTTTGTAATATTTATTTGTATCAACAAATATCCCAAAATCCCGACTTTGAAATTCTTACACAACTTTTTAGTCATCCGTCATCTGGCAACCCTACCTATAATACCCGTCTACCCCACTAGCTAGCGGCTAGACCTATACTTGACACTAAGAAAACATTAACACTAACCCTTTTAAGACCAACCACCGACACCCCGACCGATTTATATACGAATATAAGTTAGTTATGTAAGTATATACAAGAAACCCTAGAACTCAATGAAGATTTAAGATCAGAAGGGTACTCGAAAGTTACTATTGGACAGATTTGTATATACTTACATATACTCGTATACTAACTATAAGCTGGGCGGCATGCGGCCGCGAGGCATGTACTCTTACTGAACACTAAAAAAATAAGAACAAAAACGACCAAAAATACATAATTAATAACTTCTAAACAGGAACGACTTGTTTCAAGGCTTTTACCATTTATTTTTGTTATGAAATGAAAAACTGTCAAGAGCACAAAAAAACATCGTACAACACGGTTTTAGGTTTCATGCAATAGAATAAGTGCATATTTCCATTTACCAGGGGCTGATGTATGCCAGACTCCACAATGTTACTGAAAATGTTCTGCAGGGAAAACCGATAACATTATGTATGACCTGGATCGAATCTGCGTCTTCTGGTTTTGGACGTACCTACCTAATGATTAAAAACTAAGTAGCAAAATGAATATCAAAGTGAGGCTATTTTTAAGACCGTACTTTCAATGTAGGTAAATTCGACACATATGCAACCAAACAATATCCAAACTAAATAATGGCAGGTGTTCAAACAATCACCTATTAATAAACATGTTCTCTGTCTCATGCACTGATTATCATAATTACTTCATCTAAGCTTTAGCATAGGCAACTCCCTTTTCTATTGTATTTCGTTATCTATGGTCTATCGACAACAAAATGGTGACACGAGAATGTTATGTGGGTATAATGCCGACTGTCTTTGTAGTGGTCTTTGTCATAGAATTGGTATTACAGTACCACCAACTTAACTGTGCAGTTGGCGAGGGCGCTGCTGATCAAGGAAATCAAATACAAACTGTCACAATTTGAAGGAATTTCGTAGTTCTTCTATTCTGCCACCTGAACAGATAAGTTGGTGGGTCTGTACTTGGTATTTGAGTAATGTAATTATAGAGAATAAATTTATATACCATCAGGTACTCAACGTCATGGTTGAAGCGATGGGGCACCAAAATGCTAGCTCATATTTTGTAAAAGAAAATTAAAATTTCAAATCAGCGCCGCACGCGCCAAGCAGCCATCATTCTGAGCTCTTTCCATCAAACAATGGTCTACTAAATTTATAACGTACTGTACTGTATGTATCAGCCGGATTGTCCACTGCTGCACACAGCCTCCCCCATTAACCCATTTGGGGGGGTTTGGCTAGATATCAGTTCCTCAGAAGGCGCTGCTGTCCGGTTGTTTGCCCTTAGTTGCCTCTTTCGACACCCACGGGAATAGATGAGAGAGTGATTTTATAGCCACGCACCCCACGGGCTTTTAATATTTAGTTGATATTTTAGTTATAGTTATTTTAAGTAAATTTATTTCTGTATTGGTGTCTGTATAACTCATTATTGCGATAGGAGTACCTGCAGTACTTATCTGTAATTGTACTTTAACTTTAATTGTACCAATCGTTAAATTAAGACCGCGATGATCCTCTAATACCCGACTTCAGCACGTCCTGCTCACAGTACTTTTGTATGCAACCTGCATTGTCTCCATAGCATTCCTGTAATGCTAACGATGAAAAGCGCGTGAATATCCCTCTTCGGCATATTTTTCGCTATAACTCTGCATAAAACGATTCTCCTCAAATTCATTTCTCTTGGACTTGGATAGGAATTGCGAATGAAACATAAAATATGAATAAACAAGCAATGAATTGCTTCATTACAAGGAGTTATAACTATATTTATTTCCCTACACAGTAAGTTAAACCTCTACACTCTACCTGCATGCGCGCAGCGGTCGTAATCTGTTGCTCAGAAATATAAATAACTAGTAATATTTTAAATGCGTACCTAAATATAACCAGTATCTATAGTAAAACAAGAATTTTGACACGCACCGTTTGTTCTTTAAGCGACAGGGCAGTAAATTCACCAGGTCACCTGAATAAATACGAGTAGGTAGCAAAACATTGTGCAAATGCATGTGCGAAAATACATACGTATGCAAATTTTCACATTAATGCATAGTATTAAGATAAACAAAATGGAAACTGAATGTAATTCATTCACTAAAGTAAAGTAAGTAATATCTGATATTAATACTCTCAAAGATAGTTCTTTTTTCTATGACTGCACTTTAATGTATGGCGCAGCTCGTTATATCTAAGCAATATTCAATATTTGTAACTTAGTAAAGGTACAAATGTAAAAGGACTTATTCTATCTTGTAAGAAATTAGTAATATTTATTTCCGAGGAAGTTAGGACGGCCCTTAGTGTGGGACGCTACATGCGTAGACACTTTAGCGCCGTCACATCTTTCTGAAACCAACGTGAGGGCTGGCGCCGCGGCTACTTCGGCGAAGCAACTCAAGCGGCGGAAGTATGCTAACCTCGGTATGGGTTACATATTTGAGCCGTTTGGTGTAGAGACGTTGAGTCCGTGGGGACCGGGAACTCATCGTATTTTCCAATTCTTATCATAGCGCTTGGTCGATGCGACGCGTGATCAAAATGTTGTCACCTATTTGGCACAACGAATAAGCATTGCAATTGTAGGGGCAATGCTGCCAGCATGCTAGGCACGCTGCCAACTGGTAGTGGGTTGGAGCTTTGGACTGCTTGTGAGTCTGCAATGACTTAAGGGTTGTCTAAATGCTTTTATTGTAGTAGCTGTAGTTTGTATACAGTTCGTAGTATTTTGTAAATAAAGGCATACCGCTTGGAAAAAAACCTAGAATGATGATGATTATACGATTATTGTGTAATACTGGCTCCGGGTGTTCTTTTTTAGTAAGTAAATCATATTTTTGGTAGGCCAGCCGTATGGTGTTAGGGCATTTTGCGAATGCCCGCCTGGCTAGCTACGTAGAAAATCTGCCGCAAAGCACCTAACGGTGTGTTCCGGCAGTTGTCCTTGAGAGCCAGTAATTCTAGGCTAGCCTGAACAACATCTTCGACCACATCATCACTTACCATCAGGTGAGATAGTGGTCAAAGGCTCTAGCCTTGACTTCACCATATTGTCTACAATAAGCTATAAAAAAAAACATCAATGTATTTGCATTACTGACTTATGTTGTTATATTTGACAGACTCAATGCATTTCCGTGTCGGCATCTTTTGTGGTCTGATCAATCCATCATGATATGTTATGTAATGGGGACTATAGGCAGAGACAATAAAGTTTAGCGTAGGCGGACACCGCGCCACCGCGCACCGCGCTGTGCCGCCGCGCCGCCGCCTTCTTTGGGTGTAAGCTCTGTTATTATTTATTCCTATAGTATAAGCTTCTGGTTTCGTACAAAAGTAGCTCACAATCTTTGACATTGCTCTCTTTGAACGTCGTCCCCTGAAGCACAGATTATCTAATACATTGGTTCCTAACCTTTTCCGAATTGTTACCCCTATGGCCTGTTAGATAAACTGATTTGGCCCTAATTCAAAATTATTTCAAGCAGGTTTCGGGCCTTTGTTTTTAATGTTACCAGAGTTGAGAAGACGCTCTCACATCTATAAGTGGTAGCAAACGGTACCCACACGTACAGCCTGGCCCCGAACCTCACCGCTTTTATAAACGCGAGAGAGCGCCATGCCGCTTTACCTACTAGTTCCTAGCTACTATAATTTTATTTGAAACAAAATCATAATATTTTTCTGTCTATTCAACTATCGTAGGTACCACCTCTGTTACCCCCATGAATAACGTTTTACCCCCGCGGGGGTAATTACCCCTAGGTTCGGAACCACTGATCTAATAGATACCGAACACTGTCTCACGAATATCAATTGTCTGATCCGACAACTGGTCCTACAAAGCTTATACAATACTCGTCGGTGCACAGATTAATATCTTAAACGTACCTACTGATTGTAATCTCTACACTCATTAATTATTATTACCGCTCGTTGCTATAGTAGTGACATACACAATGGCATAATAAACGGGATCTTATAAGTCAAGAAGGTGAATAATTTATAATATTCTTAGGTAATACGGTGTGCCCGTGTGGTCCCGGGCGAGTATGTCACCATCTCTACCTGTAGGGGGCCGTAAGAAGCAGTGATGGCTCAGTGGCATTGGCTATGGACTGCCGCGCAGCAGGTCCATGGTTCGAATCCCGCCACGGGCTTAAGCTTCACCGCATGGTGGAAGGGCATTTTGCGAATGCCCTCCTGGCTAGCGACCACCCTCAAGTACAAAATCTGTAGCCAAGCACCTAAAGGTGTGTTCCGGCAGGAGTCATAGGCAGCCCCCCGAAGGGTTCCCGCCTTGTCGTGGTGGTGGGGCTTAGTAGCCGTGGCTTCGTCACCCACGGTGAAGCGAAGAGGAACCAGGGGCCGTGCTGGCTTGGGCAGTCGGCCGGCCCCAGAGGGGCCGCTCCACTGGGCTTTGCCTCTAAGTCCAGACTGGAGCGGCAACGGGTAGGCTGCGGTGCTGTATGGGCAGCACCGCATCTGAGGCGGGCTGTGGTGTTGTATGGGCGACACCACAGCTGACGGTGAGGGGCCACGGCGGGAGAGGAGTGCCGGTATCACGGTGCGCCGCTCTCCCTACCTTCCGTGGCCACGGCGGGGCCGCCACCGTTGGATGGCGGACGCGGAGGGGCCGCAGGGGAGGAGGAGTGTTGGTATAGCGAGGCGCCGCTCTCCCTATCCTCTGCGGCCGAAGTAGCAGGCGACGGGGCTACTCATCTGACCCGTCGCAGGGGGACCTTGGGCGTCGGAAGCGGGGTGGTCTGACGCCCATTTGCGGGCTTGGTCCCCGGGTGGTAGCGACGTGCCATGTGTTCTGGTGCGTCGTGAGGGGTAGCACCCCAGGAGGGGTCCGGCAACGGACAACCGTGGCGGGTTCATGGTTGAGTGCTAAAGCGACCCTGCGATCCCGCCGAGAAGCGGTAGAGATGGAACACCGTGTGTTATTTAGTCGGTAGGGGCACTTGCTGCTGTGGGAGTAGTTGGTGTCGAGCCCGACATATCCCGGCCACCTTCCCCGGGGTGGACGGGAATGCGTAAATGCATTTTTCACACGTTAAAAAAAAAAAAAAAAAAAAAAAGGAGTCATAGGCAGAGGTTAGTCCGCTTAACATCAAGTGGGCCTCGAGCTTGCACAATAACATAAAAAAGGCGGATAAGGGTAATACACGAGAAGGTGGGCAGCAGCGCTTTTTGAGGAACTGATATCTCACTCTGCGATCCCCAAGACGCCAACCAAGCGTGGGGATTACAAACCCGCCCATAATGTTGGATGCTGTGTTCAGAAGTGGACAAACCAGCTGATACAGCAATACAGTACTGTAGGTACTGTATTAGCTTTTCAGAAGATCAATTATACTCAAATTATCAGTTTAAAATACGCTATGTCGCATTTATATAGTAGAACTACTGGGCGAACGTGACATAATAAATAGCTCTCGTCTCGGAGTAACGGGCGTGTCAAGCAGGATGAGAACAGTGAAAGTATCGAAGCGCTCGTAGCGAAGTTTACTTAGCTGTTCTCAACCGATCAGCAAAGTTAAGCAACGTCGCGCGCGGTCATGAGTAGGATGGGTGACCGCTAGTGACATTACTACTGAGCGTTTCCGTGCTTCGGAGGGCACGTTAAGCCGTCGGTCCCGGTTGTTGTCTTAGGCTGGCAGTCGTTATAGCATGGTGGTAGGGCATTTTGCGAATGCCCGCCTGGCTAGCTACCACCCTCAAGTAGAAAATCTGTCGCCAAGCACCTAACGGTGTGTTCCGGCAGCTGTCCTTGAGAGCCAGTACTTCTAGGTTAGCCTGAACAACATCTTCGACCACATCATCACTTACCATCAGGTGAGATAGTGGCTAGCTTGTCAGCAATATATAATAATAATACCTACATTATTTATGACAATTTCCAATATATAAGTAGGTGTACAATATATGTATAGGTACTGGAATATTTCGCAACATTATAATGATAAAAAAACAACAAATTATGCAAGTCAGAGAGATAAAATACATTTTACACGTACCAGCACTACACATGAGTAAACTTTGTGGCATATACCTTTACCCTGATATGAAGTCTACGCCGCGCCGGGCTATACATAAAGGGCCTTCCGCCTTCCCTCGCCCCAATTTCGGTGGAATTGTATTGTCACAAAACAAACTTGCCCACCACAAAAAAAATTATGTTCGACACAAGGAATTACAATTTTGTTTTTTGCTTTCCGAACTATATTTAAAGGGAGCGCGGCTGTAAAAAATATGAAACAATAAATTACAGACACAAGAAACTTTTAAGATAAGGTCCTTGTGCTTATTCCATAAAAACTACTTAAAAATGTTAGGACTAGCAGAATGTTAGGAATAGCACACAAATGGTTCAGCTCATACTTAAAAAATCGCAACCAATATGTAGAAATAGAAAATTTTGACTTTAACACCGGCGAAATAAGTACAGTCAGATCTACTTCTATACAAATTAACCATTCGATTCCCCAAGGATCTGTGATCGGATGTATTCTTTTTTTATTATATATTAATGACCTTCCCAAAACAATTGACGAATCGTGTGTACTTTTCGCGGATGACATCTCTATTTTGACATCTTGCAAAAATAATTCTAATATCAATTATAACCTTACTGACATTTTTAATAATATAACTAATTGGATGACATATCATAATTTAGAATTGAATTTAAAAAAGACCGCGTTAATGCAATATAGACCCTATCAAAAAGCACCCCTTGACATAAATTTCTCTTATAATAATAAATATATAGAATGTGTTGACGTATCGACTTTACTAGGCATAGATATTGACACGCATTTAAATTGGAAAAGCCACATACAGAAAATACAGTCAAAACTATCAAGCTTTACATATGCGCTTAGAGAATTACGAAAAGTAACAAACGTAGATACAGCTCTAACGGCTTATTATGCATATTGTTTCTCCTGGATCAGCTACGGCATAATACTTTGGGGAAATAGTGTAGATGCTACAGATATCTTTATCATCCAAAAAAAGTGCATTCGAATTTTAGGAAATATAAAGCTTCCCGACATAAATATAGAAAAATTTCATAGGCCCTACTTTATTAGATTTAAAATATTAACACTGGCATCCATATATATATTAGAAAATTGTAAGTTTGTAAAAAAATATCCCCAACATTTTACAAAAATATCAGATGAGCGAAACTACCCAACACGGTCTAATTATAAACATAATCTGGTTGTGTCTACCTCAAGATTAGAAATGCATAGTACAGGACCAAACGCAATGGCCGCTAAAATATATAACAAATTACCGGTTAAAATAAAAAGTATAGAAAATGTACACAAATTCCTCCGAGTCCTAAAAAATATACTGCTCGAAAAGTGTTATTATACTCTTGAAGAATTTCTTAAGGATTCCTCGATTATGGAATAGATCGTTCCCTTCCGCTACACATTGCTATACCCTATTAGGGTCATTATGTACCATTCCACCTGATTTTGGTTTGTTTATATAAGACATGTAAACCGCATTTGTATGTACTAATGATTGCAATAAATGATTGAGTATTGAGTATTGAGTATTGAGTCACGCCTAAGAAGTTGTTAGCATTTTCCCGAATAATTCTGTATATTCGTAACTCGCCTAAAATACTGTTTACCATGGACAAAAGTTCCAACTACATCATCTATGGGTAAATACATTTTTCAGTTAATTGACCATAACTTTAAAACTGCTCGAACGCTAGTGATGAAAATTAAATGCGACCTACTTAGAAGTATACTCTATCCATTGATTTAAATACATAGATTAGTAGTTACCGCGCCAAAGCGTTGCCACCGCACATATGGCCACAGCCATATGCGCAGCTAACATCAATTTAGTGCTCAGTGTAACGCCAACGGAGTTGAACCCAGCGACACGCGACAAAAAAAGATCTTCAAAATGGGTAAATGCGTAGTGAAAGAGTACGATTCAAGGTCACAAAAACATTATAAATCAAGCGGAATTACTTTCCACACACAAGTTTATTGTTTATGCATTCATATTAGCTTAAATAATGCAAAAACTAAAATTACACAGAGAGTATTGTTATTTAGGTTCAACGATGTTTTAGTGTTACCACTAAAACATCGTTTTGGTTTTCCCACATTTATGGGAGAATTTCAAATGTATGGAATAAGTTCCTTTGTTTCTTCTGATTTTAAATACTTTTGCACTAATATAATAAAGATATACATGGTTTAATATCCCACAAAAAATAAACCGACAGAATGACCGAACAACGCTCAATCTAAATAGCTGGTTCCAGAAATATGACATTTTGCATGGAGGTCCCTTATGTAACTAAGGATAGCGCTTAATGTTTTCGCAAAGTAACTATTATAGCTGACATAAGGCTGATAATCAGGTTTTGATTTCAAAGGGCTGGCACATACTAGAGCACAAACGAGCTCAATTAAACAGCATATATTATATAGCATAAATTATGTTTTCTCTGACGTTCTATCAGCCGCGGTTCGTTTGTTAGCGACGCATTTTAATATTAAATGTTTGGCAGACTGATAGATGCCAATTGATTCGGCTCGAAATTCACACGGTTTAAGCCGTGGGTGCAGTCTACGGGATCGAGACAAACTAGGACCAAAAAACAATCGTAAGATCGAAAGATAAAGGAGGATTATGTTACCCATCAGAACATGTGTATGAAATATATATGAATTGTGAAAGCGTTGTAAGACATGCCGTAAAACTTTCCGACACCAAGTCTTTATCTCCCAAATTTGGTCTCATGATATTCCTTGACCCTTCAAGAAAACAAGATGTTAAAGGTCAAGTCAAGTCAAGTCAAAATCATTTATTCAATTTAGGCGTCTACGACGCTCTTATGAAGGTCAATTACAAATTTTAGTATTGAAATATTCTACATTGTACTGCCACGTTCAGCAAATAAATTGTATAGAGCCACTGCGAGAAGAACGGGCAAGAAACTCGGGGCCATTCTTTTAAACATCTTTTAACAATGTGTTACATACATACTATATAATAGAGTTATTACAATATTTGTTTAAATTATGTAGGTGACAGGCAATAGCTTGGCGGAGGCGGAATTGTCCAGGCATTTTTGTCGTTTATGTAATCAGAAACTGTGTAGTAGGATTTTTTAATCAATATGTTTTTCACATGCAACTTGAATTTCCCTTCTGTGAGCGTTGTAATATGTTTGGGAACTTTATTATAAAACCGCACACAATTACCTAAGAAGGACCTTTTATTTGTCTTTGCTAATCTAAAACCTGGCACCACTATTTTATCTTTATTCCTAGTATTGTAATCGTGATTGTCACTGTTTAATTTAAATTTACTCAAATTTTTACGAACATACATAATATTTTCAAATATATACAGACTTGGTAAAGTTAAAATATCAATTTCTTTAAAAAGATCCCTCACAGATTCCCTAGGACCCATTTTATATATGGCTCGAATTGCACGCTTTTGTATGATAAAGATTGTCTCTATCTCAGCAGCAGTTCCCCACAGCAATACGCCATACGACATAATACTGTGAAGCAAGAAGGAATTCGCAATACATCCAAGGGATCACATATCATCAATAATAGTTGATCATTGCATTGATGCACCCCTTTTATTAATAAAAGCCATTATTTATAAATGAAATTTAAAAATAAGATTGTATCACGAAAGCAAATTACCCAATTTGCTTTCGTGATACAATCTTATTTATATTAACCTACAAAAAGGAGTCGAAAAGGCAGTTGTATACGAAACTGATGCTTCATAGCGGGGTTTGATTTACTTTTGGTATAGCAGCAATAAAAATATTGATTCAGAAAATGTCTTAATTATTTTATTAAACATCGTTACTTTTATTCATACAATAAAAAATATAAATAAAATAGTTTGAATGTATTTATTTTATTACAAAGTGACATTAATAAAAATGGTTTTTATTAACTTGTTGGGTAAAATTTCATACGGTAGGCAACACAAACCTGCCATTGCATGTTTATGTCGCGATCTTTGTCTAGTCTTAGCGACACGGTATTGTTCTTGAACTTGAGTAAGCGAGACAAATATATGTTTCCTTTAAATGTTTAGTTGTTTCAAAGCTACGTCGTCGCGGTTAAGTAGTGGTTATACTTTTTTTGACGCGTGATAATGAAGTTTGCTTCTCTTTTTGTTTATCTCAATGACTCTATCCAACAAAAATAGTCATCAAATAGAATACACAATTGGCAGAGTAATCGCGTTACAAACAAACAAAAACAGTCGATTTGAGAATATCCTCCTTTTTAGTGAGTTAAACATAGAATACCAAACCGAACTGAAATACCGGAAGGTGGGCAGAAGCGCCTTCTAAGGAACTGATATCTTAAACTGCGAACCCCAATACGCCTGCCAAGCATGGGGATTATGGCAAACCCCCTTAATGGGGGAGGCTATGTTCAGCCGTGGACAATCCGGCTATGGAAAGCCTGCGGTTCAGCAAACATAGAATAATTGGTACCATACCACCATGCTGTGAAACTCGAGACTGCGACAGGAGAGGAATCGAATCTGAGACGGCTATAGATTGAATTCTAATTGCAGAGGGAAACTCTGACAAACTAAGAAGTAACTGCTCTGAGGAGGGAATCATCAGTTTTTCAAAGATTTAGCTAATTGCGAAAACTGATGACTGACCTGATTTTGATAAACCAGCTCATCAAGAGCCTTTACAGTGGTAATGGAGATGAACTTAATTTTAACATAATTTTGACATTATCATTAGAAAACGATGTCCATTAGGGTGTTGAAAATTTCAAAATAAGGATAATTAGATAATAAGGCTCCCTGGGTGAGACTGATCTGTTAGATATTAGCAAATTAATATTAAATTATATGATTTGTAAAAATAACTAGGTTACCCAAATTATGCTGTAATATTATTATTCAAACCTATAGAGTAGTAGTGAGCTCGTAGAGTCAAGACCTGAGATCCTGGGATGCTTCGTGAAGAATCGAAACGCGTCGAAAATTCTTCCGGTTTGGCTGCGTGGCGTTTGTGACGTCACGTCGGCTTAGCAGGAAAATTAGGCGGAATTGTCACTAGATATATATATATTTTTTTATTGTTTTTATAACAGTATTAATTTAATGTTTTCTTAAAAAAATGTTATTATTAAATATGGATTTCCACTAAGTAACGTCTGAATCTATTCATTAACTGATAAAAGTTCTATGAAAGAAGTTCCTACTTAGACGTTTTAACGAAGCATGTAGCATATTTGATCGAAGAAATAAATACAAAGGTTTTTAAAACATCATCTGTTTCTGTAAGCTGCAATGCCCATACAAAAATTACAACCTCCACCTGTCTGTACCCATGAAGGTATGACATAGTAAGTATTACCTTATCTGTGCCGATGGCCAGAATAATGGCCTTTATGATTTTTTTATGTCTCGGAATCTGGATGGACTACTTTCGAAAACATACTCTGACCCAAATTAATGCGCACGTTAATCAATACTTTTGACTTACGCGCTCGAGTGTTTTTTTTAATTACTTAAGTTGAACTGATAAGATGCTTGACACATATCAGGTGTTAAGTAATGTGTACTTTGCATATCATTATGCAAATTACACATTATTATTATGATTAACATTTGAAATGTATGAGGGGACAGTATCGCTAGTTGATCATGACATTTTGAATAGTTTAGTATAACATCTGATGTTCTTCGTTCTTTTAAATTATATAGATATTAACTATAAAGAAAATCAAAACAAAGAAACGAATATAAATTGCACTGAAAATTATTTCCCCTCACTTGAACACTATTGCTGTCTATAACCGGGTTATGCCACCGACTCGCCCTTCCGAAGCCGCAGCACAGAATATAAATAGGGTCGTAGAAAGGTAGGAAGGAATCACACAAATAGTTCACAATTAAATAACTGTAAAGAAAACAGATAGCAGATTGGAGCAATAATTTTGGCAGCAATTCTAGGTTAAGCCTGTTAATACCTTCGACCACATCATTACTTTCCATCAGGTGAGATTGTGGCTTGCCTATCAGCAATAAAAAAAAATATCAATTTGAAACCAATTGTATTCCTCAAAAAGAAAAATAATAAAAATAAAAAAACAGAATAACTATATTCATATTTATGTCGAAACGTTGGAAATTCCGGTTCAGGACACACCGTAGAAGCTGGTTATATATCGAGCATTTGGTATGATTTCGTTGTGGCTAAATACACTGTTCTCTCAATTTGTATATAATAGTAATAAGGCTTCTAGAACACCCTTCCAGCACCTTTATTTTAACAAAATGGTTTATACTTATCTCAATTTCTTCATATCAAAATATTTGTCATTTGACACAATGTTAGTTTACGCAGAGGTGTTGAAACTGGGTGTAAGAATATATGCAACGATAGGTGTCCCTAATCTGTCACTAATGCAATTATTCTAATTGTTATTCATAAAGTTGCGTCAAAATAAACAGTGGCAGGTTATGAGTAAGATTGGTTTTATAATGATTGTGTGTAGACTTCATAAAATATTTCTATTAATACTAGCTGACCCGGCAAACGTTGCTTTGCCATATAAATAATTTTGGCTATTAAAAAATAAGGGTTGATCGTAGAAGGGTGAAAATTGAGGATTGTATGTATTTTTGTATGTTGTACCATAAAAAAATAGAAATTAAAAATTTTGTCTAAAAAATAAATAAAAAAATTAGGGGTGGACTACCCCTAACATTTAGGGGGATGAAAAATAGATGTTGGCCGATTCTCATAGATACTGGATAAGCACAAAAAATTTCATCAAAATCGATCAAGCCGTTTCGGAGGAGTATGGCAACGAAAACTGTGACACGAGAATTTTATATATAAGATCAACTCATACATAAAGTAAGTGGCACATAAAATCACGAATAAATTAATATCATCCGTACAGCGAAGGAGTGGAACTCATTACCCGCGTCTTAGTTTCCCGAACAGTAGAATTTGGGAGTCTTCAAGTCTAGAGTGAATAGGTATCTTTAAGGCAAGCATGCTACATCTTCGGCCGCATCATCACTTTCCATCAGGTGAGATAGGGGCCAAATGTTTGCCTATAATGAATAAAAAAAATATATATGTTTAACGATAGGCAGGATGCAAATAACGAACTCTTCGACGGCTGCGTCCCACCCGAGACTTCTTTCAATTAAGAGTAGAGTGCACGGAGCGATTTTCATACAAATATAGTTTCGTCATATTTTAAATACCAAGTGTTCAAACTATGTGATAAGTTGTATGCATATTGCTGAGCCTAATATCTATGCTTCTGGTTTGCCAGTTTCTCGATTTATTTTATCCCTAAACATCAAAGTACCAATTCCCATACAAAACTATATTAGAATTATTTTTGAAAATAATTAATTTTACGGAAATCTGGCAAACCAGAAGCATAGATATAAGGCTCAAGGATTATAACTATATTTTAATAATTAATATATACTTATTTTATTTTACAGAATTTTCAAAGTTTTAACGGTCAAATATAAACATTAAATTATAAAATAAATTATGTGTCAAAAATTCCCCCACGCAATGCACCCTGCCCAAACGTGCCCATTATGGCTGCAGCAGCGTTACCGCGCTGGATGCCAATAGAAATTTGCTGGGTCAAAAACCACCCAGCGCGGGGGCCCTTCCTAGGCTCAAGGATGTATATGAATGTATAATGTATATATAACATTTATTATTGAAAATATGACGAAAATACGTTTGTATAGAAAGCGCTCCGTGAACTCTAATCTTAAGCTATCATGGTGATATGTTATAATATAAGTTGGAAAAGTCCACATCATCTTATTATTAAACCACCGGTACCGTAGTGATCCGGAGCTATATCTATATGTGATCTGTGTGTCAATGATGAGATAATACTTAGATCATGAAAGTTTCAGTATTGTGATAAAAAACTCCAGACCTGCATAATGAGTTGTCACGGTTTTATATACCTGATAACTATCGGCGTGGAAGACGACATATGCTTTTTGCGGAGCCCAAGCACTACACTGCAGCACATGGTCAATCCCTTATTCCACGGTCTCTTAAGGCACTTAATAGTCTCCTGGACCGGAACCCTAATTGTGATGTGCTTGCGGATGAATGGAAGGTGATTATCTCTTAAAATTTTAACTGAATGTTTAAAATTTTGTGAGGAAAATGCCTGACATTTTGTATATGTTTATTTGTCATTTTATTTGTTAATTTAATTTTTATTTGAATTGCAGTTGTATTTAATTTTATTTGACATTCATTTCAGTAACTTATTTGCCTAATTTATTTGTATTGTGATAGATTGATTTTATTGTTACATGAAGTTTTTCTATATTGACATTTTATTATTTGTTTGTAAATCTTATGATTAGTAATTAATAATATTCTGTAATTAATAATATAATTGGTGTAATTGGCAATAACCGTACTAATTATGTAAATAAATTAATAAGACCTGTGGTTGTCAAAGTGTATGTTTCTGTATGTATGTTTTTCAAAGTATACGCCATCCCAATTTATACATTTTTACCTTCGCTGGAACCATTGTAAGAAGCAGTTTCGGGGCTGGCGGATGCGTCATCGGTTCTAAATTCAAATACGCTTTCGTTAAGTTAGCCACAGATAACAGGAATCTAGCCTTTGCGGAATATAAGGACGCGTTATCGCGTGGTGAAGGACAACATTGCTTCGAGAACACTTCTCAGAAATTTTGTAAGCTTAGGCATTTTTTATTTAAGAAATAAATAAGAAGAAAACGTCTTAAAATGTTTGTTAGGACTAGCAGAAGTCAACCCTAAGAGGTTGTTAGTATTTTACCAATAATCCTGTATGTACTTGTTGAGGACGATACCCTCAAAGTTTACGGAACTTTTGTATATTTTTATCATAAATGTTTTATAGGTATATCGCATGTGCATATATTTTCATCTCTAATATCTCAAATCACTAGTGAACGTTTGAAATCAGAAATCAGAAATCAGAATTTTTTATTGAATAACTGTGTAGGTACATAGAGATGGTTATGTCATAATTTAGTATCAACAGTCTGCCCATTGCGAGCGTTCAATAATTATAGTATCACTACTACATTTAGTAAAACTTAACTAGGAGATAAAAATCTAGTGTACAATAAAATAACAATATAGATAAATGTATTAATTACTTAACTAGAATTGCACGATTTACAGTTGCACCGGGAGTAATCGTTGAAATATTCTTTCATATCATAATACACCTTTGATATAAGCCATGCTTTTAATTTATACTTAAATGTGTTGTTTTTTAATATTTTTATTTCAGTAGGTAGTTTATTATACACATATAGAGCCATTACATATGGGCTATTGCGAAACATGCTATTATTAATTTGTGGCATACATATATTATGTTTATGTTTGGATCTTAATATATCGGAACGGCTTGACTTAGTCTCAAAGAAATTATTTTCATTACGCTTAACAAACATACAGATTTCATATATATAAATACAGGTAATAGTGAGGATATCATTATTTTTAAAAACCTCACGTAAACTGTCCGTATGTTCAAGTCTGAAAATAATTCTTAAACATCTCTTTTGTAAAATAAATGATGATTCAATATCGACTGAATTTCCCCAGAATATTACTCCATAACTTAATTGAGGATAAACATAACCGTAATAGGCGTTCATTGCTATTTTTTTAGATGAAATGTTGCTAAGTATCGATAACACGTAACAGTACTGTGATAGTTTATTATTTACTTTCTTAATGTGTGATTTCCAGTTTAAATTATTATCTATACTAACACCCAGAAAGTTAGCTTCTTCTACAATGTTAACTTTACTGCCATTATAGAAAATGTCCAGTTGTAATGGGTGTTGTTTATAATTTCTAAATTGAATAGCTTTAGTTTTCTCTACGTTAAGTTTAAGATTTATGTTCCGTAACCAAGTACCTATGTTATTTAATGTTTTATTAATTTCCATTTCGAATTCTTGTCTATTTTTATTGTTTTTTGGGATATATATAGTGGCATCATCGGCAAACATTATACATAAATGGTCAGTTATTTGAGGTAGTTCGTTTATATATATGAGGAATAATAATGGCCCAAGAATACTACCTTGAGGCACACCTATAGACATAACTTCAGATTTTGAAAGTACTTGTTCGATAGTTTTTGTAGATTTATTATAAACATCCAAGATTACAGCTTGATGTCTATTTTGTAGATATGATTCGATGAGCTTAAAGGCCTCTCCTCTAATTCCAACATGTTCGAGCTTACTTAATAGTATACTATGTACTACGCAATCAAAAGCCTTTGATAAATCAATGAAAACTGCAACGCCGGGTGTTTTTAAATTTATATCCTCACTTATTCGCCTAAGCATTTTAAAAATAGCGGAGGAAGTATTTTTTTGCTTTTGAAAGCCGTATTGATTAATGTTGATTGTATTGTTTGAGCTAAAAAATGATGAGAGTCTATTGTAGATAACTTTTTCAAAGATTTTTGAAAAGCAGGACAGAAGCGCTATTGGTCTGTAGTTATTTATATCACATTTAGGGCCTTTTTTATAAATTGGCTTGATGAGAGCTATTTTGAGATGTTCCGGAAAGCAAGCGGTCGATAGTGACAGATTTATTAAATAAATAAGGGGGTCAAGGATAATATGTAGGCATTGTTTAATTACTTGCGTTGATATCATATCATGGCCAGTAGTCTTTTTATTATGTAAGCTATGAACAATCTTTATAATTTCAGAGTGGTCAACAGGAGTTAAAAAAATTGATTTATGATGTTGCTGATTGATATTCTTGTTGGCATTATTTACGCATTGCTGACTACTTGAATTTGTGAAATGATTTAACAATAAATTTGTTATGCGAGTAGGATCCACTATTTCTTCGTTGTTTACTTTTAAACAATTTACGGTCGTTCGTATTGTATTTGTTGAAGTTGTGTATTGTTTTATAAGTCCCCAAGTTGCTTTCGTTTTATTTGTGCTTTTATTTATATATCTTATGTTTGCTATCTTTCTTGACAGATTTATTATTTTTTTTAATCGTTTGGAGTATCTTTTGTAAGTATATATATATTTCTCATTGTTAGTCATAATGGAATTAAGATACATTTGTCTCTTCTTTTTACTGCATAATATAATACCTTTGGTTTTCCAATTTGGTTTTTTAAAGTGACTAATTTTAATTTTTTCTTTGGGAACACATAATTCAAATATTAAAGTAAGTATCTCCATAAACTTATTAAAAGCCTCGTTTATGTTATTTTTATCATACACTTCTGAAAAACTAATTTGATACAGATATTTAAAAAATATATCTAAGTATCTGTCAACTCTCCTTTTGACAACATACCAGTATTTTTCATTAAAGCTTATACTTGTTTGAATTTGTAGTTTTAGAGCAGTATGATCAGATATACCAACATTTAATATTTCTGCTTTATATTGTTTTACGTTCGTTAAAATATTATCTAAACAGGTTTGACTATGTGAAGTATATCTTGTGGGATCAGTAAAGGTAGGATGCAGTTTAAAAGATTTTAAAGTGGTTAGAAATTCTTCAGACCGCCTATTTTTGTCTAAAATATTTATATTAAAATCACCAAGTAAAAATATTTTTTTTGTGTTATATCTTTTCCGCATTAATTTAATTAATAAGGTTTCAAGGGTGTTAATAAAAAGTGAAAAGTTGCTTTTGGGTGCTCGATATATGCATATGATAATAAAATTTAGTTCAGGTATTATTATACCGCAGCTTTCAAAGTGACTTTCCAAGGCCATATCAGATACCCAATCTAATTTTGTAAAGTGAATGTTGGGGTTAATATATATGCTAACACCACCCTGTTTTTTAAGTTTTCTTGAATAGTGAGCAGCTTTTTTGAAACCATCAAGTTGTATAACATCTGCTTGTATATCTCGCAAGTGTGTTTCAGAAAAACAGCAAATATCGAATGTATGTTCGTCATTTAAAATTTCTAGTTTGTCTATTTTAGATTTAAGGCTTCGAACATTCAAATGCAAAATGCTAAATAAGTTTTTGGATTTATGGATTAAGGGGCTGTTTAGGTTTTGGGTAGGATTTATTGCGTCAGTCACGAAAAAGTTGCTTGCATGATGACGAGTTCACAGCATTAACCTTATTGAAATAAAATGGTATTGTACCCCGTTTATATTTGGTATCATTTTCACACTTAGTACTAGTATTCTGTAATACTATTTTTTCGTTTATTTTCTTAAAATAGTATGGTATCGTTCCACGCTTCAAACATGAGCTACCTTGTTTCTTAATTGTTTTAGTAATGTTTTTTCCCAGGAAACTTGTTTTATAGTCGTGGGTATTAATCAAATCATTAAGAAGTTTGCTAAATGTTTTGCTTAGATAAGGTATTTTATTATTTTGTGATATATACATGTGCAAATAGTGGCACTTTTTAAAGTTACTCGAAATCATTTTAAGATTTTGATTTAGTTTATCCTCATTTAAGTGTGAATTTTTTGCTACATTTGTTAAAATTACGTTTTGTTTGCTAAATCTTTTTAAAAATGATGATATCTCGATCAGAAGTTTAGTAGGGTTGGTATCATTTGCTCCCAGAGACAGAATTATCCAATCATCTTCGTGTAACTGCTGATCGTCTATATTAACATTTTTAAATATGTAATCTACAGGTGCTTTGGGGTAGCTGTATGTGATAACTCGATAATTCTTAGTATTACGGTGTTTATCACGCAGTTGAATAAGCATAGAAGATAAGTCAGTGCAACTTTGATCTCCAATAATAGTGATGCTAGGTGTGATATGCACTTTTTGATTATTTTCCTTTCGTTCTTTGATTGTTGACTGAGTATCTTGCATCCAGCGTCCATTTGTCTTGCATTTTTGGTTAATTTCAAATCGAACCTTGGCTGGTAACGTATTTTTTATGATGTTTTTATTTAAGTTTGATACATTTGCGCTAGTGGTTGCGGACTTGTTTTTATTTTGTTTTCTTTTTCTTTTCGTTACCTCTATAAAATTTTCTGTTGTTTTTGCCAATATGGGAGTAGAAGTTACACTGAGTTCATAGAAACTGTTATTGCGTAGGTTTATATCAGTTAGGATTGTTTCACAGTTTTCAGTAGTTTTATTTGTTAGTGAATCAATTGTTTGCTTAAGTTCAGTATTTTCACGCAGTAAAATATTTATTTCTGCTTTGGCTTTCGCTAGATGATTAGTCATCTCTTTGAGTTCACATTCAAGTTTTAAAGAATAATTGTGCTCATTTTCAGTTTTATTCAATATAGTGGTATCATTGCCGCGTAAAGTATCGTTTAATAGGCAGCTGCTGTTCTCCATGGAGTCACTAAAGGATGATATTTTTTTTATGTTAGTTATGACTTTTCCTCGTGGTTTTCGTAAAGTAATATTATCGGCATCGCTGTGATAGTGGACACCCACTGGAGTATTTGTATTATCACTCTTTGGCTTTTTTGTAATACACGGTGTACATCGCCATGCAAGTTTGTGCTCTGGTGTCATCCTTAGAAATCGGGCATCTGATACGTTTCCGCAAATCAAGTCGTAGATTACTTTACATTGAGCACATTTAAGGTATTCTCTGTTGGTTATTATGTTAGGACATCCTCCGCAGGTCAAGGTCAGGTTTCCTTGTTTTGCACAACTCTCCATTATAAAGTAAAAATATATTCAATGTGTCATGTATGTCAATATGCAAGTTATATTATTGTATTTAAATTCCAATACCTTTCTAGCTTCGCGTCACAGAATACGCGAGAGTACTGCAGGCAATTGCGTTCAATGTCACAGTTTACGCAAGAGTACTACAGGGATTTACGTTCAAGACGTCACAGAGCGACACAGGACACCGACGGTTTCCAACTAAAGACACAGTAAACACAGTGCACGACCGTTACAGAAATTACCGTTAGAATCAATATGATTATCTGATGATAACTTTTTTTGCAGGCTATATAACTTTATGCAAACCTCACTACTGCGTCTCACATATACACTGTTCAACATTAAGAACTTATTTTACACTTAAAACCAACTTTAACCTAATTTAAGCAATTAATTTGTTGCGAGCAAGAATAAAACAACTGTTCCGCGAAAGCGCGCGAATGATCCCTGACATTCCGCCCGGGACAAGCCCGGGACATTCGCGCCGTCGACTCATCTAGTGTTCAATCGCAAGCCTATAAATGTAATATACTCGTAAAAGTACCTATATATAATATGGGAATGGAATGCCATTTAATTATAGTGCAGATATCAACAGAAATAACATTCGACTGACGACGTAAAAATTTAAATGCCACCAAAAGTAAGGCAAGCAGTCACGCAAGGAAGGAGTACCTACCGGAGTAAGTAGGTGCACAACCTTTCGTCACCCACTTTTGATTACGTAATGATGGTGATGAGGTCAAGTTACGTGGAACAGGTGTGAATTTAAGTGAAATACTTTCCGATGTTCGAGCAAAGGGATATAATGCTGCAATTTTGACCCGTTTACAGATCTCATACATTTTCGATATGAGTTTAGCTCTACCGGTTTTGTTAATATTTCCTGTCCTAAGTGTTGAAATTTCATATACTTGTCTTTAATTACTTTAATGTTATTGTGACGGAACCAGCCCGAGGCCCACTTGATGTTAAGTGGACTGACCTCTGCCTATTATCGATCGTCAACGATGAATTGCATTGTGCCCGTCACACTGAGACGTACAGTTAGGTCTCATGTGCCTGTAATTTTAAAGGTTCTCAAGGACTGCTTCCGGAACACACTGTAAGCTGCTTGGTGACAGATTTTCTACCTGAGGGTGGTCGCTAGCCAGGCGGACATTCGCAAAATGCCCTTCCACCATGCGGTGAAGCTGCTGCACGGCAGTCCATATAGTCAATGCCACTGAGCCATCACTGCTTCAAGGTCAATGGATTATAAACATAATTGTACTAAGAAATTAGGAATAGGGAGAATTAGGGATTTGAGAGCCAGTGAAATTACAGGCACAATGAGACTTAACAACTACGAGTATGTCTCAAAGTGACGGGCGCAGTGCAATTCGTGACTTGTGATGAAATGCATCTGCAGTGAGGCAGAGGTTAGTCCACTTAACATCAGGCGGGCCTCGGGCTTGTACCGTCACATTTACATTTTAAAAAAATAGGGAATTATCAGATAGGTATACTTGCGAAATTTACTTCTTATTGCAACTGCATGCCTGGTTAAAGATAAAATAATCTGAGGTAGCGACTTGACGTTCGTGACTATTCAAACGTCACACAGACCAATACACCTATATAACTTAGTACTTATTATGGTTTCCCAGATAAATGGAGATTGGTACCTAGGTACGTACTTACGCAGACATTTTCATGTATACTTATGTATTTACATTTGTCCCAAACTCACCAATAGTCCATGGTCAATGGCCTCCAAGCACATAGGTACCAATTTAAAAAAATACACCAATCTAGGTATTATATTATCGAGGGTATATTCAAAATTTCAATGCATAAATTAGGTATTTAGGTAGCTATTTATATATGATCTTCAGAATCTTGTTGAATAGAACTTGTCCAAACCAGTGACATAATCATAGCTTGAGGCTAAGAACAGTAACTTTAATGGCATCTGTGAATGCCGTGTACTGTACCTAAGTAAGGGGCGTAGTAATTTAATGAATGCCAGTGTTATGGTTGAATTAACACCCTCCAGCGGCACTTGTCATCATTGTGACTCATAGTAGGTAACAAATCTAGAGTTTTGATATTACGAAATAGCACTATAGACAATAGATTAGATTATTTAGAATGTTTATACGAATAGGGCAAATGCAGATGAACGTGCTTGTAACGGAAAATTACGCTACCGCCATTTTGTTTGTGAAAAAACGAAGAAGAGTTAGGTACCTAGAGAAAATAATACCTACTTTTCACAAATTGCAGTTGCCCGATTTAAACAATTTCTACAAGAATTTGTCCAAAAATAATATGCAAAAAACAATGATATCCAAAAAATAATTTAAAAGAGCTGAAGGTAGGTATTTAATTTTTTACCTGTTAATCAAGCAGTTATGTAGATGTAAAAATCTTCAGCACGGATTTGTTGACAAAAATTTTCATACATAGTATATTTTTTTTATGTTATTGTGACGGAACAAGCTCGAGACTAACCTCTGCCTATAACAGATGCATTTCATCACAAGTGTCACGAGTTGCACTGCGCCCATCACCTTGAGACATAGTTGTTAAGTCTCATGTGCCTGTAATTTCACTGGCTCTCAAGGACTGCTGCCGGAACACACCATTAGGTGCTTGGCGACGGATTTCCTACTTGAGGGTGGCAGCTAGCCAGGCGCGAAATTGCAAAATGCCCTTCCCCATGCGGAGAAGCTTAAGCCCGCGGCGAGATTCAAACCATGGACCTGCTGCGCGACAGTCCATAGCCAATGCCACTGAGCCATCACTGCTTAGAAGTAGGTATATACTTACTTACTCTATGTTCAACGTTTTCGTCATCTTCCTGCCCTTACTACACTATTTTTTTCATTTCATTATGTCGCCAATTGATAGGCAGATACAATAAGTATCTGTTACGAAACAAAACTACATTTCCTGTATCTATCTCCTAGGTGGTGCCTATAGTCTAATTATCGTGAGCAGGTAATACTCATGTCGGTTTCGTTTGCATGTTGTTGCAATAATTTGCAAATATGCTCCGATTATAAGTTCCCGGAAGCAGTCTATGATTCATATCACCATGACCGGTCTCGCAGCTTGCAGGCGCAGACGGTACTGAATCACTACAACAGGATGCTTAAGGTGAAGGGGCTCCAAATCCAAGGGCATCCTTTTGACAAGTTTTCAAATGTTATTGTAAAATAATAAGTCATGCCAAAACAAAATAAATGACGTATACCTATTTGTTTCCTCCATTTTCCTTCATTTCCGCTTGTTGCAATGTCCGCCTGGCAAGTGACCACCCTCAAGTAGAAAATCTGTCGCCAAGCACATAACGTCGTGTTCCGACAGCTGTCCTTGAGAGCCAGTAATTCTAGATTAAGTCTGTTAACACCTTCAACCACATGATCACTTACCAGGTGAGATTGTTGTCAAAGGCATACCTATCACCAATAAAAAAAAACATTTAATACTGTTAATCCGCTCATACACGTAAATAAACATTACAACTTAATAACTTTTATAAGATTTTCAACCTGATTAAGTACATTTTTATCTCTAAAATGCTACTTATAAAACAGTATTTCTTGACTGAACCTCATGACCATTTCGAATGAAGTATACTTTCGGGCCACAGTGTCACAAGGTTCATCCAAGCGGGCAATGTCACGTATATAGGAAGTTAGATACTATAGGTATGGTAAACAAGTATAAATTATTAAAAAAGCATTAATTCCGACTTTTTTTTTATGTTATTGTGACGGAACAAGCCCGAGGCCTACCTGATGTGGAGTGGACTAACCTCTGCCTATAACGGACGCATTTCCTCAACGACGAATTGCACTGTGCCCATCAAACTGAGACGTACAGCTGTTAGGTCTCATGTGCCAATTTTACTGGCTCTCAAGGACTGCTGCCGGAACACACTGTTAGGTGCTTGGCGACAGATTTTCTACTTGAGGGTGGTCGCTAGCCAGGCGGCCTTTCACAAAAAGCCCTTCCACCATGCGGTGAAGCTCAAGCCCGCGGCGGGATTTGAACCATGGACCTGCTGCTCGGCAGTCCATAGCCGATGCCACTGAGCCATCACTGCTTCAAAATTGACTGCGAATTATTTATTTCCGTTATGCGTTTTATCGTTCCATTAAATTCAAAACTGCAACTTATATATATTTTTATGGAATCTTTCATTTTGATACCCCACTCGATAGGGTTGGAAAAAAAATGTTTTTCTCTCTAAATATGGCGTCTAAAATCCGCCAGTTTTTTTTATGGACCTAGTGTCACTCATCTCACAAATTCAAATTTGTTAAGCCGTTAAGAAGTTATGATGGAATAAAGAAACTCACAAACATACATACAAAACAACACCCTGAAAACAAAAAACACATTTTTTGGGCAGTCGTGTAATAAAACAATGGTTCACTGCACAAGTCTTTTCGATGCAATGTTTAATGATCGCAGCTTATTAATAGTACATTACTGCAGAATTCGTAAGTAAGCCATCTTTTTTTTTTATTGTCATGAGGAAAATGGATGTACGCATACACACCCGCCGGGGAGCAGGTGGTTATGTCGGGCTCAGGGTCAATAGGGACCCCACTACCGACTAAAAACCTCATGGTGTTCCGTCGTCTTCGACTAGTGGCAGGGGCCGCAGGGTCACTTGCGCTCTCATCCGCAGCCACCACCGATGTCGCTGCCCGCTTACGCAGGAAGTAAGCCTTCCTGACCAAGTATGAGTTAACCAGACCGAACCGCAGAATTATTATATTCTATGCCGCAGGTGAGGGAGAAAATTTGCTGATATATTTTTTTATCATTTTCAATCAGTTGTCGTACGGTTTCAATATTGAATTATGTAAACGCAGTCGCCGACCGACTTTCAGGTACATCGTCTTGGTCATGATCACGACCAAGGTCACGACCAAGTCTAAATTCTCCGAATCACAAATACACAAAGCTACGACATGGTACTACATCACCAAATGCCAATTGAAGTCTCCGGCAACTCTCTTGTTGACTTTTAAGCCACGGCGAAAATCGTAAAAAATCATTGAGCGAAAATTTTCACGAGTTAGATTCATTGTGATATCAACACACAATTTTCTAGAGGACACGACGCCTCATGTGAGTCTCCAAAATTAAAACGTAACATGTATTCTGCCATCTGTCATGTTTCTTGAGAGTTCCATTTCAAATTCCATAACTGCTTTTTTATTTTATTTTTATTGTTTGTGGCCAGTAACAAAAACACCATTAGTAAAGAAAAGAAAAGTGCGCCATCTTTGATTCATCTTCATCTTAACTTTATCTTCGATTCATGTCTATAATAAACCGGGTTATAATATCAATGTTTAATAGCGACCATTTCTGGCAATTTCTATCTGGCTGCTGGTTATCTTCGTCTGGCAATACGTGCTGTACTGATACCGAGTACTGATCCAGCCAACTATAGCAGCCCATACTAAGAACACGTATATCATAATCATAATCATTTATTTCTCCATCTTCATGTGTACAATAGATCTTAAATAATTTAATATGTACTAACAACATGAAACCCTGGTGGGCACTCTAGAGTTTATTGGACTCTGGGTAGGACAGAAGTTTTATAACTATAATCTTAATTAAAATTAGTTCAAAAGAGACCGAAATTAAATATTTTTAGCTAGGAGTCTTATCTGTAAAAAAGTCTTGTAACGAGTAGCATTTTTCAATAAGATATCCTTTAAGACTGTCAAAAAAAGTTGAATCTTTTTCAATATCTTTTAGATGTTTCGGGATATGATTATATATTTTTATAGTCATGATATGGGTGCCGGAACTGCACATTTTTAAGTTTGAATTTGGAAGGGCTAGTCTTTCTTTGTGCCTTAAATCATAAGGTCCGGTGTAGCAATCTTCAACCTTATCAAAAAATTGAGGATATTTTCTGACGAATTTGCAAATTTCAAGGATATACATGGAAGCTAAAGTCAAAATTTTTAGTTCAATAAAGTGTGGCTTGCAACTTTCAATTGAATCTATGTTTACAATAATTCTTATAATTTTTTTTGTAGTGTAAATAAGTTTCCAACATCGGTGCTATTTCCCCACAAAATGATGCTGTACTGTAACCAAGCGTGACCATGCGCAAAATAGGCACATAATGCCGTCGCGACGTACGTAGTTTTTTTTAACTCCATTAACGCATATGAAAAACTGCTTTTAAAAAAGTTTTGATTTTATTTTTTGAATATGCATTTTCCAAGTTACACATGTATCTATTTCTATACCGAGTAATGGAAAACAGTCAACACATTCTAACTTAGTATTTTTAAAAGTATAATTAATATTTAATGGTTGTTTTTGGTACGGTCGATACTGCATAATCTTTGTTTTCTTAAAGTTAATTTGTAAATTATGATCTAGTAGCCAGTTATCTATTTGGGATAAAATTGAGTCTAATTCTCTATTTAAAAGTCCATTATCACTTGGCGCCGGAATTAAAATGGAAATGTCGTCAGCAAATAAAACACAAAGTTCTTATATAATATATAAAGGTTCCTTGGACAGCCAGACTGGAATATAGGTACCGTTAGGAAAGTACCTATATAAGGGCGTTTGAATTTCAGCCACGGTTTCACCCGCCTAAATTACTATGAAAAGTAATAATGATAATTATCATGAAAGCTAAGTCAGCAAGAGCTAAACTATTAATATACCAACTTTCATCCAAATCTGTTCAACCGTTGGCTTCGCTAGGCTGGGCTTGGCTGGCCTGGACAAAACTAATTAGTGTGATAGCTAGGCGAGCATGCCATCTATTTGCATAAACAAATTGTTGCAAGTTGCAATACACTTGCTAAAGCCCTAGCCTGCATGCCTACAACTCCATACGGGGCGAATTAGATCAATTAGATTTTATCGAAAAAAAAAAGTTTATAACTAAATAGAGTTAAATCACAATGCGCGCTGCACGTGGCGGCTACGACCTTTTGTTTGTCCAAAAAGCGTAAATCAGAGATAATAAGACCTGTTCACATGAATTTTAAATTTTACGCATATGTTCAGGACATATTTGGTAACATTTTAGGGAAAGTTAGAAAATAATAATTTCAAAAGAGCTGCTCTTCAGATTTATACTTAGTAATCAAAAACTAGTTATGAAAAACTTTCAGCACAGACTTGTTGCCAAAACATCTTTACATCATATTTATCTTTCTTTTATTCTGAAACTGTATACCTAAAACCTAATAATCCTCTGAGGAATCATCTTCAAAGTGACCTTAAGTCAGGGAATCGCTTCCTTATCATTATTGCCCCGTACGTGCCCGAAAAGGTAAACGTCACTGGCTGTCAATTCACACTTCACAGTGCTCGTAATCGATTTTGAGCTCATAGCATCGTAATGGCCTAGCTACTCATATATATTAAGCTAATCTCGTTGCAATAATTAGAGCAACCATTACCCGAGCAAGGTCGTCTGCGCAACTTTGTCTCTATTGAAACTTGGCGCCGATCGCTGCTGTTTGTTGTTGAAAGATAAATTAAAGTATCTTCTTTGTAAACTAATTTATCTACCTGCTAATGATGCAATTTATGAAACTAAGGGCCTATTTCACTAAACTAGGATAAAACTATACGAGGATTACAGTCCCACCAACTTATATGTTCAGGCGGCAGAAAAAAGAACTACAACATTCCTTCAAATTGTGACAGTTTGTAGTTGATTTCCTTGACCAGCAGCGCCCTCGCGAACTGCACAGTTAAGTTGGTGGTACTATACTATAATATCTGTAGCCAATAAAATATGATAGACCGTTGTCACCATATATGTCCAATGACGTTGCAGTGTAAAATTTGCTATGGTACCTATTGACTAATGAAATTTTACATCAAGCCAACGGCTGTAGCGAAGGACGAAATCATATCGTAGATAAAAAAATTACACCGTGGAATTTGGCGGTATAGCTCCATATTGAAGCAGTGATGGCTCAGTGGTATTGGGTAAGGACTGCCGTGTAGCAGCTCCATGGTTCGAATCCCGCCACGGGCTTGAGCTTCACCGAATGGTGGCAAGGCATTTTGCGAATGGCTGCCTGGCTAGCGACCACCCCGAAGTAGAAAATCTGTCACCAAGCACCTAACGGTGTGCTCAGGCAGCAGTCCTCGAGAGCCAGTAAAATTACACGCACATGAGACCTAACAACTGTACGTCTCAGTGTGACGGACGCAGTGCAATTCGTCGTTGACGAAATGCATCAGTTATAGGCAGAGATTAGTCCACTTAACATGAGGTGGGCATCGAGCTTGTTACGCCACAATAACATAAAAAAAAACTTAAAACGAATATGGCTACTTTGCGACAGCTGATAGTACGTACCACGTACAGTACCACCAACTTAACTGTGCAGTTGGCGAGGGCGCTGCTGATCAAGGAAATCAACTACAAACTGTCACAATTTGAAGGAATGTTGTATTAGTTCTTTTTTCTTCCACCTGAACAGATAAGTTGGTGGGTCTGTACGTACTATTTATATGTCCACGCTATTGTCACGTGTCATAAAAGTCCATACCAAGAAATTTTCTTTTTCCGACGACAGAAAGCCAACAAATTCAAAAACTGCCACTAGGTTTCACGTTCTATGGTAGCATAAGCCAATAACATTTTAATGGTCTATAGATAACCAATTAATTAATATTTATCTAGTTTGGTGAAATTGGTCCTAAGACAAAGAACTGTATTACGTCCTCCGTCTGTAGAATGTCGAACAGTACAAAAAAGCCGCCTAAGTAGGAAGCCGGCGACCTCTACTAGTGTTCCACAGGCTACAACAAGTACCTACTACAACTGACGCCCTGCCAATTCATTAAAAATAGGTAAGTAGGTACATCTACATCTACACTAATATTCTAAAGGGGAAAGATTTGTATTTTTGTATGTAACGAATAAACTTTAAAACTACTTTGGATGAAATTTGGTATGGAATTAGTTTGAGACCCGAGAAAGAACATAGGATAGTTTTTATCCAACTGCGCAAAAAGGGGTTAATGGTTTTGCGCGATAACCGACATACGCGCGGGCGCAGTCGCAGCCGGACAGCTTTAATTTATATACTTAGATATATTGCCTACTTATATGTTATAGTTACCCGTGGGGTGCCGGGTTAGAATTGCACCTCCCCATATCATCCCGTGGGTGTCGTAAGAGGCGACTAAAGGAAAAATACTGGAAGGTGCGCAGCAGCGCCTTCTGAAGAACTACTATCTTACACTGCGATCCCTAAGCCGCCTGCCAAGCTTGGGGATTATGGCAAATACCCCCTAAATAGGGGAGGCTGTGTTCAGCAGTGGACGATCCAGCTGTAACAGTAACAGTATATGTTATAGATAAAAAAATATGTGTTCTCTATTCAATGAACGTAAAATTTTGGGAAAGAAGTTAGGCAGAGCTGCATACTGTCTCCTATTCTCTTCAATGTGTATGGAGAATATATCATTAGACGGACTTGTGAGGACTGGGCGGCAGGAGGCTGTCTGTAGTAATAGGCACAAAGATCACCAATCTCCGATATGCAGACGACACGACTCTCCTTGCCACCACTGAATCGGAGATGGCAGCGCTTCTACACAGAATGGCAAGAATCAGTTTGGAACTAGGGCTTAAGATCAACAACGCCAAAACCAAGCTGATGGTGGTGGACCGTGCCAACAAGGTGCATCTCACTGGTACGTTAGGACTGGAACTGGTGAATGACTTCATTTACCTAGGCGCTAACATAAGCCACACGGGGTCTTCCGAGAAAGAGGTCAGAAGGCGTATCGGCGTGGCCAAAAGTGTCATGTTTGCAACATATCACAGAAAACCAAGGTGAAGCTTGTCAACTCGCTGGTCTTTTCCATATTCAGCTATAGTGTAGAGACATGGACCCTGAAGAAGGCGGATAGAGACCGTATCGATGCATTTGAGATGTGGTGCTTGAGGAAGATGCTGCAGATTCCTTGGACAGCATTCCGCACGAACGCCTCTATTCTTCGTGAGCTCAATATAAAGACCCGCCTTTCCAAAATTTGCCTACGTAGGCAGCTCGAATTCTTCGGCCATATCGCCAGAAAGGAGGGGCATAACGTGGAGCAACTCATGGTTACTGCCAAGGTGGATAGCAAGCGCCCAAGGGGTCGTAGTCCACGATATGAGTGGCGGGACACCGTCAAGACGAAAGTAGTCCAGATGCGGGGTAATCACGACCCTCAGTACTGAGGAGAACAAAACGAGGAGGAAACTCAATGAACACTAGACATACCATCATGGCGGGAAAAAGCTCAGTTTCAGTATTAATCCCATGATATAATTGAATTTATATTACCTACTGAAAGTTTTATACACAATATATCAAAATATAAGACTTGTTTTTTCCTGTTATGAGTTGGAGAGTTGACATACGGACGGATAGACCAACAGACATCAAATTGACACTAATTATGGCTTTTCCTTCGGTACGGAACCCAAATAAAGAAAAATAAACCTACATATGTCTGTACTACAGAAAATATATTCAATGATCAATCATGCTTCGAGCATAATGCTTGCTGAATGAACTAATAATTATTGCTAATTATATATCATAAACTAACTATACTATGAACCAGTTTTAAAATGAAGTTATTATTTATTTATAGCTGATAATGTACGGTCCGAGACCGTATTCTTAAGATGATATAAAATAAGAAAGAAAAGTTTGATTTGATAGTTGATATACATAAATGTTTATCTGATATGGAATATGATAAGTGATTTAAAGATAGCGAGCCGCGCGCGATACGATGGAATGGAATGGCTAATTGCGAACTGGTCGAAATTATATAAATAAAAATTTACTTAGAACGATGACAAAAATGCTTACGCGGGAGAATGTGCGGTTGCACCGTAAAGATAGGAAGCCACCATCTCACCTGATGGCTCTCAAGGACAGCAGCCGGAACACACGTCAGGTACTTGGCGACAGATTTTCTACTTGGCTGGTAGGTAGCCAGGCGGTCATTTGCAAAATGCCCTACAAGCATGCACAGCGTAACGACTGCCATCCTAAGACAACAACCGGGACCGACGGTGCCAGCGGACATTGCTTAACTTAGCTGATGCCGGAATCTTAATAAAATAAAGCGATGAATATTTAATTTTTTTTCTACGCATACCTCGAACGAACGGGTTAATCCCTGAGGGCCTCGATCCCGGAGGGACCTGTCCCAGACGGTCCCGATTTCGATACCATTAAGTCGATTAAAGAACATTCTTGCTTAAAAGAGCCACATTTTTAAAACCTATTTATTACAATACATTATTTTTGTGTTTTTTTTTATGGGAGTGTAATCGAGCCGATATCTCACATGGTGGTAAGTGATCACCGTGGGCTCACGAACATCCGCAACTTTATTCAAACCACAATAATTAGATTGCAAATTTTCCAAACTTAAAATCTGTCTAAGTAGTAAATTAATTTCAAGTACTTAATCATAATTTAGAACTTATCATTTATTCCTATTCCTTGAAGTTAGCCTAGTAGGTATTATTTTAAATATTGAAAAATCGGGGCGCAGGACCCCGACGTGTCATCGGGGCCCTCAGCAGATGAATAAAGAACCGTATAATATACACATGAACAAATATTATTTGTGCATGTGCCCTCAGGGCGTATTCCATACAAGCTTATCGTAGAAGCGACCTATGGGCAACATAAGTAACTTTTATTTCTAAATGCTTTTACAAGCGTTTATGGCGTGCTGAGCAAAAATCACATTTACAAATTATTGGAGTGCCTACACCATTTTTTGTCTCTGTAATCGAACCCGTGTCCTCCGATTTCGCTATTCCATTCGGCCACCGGAACCTTACTTTTAAGACTCGAAAATGTGTACTCCAATTGTATTACTTTAACCGGCATCCGGCGCGAAATCGGAATCGACGCGGGGTCGATTCACGTCCGGAAAAAAAATTTACTATAATAATTTGTAAATATAATATAGTAACTTATATACCTACATGCGCCTATACACATAGTATGACATGAGCGACATATAACCGATATATATATTATATTTATATATTTTGAAGCGCTCGTAGCGAAGTTTCCTTAGCTGTTTTCAACCGATCAGCAAAGTTAAGCAACGTCGCCCGCGGTAATGAGTTGTATGGGTGACCGCTAGTGACATTACTACTGAGCGTTTCCGTGCTTCGGAGGGCCGTCGGTACCGGTTGTTGTCTTAGGATGGCAGTCGTTATAGCATGGTGTTAGGGCATTTTGTGAATGCCCGCCTGGCTAGCCACCACCCTCAAGTAGAAAATCTGTCGCCAAGCACCTAACGGTATGTTCCGGCAGCTATCCTTGAGGGCCAGTACTTCTAGGTTAGCCTGAACAACATCTTCGACCACATCACTTACCATCAGGTGAGATAGTGGTCAAAGGCTAACCTATCAAGCATAAAAAAAAATATAACCGTGATTTTTAAATCACTTTTACCTACTTATTACAAAACAGACAATCAAGATCATAATAATACAAATATATGTGAAAACATAAGGCAATAACAAGTACACCTTGTGGTAAATAGTCCGCATAAACATCGCACCGATAAATTTAAATTTAACTATCCAGTACGACCTTCGATTCACATATGAACAACTTCATTAAACGCCTGTACCTAAGTGGTCCACCACCTACACTCGAAAACCAGATTTACTTCACAATCGTTTAATGTAACAAATCATTTGTGACTTTCGAAGATCTTAAAATTATTTGTTTGGGCGGAACATGATTAAAAATGTGTAAATTACATAACTTAAGTTTGTAATTTGATACGTTATGTCTGTAACTTTGTGTGGTTTTTATTATTGTGATGTAACTTGCAGCAAATATGGGAATAGTCAAATCCGGTGTAGGTATTACTTTTCTCTATGTGTCAAATAAAGAGTATGCTAAATTTGTGATTTGTGATTTTGTAATGTAATCCGCATAGCAGGCGTTATTGCAAACCTAACAATATTAAAAAAGAGTATGCTAAACTTTGTATAGGTACTTACTTTTGTAGAGAATTAAAGAAGGGGTTAGTACTTAGTAGCTGTCGTGTATAACATTATATAACATAATATGATACTCTACCATAGATCAATAAATAATATTATATTGCTATGGCTATAGGATGTTTCTTTTTAAAGAAAGGTTCACATCGTTGTTTGTCTACCGAAATGCGTTGTGGGTTAAAAAAAAATTTGCATAACCACATTATAATTTTTTGTTATTTAAAAATACTACATAGGTAATAAATTTTGATATAATTTTTTATACATTGCATTTCTGTAATTTGATTTTAATATTACACCAGTTGACTGATTGATTGTAGAGAACTTAATTTATTTAATCTTTAAGAGATATTGTAGTACATACTTACAACAAATAAATATTAGAATTTGAATATTAATAATCAATTTGTAGAACTTCACTACAAAACTATTTACTAAAAATGCCCTATTGGAACTTAGAAACATTGACTTAGATTTTCATCACAATCCTTGACGTTTCACGTTTCATAGTTCGCGCACACTGATCTACAGGGCAATCGGCACTTATCGACATCTTCTCTACACAAACCCTTCAGTATATACCTATTCTTTGCAAGAAATTCCATACTAATCCACACTAATCGCCATCGTCTCTCGGAAAATCTCACGTGTTGTCGTGAGAATCAGTCTAGGCGGCTACGACACGTTGATACTTGTAGTTTCGAGGTAACATAAATGTCTACGTTGTTATTCATCCTCGACTGACCGATCGGAGCAATGGCCCTTGTCAAAGCTTGTTATATCTAATCTATGCAAAAAGTTGAAAATAACAAAGATTTGTTGCCAAATGTCAGTACCTACGTGAGGGGAATTACATGACTACCTACTAGTGCAATGGTACAGATCCTCAATTCGTGGTCTCAAGATCAGCATCACACCGTCATTAATTATGAACTGTATCAGCCGAATTATCCATTGATGAACACAGCTTCCCCCATTAAGGGGAGTTTCATCATAATCTGCCGCTTGGCAGGTGTCCTGGGGATCGCAGATTAGGATATCAGTTCCTCAGAAGGCGCTGCTGTCCACGTTCTGGTATTTTACCCTTAGTCGCCTCTTACTACACCCACAGGTAGAAATGGGGCATTATAGACGGGGCCCGTCTTTTATTAATTAACGCACATCAACATTTTCACATAATGACGCTCTCAAAAATCGGCCTTACAACACATTTCAAGTCGACTTTTCAGACCTGAGAATGTATATATTGCGGTATCAGTTGATAGCGAGATCTCAAATAACATCTTAAGATTGGTTTATTACATAATTCAGCATGTTTAGATCTGTCTTGAGAGCTTACCCTAAGCGGGGAATATAGTATATTAATATGGGTCTAAGCATATATACCTATTATAGAGTACCATATATAGAGTTGTAAATGGCGCCTACAGCAGTGATTTACTAAAAAAAACGTTATTTTTAAAGTACCCACTCGTTCTATGCGTAATTATAAGCTGTTTAGCATACCCCCTACCTATAACAATGTTTCGGAAAACAGTCCTCTAATAAGAATGTGTAACACCTTTAACACCATAAACGACACCTTAAGTAATGTCGATTCAAAAGACATGTTCGCATGTACTTATCCGTCTTACAAAGTATATCTTCACACATTGATATAATCAAATTTATCTGTCAAAATTGTTACAATTTGTTTAGAAATTAGTCTATCTTGTATAATCTGTAATATTTATTACTTATGTCTACAGTATAACAAAGAGATGTGTATAGTTGTTATTGCGGATTTAGGGTTCATAGTGTGGTCTTCTTCCATAAAGTGTCTAAATTTAAGTTTATAGCCTAATATCTGTAACTGTGCCTAAGAAAAAATAAAAATAAAATAAAATAAATATTCTACTGGTGTCCTAAATAAAGCTAAAGTCCGTCTGCGAAACGATGTGGTGTCGCAACGCAACACAACAAACCGTTTTAACAAAGATCTAAATCCAGACCAGTTGCACTGTCCATCCATCATACAGCTACCTGTTTTAGCTCATTAGCATATAACCTACGATAACATACTGGCGTTTTGTAAAAGCTTCACAACAAAGAGGTGAGAGTGGATCAGCTTGACCAAAATGTTAGATTAATCCATGCAAATCCGTAGATAATGAGAACAGTGAAATTTTATACATAAAATGGACGACATAGTCCACGCGGATGACAACGGGACTGTAAAAATTAGTTGCAAAAAGCTTCTCAATGCAGTGCCGTTCCGTTAGTAAAACGGTGCAAAAAACGGGGAGATACGGGTTAAATTTCCGTATGAGATGAAAATTGTGCTCTTAAATAAAGTTTTGTAAATGCAATACAGTTATTACTTCAATATGTACTTACTTAGCAGTGACAAAACCAATAGAGTATTGATATCAGCAGCAACTCTAAACTACTTTTTATAGTTATTTATGCATTGCATTTATCAGATTGGAGACGGGTCAGACTTAGAAGTCTAGCATGTCCAAGTAGTAGTAGTGTAAGGTCAATGACAAAATTAGCTAGACAATAAGAAAAATAAAATTATTCTTATCTGTTTCAATTACCATTTTAATCCTAATTTCAGGGTCAATTTATATCTTAAAAATTGTCTGTGACTTTTTTCTCTGACGACCATGCTGATTGAAAACATTGAGCTCTATGGGCCGACTTCCATAAGTTATTTGTTTACAACATTACAGTGATAGAAGTCATTTCGGTTTAATAAAAAAAACCGGCCAAGTGCAAGTGGGATTCGCGCACGAAGGGTTCCGTAACTAAATATTCTATGAATAGTGACAGCGTCGACCTGTCACCGTTATATGTGTCGAGCAAGAAATGGTAAAAAAATCAAGTTTGTTGTATGGGAGCCCCCCTTAAATATTTATTTTGTTTTATTTTTAGTATTTGTTGTTATAGCGGCAATAGAAATACATCATCTGTGAAAATTTCAACTGTCTAGCTATCACCGTTCTTGAGATAGAGCCTGGTGACAGACGAAGGGACGGACAGCGAAGTCTCAGTAATAGGGTCCCTTTTTTAGCCTTTGGGTACGGAACCCTAAAACACCCTTTTCAGTAATGGTTGCTAACAAGATTGATTGTGTCACTCGATCACGATACTGGTCACCATCTGCAAGAGGTGCAATCATTAACTCTTGCAAAACACTTTTTCAGAAAAACTTCTAGAACGAAGTTGAAGAAAAAAATAATCATATTTGATTGATCCAGTAAAAGCTTGTGTGTGTTATAAATAAATAAAAAAACATAGCTACTCGTTAACTTTTTACCTTTTCACAGTCCCCGTACAAGGGTTAAAAAAGTCCTGGTAAACCCAACTGTTTTTTTTTATTTCTAACGATACCAAAATAATCTACGAAATAAAGATGTAGTGCATAAATGGTCTACAAATAAGGGGACAAGAATAAGGGGTGGGTCTCACATCTGGGTCCCGGACTCGCAGAACTACAAAACTGACTGTACTGGACTGGACTCCCACATGTGGCACCCTGGACTCTCGTCCAGGGTGCCACATGTGGGACCTTCCTTGACTGCTTGATTCTATGGTTTTTGGCTTTCTTTACTGTCATTTTTATGACAATACAGTGACAGTAAAATGTACAGTAACTATAGGTGTCGTTGGGCGAAGAAATCCAAAGTCAAATCTAAAAGAGATTTAAGTAATTAGTGGTGATTTTAGAGTACAATTCGAAGAAAAAAGGTATTTATTTCTCAGACAAATTGTGTAGTTATCAGTCACCAATACGTAAAACACTCATTTGTATAAAAAACATGTCTAGCATGAACGTTGCCTTTGTTGTATGGGGAAAATCGTATACACATTGGTCTACCTAGTGCACCAAAACATAACATTACTCTATGCAAAGACATCACATTCTCTACATATCAATTAGGTACCTACTCTACTTATTATAATAAAACAATAGTTCTCACGCAGCTATGCCCAAGGCAGACGTGGGCGGGCAGACCTTGGTGGCGGTACTAGTGCGCGAAATTAAAAACATATGCCATGATCTCATATTCTCTGATATTAAGCTCTGGACAACGAAATGATATCACCATTCACTATACTACAGTACATTTCAAAAACATCCGCATAATGCAATATATTTAGTACCTCTTGGGAGACATACCTATATTCAATCCGCCTTTGCCAAGCCATCGCCTATCACCTACGTGATTCAAACAAATATTGTATTAATTTGTAATATAGGTAGTTTGTAACAAGACGTTTAAAGAATAGCCCTGAGTTTCTTGCCCGTTCTTCTCGCAGTGGGTCTATACATTTTTAATTGACCTTCATAAGAGCGTCGTAGACGCCTAAATTAAAGAAATTATTTTGACTTGTATTAATTAAATTTTTAAAATTTAGAAAGCTGTTTTATCTGTTGTATAGATACATAGGTAGGTAAGTAAGATGTACCTACATTTTGTAGTTTGACATTAGAATTCAAACATGTAAGGCACTCACAATTGCTGAATAGCTTTACTTGTTAAAGGTTTTTAGCAAAATCTGATTCAGTTTTAAAAAAAAGTTTTATGGTAACTAGGTGCGTAGCCTAAATACTGTGGACAAGTTTGTTCAAAAACCACTTGTAGGTACTCGTTTAAAAGTGGACGCACAACTTGTTATTAGACAAAAGAAAGGGAGAGTAAGTAGGATAGTAAACTTTTTTCTTTTTTTTAAAGTGATAAAAACCTTTTTTATGTCAAGAAGCATAGGATAAGGCAAAGTAGTAGGTTACGGGTAACAACACTTCGCTGGTGCCTATCTATAAAACAAGAATGGTGTTCAGACTGGACAGTAATAGTAGCAACTACCGATGAACTAAGCTACTAGGCTAGGTGATATACTTAAGTAAGTATAACACCTAGCATAAACTTTTAGAGTATGTACTTATGTTGTTTCGCATTATGGATGGAGGACATATGACATACAAAAGACAAGCGGGTGAATACTGTTTGCCGATCACCTACATTGCCTTGTCAGACAATGCAAACCATGGTCCAGAACAGACTAGATAACCGTCCAAGTGCAAATTTGTTTCACACACCGGGGGTTCCGTACCAACAGAGAATGTATTTTTTCATACAGTTTAAAATCCTTAGCGGGAGTCCAGCCAGCGTTGCCATTTCTTTCAAATTTCAATTCAAAGGTACGAGGTGCAAAATAATTTTGCTGCCCAGTGAATACACAATTTATTACCTCACTCCAGCGAGGAAAACAGCAGATAAAACAGATTTCTAAATATTAAAAATATAATTACTACAAGTCAAAATAATTTCTTCAATTTAGGCGTCTACGACGCTCTTATGGCGGTCAATTACAAATGTATAGACCCACTGCGAGAAGAACGGGCAAGAAACTCAGGGCTATCCTTTTAAACGTCTTGTTACAAACTACCTATATTACAAATTAATACAATATTTGTTTGAATCACGTAGGTGATAGGCGATGGCTTGGCAAAGGCGGATTGAATATAGGTATGTCTCCCAAGAGGTACTAAATATATTGCATTATGCGGATGTTTTAGAAATGTACTGTAGTATAGTGAATGGTGATATCATTTCGTACCATAAAACTATACACAACAAAATAAAGTACGATCATGTGTCTATCAAAACTATCGTGTTCTTAAAATTGATACTGATCGGAACCCATTGTTGTACAATAATTCGTCGCAAAAAATATCACGGAGTTATTGATTTCCATTGCCTATTGCATCATCACCATGGCTAATATGTGCTGGCATATTTTTTTTGGGACTGTGACGAAACTAGCTCCACTGCATATAACAGATGCATATCGTCGAAAGTGGCGAACTATGCGCCCATCACCCTATGACATACCTACTACGAGTATAAAGACGCATGTACCTGTTCATTTTCTGACTCTCAAGGACTGCTGCCGGAACACACTGTTAGGTGTTTGGCGACAGATTTTCTAGTTGATGGTAGTATTTAGCCAGGCGAGTATTCAAACAATCCCCCCTCCCACCATGCGATGAAGCTCTCAGAATTTACAGTACCGTACGGGTCTATTGCTAAATTCTGATAGAAGATGCCAATAGCGAAATTCAGTTAAAATTACATATCGCCCACTAAAATCAGCTTTACTAAAATTCTAATCGCTTTACTAATCTTCCAGAAGTAGAATCTACACGCCCCGATTGGAATTTTAGTAAAGCTCTACACTGTAGAAGGTTGGTTAGAGGGCGGTGGCGTGGCTACGGTAATATTATCAACTTATAGATAATATTACCGTGGCGTGGCTGTGGGGGCGCCGAGATAACGAGAGGGATGTCGTTCTAACCACATGGTTCTAACACCTTGAATTATGATCTTGACAAAGCTTTAATATCGTTAGATCTTGTTAGTTATTTTGTGCCTTTTGGTCATTCATTAATCATTATATACTTACTAGTTTAGTAGACGACGCCTCGGAGGCTTAGCCAATATTGAACTAACCCAAGGTCAGACCATCTGATAACATTTGACTGCACCATTTGTCAAACGATATTATCGATCGGAACACGCACGCTTGTCAAAGCAAAACTATACAAATCTATGACATAGAACCTATTGTTACAGTTTAAGTAGATATTAATAGTTTAATGCTATTGTTCTAGTCCAGGGTTACGAAGTAATTAAGTTTCATTAAAGAACTGATGGTTGCCTGTGGTTACGCCCGCGTGGTATAGGTTTAATGTATCCCCGTCATGCGATAAGTGTTAAGTATGGTTAACAAGAAACATGCTCTAACCTCGAAAACAAATTTAGTCTCAAACATATAGTATGAGTAAATGTGCTACGCACGGTCACGGCCATGCACCAAGCCTAAAATCTAATCAATTTTCATCATTCTGTTACTTCTGTAGTTTCATTCTACAGACATAGATTGGATCTGAGTATATTATGCTAGAGATATGCCAGCTAGAGACTGAAAACTTTACCTACTTTGTAACGTGGTAAAAAGGTTCTTCATTAACTTTTGGATTATTAAATCTGTATGCTAATAGAATTAAATAACATACTGGCTGCAGGCAGACTATATTCAGTGTTACAATTAAAATCGTCATCATCCCTTATGTAGATTTACTTCATACGGATTTGTGTAAACTTTGCGAAGGGATATTATAGTCTCATGAAAATTGTCCATGTACGTAGAGGAGTTTGTTGCATATACGTAATATACGTAACATGTACGTAAGGTACGTAACATTACCCAGATGTGGCAGTGAAGTATGCCCTATATACCGGTATCATATACATTTCAAGTTTTACATGGTAAGTTTGTACTTCTTTTTTATAATGACGAATAGAAATGCATGAACAATTTAAATGACACATGACCTGAGCCAAAGCGGTGAGGTCACAACCTTGCAGGCGCACGCGCTGATAAGCTTACATCAGATACAATCTGAGATCTAGATGCCGGAGTTACGAAACGTGCTACGAATGATTGTATCGATCGATTCGATTATCACGAATGTAGGGCAGGCGCCAGCGCACGCGTCGCCGCTCGTGTCAAAAACAAGCATCATCATACGGTTGAATAGTCTTCAGCGGGGTATTTTTTTATACAGAACTGGGTAGCACTTTACCACTTTCTCCCTGATGGTAAGTGATAATGCGATTGATGATGGAGCGCGCTTACCCAGAAGGTATCTATTCACTCGCGTTTTGGAGACCCCCATATTGTACTTAACCGGAAACACAGACTCAGGCAGGGTGTTCCATTCCCTGGCGGTTTCATTCATTTCATTTCATTCCTGTTTATTTAATAAGTAACTAATAAATTTTGATATTGCAAATCTGTGTTGCACCTACCAAAAAGTTTTTTATTTTTTATTATTAAGTGCTAATAGCCTATTAGTACCGTCAGGTTTTAAAGCACTAACCTATTAGTAATAGGTTAGTGCTTTAGAACCTGACGGTGAGTGATCATGCGGTCGAAGACAGTCAACAGACTCGCTTTACTCTCACCTGTACTACTTATCCTAGAAGGACATCTGGCCAAACACAACAAGTAGCTTAGCAACAGATTTTATACTTACCTAAGGGTGGTAGCTAGGCTAGCCAGGTGGAATCCCAAAATACTCTACACCATGCGGTGAAGCTCAACCCCGCAGTGAGAATCGAATAATGGCCTTCTGCGCTGCGGCAGTCCATATAGTAATTGCCACTCCATATAGTTGAGCACAATTATGAAGCAATGATAGCCGAGCGGTAATAGCTATGGACTGTCGTGCCGCCGGTCCCTGGCTCGATCCCCACTGCCGGTTTGAACTTCACCGCATAATGGAAGGGCATTTTGTGACTGCTTGCCTGCCTAGCTACCACCATCAAGCAGAAAATCTGTCGCGAATCACCTAACTGTGTGTTCCGGCAGCAGTCCTTGAGAGCCAGTGAAGTTACAGGCACATGAGACTTAACAACTGTCTCAAGGTGACGGACGCAGTGCAATTCGTGATGAAATGCATCTGTTATAGGCCGAGGTTAGTCCGCTTAACATTAGGTGGGCCTCGAGCTTGTTCCGCCACAATAACAAAAAAAAACATATAAAAGTTGAAACTTGGAAGACAGTTTTAAATTACGATTTAAAATCTGTCTGTTTTAAGGTAAGTTGACAGCCGGAAAATTAATATTCCTGAAGGTACAATACCTAGTAATATATTACGAGCCATAGAAGAAGATGGCAAAAAAGTGCAGGACAGGAAGAAGAATCCATTATCATAATATAGACCCTAACATTCTTGCTATTCAAAAGCAAACACATTTTACCGTTTCTTTCATAAGACCTTTAGGTACTACGAGTAACCCCACATATATACTACTAATAGATATTATTTATAATGCTTACCTACACAGCTATGGCTACCTGGGTGCTAAAATAAATTAACTACTGTTTGGTTAGCAACTACGTAGTTCATCTCTAGCCTTATATTGTACTGTACTGTAACAGCCGACTCGTCCACTGCTGAACACAGCCTCCTCTATTAAGGGGGTATTTGCCATAATCCCTACGGTTGGCAGGCGGCTTGGGGATCGCCTTACATTGTAACTCTCTTGAACTCGCAATTAGGCAGTCATCAGTTATTTCTGTTTCGCGATACTTTACAAAATCGCACACGAAAGTAATCACTGAATTCTCCGGCTCATAATCAAAACGAAAAAAAAATTACTTTTGTTCGATTTCGCACTTATATGTTTGTTACACATAAGTATTCTAAATTTATATTGTTAGGTTTGCAATAACGCCTGCTATGCGGATTTCATTACAAAATCACAAATATACGATGGGAAAAATTAATTACGAAGGAAAGTCATGTGCGGGATTCGAACCCGCGTCCATCCACCCCTTGAGCCGGGGTGTGCTCTTACCAATTGAGCTAACATGACATGACGTCATAACTCGAATCTTTCCTATCGTTCTTTAACCATCATATTGGGATGGAGCGACATCTATAGTACCTAACAACGCAAGTGGTATACTTTCTTTACTATTTTTACGGCAATGAAGGCTTTACATTGAACGGAATAATTCTTAGAAGGCCCCTACATAATGTAGAGGAATGTGGTAATATTGCCCTTAATCAGTGTATGACACATCGCAATCAGTAAAAAGTGCTACACCAATGTTACACAACCTTTGCTCTACTACGCCTACCACAGTTTACCACTAAACTACACCCACTTAGTAAACTTGGACCTAGTTTTTCAAACATCGCGTCATGAAGTATTTTAAGTGAGCAATAAAACGTAACCGGAATAAATTAAAACATCAATTGTCATCATAACTAAGACAACATATTATTCATGGATAGATTCAGGCGTTACTTTGCCGAAATCCATCCTACTAATGTAATAAACGCTAAAGTTTGTATAAATGGATGTACGAGTCCATACTGAATGGATTTTAATGAAACTTTACAATAACATAGCTTACACATCAGAATAACACATAAGCTATAATTTATAGAGATATTGTGTGATTTGACCAAAATATAACGATAAGTGTTAAGTAAGTAGGTAAAAATTCTGCCATATGCGACCTATACTGGCTGCGCTGCGAAAATCTATAGTATCACACGTTCATAACGTATTACGGAAACGTTTATCTTAAATTGTCCTCCAAAAAAGCCTGCGACGGCATATATCTTTAATGTGTAAGCCATTATCGCCAAAATAGTTAACCATAAATACTATATAATTGTTATTTTATTCCTAATGCATATTTGGTATTAACAAATTGATCCTTATCAAACTAATATTATAAATACCAACATTTGTGAGTGTGTTGTGTTTGTTACATTTTCACGCTCAAATGGCTGGACCAATTTTGATGAAATTTAGTATGGCAATAGATGAGGCGCTGGAGATAGGATACTTTTTATCATCATCATCCATCACCACGCGGGTGTAAGCGCGGGGCGCGGCTAGTATTTAATAATAATAAATATTTTACGAAAACATTAATATTTTAGAAAAACACTTAAAAGATATTTCGTCCAGGTATATATTCTCGATCGTGCGCTAGAAGAGTCCCACCTCCTGAGGATGCTTTGTGAAAAAGCGCAACGCGTCGAAAACTCATCCGGTTTAGCTACGTGGCGTTTGTGACGTCACGTCAATTTTGTGCAAAGGTAATTGTTTAATATATTGTGGTAATTTATTATATATTTTGATTGACATAGAGTAACTATTTTTTTGATAGCGTGCCGACTTAGAGCATACTTATTAACCAATCTATCACTATTTATAACGGTGAACGTAGGTATATCGGCTGTTGATGTGATAATACTTATCTGGGTCGCGCACACAGAGCAAGTAATAGGTACTACACTACGGATACACAAACCAGACTTCTTCATAATTATGAAAGTGTTCGTAAGAACGACTCGTTCCTATATTCCAAGATCTCTGTCCAGGAAGACGTCAAGACGCCTTTGATCACAATCTCTCCTGATGATTGATGTTGTCGAAAACTGTTAACAGACTGAACCTATAGGAAGGTCACTGGTACTCAAGGACAGCTGCCGGAACACACCGTTATAGATGCTTGGCGACAGATTTTTACTTAAAGGTGGTTTTCGCAAGGCAGGATTTTTCCAAATGCTCTACCACCAAGCAAAATATAAATGGGAAAAAATATTGGGCTAAACCATGTTAAAATAAAACATATTGTTTGTTTTTGGATAAAATATAATTTTCTTTATTTCTATGAAATAAATAACTGTCGCCTAATCTAAGTAAAACTAGCTATAAATGCTTCTATGGCTACATTCACACCAAGCGAAGCGCAGAGTTATCTATGAACCTAATTTAGATCTATGAACTTAATTTTTCATAGAGTACGCTTTGATTTGAACCTTATTACGATAGACATAATAATCAGTACTACTTGGCGTAATATAAAAGTTGTGACATACCCAAGATCTTATAAAAAAACTTGTTTTATTTCACGAACTGCACTTACGCTGGTTTGAATAAGCTTTATAAAAAACTGAATGAGATAAATTATACGAAACGTTTTCACAATATGCAAATAAAAATATTTCGGGACTGGCGGACCATTTTAAGACAGGTTACTCCTCGGAACAGATATACTTTTTCCAAGGATTAGCTTAGCCAGCACTATGATAGAACGAATTGGACAAGAAGTACCAACATAATTGGTACTTCTACCGCTAAGTACGATTGAACAAATTGCGCAAAAATATCTATGTTTTGTTGATTAAACACCAACCAAATTTGGCAGACCACTTTCCCAGTCCTATTCAGAATAGAAACCAGTCAAAAAGTTTCCCAGTCAATATAAACATGTCTTCAAATTGATAGCTGTCACTGATAATAACAAAGGCACATTATGCGGGCCTAGCACGGACTGGAGGTAAAATTTGTATCTCCTGATTTTATCCACATTCGAGAGACAAAATTATCTACAGAAGCAAGTAAAACTATTTCTTTTGATATTTTCCGTGGAAATATTTCTCCAATGACACAGAACGTGGATAAAATAATCTCCATCTGATATAAGAAAGGGAGAACATATCCTTGTTCCTAAGGGATTGGTATATAATTATAAGTTACAAATAAAGTGTTCTTGACCAAACCGACTCAGACATAGTACAAATAATACTTACTATGTTTTAAGTTTCTGTTGCTATTACACTGTCATGATATAAATATATAAAAAAACGTACAACTAACAAAACCATCTTTTTATGTTACGTTCAATGATCAAAACATATCCCTAATCATGCAATTAAATTTTATAATTACGAAAATAAATAAAAAGTATTTTATAATCAACACATGACTTCAGTAATTAAATAATTTAACCAACATACGTTATTTAGCACACAATTGTTAACTTGAAATTTGCCTCCACTCGATATATTCAATAAAACATCCATCCCCATACGATGGTTAAAGAACGATAGGAAAAATTAGAGTTATAACTCATTGTCATGTTAGCTCAGTCGGTCAGAGTATACCCCGGCTATATGGGTGGAAGACACGGGTTCGAATCCCGCACATGACTTTAATTTTACCTAACAAAATCACAAATATACGATAGGAAAAATTTAAGTCATGTTGCAGAATTCGAACCCGCGTCCATCCACCACTTGAGCCGAGGTATGCTCTAACCAATTGAGCTAACATGACATGACGTCATAACTCGAATCTTTCCTATCGTTCTTTAACCATCGTATTGGGATGGTTAAAGAACGATAGAACGCATATGACTTAAATATTTCCTATCATATATTTGTGATTTTGTAATGTAATCCGCATAGCAGGCGTTATTGCATACCTAACAATATTAAAATAAAATTTTACCTCTCGAAAATTTGTAATTTTGTAATAAAACATACATGATCTTATATTATCTTACATAGTTGATCTTACTTTCCCCTATTAACCAATACATACAAAACAAAATCATCCAACTTTAAAAATTTTCTACGACCCATCCTGGTTATGTAACTGCTTCAACTGTTTCAAAACAGTGTCCAACAGCTTTCTTCTGTCCCTTTCGTTCTTCTTTAAGACGGAGAAGACAGAAGACTTCTGCTCCGCTTCCTTGAACTTTTCTAGAAGTGAGGCGGCGTCGCGTGGCGTCACTAGTGCGTATTTCCCGCCCTCAATGCCTACATCATGGAGGTAGGAAGACCAGTCCCAGCCAGTGATTAAATCTAACAGTTGCCTGTAGAACACAAATGTTTTATACAAATTAATGAAAACGAATTTACAAACTTTAGAGCACAACATTTTTCATCTCGAGCGGTGATCGAACCCGCGTGCCCCTGGTGTTATCAGGTGTCTTATCCACGGAGATATCGAGACTGGCTCGACTGGGCCGAAATGTTGTACTCTTATATTATTATTTTAACCGTCATAGAGGACGGTGCGTAAACGTCCTGTAAAAAATTGGCTAAAAAAAAATGTGCAATATAAATTCATAGTTACTTTTGATTATCACTTAGCACGTGATACTGCTTATAATCATATTTAGAAATAATTAAATCGAGTTTGAAGCTTATTGCAGAAGAAAAACATAACAAAATATTATTTATAACTAAAAACCAATAAAAAGCTGCTTCACTCAATATGAATGTGATTAATAACAGATCCATTTTGATATTATACAGAAATGACCAAATATTCCTATGACCAACATATTTGTACAAACCAGAAGTGCTTTTGTATGAACTAGCTGTAAACTAAGTAACGGAGATAAAGGACTCGTATAGAATCGACAGGAGAGACGAAAATCTCTTGCAAAACTATACAGGGTTATTGGAAAAATGCTAACAATTTCTTAGAGTTGACTTCTGGTAGTCCTAACAAACATTTTGATATTAATGTTTTTTTTTTCAAATTCAAATTCAAATATATTTATTCATAAGAATATTGTACGTTTTGTTCTTACATTAATTTCTAAGAATCAAATATTCTACCGTTTCCGGTGTACAAATATTTTATATTAAGCTCTAAATTAAGGACAGAATAATTATTATAACAATTATTGTGAATGCAATTAATATACCTAGATTACTATTACTACAATTCTTTATATAATATGTGAAAGATAATAATTTTATGTGTTTGTCACGGAATAAACACGAAGACCACCTGATATTAAAAGTTATTATTTCATATATAGGTCCTTACATATGAAATTGGCGTTTTTCGTACTGGCCACTTTAATCACGAATTTCTCCTCTTTGGTAAGGAATTCCAAATTCAAATTTGTACAGCTATAGACTCATGTATTAGGTCCTTACATATGAAATTGGCGTTTTTCGTACTGGCCACTTTAATCACGAATTTCTCCTCTTTGGTAAGGAATTCCAAATTCAAATTTGTACAGCTATAGACTCATGTATTTGTGCTTCGATGATCGTCATTCATTTGTTTTTTTTCTTCTGTTTTTTTCTGTTTGCGTCACTCATTTTACAAAATGGAAAACCTTAAATATCGCATTATTTACGAGTACGAGTTCCGCCGTGGCACTAGTGCTGCGGAAACAACTCGAAGGGTGAATGATGTGTATGGCGGTCGTGTTGCAAAAGAAAACACAGTTCGTTTTTGGTTCCAACGTTTTCGTTCTGGAAATTTCGACCTGCAGAACAAGCCCGGTGGACGGCCTGAGACTCAAGTTGATAATGAAGAGTTGAAGGCTATTGTGGAAGCGGATCCATCGCAAACCACGTCCGAGTTAGCTGCAGGCTGCGATGTTAGTGATAAAACTGTTTTAATTCACTTGAAGCAAATTGGGAAGATTAAAAAGCTTGAAAGGTGGGTACCTCACGAATTGACTGAAACAAACCGGCAAACGCGCGTCGACTGCTGCGTTACATTACTAAACCGGCACAATAATGAAGGTATTTTAAACCGAATCATTACCTGTGATGAAAAATGGGTTCTTTACGATAATCGGAAGCGCTCAGCGCAATGGTTAGATCCTGGCCAGACAGCCAAATCCTGCCCCAAGCGAAAATTAACCCCAAAAAAGTTACTTGTAAGCGTTTGGTGGACTAGTGCCGGTATTGTTCATTACAGTTTTCTCAAATCTGGCCAGACTATTACGGCTGATGTCTATTGTCAGGAATTGCAAACCATGATGGAAAAGCTAGCGGCTAAACAACCTAGGCTGGTCAATCGCTCCACGCCACTGCTGCTTCACGACAACGCTAGACCACACACTGCGCAACAGACGGCTACTAAATTAGAAGAGCTTCAATTGGAAAGTCTAAGACATCCTCCGTACTCCCCGGACCTTGCTCCAACAGATTACCATTTTTTTCGAAATTTGGATAACTTCTCGCAAGGGAAAAAATTCAACTCCGATGGGGCAGTCCAAATCACCTTCAAAGATTTTATTGATTCCCGTCCGACTGGTTTTTTTAGTAAAGGGATCAATGAACTACCTATGAGATGGCAAAAGTGCATAGAAAATAATGGTTCATACTTTGATTAATTAAATATATTATATTAAAAAATATTCGACTTTTTGTTCCTCCCATACAAAACGCCAATTTCATATGTAAGGACCTAATATTTGTGCTTCGATGATCGTCATTCATTTGTTTTTTTTCTTCTGTTTTTTTCTGTTTGCGTCACTCATTTTACAAAATGGAAAACCTTAAATATCGCATTATTTACGAGTACGAGTTCCGCCGTGGCACTAGTGCTGCGGAAACAACTCGAAGGGTGAATGATGTGTATGGCGGTCGTGTTGCAAAAGAAAACACAGTTCGTTTTTGGTTCCAACGTTTTCGTTCTGGAAATTTCGACCTGCAGAACAAGCCCCGTGGACGGCCTGAGACTCAAGTTGATAATGAAGAGTTGAAGGCTATTGTGGAAGCGGATCCATCGCAAACCACGTCCGAGTTAGCTGCAGGCTGCGATGTTAGTGATAAAACTGTTTTAATTCACTTGAAGCAAATTGGGAAGATTAAAAAGCTTGAAAGGTGGGTACCTCACGAATTGACTGAAACAAACCGGCAAACGCGCGTCGACTGCTGCGTTACATTACTAAACCGGCACAATAATGAAGGTATTTTAAACCGAATCATTACCTGTGATGAAAAATGGGTTCTTTACGATAATCGAAAGCGCTCAGCGCAATGGTTAGATCCTGGCCAGCCAGCCAAATCCTGCCCCAAGCGAAAATTAACCCCAAAAAAGTTACTTGTAAGCGTTTGGTGGACTAGTGCCGGTATTGTTCATTACAGTTTTTTCAAATCTGGCCAGACTATTACGGCTGATGTCTATTGTCAGGAATTGCAAACCATGATGGAAAAGCTAGCGGCTAAACAACCTAGGCTGGTCAATCGCTCCACGCCACTGCTGCTTCACGACAACGCTAGACCACACACTGCGCTACAGACGGCTACTAAATTAGAAGAGCTTCAATTGGAAAGTCTAAGACATCCTCCGTACTCCCCGGACCTTGCTCCAACAGATTACCATTTTTTTCGAAATTTGGATAACTTCTTGCAAGGGAAAAAATTCAACTCCGATGGGGCAGTCCAAATCGCCTTCAAAGATTTTATTGATTCCCGTCCCATTGTTTTTTTTAGTAAAGGGATCAATGAACTACCTATGAGATGGCAAAAGTGCATAGAAAATAATGGTTCATACTTTGATTAATTAAATATATTATATTAAAAAATATTCGACTTTTTGTTCCTCCCATACAAAACGCCAATTTCATATGTAAGGACCTAATATTTTATTACTTTGCTCGAAAATTTCAAAATTGTATTCAAAGGGAGCGAGGCGCGGTCCAGTGTTGCCGCGGCGGGCGCTCTTGGCTCGGAGTAGGCATTGTCTTTTACTACGAGACTCAAAACTTAAAACTTTCAGTTTTTCTAGGACTGTCTGACACTTTTTACTTCTGTGTGTGAAAAGCTCACCTTAAACTTGCGAAATGCTCCAACAGTTCACCTTCCTTAAGACCTGGCACAGGTTCGCCTGCAGCAAACTGTTCGCACTGAATCACGTCCAGGTCCAGTTGGTACAACGCTCCAGATGATATCTGCTTCACAGCTGGATCCAGGAGTAAGTTGCGAAGGCGAGTCGCTATACGGTTAGTAGCCGCACGCACTGCTGCCACCCTGAGAATAACGTCGCAACAGATTTAGTTTATTGGGTCCCTAAAACCATACATCATCAGAGGCTGTTTTGAGACTACTGTGTCTTTATATGACTATAACTTTCTGTTTAAAGAAATTGATATTTTAACTTTACCAAGTCTGTATATATTTGAAAATATTATGTATATTCGTAAAAATCAGAGTAAATTTAATCTAAACGACACGTCGATTTTATAAAAGAAGGGTCATCTACAAAATCTAAATCCAAGCCTTTCTCCGTCTTAGGCGCAGCTCCCGATTGGACTCTTTTGATGGACTCGTATGAAAAGCACTACAAAGTTCCTGAGGATATTGGTGTTTCGTCTTCCAGACCAGATATATTTCTATACTCAAAAAATCTAAAACGCATAGTACTTATAGAACTTACTGTGCCGTGGGAAACAAACATACCTAAAGACCACACAATAAAAACAAAGAAATATTATGACCTAACGAATGAATTAACCAAAAACGGTTATGTGGTTAGTTTATATGCTGTAGAAGTTGGAGCAAGGGGTATACCAGCGAAATCCCTATATAACCTACTTAAAGACCTTGGCCTACCAAGAACAACCGTAACTTCCATCCTAGAACGTGTGTCTAAGGCGGCATTAGTACGATCTTATCAAATTTAGTTAGGTAGGGGAGGAGGCTCGAGCGGTGAAGGGGAGCATTGATATATCATAAAGGGGCCCCTTAACCCTACTCCTGGGTTGCAAGTCCCAGGCCCCTCTAGCCCCTTCCTCTGCAACGCGATGGACCCGGCACCCGCACTGTGAATCCATTGAATGCTAAGTAATTCGTCTCTCTCTTAAAGTGACAATCACGATTACAATACTAGGAATAAAGATAAAATAGCAGTGCCAGGTGTTAGATTAGCAAATAGAAATAAAATGTCTTTCTTAGGTAATTGTGTACGGTTTTATAATAAAGTTACCAAACATATTACAACGCTCACAGAAGGGAAATTCAAGTAGCACGTGAATAACATATTGATAAAAAAATCCTACTACACAGTTTCTGATTACTTAAACGACAAAAATGCCTGGACAATTCCACCTCTGCCAAGCTATTGCCTGCCACCAACATAATTAAACAAATATTGTAATAACTTTATTATATAGTAAGTATGTAACACATTGTTACATTGTTTCAAGATGTTTAAAAGAATGGCCCCGAGTTTCTTGCCCGTTCTTCTCGCTGTGGCTCTATACAATTTATTTGCTGAATGTGGCAGTACAATGTAGAATATTTCAATGCTAAAATTTGTAATTGACCTTCATAAGAGCGTCGTAGACGCCTTAACCCATTGATATCTGCGATAATGATAAAATAGAATTTCATTCATAAATTGGCCATAGTGGGTCAGCCGATGCCAAAGGATTAATAAATTATTTTGACTTTGACTATTTAACCCATATATAAATGGGCGTGCTAGCATAGATAAAATATTAATTTATCTAAGGTGCTAGTTAAAAATAAAATAATTTCCATCGATATAGTTGTATGTAATACGCACTAGATTTCGCGATCCCAACGCTTCGACATTTATGCATTATGAGCTTCGAATAAATATGTAAAGACATATAAGTCAAGCTCAAAAACCGCAGAACGCAAACATTACCGCAGCGAGCGTGGTTTAAAAAGTGTACCGGGGCGCAACATTAACCTTGACGCGACCAATCGGATGCGATCGTTGCAAAGCGCCAAATCAATTAAGCAATCAAATTGAATTCGGAAGATTGTGCATGTTTTTTGTGAACTTGATGAGTCCGAAATCGGTAACTATACGAGAGTTACACTTCTTACACGACTACCCATAAAAGGAGTGTTTGTTACAAATTTATTCATCAAACTCTGAACCTGGTCGTAAATAACAATTCAGTAGTCAAGTATGTTTAATAACTTGCTGTAAAAAAAGGTTAAAGGCCAACAGAAAAAAATAGGCATGAATTAGGGACCTTTTCCTTTTATGTAATTTTTCGTTAATGAGAACTTGCTTATCTCTGCATCAGTGCTCTGCGAAGGCCAAATTTCCCATACAAACGTAGTACCAAAACAATTTGTAATTAGAGCATTTACGCCATATTATTCTGGTTCAGATGGTATTTATCCTTTATTTTATTTTTCCTTGACATATATTATTATATTTATCTGAAATGAAAAGAGAAAGAAATCTCTTTCGCTAATTTTCTCGACCGATCCGACATGATTTCATCGTCTGTCTGCAATAATTGTTAGTAATAATTATTTCATTAAAATTCTAAATGCTAATTGTACAAAGTTCTATTTAGAGTGTCATTATTTAAAAAAATACCTCTAATCTATGGATATTATTAAGGACCCAGGCATCTTCGAAATAATCTTTTTTATGCACTTGTAGTAAAAAAGCAGATTTTTACCGACTTCAAAAAAAGAAGGAGGTACTCAATTCGTTTGTATTTTTTTACCCCATAACTTTTGACTTGGTTAACTGATTTTGATGTTTCTTTTTTTTATTTGAAAGCTGATGATGCTTGCCGTGTGGTCCCATTTAAATTACATCAAAATCGGTCAAGCCGTTTTTGAGTTACACTCCAATAACTGAAAAGTATTTTCCTGATTCCAGTATTTTCCATGTTGATGATATAGTGATTGACAGTGAATGACAATCGAACCCATAAGACGCAAGGGTTCCTAAAAAGGGTGTATTTTTTATTTTCACCAAAATATTGTACAGATTTCAACACTCAAATGCGTGAAATGACTTGTCGAAGTCGGTAGCATGCGCACAATATTGTGATAATAGGTACTTTTGAACCATCATGGTACCGACTTCAACAAGTTATTTCATACATTTGAGCATTTAAGTCGGTTCCAATTTAGGTAAAAAAAAAATACGCACAGAATTTAAAAATACCGGTTTAGTCCGCTTACGCCGAACATTAACAAGAACTTTACGAGATATGAAAAATAACATATTATTCCGCTTACCTCGCTCGTTCCGGTAATTGTTCTAGTGACGTCAGCACTCCCTTCAAGTAACTAATCATGTCCGTCACAAACGACGACGCCTGACCCGTTGGCTCCACTATAAAAAAAACAATCAAAAATGTAAATTCTATATGAATTAACTAAATTTTGAAACGCTCGTAGCGAGGTTTACTTGGCTGTTCTTAACCGATCAGCAAAGCTAAGCAACGTCCGCCGCAGTCATGAGTTGGATGGATGACCGCTAGTGACATTACTACTGAGCGCTTCCGTGCTTCGGAGGGCACGTTAAGCCGTCGGTCCCGGTTGTTGTCTTACGATGGCAGTCGTTATAGCACTTAACGGTGTGTTCCGGAAGCTGTCCTTGAGAGCCAGTACTTCTAGGTTAGCTTGAACAACATCTTCGACCACATCATCACTTACCATCACGTGAGATAGAGTCAATGGTTAACCTATCAGGCATATAAAAAAAAACGAAATTGGTAGGTATTATTCTGTTGTTGTGTTGGTTCCGACACTAATGGTAGTGAAAGTTGCGCAGAAAAAGCATGAAAGTAGAATAAATGCAGCGGAGATGAGAGCATTGAGGAGCATGATTGGAGTCAAACGGAATGACAGGATAAGGAATAGTGTAATAAGGGAACGATGAGGTGTGAATGAGGATGTAGTGACAAAAATCGAGAAAGATATGTTAAGATGGTTTGGACTTGTGGAGAGAATGAATGAAATGAGACTGACTGAACAGGTATACGTGGGACACGCGATCGAAAGTGTTGGACGGGGAAGACCTAGGCGAACGTTCCGAAATCAAATAAAAGACGTTCTGAAAATAGGCCAGGTCAGGAGTACCCTAAACCGACGCTCACTAATGAAAGGATAATGAGTGTAGATGAAGCGAAAGAGATTTATAAGGATCGTAGTAAGTGGAAATCAGTGGTCTCTGCCTACCCCTACGGGAAAGAAGCGTGATTATATGTATATATGTATGTTATTCTGTTTAAGTATACTAAAGTTCAAATTAGCATTTCTTTTACATAGTACGCTTTTCTCTAAATTATGATAGTTCAATAAGAACTACCATGCTAGTGTTCAAGCTAAAATCCAAATTCGTACAACGCTTGCGAATCACATTCATTAATTTGATGTTTCTGTTCAATTGTAGGTATATTTTACGCAGATTTAGTTGTCATGTACCCACAATTTAATACAAAAATTATTAGATTTGTCATTTTAAATGTGACAAGAATGTGGATTTTATTGTGAACATAATAAGAACAACGCTTGCGAATAGTTTAGGGAATTTTAAATATAGAGAATGGTCATAAAATTGCCATAATACATCTACACATATATTATAAAGAGTAAAGATTTGTATTTTGTATGCAAAGAATAAACTTAAAAACTACTGGATCGATTTGAAAGAAATTTGGTATGGAAATAGTTTTGAGACCCAGGAAAGAACATAACAGAGGTTAATTGTTTTGCGCGATAACCGACATACGCGCGTTTGGAGCCGCGGCCGGAAAGCTGTATGTATATACATGTTTTATTTTTAAATCGTAACTTTTATTTGTATACAAAAATAGAAAATAATTATTTATGAATTATCTATATATACTATAACTATCTTTCCGGCCGCGGCTCCGGTAATCGCGCAAAAACATTAAACTAGTTTTGCGCATTTGGATAAAAACTATGTCCTTCCCCGGGTTTCAAACTATTTCCATACCTAATTTAATACAAATTAGTCCAGTAGTTTTTAAGTTAATCCGTTGCATACGAAAATACAAATCTTTCCTGTTTATAATATATGTGAACATGTGTATATGTAGATATATTATATGATAACTTGAATATGAATAACTTTGGGATACCACCGCTTAGGCAAATATTTTTTTATGTTATAAAGTGAGGACCAGTACACGCATGTCCATTACAATTCCATTGTCACCAATAACAATCCCCGTCTTGCTTGACACTGCACTGCGCTCGTCACTCCGGGACGTCAGCCCTTATGTTTCGTTATCAGTAATTTCACTTTCTATAGCGCCCTTCACGCCTAAACACAATAATGTTTGCGCACTAGTGCTTCGCGACAGCATATCTGTACACTGCGGTGATATCCACTAAGGCGGACTCTTGCCAAATAGACCACCTGGTATTTTATCTTATGATTTGAGTACACCGATATGTGTATAGTAGTTGATAGAACATAGATATTATAAGTAGAATTATTTACAAAATTACAAATTTACGAGATGAAAAATTACATTCTTGTGTTCGAACCCGCGGCAACCACCCCTATAGACGGGGTATGCCCTGACCGACTGAGCTAACATGAGAATGAGTCATAATTCTAATTATTCCTATCGTTTTTTAACCATCGTATGGGGTTGGAGCGACACCTATAGTTCAACTTACGTTGTACTAAAATCAAGACTTATTTGCAATTAGCTTTAAACTTGTAAATGATGAAGCAACCCTATAATCTGTTATTATTAACTTTGAAAAATATAATAATTTCGTTCAGTTCCGGAAGGTGAAAGTAATGTGGTGAACAGTGAAGTCAAAATCCTAGTAGTAGTTGTGTTTGCCAGGCTTACTGCAACTCTTAAGTAGAAAAAACAACCTAGTATTTCCAAGTTTGCTCATCGGCACTTACCAACAAATGATATAACTACCAAAGACTGGAATATCAGCTATAAAAAATATTAATTATATTAGAAACTAATGTGAAAATATAATAACCTAAAAGCCAATCGTAGTTCTCCAAGTCGAGGAACTCGTCGACTTTCTTCTCAAGATTTTCGCATATCTGTTGTTCAGCGTCGTCGCGAGCTGCCTGGAACATGCTGCCCGCTGCCTGGGATAATAACGAGATATGATTAAATTAAAACTTAAAAAAGTCCTTAACATCGATACTCAAACCCACAGCAGAGATCTCATGCTGTAAAATCTAATGAGCCTTTATGGCGATCTTATAATTGTGTTAGTAACAATTTCTGATTGAGACTTTGTCAGTTTTAGACCATTTCTGTAGCCGGGTCTATATCAAAATTATAGTCTATGTCCATTTCTAGACTAGTGATGAATCTGAAGGAATTCCATAATTATTATGTAACGCCGATAAGCTGTGATCAGAAGAAACTAATTTCTTTCTAGGGTTACTTATATAGAGCGTACCCGAGTTAAATTGAACGCATTATTGACTTACTTGCGTGGTTACAAGTTCTGAACCGGTGATGTTGCTTATAAACTCGTATAGGCATATCGTAGCGTCTTCTAAATACTTTGTGTCTACGATGATCTGTAAAAAAGGATAACATTAAGTCAAAACATAACATACTATACATTACAGACGATAAAGCAATGTCTTATTTCGCTGAATTTCATGCTGAATCTCCTAGCTTATACTAACCGATTCCATTATTTTCTAAACTTTTATGCTGATTACCAATCTCTCTCCTGATGGTAATTATTCTCTAACTATATTATGTGATCAAAGATGGTTAACAAACTAGCTTAGAATAAAAATAAGACAGCTGCTAGAGCACACCATTACTTCCTTGGCGACAGATTTTGTACTTGAGTGTAGTTAACCAGACTAGAGAATACCATTCTTAAAATTCCATGGAGTTTCAGCACGACAGTCTATAGACACAGCCTCTGGGCGATAACATTACTGCTATATATTATAGTTAGATATAAGTGCAGACCTTACCATTCACGAAGGCGCGCCCATCCACATTTTTGAGTGTGGTTGCAACTACTGCCTACCAAATTTTTTATTATTATTTTTTTTTATTCGAAATAGGTTCGCGTTTGACCACACCCTGTCTGATGGTTAAGCATAGATGTGGTCTAGGATGGAGCACGGTTACCTAGAAGAAATCTATTTACTCTCGATTTGAAGACACCCATATTGTATTCATCGGGAAAGACTGACCACGGTAAGGAGTTCCACTCTTTCGCAGTACGCACGAGAAAAGTGGAAGCGAAGCGCTTCGTACGAGTCTGTAAGTGATAATATTTTACATTTTATAGTTTTACTGTATGTACCATTATCGTTTACAGACACACTAAGACTTATTGTACAAATGAGGTCTACCCGTACATATGCGCATCAATAATTTACTGTGGACTTCGCACATCCAGTGAATGGAAGCCTTATTTATCTAACAAAATGGTAATGTAGACATATTTTATTTTGTCAGTTTCTTTTGTAAACGATGCCCGTTACGGAGTTTTGTTTTTATGTTAATGTGACGGAACAAGCCCGAGGCCCACCTGATGTTAAGTGGACTAACCTCTGCCTATAACAGATGCATTTCTGTAACACAGGGAATCCTAGCACAGCTACTATCGAGCATGCTAATGTTAAGATATGTAGTAAATATTTTGGCATTATTTTCGTTAACACTTATGTAACATTTAATTGAAATAAATATATTTTATTATTATTAAAACTTCGTCAACGACGAATTGCACTGTGCCCGTCACACTGAGACGTACAGTTGTTAAGTCTCATGTGCCTGTAATTTTACAGGCTCTCATGGACTTTTGCCGGAACACACTGTTAGTTGCTTGGCGACAGATTTTCTACTTGAGTTTGGTCGCTAGCCAGGCGAGCATTCGCAAAACGCCCTTCCACCATACGGTAAAGCTCAAGCCGGCGGCGGATTCGAACCTTGGACCTGCTGCACAGCAGTCCATAGCCAACGCGATCAAGCCATCACTGCTTCAAAAGTTCTAATTTAAAAATTAAGATCATAATTATTATCATTCGATATAGACAATACTGCTCCAGATATGTATGTGATGTGATAGAGGTAGGCACCCGTTTACCTGGACTAGTTGCATGAGAGGTAGTGGGCGTCGGAACAACGCCTCCAGACACCCGGTGAAGGACCTACTGAGCAGCAACGAGGCCGAGTGCCTGGCGCCGGCCGCACGACGCCCAGCGCCTAGCCCAAGCCCCGTGCTGTACTTCAGCCACGCGTAGATAAACTCCTTCACTTGTACGTACACCGCCGGAACTACCGACGAGAATGGGAACCTGCAACGTAGATTGCCACAATTTTCTACCGACTTCATATTGAACTTGTTGCAGATCTACCGCTACAAATCTTAAGAGCAGCCAACCCGTCTTACTTTTCATACAAACGCTCGTACGTGATAATAGCATTGTAACAGATCATTCTTTGAAACTTTTGAGCTAATACTATAGGTATCTTGTGTGTAGTGTAGTCAAGGTTTTTATGCAAACAAAAAAGTAAAATTTGGAGAAACAACTTCAATATATGCCTCCAAAAATCTGCTTTTCATACAAATTTTACCTGAACTTCGTTCAGAATGTATTCATAAATTGTAAAAGTAGAGAACATATTTTGATTGAAACCTTGCAAATATAATGGAGATTCTAAATGACAAACATTCATTTTACAAACTTATAAAATAAAATATTTGTCTATTGTCTATAAAGGCTTATTGAAAAACACGTACTCGTAATTCCTGGATCAAGTTTTATGAAGTTTACGTACACTTTTTCGTTCAATGTTACCTCTTTCTCACTCGCTTGTTAGCCAAGTGGCGGAAAGAGGTATGCGGGGGACGGAATTTGACGGAGAGTTGAATGCCAAGCGCTGAAGATGAAAAAAGATGAAACAACAAGCTTTTCAATCATGCTCGCTTTGACGATAGACATACCGGGAATCGCCCTCTTAAGGGGTGGATTCGAGAAAAGGAGAGTGCTATACACATCTGCGTGCAGATAAAGTGAAATAGAAATAGCCGTGCTAATAAAAAAAGATTACATGGAAAATTTCGCTGTAAAAACGCGATCTATCGAAATTCTGGTTTGTCAGACCTTTGCAATTATTATTACCGATATATTAAAGTAATAATTACTCGAATATGCAAAAGGGATTCAGATATCTGATAACGTGTGTAAAATGAGGTTTTCCGGCGTATTATTCTATTGAGAAAATTTAATTTAATTGGATTTTATCTTTCCACTACCCTAGTCCATAAGCTCAAAAACATATAATCTTGCTTTATCTTACTGCTAAATCAAAGGCGGGGTGGATATTTAACACGAGTTTTTATGCACGACTCATATACACTAAGCTTTTCAATTTAATTGCGAGGAAATAAATAGTAACGGTAAATAAACTTGTAACTACACCTATTATTTAAAATAAAACTGATATTTGAAAAAAATCTATTATACTATACAACTGTTTAACAAAAGTTATGTCTAGGTATTGAATAAAACTCCGATAGTATGGGTATCATTAAAGACCCAGACAAAATTCCTACATGAAACTCTTTAGAAAAGTTAATAAATCAACATTTTTATACACTTGTGCATAAAAAAGAACTTTTCAGCTCACAGGCTCGGAAATAATGTTATTTATCATTCGAAATCTGTGTAGGAAAGTGCTTGTTAACCGCTAGCGTGGAAAAGGATTTTGAAAGGGTTCGACCCTTTGTAAAACTTCCATAAAAATTAATTAACTTTAAATATTATCAAGATTAGTAATTGTACTTTTACATTTTGCTATAAATTAACGCGAAATTACTACATTTTTAAGATGTTTTTCTTGCACCTACCATTTTGTGAAAAATTGTGTGTTGCGTTCCGCGGCAAAGTTATTTTGAGTTTCGTATATTATGAATTTTTCGCTTCGATCATGGTCCAATCCTAGAATCCTTCACTTCCTCGATTTCAATACAAGTACTCGCACCAAATAACAACTTTGAAGGCTTGTATAGCAAATAACTATTACGCGTGAGAAGTGAAAACATATTTATTGTACAAAATCAGTCACACCTACCACATACTGGTTAGATAGGCTAAGTCCAACCTCGTTGTTGCTTTCACAACCGTTCCCAACCGTTGGAAATCATAGAGAACTTACCACGTGACCGCTTCGCCATAGGGTAAGCACCATTTAAAGTTAAATTTGCCAAAAACGCTAAAAACTATCACACTTCCAAAAAGTTGCTCCACCTGGGTCTTGGCATTATTTTCGCCATATACGCTATGAAGCTACTGGAACAGTTTGAATTACCTACATCTAATGTCAAAAGTGACAGAAGTGGCAAATTTTAGTGGCATTCTTAGCGTTCTTATCCTAAATGGAACAGGGGAGAACAGTTACAAACGATCACAGTGATCACAACGACGCAGAATGTGATCAAAATTATCGAAAATAACGAATTTAGCGTCAAATGGAATAGGCCCTTAATCAACTTTTATTATATATATATTTATCACTGAGCAATCATCTTTTACGACATCCAACAAGAGATATGGAAGAGTCCTTAAACCGGGAATTGCACGGCTAAAACCATGTCAATTGATAGATAAACTTATAATTTACAAAAGTCCATACCAATTTAGAATAAAACATTGTCGTCTGAGGTATGATTCTAATAAAAATGTTTATAAAGTAAACAGTACTCACGTTCGCGGAAATGGTTGAGTTTCGAGCTCATCCCCATCGTACGGATAAGTGTCCATGACGCCGTCGTATTGTTCCTGATTTTCCACCTAAATATTGAGAAACATATATATGATACTGTTAAAGCTTTAAAAAACATAATCTTAATCAATTTCAGAGCTCTCAATGAACTGAACAAGCTCGAGGCTCACCAATGTTAAGCGGCCGATAACAGATGCATTTCAAGTCACAAATTGCACTGCGCCCCGCACCTTGAGACATAGCTGTTAAGTCCGGTGGTAAGTGCCGGAACACACCGTCAGATGCTTAGCGACAGATTTTCTACTTGAGGGTGGTAGCTAGCCAGGCGGGCAATCGTAAAATGCCCTTCCTCCATGCGGTGAAGCTCAAGCCCACGGTGGGGATCGAACCAGGGACCTGCCGTGCCGCAGGTCCATACCTAATACTGCTCGGTCATCATTGCTTCAAAATAATTAGCATTAAGGTTGAACTGGCCGGTAACTTTTCCATACAAACGCCGTAGGATGATCACTCCCTTATTTGAGGTTTTAGGTCCAGAACTAAGCATGATATCGATTTATCTCTTCATTATCTAGGCTTGTCTTGGCACCGATTTGTAAAAAAAATCTTCACATGATAGTTATAAGCCTCGAAACATCCCTGTAATATCACGAATTTTAGTGCATGTTTAGTCGTAAATAAACGACTTATAGAGCATGAAATCCCTAAAATTATTTACATAGAAGCATAGCTCAGTTCATGATCATTTTAGATAACATTTTGGAAAACAAATACATCCAGTAGTATAATCATAAACATCCTAGAGCCAAAGGTCGGCACACATAGTTTTGCGCGCTAGTTTTTCGTTCAAAATATTGGGCATCTCATGTCAATACTTCCATTCCGCGGTGAGGGAAGCGGGCGGGCGGATCTCATGCGCAGCACACTAATATATAATTAACAAAACGCACACTACCAAAAGTCACGTGCACCGCGCCGCGATCTTAGAACGTAATATTATATTGTAGGAATGCCCTGTTGCTTTTTGGTGTGCACGTATGTATACACTACCAATATGTAGTGCCTATGCCTACTTACGTACTTATATATATATATATATATTTACATATGTTGGGAGTTGGGGACCGGATTTTCTTTCGCATTTGATTAGTTTGTTCGTGATAGTAAGTGTCGGACGCCATAATCCATATAGATAGTAGGTACTTGGGTAATATAAATACGTAACTATGTCTAGGTACTCACCTACTCTCACCTAAGTTAGAACCTAGTAGGTATTAGTCAATACGCAGGTCATGATAGCTATGGTGAGTACCTAATCATTTTAGCAACACTTAGACAATATAAAAAGCTGCATTTGGTTAGATATGGTATGGACGTAGGTAGTCCGCATTCTTTTTAGAATATAGTCTAAGCAGTAATATAGCTTCGAGAAAGTACCTACCTAACACGAAGTAGTAAAGGGTTAGAATTAGAAGCTCAATGGAAGATACCTACCTATCGACGATATAATTATCATTTATCATATAGGCCTGCCTAGGCACGCAACTGTCAGCGATGTCAAATCGACATTCGCGGGCGCGCATTACATTGCATACCTATCTACATAGCTATAAGATCACAACAAATAATAAAGTTAGTACTATGTAAATTAGTAGAATAAGTATGTATATTTGTAGTAGGTACTTATACCTAAGGTAGTACGAAAGTTTATATGGTAAACTTAGCGATGATTGTAGGCACTTACCTAATCAAAAATAACCTATGATTAGTTATTGATTTTTATTGGAAATAATTTAAATCAGTTACGGGTAGGTAGAGAATTTTTATTCCAAATGTGTTCTACCAGGATTGGTAGATCCATGATGCCATCGTACATTACCGCTTAGAGACAGATTTTGAAATCGGTACGACACACTCTCATCTCAAAGCTCGCTAGCCGGGCGAGCATTCGCAAAACAACCTTCCACCATGCGGTGAAGTTCATGCCCGCGGCGGGATTCGACCCATAGACCTGTTGCGCGGCAGTCCATTGCTAAGAGCCATCACTGCTTCCCGTTAAGTGTTTAGTGACAGAATTTCTACTTGAGGGTGGTAGCTAGCCAAGCGAGCATTCGCAAAATGCCTTTCTACCAAGCGGTGAATTTCAAGCCCGCGGCGGGATTCGAACCATAGACCTGCTGCGTGGCAGTCCAAACCTAATGCCACTGAGCCATCACTGCTTCCCGTTAGGTGCTTTCTGACAGATTTTCTACTTGAGGGTGGTAGCTATCCAGGCGAGCATTCGCAAAATGCTCTTCACCAACGCGGGGAAGCTCAATATCGCGGCTGGATTCGAATCATGGACCTGCTGCGCGGCAGTCACTAGCTAATGCCACTGGCCCATCACTGCTTCCCGTTAGGCGCTTACTGACAGATTTTCTGCTTGAGGATGGTGGCTAGCCAGGCGAACATTCGCAAAATGCCCTATGCCCTTCTACCAAGCGGTGAGCTCGAGCCCGCAGCGGGATTCGAACCATAAACATGCTGCGAGGCAGTCCATAGCTAATGCCACTGAGTTCACGTTAGTTGCATGGTGACAGATTTTCTACTTGGGTAGCTATCCCGGCGAGCATTCGCAAAATGCTCTTTTCTTATGCCTGATAGGTTAGCCTTTGACCACTATCTCACCTGATGGTAAGTGATGATGTGGTCGAAGATGTTGTTCAGGCTAACCTAGAAGTACTGGCTCTCAAGGACAGCTGCCGGAACACACCGTTAGGTGCTTGGCGACAGATTTTCTACTTGAGGGTGGTAGCTATACAGGCGGGCATTCGCAAAATGCCCTACCACCATGCTATAACGACTGCCATCCTAAGACCACAACCGGGACCAACGGCTTAACGTGCCCTCCGAAGCACGGAAGCGCTCAGTAGTATTGTCCTAGCGGTCACCCATCCAACTCATGACCGCGCGCGACGGTGCTAAACTTTGCTGATCGGTTGAGAACAGCTAAGTTAACTTCGCTACGAACTCTCCACCACGCGGTGAAGCTCAATATCGCGGCGGGATTCAAACTATGGACCTGCTGCGCAGCAGTCCATAACCAATGCCACTGAGCCATCACTGCTTCCCTTTAGGTGCTTGGCGACCGATTTTTTACTTGAGGGTAGTAGCTATCCAGGCGGGCATTCGTAAAATGCTCTTCTACCACGCGGTGAAGATTAAGCCCGCGACGGGATTCGAACCATGGACCTGCTGCGCGGAAGTCCATAACCTATGCCACTGAGCCGTCACTGCTTTACAAAATATGTTGTAGTAAAAGCAGTACCTAACTTGCTAATTATGTAATAAATAATTATTGTAGGTAAATATTTACTACATCAATATGAAAAGAACAAACTAATACATTTACTATGTACCTACAAATCGTTGTACCTACTTACTAAATATTTACCTACTATAGGTGAAATAACATCAGTATGTTATTATAAAACGAACGAAAATTATAACAACAGGTACCTACTGTCCGAACCAAAATGTATTCCTCTGTGAATATATAATATTATTTTATAAGAAATACCTACACACGTCGTGACGTAGCTTGAGACACTATCTCCGTCCGTCGTCAAACATCGTACTTCGTTCGGCATGGTTCGGCTTTCATTGATATATCGCAAACAAGTGTGCGTAATTAGCGTAGATGCAATACGGGTGTGTGATGCGCGATCACTATCTTCGTACTACTCATCACGGAGTCTTACCCTTTCCCACAAAGGTATAGGTGAAATAGCATGCTTTGTGACCTCGCCCGCTGATAAGTTCGAGCCGCCGGCAAGTGCATCCTTAAGACTAGATTGCACGTAGCGCTTTCCATACAAACGTAGTTTCGTCACATTTTAAATACTAAGTTTAATCTTATTAAAAAAAAACTAACATGGTTTTCACTCATTTTAGTAAATAATACGGGATAACTCAAGTGAATAAGTCAAATAGCTCCGACTATAATTTCAACCACATTCGGTGGTCTTTTTCAAGGAGAGCTCGGGACGCCCGAGTGTACTTTTCGCTTAACACAAACAAACAAACAAACTGTTTTGTGGCAGTTCCCCTAAGAAAATCAGTTCCCACTCTGGTACAGAATGCTATAATAACTTTCGACCGCATCATTACTTACCAACAGGCCTAAGCATAAAAGATTGAATGGATAAAAGAGGAATAGGGTACTTAACATATTAACATAGATGAATATATCGGGAGTAGATAAAAGATGAGGTTTTTTTTTTTTATCTTGTTGTGTGACGGAACAAACTCGAGGCCCACCTGATGTTAAGTGGACTAAACTCTGCCTATAACAGTAGCAATTCATGACAACTTACGAATTGCACTGCGCCCGTCACATTGAGACATAGTTGTTAAGTCTCATTGTGCCTGTAATTTCACAAAGAGGAAAAGGGCATTTATTTGAATCTTTGTGTATAATAGATGAATCGACTTATTTGGGTGTTAAGTGTATTTCTTGCTTTTTACCTCAATAGGCGAAAATGTAGCGTTGTCTAGTATATCTCTGAAGACAACCACCCATCGCTGCATCAGCACCTCAGTGTAATGTTCCGCCATCTCTTGCAGCAGCAATGGAAGTGGATCAGTGGGGAGACCATAGCATCTGCAAGTATATACTACATAGATCAAAATAATATATTTATAATATGTATATATCAACGGGTTTTATAAATGTTCCGGCCTTCATTTTATCAAACTTAAGATTAGTGTCACTGGCATAACACTATAATTACTGATATGCGCTAGCTTTTGACCATTAGCAGCCTATATTTGAAATGACGAACAAAAGCAAGAACAATACCATTCAAATCACAACCCAGATAGTAGATATGCACTGCTTTTATTAGAACACGATGTCGACTATGCAAGTTGTATTTTTTATTAATAAATTAATACTTTAGCCAAATTATGCAATTAAAAGTCCATAAAATGGTAACTTACACTCACTTACAAAGTCAAAATTCTCTGGGTAAAAATTCAGCTGTGAAATGAGCTTTAACTTTCTCGAACAGTGTAAGGTGAATGTCAAAATTCCGGATTGATATCCGAATAACAGAACCCGTTGAAGATGAAGATGAAAAAAAAATTAAACGGTTTTCTTCTTCTTCTTCTTTAGATGGCTTTTAAACGCTGCTTGACGTTTTTCTGCCAGTGTCAGAGTGTGGCCAATGTACGGTTTAAATGAAGAATGCCCGGTATATAATTATATTTAAATAAAGCAAAAATATATAGGTTAAGAATAATAATTACAATTTAAGAATAATAATTACATCTATAAACGAATATTATTAGACTTAATAAAATTACATAAAATAAATATAAAAGGTGTACAGACATATGAGAGAAGACACTTGAAACTAACAGGTCTAGGGATATCAGGACTTAAAACATCGTACAAAGAATATGACAACTTAGGACAGCAAAAGAAAATATGATCTAGAGTTCCATCTTCAAGGCCACATTCACAAAGAGAATGGTCCCTGACCCTAATTTTTGCAAGAAAAACTGGTGAGCATACATGTCCTAGACGCGATCTAATTATTGTAGAGGTTGCAATTTTACTAGACTTTTTATGTTTAAAAAACCATGGCTGAACGGGAATATCAGGTTGAATGTCACCATAATATCTACCCTTAATCATTCTTGTCCTATTCCAAATGTCAGACCATTTTTCTCTAAGATTTTTTTCCGCTATAGTACGTAGGTCTCTGGAAAATCCTTTTGAATACGTGTCCAAGCCTATTTCAACGGCTTGCTTAGCATAATAATCTACACTTTCGTTACCCTCAATACCACAATGACCTGGAATCCAGGCAAGAGCTACCTCTATCCCAGAAGAGTGGCATCTATAAAGAATTTCTCTAATTTTTAGGTTAGTGTTAGGTGGTCTTTAGACCGAAATGGGTATTTATTAATGTCTTGCAAACAACTTAGAGAATCTGAAAATATTATAGATTTATTTAATTTACGGGATTCTACATATTTGACGGTTTCTAATAAGGCAACTGATTCACCAGAATATACAGATGAATAAGGAGGACATTTATGACTCAGAACTATCCTGAATTTAGGGATCCAAACTGCACAGCCAATCGATCCGTTATCTGTTAATTTTGATGCATCGGTGAAGATAGCCATCCAATTTGGCCATTGACGATTCAAAGTATCATGAAAATTTTTATCAGCGCCAGGGGAATCTTTGTCAATACCAAAATGTAAAAGAATATTTGGTCTATATATTAAACAATCATAGGGAACACTAAAAAGTCTTTTCACATTTATTTCTTATATAATCAATGTGCACAGAACCTGATAACTTAGAGTCTAAAATAAGACCTAAAAATTTTGCTTGATTACTTACATCAAGACAATAGTCACTAACATAAATTTGAACATCAGGGATTAATTTCTTCCGAAAAAAAATTACCACCTTACTTTTATCTGAGGCTAATGTTCCATGATTCGTAGTCCATGATTTTTTAACCATTCATAGAGATATATAAGAGCTGTATTAAGACGCGATACCAAATCCGACATAGATTTAGAAGCATAATATAGGGCTATATCATCAGCATATTCTAGTATTTCACAAAATGAATCTACACTTTGATGTCGGTCATAAGTGTACAAACTATATAATAAAGGGCTCAAAACCGACCCTTGGGGTAGGCCCTTCCAATTCCAATATCCATTCCAACCTATTTTTAAGCAGGTTTTCGAAGATTTTTCACATCACTGATGATAATGCGATCGGTCTATATGAGATAGGACTTAATGGGTCCACGGTTTAAATCGCATATATTTATCATTATTTGACAGGACAAAAATCCTGACGTTTCAAACACTTTACAGTGATCGTGGTCACATGTGTGTATTTGGAACGATGATAAATATACGCGATTTAAATCGTTTGAAGTTGTTTAATTACTGTATTACCGCGATTATTACACAATCGCGAAACCTAAGACAACATTATAATATATTACTTGATAGTATTGATGAAGAGGACGATCTGATGCTTGATGCTCAGCATGAGCGTCGGGTCGGTTATCAACGAGGTGTTGGTCCGCAGTGTGGACGCCACCTTCGTCACCGACATGCTCCACGTATCCAGCAGCCAATCCTGGGAGAATATATCTGTTAGAAATATTATTTACAAATGGTAACATCAAATAGACAACCTAATGACATTTATTGTTGTAATAATGCGATTATATTACTCTCTAGAATAATTCATGTAATTTATGATCTAGAGATAACTATAGCTATAAGCTACGAATAAATAATGTAAAGAAGTATAACTCTGATGCAGTGACCGCTTTGATTTCGGACTCATCAAGTTCACAAGTAACAAAACACGCACTATTTTCCAAATTCAATTTGATTGGTTAATTGATTTGGCGCTTAGAAATGATCGCATCTGATTGGTTGCGTCAAGGTGATGTTGTCACCGCCGTCATTGCCTAAGGCCAAACCGCACTACTGCGGCACAGCATTGCAGCGAAGCGGCGCGGCTCGAGAAATATTAATTTGTATGGATTTATTAATGGCGTAAACCGCACTATAGTGATGCGGCTTCGGAGAGGCACGGCACAGCGCTACAAAGATGTCTACGAAGACAACTCTGCGACACAGCTGCACCGCGCCGCCGCGCCACTACCGCAAGTGCTTACCTTGCGGCACCACCTGAGAGACGCGGTTTAGTAAATTATCCAGTCATTTCACGGTCCACCCACGTTTCAACAATTCAAAAGATTATTTGTAATTTTGAAATTCATAAGACCTTATTTTACGTTCAAACATTTGTGTGAAATCGATTATTATCTCTGAAGAGTCGTGGAAAACAGTTTTTTTTTCAAACGAGAATTATGTTTCATTCACCCAAACAGAACACTTTTTAATTTTTCAGCTCTATTTGCCTTTTTGCAAAACACCACGATTATTTCACCTTCGACGATTTCATCCACTTGGAATATTTGCCATTAGTTGAAAGAACCGTCCTGCTACGCTGCATTGCTATAGTGAACGAAAAAGGCGCGATTTTTTTTTAATTTATTATCCAAAAAATTATAATAACATGATGATTTCTGTTAGTGATGTCGTAAAACATATGTTAGGTTTGTCTAGACATTGAACTCTTGTTAAAAATAGGTATATATTATCACACTATATCTTACACAATGTGTTACGTACACAGCCAAATAGTGAACAAAATAGCAAAACTAAACAAAGCAGTAAAAAGATAGATTTTATATAGACCTAGATTTTAGAGTCAAACATGACTTTTGCTCACACAAATAGCTGTTACAGACCCACCAACTTATCTGTTCAGGTGCAGAAAAAAGAACTACAACATTCCTTCAAATTGTGACAGTTTGTAGTTGATTTCCATGACCAGTAGCGCCCTCGAAAACTGCACAGTGAAGTTGGTGGTACTATATCTCAGGCGCTCAATGAGTTATTTTATTGTATGTGCAGTAAGCAGCTACCCACTGAGCATACAACTAAAACGAACCAGGGCCCCCTACTCTAATTCGTCGAAGTATCGAACTTCGGGTCCGAAAGAAAGGTACAGACCCACCAACTTATCTGTTCAGGTGGCAGAAAAAAGAACTACAACATTCCTTCAAATTGTGACAGTTTGTAGTTGATTTCCTTGACATCAGCAGCGCCCTCGCTAACTGCACAGTTAAGTTGGTGGTACTATATCCGCAAAACACGTATTGGCTTACTTATGTTTAACCTGGTTCGTAGCATAGACTTGCAAGCATTTACCTGTGCAGATTTTGAGTATTCTTTTTTTGATTGCATTCGTATAGTTTGTACATTTTCCAAATATGAAATAATATAAATATAATTTATTCGTTTGCCTATAATTCGAGTTCTAAATATGCAGAAAGAACACACTTACTAATGAGGATATAACTCTCAGACTCTTACCTTGTGAAAATGTTCTTTAACTTCTCTATTTTAAGACTTAAAATTGATTGAGGCATACCAGCGTTTTCAGAGTATTATGGGAGATTCCATAGCGGACAAGTGTCCTTTGTGTGGAAAGTTGCAGTCCACCATTGACTATATCAAGCAACAAACTTCGTAACGCATATTAAATTTTCGTTGTGTAAAGTGACGCCCGAAACACGAAAAACGAAACTTTGTCGTATTGTAGTAGCGGCCCAGTTGTGTGACGGCTGTTTGACGTGCAGTGAAATTGAATTTGTTTGCGCTTACGCCCTAAAAATGATGTTCCATTTTATATAGCTAGATAGATAGATAAGATAGATAATTTATTGCCATAAAAGATTTATAAGTAAATACAATCGTTAACTTAGATTCTAGAATAATTAAAATTCTTATTGGGTAATAGCTTGACAGCGAGCCCCAAACTAAGCACTAAGCCTGTATCTTGGGGATCGAGTGCGGTTTTCAAAAAGTTCGTTGTGTTGTTCATGACAAAATAAAAGTAGATACAGTGGCAATGTAAAATTAAGTTTACATGAAAGTACAATGCGTTTCAATACCATAGTTAAATAATATTTTTTAATCATTAAATTACACTGCAATAACATAATAATGTGCCCGTTATCTTAAAGTAAGTGAAAAAAAAAATTTCTTTGAAGCGGTTTACACGAAATAATTTTAATTTGCTAACGACTTATAATGTAGATGTAAAGTGTGGATGATGATGTGTGTATGTGTGTAAGAGAGTGTGTATGAGAGAGTGAGAGGATGTGCGCGTATATGCCTGAAGTGATAGGACTCATATAATTATACTCGTTCCCTCGTCTACTCGTTGGTTTCATACGTACTTTGCGTGTGCAATATATTGAATGAGTGTGCCGAGCAGTAGCGGTTTCAGATTAATTCTTCTGTGTCTTTTTGAGAGAGTTTGAGCAGCCAATCCTTAACAGTTCTTTTGCAAGCATTGACTGAGAGATTTTTAATATCACACTTTTTAGCGACTTTGTTGTACGTATGGGGGTGTGAAAAAGAAGGGCAGCGTTTTGCTAATAAGGATGTAACAAATGGTTTTGGAATTCTAAAAGCACGTCTTGTCATGATTTTTTCATTGTCTAAGTGAATTTTTAGATCAATGTGAGTTTTTATGGTAGCCCTGAAAATAAAGAGCTGGCGAACACGTAAAACTTGAAATTCATTGTAAAGAGCATCTGTTGGAAAACGGAAGGGCTTCCGTAGCGTGACTTTTATAAGCGCACGTTGTGCTCTCTCGATTTTCATAAAATGAGTTATACCAGCAGCACCCCACACCGTTACACAGTACTGGATAATAGACTGACATAAGGCAAAATACACTTGACGTAGCAGCGGAACCGGAGCACAGTCGCGAAGGTTTTTCATAACATGGATAAGTTTACGTGTTTTTGATGACAAATCTGCTATATGATGTTTGTAGGATAAATTTTCATCCATTGCCACACCTAGATATTTTATGACAGGAACTCGATCTATGAACTTACAAGTGCACGTAGTATGATATAAGCTTCTATCATCCTTTGAACAGTGATGGATTTTCAGGACAAATTCAGGTGGTGGCATAGAGATGATGGTCTTTGAAAAAGCAATATATTTAGTTTTTTTCAAGTTTAGTGTAAGTAAATTCCTGTCCAGAGCTTTGGCAATTTCGGAAAGACTGTTTTCTGCAATATTGTACACTAGGTCCCACGCTTCACCATTAATCAAGATCGCAGTGTCGTCAGCATATGCTATTATTTCAGTATTGTTCAGCTATAAAATTATGTTACACAATATTTTTTTAGAATGTATTTAATATTTTTTTCTGTGATTTTATCTTTAATTGTACACGGCAGATTATTAATGAGGTGAGAAATGATGAATTGAGAGGTTCTTTTGCCGTATACGTTATTGTCTCTATGTACAAGTAGTTTTCTATTTTTATGCTTCTGGTGAATAGAATAGGAGATGGATTTCTGTTCGGAAGTATTAATGTTCGAGAAGTATATTTAATTGAACTTTTTTACGTTTTGTACGTTACATATACTTCGCTTACATATACTTCGCTACTTGGACGAACGCAGTACTGATAATTCGCTGCAGCACTGCTCTGCACCTCCGTAAATGCATTAGGTAGTGATGGTCGCTCAGAAACCACGTTGCGTCGCACCTCTGTAGTGCGGTCCCAGCTTTAGAGGCGCGTGGATGGCGTTATGCCACAATATGTTAGCTTGTTTACGTATTCAGTTTCTATTAATTTTTTTTTCAATAAAATTGATTTATGGTTTTTCATGCAATTTAATTCAGTAGATTGGAATACTACTAAAATACTTTCTTGAAAATAATATTCTATAATTTAAAAGTCGGTATATATAATGCGCTAAAAGAGTAGAAATGTATTTCAAGTTAACTTTTTAGTCAAGTTGATATTGATCTGGATATAATTTAGAATGAAATTTGAATTAAAAAAAAATCTTATTGCGTGTATTACATTAATCAGTACATCAAGTTTTTTTTTGCGGTATGTATTTTAACAAAATGCTGCAATCTATAATAAATAGTTTTAGCTACTACAACCAAAGCTTTTAGTCAACCTAGCTGTCATTGCAGGCTTGCAGGCAGTGTAAACACCCCAGCCCTCTACCAGTTGGCAGCGTGCCCAGCATGCTCAGATCAATTATTCTACTATTCCATTGTACCAAATGAAGTAGATGGATTATATTTACCTATTGGAACTAACAATACCGCAGCCATAGGTGTGACAACAATTAATGTGAAAGTTGATGTCGTATTTATCCGTTATAATTTTATATTTTGGCTACAAATAATAAAATAGTTATCTAGAAACAGATCTTTAGCATGACAGTTATAAGACCTAAGATCAATTTATTTGTAATTTTTATGTCGTTTGTATCCCCAAAATGAAATCAATACTGAAAAATACGACATCAATTGACACTTTGACAGTTGTCTGACCTAAGCCCTACTTCTAAGATATTTTTATGTCATTAGTAGCACAAATAGTAAATTAGAATTGAGGACCTTTTTCAAAGTATTTTTATAACATTTCTAGCACATGTTTGACATAAAAAATTAAGAATACAAAAAAGAATTGGGAATTGTTTTCATATAAAATGTTCTAAGACTAACAATGTTCCAAAGTTATTTTTGATTTAATGTAAAATTCATGTTACATAAAACTATCCAGGGTAGTCAAGTATGGGTCTCGAAAATATTGTTCTTTACTCGTTTATAAAACGTTTTCCTGTTTTTTTCATATCCGTATAGCTTCTCAACCATTTTATTTTAAACTATGGTATTTTTGCAGAATTAAACAACGCAGAATAACATTTATAAATTCAGTTGAAAATTTCCGCGGTACAACTGCATGACTCGAGACCACGCGGCGAACTGACAGGGCCGCGCGGTACACTTTTTAAGCCACGCCCGCTGCGGTATAGTTTGCGTTATGTTGTTTTTGAGCTTGAATTACATTTCTTTTCATTATTATTCGTAGGCTATAAGTGTATTTTTACTAAACATGTGTACCATATGGAAGATACTGCCTTTTATAACACATAATATAAAAATTTGTACCTTGCGCTTTCAATAAAGATATTATTATTTATGTTTTGTCCATGGAAAACCTCTATCTATGAATCTTTTCATTTTAATAAATTCAAATTATTTGTTGTCAGTTACTACAGAAATACGTTGTTTTATTAATATCTATAATAAGTCTAAATAATTTATTAAATTTTGAAGTTTATGCCCTTATAAAGGTCAATAACAAAATGTAATTTAGAAAGATTACATTTCACTGCCACATTCAGCAAAAAAACTGGTTATAGAGCCACTGCGAGAAGAACGGGCACTAAACACATTGTCATTCTTTTGAAATATAAAATTTAACAATGTGTTAAAATATATAATAATAATAACAATATTTATTTTTATATAACGTAGGTAGATTTTTCTATAGATTTGCACAGGCGAATTTATCATGGATCTTTGTCGACTAAATAATCAGGTTTATAAGGCAATAATAACGGGTCTATTCACTCATAAATGAATATCAAAATGATAATATACTTTCGTCACCCATTTTCTAAAAGGAGATAGAATAAAACTAAAACTTAGGCAAAAGTGCTTTTCTGCTCTTGGGAACCAACGAACTTTCCGTAGGTTGGCTCCTTCTCATAGAGAAATAAACATATCCATGGATGTTTCTCTCTGTTTCTGGGTAGAAAATTGAGCGAGAGAGAGATATATTTATAATAATACATTGGTTTTCATTTTAAACTAATCTCAATAGCCAGCACGATGAACTTAGAAAATAAGTATTAAAAGCCGAAAATATAGCACAACGTATTTTTCTGACAGTACCGAATTAAATGTGGTACATAAAATTTTGGAAAATAAGACAGCAATATGATGAAATTTTGATTATACTGTTTTATTTTGCGAAATTTATATATCATTTAGTATTATTATGTTCAATAAAAACAATGATAGATTTTTATAAGCATGACGATGCAATTTTTTTATTTTTTAGATTATCAGGACGATACAAGCCGTTTAAAATAAAACCGGCCAAATGCGAGTTGAACTAGCACGACTACTGTATGAACAGACTGTACCAAAAATCGTATATTATATAATTAGATCTCTAGATATAGAGATTTTGATCTCTAGCGGGACTCTGACTCTCAATTCGCCAGTTTTGACTATTTGTTATTATACTTTACATATTAGATCATTCATTACACCATGTTTTGACGCTTTTATGTGTTACCGTTTTTATGATAAAGCAAATTATATGAAAGAGAACACGTTTCCAATCCGAATAAGAACTCCGGGACCAGAGTTCTAAAGTCTTATTCGTTATGTAGTATCACTTGCTACAATGCACTTCACGTCGAAACATCACATAGTATACAAACATGCTTCGAACTAGAATGTCTGACACTGCAGTGGTAATCAGCAAGACGGACTCATCCTAAGATACCTATCACCAAGTAAACGGAGCCAAAGGTTCCTTTAAAAGTCGAACAGACGGACAGGGGAGGCTTAATAATAGATACCAGTTTTATCTTACAAGCCCTAAAAGGAAGGATTTTTTGTTATTGCTGATAGGTAGCCTTTAACTACAATCTCACCTGATGGTAAGTGATGACTTGGTCAAAGGTGTTAACAGGCTTAAACTAGAATTACTGGCCCTCAAGGACAGCTGCCGGAACATACCGTTAGGTGCTTGGCGACAGATTTTTTAATTGAGGGTGATCATTCGCAAATCGCCTTTCGCGACGGGATTCGAACCATGGACATGCTGCGCGGCAGTCCATAGCCAATGCCACTGAGCCATTACTGCTTCGAAACTAAGTCAATAAGTACCTTAGAGACAAGTCCTGCGCCGGCGCTCAAGAGATGCTCCTCCAGTATGAAGAATCCGAGCACAGCGTTCAAGTAGTTCCGAACGCCCTGGGTGGAGTCGTGGAGGTTAGCCGATGCCGGTATCAGGACCAGACGCGCCTGTTGGTTGCGTTGCGCTCTGAAAGTACATAAATACATTAACTGGTATACAAGCGTATACTATAGAACATGAGCCATCATTGTTGTAACTATTGACATAATATTTTGTATGGTTCTGGGAATGTATACGTACCATGTTCTGACAAATATATAATTGTGATTCTCCTTACGAATCAACGAACGAAGTTCTAAAAATAAAAAGCATGAACAGACCTTGCTAAAATGTTAAGGTATTAAAATGTATAGGTATTGATTGTTTCAGGGCGATTGTAAAATATTCAGGACATTTTCAGTGGTGATACTGATGATGATAATATCTTTGACAACAATTTCACCTGATGGTAAGTGATGATGCGGTTAACTGGCTGTCAAGGACAGTGCTAGAACACACCGTTAGGTGCATGTACAGATTTTCTAGTTGAGGATGGTAGCTAGGCGTAAATTTTAACTATAAGTGTATCAGCCGGATAGTCCACTGCTGAACACACCCTCCCTCTATATAGGGGAGGTTTGCCATAATCCTCACGCTTGGCAGGCGGCTTGGCAATCCCAGTATGAGACATCAGTGCCTCAGAAAGTTTTGCTCCCACCTTCTAGCGAGTTACCCTTGGTCGCCTCTTACGACACCCACGGGTAAAGATGGGGGGGTGACATTCTAGTCCGGCACCCCACGGGGAACATACTCGTATACTTAGGTTATATTGGGCCCCAGATGTCTGCTTATCAAATCAAAATTTTAAAAATCATGAATACAATACTAAAATTTTGCTTCATCAAGTTTTGTGTCTACATACTAAATCTCTTAAAATCTTCAAATCCAACTTTACTCTTTACTAAGGTTTCCGGCCGCGGCTCCGTTCCGGGTATATCTGTTATCGCGCAAAACCATTAACCTCTTTTTGCGCAGTTGGATAAAAACTATCCTGTGTCCTTCCACGGGTCTCAAACTATTTCCATATCAAATGTCATCCAAAGCGGTCCAGTAGTTTCAGAGCCTATTCAATGCAAACAAACAATTAAATCTTTCCTCTTTAGTATATTAGTTTAGATTAATTACTATGAAGCAAATATGTAATACAGCTCCTTTTCGTTTTTAAAAAGCAATTTACATACGAATTGATAAAAAAAATCGCTCGTCTTCTCGTAGTTCTGTTTCGCTCGTTCGCATGAATAACGAGGTCTCTCCGTCCTACTCTTTTAGTCTGACCACTATCGGTCTGGTAGGCCATCTGTCCTTGAGAGCCAGTAAATGTAAGTAGACCAATAGGTCTATTTACACCTTCGACCACATCAACACTTACCAACAAAAATCGTGGCAGATAAGTTTTTTTTTATACGACAAGCTTTGGTCGACAATCTCAACTGACGGAAACTGATAGTGTTGTCGAAAATGCAGCATGCTTTTCTAGAACGATCATTCTATTTTGCATGGTGGTAGGGCATTTTGGTAATGCCCGCCTGGCTAGCTACCATCAAGTAGAAAATCTGTCATCAAGCTCCTAACGGTGTGTTCCAGCCGCTGTCCTTGATTAAGTAATCCTAGGTTAGCCTGAACAACATCTTTGAAAACATGATCCCTTACCATCAGGTGACATAGTAGTCAAAGGCTAATCTATTAGGCATAAGAAAAATCTAGCTTTGAAGAGACCCAGAGAGAGAGTCTAAGAGAGAAGAGAAGAGTCCCAGGTGCATTTGAAAACAGTTCATATGTACCTGTAATACTGTATGAAGTCATTCTTGGCTCCCAAAACGCTGTGGATGTGCAAGCAACGGTGCAAAGGGCTGAAGTCCACCAACTCGTGAGGACATTGGGGACCGGAATTCTCTTTGGCTGTGATACCCAAAGATGCTTTGTCTGCAACAATGCAAAAGATATAACTAAAAAACTTACTTCTTGATTTTAAGAATACATACTTACATATCTCCAGTTTCTTATAAACAATATGATCATTAATAATAACAAATATTTTAAAAGTATTTTAAGATATCATCAAATTAATTATTTAACAAAACAAAATATTTATAAAAATTATATATATCTAGTGACAATTCCGCCTAATTTCCTGTTAAGCCGACGTGACGTCACAAACGCCACGCAGCCAAACCGGAAGAGTATTCGACGCGTTTCGCTTCTAAACGAAGCATCCTCGGGAGGTCACTAGATATATATAATTTTTTAAAAGATTTTTTAAGTGTTTTATTAAATGATTAATTTGATGTTTTCTTAAAATACTTTTCAAATATTTGTTATTATTAAATATGGATTTCCGCCAAGTAGCGCCTGAATCTATTCAATATGGTAATTGTTTATAAGAAACTGTAGATATGTGACCTTCTTTAGTGGAGTGGCGAAAGCGACGCTTTGGACTCATACAAGGGTTGGGCGATCATAGGGTCTTTTTTTTTATTGTTGATAGATAAGCCTTTGACCACAATCTCACCTGATGGTAAGTGATGATGTGGTCGAAGTTGTTATCAGGCTTAACCTAGAATTATTGGCTCTCAAGTACAGCAGCCGGAACATACCGTTAAGTTCTTGGCGACAGATTTTCTACTCGAGGGCATTTTGTGAATGCCAAGCGGGCATTCACAAAATGCCCTTCCACCATGCGGTGACGCTAAAGCCCGCGGCGGGATTCAAACCATGGACCTGCTGCGCGGCAGTCCATAACCAATCCCACTGAGCCATCACTGCTACTGAGTTGTTGTGTTTGTGTGGCAAAGAAATTCTCAGTCTTATGAGTCTAGAAATCTTCTCGGTAGATGGCAATACGGACGCTTCCTATTGCATAAAACCAAAACATTGTAACATTTATTATAATATCTCGTTCTTACGTAATATCTCGGTTGTAATTATTTTTGTTCCGAAATAATAGAAGATTGTGATACAAGCGAACTAAGTTGCTCATTATACACGAGGCTGTGTTGCAGCCCGAGCCGTAGAGGGCGTAATTCAGCCGAGTGTATAATGAGCAAGTTGCTCACGATCATACGCACGTTTTCAACACCCTTGCGAGGAAAAAAAATATATATTGCACAAATGCGATACAAACAACTTTAACAACTTAATTGAAAATGCTCTGTTTACTCGCATAATATATAATTTGCAGTCAGGTACTAACTTAACTTTGTAGGGATAATTCTATTACGTACTAGTGTATAATATTATTATGCACGAAGGTGTTATAGTTCGGTTTATGGCCCTATGAACGATATAAGAAAGATCACTTTACGAGCAAGGGTGTTCAAAAGATTATTATTACATTGGAATCCGTTTATAATGACGTCACAGGGAAATAATAAATACGTCATAGTAAGCGGACATCATACAAAGCATTTTATAGTTATTTTTTTTTAATTGAGATTCGCGAATGGCCAACCCCTGATTTCCTTTCTATGAGTTGGATTCTCCATTTTCTAATCTGCATATTATTGCACCTTTCTCTTCAATCGCAAATGCTTTACGACGAGGTTATTATGTCATCGTTTTCGGTCTTCGCTTTGCTCATGGTTTAACCCATTGGCATCTGCGATAATGATAACAATAGAATTTCATTCATAACTAGGACATAATGGTCCTGACGATGCCAACTTATTAATCCTAGATCCCTTTCTACCTCAGGTTTCAATAATAGTACCATATAACAACTTTGCAGCCTTGCATAACAAATAACTATTACCTTTCTTAGTTTTGATAATGGTTGCTAAGTTTCTGCCCAGCATATCTTGCGTTTGCTTCAACGCCATGGCACCAACCTGTCGAAAAATGTATCCAACACTATTAAATAAGCAATATTTTTAACATTATCCAGGTGAATTTTTCATGTGGGTGTGAATGACCTAATCCTATACTAATGGGAATAGCAAAATATATTCAATAGAAATGTCTTATGACGGATTTGATAAAAAAAAATCTAACTCGATAATTACCCCCTTATTCACATACATCTTGTAAATATCAATTTAATATCAGTGCTTTAATTTTCATACCCTTTACAAAATTACAAATATACGATAGGAAAAATTTAAGTCATGTGCGGGATTCGAACCCGCGTCCATCCACCCCTTGAGCCGGGGTATGCTCAACCGCGTCCATCCAGGACGCGGGTTCGAATCCCGCACATGACTTAAATTTTTCCTATCGTATATTTGTGATTTTGTAATGTAATCCGCATAGCAGGCGTTATTGCAAACCTAACAATATTTAAAATATTCATACTCTTTTTCTTATTTTGTCATGAACTCTGAGACTGGTGTTACTCACAATTATTATATCACTATAGGGGGTTCAATAAAAAAAATCCCTTTACCTGAGAAATTTACAAAAAAATATACAAAATGTAATACAGGCTATTGATATTGGGACTAATAAATATTCAACTCTGAGAAGAATGAAGAATTGGAAATTTACCCGGCGTTAGGTCTTTCAGAGCAAATCTCGTCTTGGCCGGTACCACAGCTCAAAGCAGTAGTATGCCATTACTTCTGTATTTAGGCGTGAAGGGCGATATAGTAAGTTAAATTAATTTGGGCAAACGAGACATAAGAACTAATTGTAGTAGAGACGAGCGCCGTGCAGTCAAGCAGAACGAGGATGGTGACACTGCCAATGTAATGGACCCTTACCATCAGGCGGTTGTTACATCATTTCACAACATAAGAGCTATGTATGTTACAGTTCCCAGCTTAAGAATATAGGTAAGTACTGATCCTTATCCTCCTGTGGGATGTCACATAAGGCTAATATTATTATAAGTATTTAACGGGACTTAATCTCCAGCGGATTTCCAACTTTGACCAACCGCTCGTAACCACAACCAATGCAACTTGGTCGTAACGTCGAGGTTAATATATAATAAACTTTTTTTGTATCGCAATGAAGTCCCGTTAAGGGTGAACACGCCGGTCAGTTCTCCATACAAACGTCGTAGGGTGATCACTCCCTTATTTGAGGAGTTAGGTCCAAAACAAAGCATGATATCGATTGAACTCGTCATTATCTAGGTTTGTATCGTAACGAAATTTTAAAATTATTATTAAGATCAGAGTTATAAGCCTCCAAACATTGTCATATAAAGTGTTCAAGGCTCATAACTTTCAACTTTGAAGTTCAATCGATATTATGCTTAATTCTGGACCTAAAATCTCAAATAAGGGAGTGATCACCCTACGGCGTTCGTATGGAGAACTGACCGGCCAGTTCAACCTTAAATACTTATAACTATGTGTTCAAGTCGCGAAAGTCATAAAGTTACGAGAGTAATAGAAACAATGCGAAGAACAAGTTGTATCCCAATACAAACTGCAGATACACAATATATACAAAACAAAGATTTTTAACATCTTATGGTTGGCGGACACTGATCTCCCGGCATCCTATCAACATTACCTCAACTCAAGCTGTTCTGTATTATTTGTATGGAACTCCATACTGCAACGCATACTAATTAACGCCGTATCGGCGAGTAGACGATGCGACGTTGATATGTGTGCACTATCATTAATCGAAAGGTGGTAGTACCAACAAGATCATTCCCAAGGAAGCAAAACAAGAGCTGTCTAATATTTGTGGTGTTAGAAAAAACATATTGTACCAACACCACATGAGTGAGATAAAGGAAGATGATGATCAAGTAACTAATCACTGATATATTAAATAACCAATTTATATCACTAACCTGTGGGCTAAGCTTCCTAATGTTCTCAAGGAAGTCCCTCAAGTCAGCCATTGATGCGTCCCTTATAGCTTGCCGCAGCCGCGGTATGTCTGCTGATATAGTAGCGCACCACTTGTAAGGCCCTACTCTTGGGAGGAGGACGTGTTCCAGTTGTTCAAGGGTCTTTAGCGCTGGGTAGTATCTGAGAAAATATATGTTCTAAATACATTTTCTGTCTTATATTTTGCAGAGCAAAACCTGAAATTACTTGATTGCAATTATCATGATTAATGACTTGAAGTTTGGAGATAAAGCTGACCAAAGGCACCTATAAAGTTAGTTGAAAGTCGCATTAAAACAGACCCGAATGAATCAGTGGTTATTAGCTACAAAACCGTTCATTTAGTATGTCCACAAAGGACAACTGCAGACAGTAAGGGGCCCAACTAGTGAGCTGGCCACACCCGAAAGGCTGTCCGGCCATCTCGCGCAAAATCCCGGGAATATGAATTCAGTGTTGGCGACTAGAAGAGTGGAACCTATGGACAATTTTGGGGGGGCTCGGGCGTCCCAATGGTATAAGACCATCATAACACCATAAAAACTAGCTACCCTTTGATGCAGCAGCAGCATCTTGCCTGTGTCTCTGAGAAAGGAGCTGTAATAGAGGTAACGCCTCGTTTCACTGCCACCTTTCTACCTTATCTCACATAATAATATGAACAAGTCAAGAGATAACATAAATGGGTTCACAGCTGCTACACGTCCTCTCCATCAAAGTGCACCAAGATGTGCGGATGACGCGTCATATTTACTCGCGATGACATCTGCTTTACGGTGTCTCTATAATCTTGAAGACTACAGTTCCGCATGCTTTAGATATTGGTAGGAATTGGTGTAGAGAAAATTCTTTATGCTGCTGTATATCCATCGCACACCGGTAACCAGGAGATTCCCGATCTAATGAACTGTTATTATGTATATTGTTACTGGGAGATTTTAATGCTCACCATCGTCATCATCTCTACACACGCTGGGAAAGAGACGCATAAGTTAGCCTTGACGTTTAACTTCATCCAGCGTTTTAGTGAGGCAACAAGGGTACCTGATATCGCTGCCATACAGCCTATTGCTCCAGCATTCTGATGACAACAGATGAAGATCGCTACTCAGTGGCAGTTTCATCACCGTTGGATACAAGCCTACAGATTGAGATCTCTTTTTGCATTTTATCCTTCGCAGGCCCTTTGCTTCTCTTCATGTGATATTTCTACATGGGCAAATGCTGTGCAGCACCAAACAATGGATTAATTTTTCCATTTTGTGATGCCCTACAGACAAGCAAACATATTCCTTGGTTTAGTGTTGATTATGGATGCGCTGATGCACTGAAACTTGAAGCTTACTAAGCCTGGGCCGATCCTCAAACCCACAGAACTAAAGTTATATGTAACAACTGTGTAACTCTTACACCCAAACTCATTTTGGGTTGTGCATCAAGTCCAGGGCTACATTTGCTGCAAAAAACCTGGGTGTCCATTGTTAAGTGCGGCGGTATTTCACATCGGGACAGCTTCATAACCTGTATGAACCTTAAGTCGGGTATTGCCTAGAATAGTGCAGCCACATAGAGGAGGGTTTGGCTAAATACCAGCTTAAAAAAAGCCTTAGACTCCAGATAATCAGACAAAGAAGCTCACTGGTGACAATGTGTTAGTAGTGGCTAGACTCCGAAGCCTTGAACTTAGACGTCAAAAGTTGCTAGTTAATATGTATTTTACAGGCTCCATTTTGGAGGATGTACAATTGACCTACACAACTTTCTTTTTTCACAAATCTCCTTTCTTTCATTGGGTAACAAAACGCACAAGTACACAGCATCTATATCTGTATATATCTGCTATATTCCAAAAATATGCATGATTTTTTTAAATCCAGCTTCATAATGCATATGGCTGAAGTATGGAACATCCTATCAGCAGCATCTCTGAATTCCTGATAGATATAATTGTGGAGTCTTCAGGTATAGTGTGAATAGGTATCTTCTAGGCGAGCATGTTCCACCGTCTACCGCATCATCGCTTTCCAACAGGTGAGACTTATGTCAAATGCTCACTTATAAAATTTTGAAAAGTGAGAATACGGTTACTTCGCTTCATTCTTTCATAGACTCAACTTGTGAACTTAGTTAAGATTTTTAAAATGAAACAAACCTCTTTGCCTCAACCTGTGACTTCAATTTTGAATAAGTGGTGAGCAGTGGCAAACAAAGTTCCATCTTCTCAATAGTAGCTGCAATGTTTAACTCAACACGGCGGGCCCTGATCAGTTCTTCTGCTTTCAAACAAAGACCTGTAAAGACAACATAATTGGGTCACCATTAGATATTTTTATAAAAAATACTATATGAGATTGGGATGGCTAATTTGTAAGGCTAATTGTAGGGTAGTTGGTGGGAAAATTTTACAAAAGATCTCATAGGGCCAACTCTCATATTATTAACAACTTACTATGAGAATGCTAAATTTTTTACCTCCACATCAATTAAGCAAGCTTACAAACGGTAATGGAATCGCTTGTCGTTTTGATGGCTTTTCAACAAATTGTTCACTCTTTTCGCGAACTCTGACCACTTAATAAAACGTACAGATGGAAAGTTTCACTACTACACGCACAGCTACGTCTTAGGCCGTGCGCTGCGTTAGGCGTGCGCACGGCGCGGGCGCCCGCGTGGCGTGCTGTTTCATGTAATCTCATAGATCAGCGCTGCGTGCAGCGGGTCGCCCGTCGCACGCGTGCGACGGGTGTCCGTGTGACGGAGCACGCGAGCGGAGATGTTTCTAGGAAATCAGTGAGCGCCGTTGCGTTTACCGTGCCGCACGTTCCGTGCTTGTACATTCTTTTTCATAATTTGATAACAATGAGTATTATTGACACGGAACGTGTCATTTTAGAAGTCCAATGTCGCCCCGTTTTAAGGGATATGTCTAATGACTTATATAAAGTCAATAATATATATATATATAAGGCGATTTATCTGTGTATATCAAGAAATAATCCATGATATCGACGGTACACCCGCGCGATCAAAATTATACTGGCGGCGCTGCGAGAGCCGGGAGACCGTCGCGGGCGTCCGCGACGGGTTAAAGTTATCCGCGACGGAGCACGGCGCGGGTCCCCGCGACGGACACCCGCGCCGTGCGCACGCCTAACGCAGCGCACGGCCTTAGATGTGACAGTAATTGTCAAAGTGACATGAGATGTAACATTTTTCAGTTTGTATTTCAACTTATTTCCTAGTATTTTTTAGAATATTCGCATACCAATTATAAACTCAAAATCGAAATATATAACAATGAGTGTCACATTTAAGACCCATGTCACAGTAGTTTTTAGAATATTTGATATCCAAATATGAAACTAAAATCGAGGAATACAATATCACCTGTCACTTCGACATCTGTCATGTCTGTTCATTAGTCCGTCCGCCCGTTTGCTCGTCTGCGCTCATAGCCGAATCCTAACATGCAATTGCCCAGATTTCATTTTTAATAACTGCCTACGAAAAAACGTAAGAAAAATGGACTTTGGAAGCTTTCCTTCTGAACGGTTCTTTATTCATGTGCTCTGACGTGACAATTAATACAAGGTTTTATTGTTCCAACGACAAATCCGTCATGTTTATGCATATTAATAAAGTTACTTTCTATCAGCAAATTTAAATTGATTTTCAAAATAGTTATTTTACAATAAAAATGGGTTAAATCAATGTGTAAATTACGTACAAATTCATTTCTAAATTATTACGAAAATAAATACAGCAAAATTATTTGATGAGTGAAACTATATAAAGTTTCAGACAGCTGTTATGCAGCATACAATAAAATTTCGTAAAACTATCATAAAACCGTTCCATAAAATCATATTTCGGAACAGTGTGTGGCATAACGCAATATTATAAACATGTATCTCGCTAGCATGTATAGAGTACAGTGTGAAGAAATCATTGTTGTATTGTATATACATACAGATAACTGTCATTAGGCATGATGTTTCTTCAGGAGTAAAAATTTGAGCCACAAGCAAGATTAGGTTTAGGCAATGATGTTGGTTTCCGATACACAGTTTTCTAGTCTGAACTACAGTGTTCTTTCTCTTAGTTGTTATTTTATAGTTTTTTATGGGATAGGATGGCAAACGAGCAGGCGGCTCACCTGGTGGTAAGTGATCACCGTCGCCCAAAAAAAAAAAAAATTTTCGCCTTTACAAACACCTATTTAATTAGAGGAAAATGGTTTATTATACAAATATGGTTTAGGTTTAAAGGTTTGTATATGGTACAGTGTTTGTTCCATATCAGAGAACTAACTGGTAGTCCACTCAAGTAATAATTTCTAAAACTTTCATACTCTTTTGAACATTTTGCTTAAGAAGTTTTTTTTTAGACTGTAGTGTAAAATTCCATTATATACAAGCTACCATTATATGGCATATCAGCAACGGCAGACTTCACTGAGTAATATTTAAGAAGCTAACCTTCAGTGGAGTCTTTGACGTTAGCATCAACATTGGATATCTCAGAGTGCAGCTCTTCAGCATGTGAACGCACATCCAGTAATTCTCGGATGGAGTCAATGAAGCCCTGAAAATAATTATAAAACAAACAGATTTAAAGTAATACCACATTATTTTACACATAAAATGTTACAACTAAAGTAAAGCGATGTTTATTCCTTTTTATATATGTTTGTCATTGTAATTACATATATATTTACAACAATAGAAAACAGGCTTTTTCATACTGAAAATTATTCCAGCTAATGCAGCAAATTTTATTACTTCAATATTTTGTTTGTATTAAATCCCTTTTTGATTAGTTTGATTTACAAAAATGTTAAATTGATTATAGCGATATGGACTTTAACAAATTGAAGATATGCAGGAGCCATATTAAATTTTTTTATGGTATAATGCAATGTCCTGTGTCTGTATGTCCTCATCTGAGGGTAGTTCTATAAAAACCAGTCTGGTGTTGTCAACTCATCCAGTGAGCTTGTGCTGAACGATTATCGGTAAATCGGTGCGTATATAATAGTGGCGACGCGGAAAACTGTGGAAAAGTGGAAATTAGTAGTGTTAAAGTGTGTGGAAATAGTGAAAAAATAAAAAAAATAAGATATGGGTATCAAATTTAATGACTTTGATGTTGCACTTGGGTGCTGGAAAAATTATATAGAAAGGTTCTGTTACTGCCTGGAAGCAAGTGAAATAGTGGAAGATTCGAAAAAAAAGGCGAATTTGCTAGCGGTTTGTGGTCCTGATTTGTATGATTTAATAATTTCCTTGATATCTCCAAAAAAAGTGAATGAGGTTACTTTCACATATTTGGTGGGCATTTTGGACAATCATTTCCATCCTAAGCCAAATGAAATTGTTGAATCCTATAAATTTCATACAAGAGGTCAAGATGAAGGGGAGAAAATGAGAGATTACATTGCTCAATTGAGGAAATTAAGCATACATTGTAATTTCGCCGATCTAAACCGGACATTGAGAGATAGGTTGGTATGTGGTATAAAGGATAAAGACATTCAAAAGAAACTGTTGCAGCAGAACAAATTGACATTTGAACAGGCTTGTGAAATGGCACTGTCACATGAAACAGCTAACATTGATGCTAATCTGATTGTACAACCGGGGCCTAGCAGCAACAGTGCTACACTGATTACACAGGATATGGAAGTGCCTATGGAAGTCAATAAGTTTACTAGCAAGAAAAGGGGGAAAGAAGAAAATTCGTCAGAGTGTTTTCGCTGTGGCAGACAACACAAAGGGGAATGTAGATTTCGGTGGAGTAAGTGCCGCTACTGTGAAAAGACAGGACACATAGAAGCAGCTTGTATGGTGAAAGCAAGGCAAGTAAAACACAATTCCACATGTAATGGATTGTATGAGGTGGGTCTTAATAGTATTAGACAAGATAAGGTAGATCCATTTCAAATTAAAGTGTTCTTGAATGGTAGAGAACTACTGATGGAAGTGGATTCAGGCTGCCCATACACTATAATCAACGAGAACACCGCCAGACTCATATGGAAAGGGAAACTACCTCAGTTGGTAGCTACTGATATCGGGTTGAAGTCATATACAGACGGCAAGTTAAAACTACTGGGACAGGTTCCTGTGGATATAAAATATAAAAATGTCAACAAAATTATGGAAATTTTGATTGCCGAAGGGAGTGGTACAAGTTTGATTGGACGGAACTGGTTTTCTGATCTGGGAATAATAATACAAGGAATCAATAACGTTAAGATAACTTCCAATGAAAAGGAGTGTATAAAACAAGTTATCAACAAGTATAAGGAAGTATTTGAACCAGGATTAGGGAAGTATACAGGGCCCCTGGTGAATATTACACCGAATGAAGGATCGGTTCCAAGGTTTCTCAAAAGTAGACCTGTTGCATTTGCCCGGAGAAAGGAAGTATACAATGAGATTGACCGGTTAGTGGATGAAGGGGTCCTCGAACCGACTACACACTCTGAATGGGCTACACCTATAGTAGTAGTTCCAAAACCGAATGGAAAAGTGCGGCTATGTGGTGATTATCGCTCTACTGTGAATGAGGTAACAAACACTGATACCTACCCATTACCTACACTGAACGAAGCCTTTGTAGAGTTACAGGGAGGTGTAGTATTCTCAAAAATTGATTTGGAGCAAGCGTACACACAAGTGATGGTAGATGACAAGACTGCTAAATTACTGACCCTGAACACCCCAAAAGGATTATACAAGGTGAAACGGTTGGCTTTTGGAGTTAAAGCTTGTCCTGGAATTTTCCAAAGATTAATGAGCTCGTTGCTCGCAGGAATCCAAGGTATAGCGGTCCTGTTAGACGACATAGTAATATGTGGCAGTGATGTTAGGATGCACAATGCACGATTGGAGATGGTGCTGCAGAGATTACAGGAGGCTGGTCTCAGGGTAAACAAAGGAAAATGTGCATTTGCAGTACCGGAAGTGCAATTCCTAGGTTTTGTGATTAATGAAACAGGAATTCATCCCACAGAAGACAAAATAAACACTATTGAGAAGACGCCAGCGCCAAGGAATGTGAAGGAACTTCAGGCATTTTTAGGGCTCTTAAATTTTTATGACAGGTTCTTGCCTCATAAGGCTACCATAGCCGAGCCTTTATATAGACTATTGGAAAAGGGGTCTAAATGGAATTGGACTAAGGAATGCCTAAGAGCTTTTGGAAGATTGAAGGTAATGCTGTCTAGTGAAGATACCTTGGTGCATTACGATAGTGAAAAGGAATTAATTATGTCATGTGATGCATCTGACTACGGCCTCGGAGCGGTATTGGAACATAAGATGGGAGATGGAACAGTAAGACCGATAATGTTTGCTTCGCGAACTATGAATTCTCATGAGCGGAATTACGCACAGATAGACAAAGAAGCAGCGGCGATAATATTTGGTCTGAAAAAATTTCATCAATATATCAGTGGACGGAAGGTCCTCATTAAAACAGACCACAGACCTTTGCTGGGTATATTTGGACCAAGGAAGCCTATTCCAAATATTATATCGCCGAGAATGCTGCGATGGGCACTATTGTTAAATTCTTATGATTATGAAATCCAATATGTGGAAGGTAAGAAGTTAGGGAATGCTGATGCTTTAAGTCGCTGGCCTGCAAGAGAGATTGTGGAAACAGAATCGAACGAGGAGTATTTAGGAGTTCTGTTAATAGAAGAGACTCCTGTAGAACTGGGTTTTACTGCTGTTGAAGTAGCTACACATACGAAGAAGGACAAAACTTTAAGCAAAGTTTTGTACTGGATTAGGAATGGGTGGCCGTCTAAAGTGGATAAAGATTATCAGGTATTTTGGCAGAAGAGGGATGAGCTGTCCGTACATACTAACTGCGTCCTGTGGGGAAGTAGAGTGGTCATGCCAGAGAAGATAAGACCATATGTTTTGGAAGAGTTACACAAGAACCATGACGGAATAGTGATTACTAAAGCTTTAGCTCGGAGCTACTTTTGGTGGCCAGGTATGGATAAGAAGATAGAAGAAATGGTAAAAAATTGCAGTGTTTGTGCTGAAAACAGGAATATGCCAGCTCAGGTCACTCATCATTGGATCAAACCTACTAGAGCGTGGTCGAGATTACACATTGATTACGCTGGGCCATTTCAAGGAAAAACATTTTTGATTTTGATAGACTCATATTCTAAATGGCCAGAAGTTAAGATTTGTTAACGATATGAGTAGCTCTACATTAATCAGAACACTGCGAGATATATTTGCAGAACAGGGATTACCGGATTCTATAGTAAGTGACAATGGGAGAAGTTTTATATCGGAAGAATTCAAAACTTATCTGAAAGAATGCGGCATTAGACAGGTATTAGTAGCACCGTACCATCCAGCGTCTAATGGCCAAGCGGAACGGACAGTGCAGACGGTGAAAAATAAGTTAAAAAAGAGAACATCCGAACCTTGGTATGTACGTATCCCTAACATGCTATATGGGCTGCGGGCGACGCCGAATACCGTAAATGAAAAAACACCAGCCGAACTTTTGAACAACCGACGGTTTAGAACCAAGTTCGATTGTTTGAACCCATTATCATATACAAATAAAAAGGAAATAACTAATGAGGAAATCAAAGTACGCTCATTTAAAATAGGACAGGTGGTGTACATCAGGAACTACAGCAGAGGACCTCGCTGGTTAAAGGGAGTTGTAGAGAAACGTGTTGGGGTGTGTAGATACTTGGTGCGATGGAATGGAAGGTTGCTTATGCGACACATAAACCAGATGCAAACTGGGGGAACCTTACCAACACAGGTGGAACAGCAACCGAACACTCAAGAAGTAGAAAGCGAAAGTGATGAGGGCTGTGAAATAGTGATACCCTCACCACGCAAATGGGCGGATATCATTGGAGTGGCAGGACCACAGGATATCGCGGTGCCGAGAGGTTCTGGGGAAGTGTCTAGGAATAAACGGGCATTATCCACCTCACCACTGGCATCCACAAAAAAGAAAGTAAGATCAGCCAGGCACTATAGTACTGAATCTGAAGAAGAACTTGTACTGGATACCGATGAGGAATAAAAAGCAGTAACCCAATAAAAATAATGATAACCCATAGTAATAGTTAGAATAGTAAAAGTAGACTTTAATAATCTTGAAGATAGAACTGTACAATAATCAGTGTTATAACAATAAGTGTAGTGTAATAGAAACTATGTGTGCGGAGCTATCCCGAGGGAAAGGCATGTTATGTCCTCATCTGAGGGTAGTTCTATAAAAACCAGTCTGGTGTTGTCAACTCATCCAGTGAGCTTGTGCTGAACGATTATCGGTAAATCGGTGCGTATATAATAGGTAGACCCCCCTGTGAAGGGGAAGTTGCGATCCCTCCCTTTCGAAGATATGATTTTTAATAATAACAAATATTATTAAACAATTTTAAGAAAACATCAAATTAATATTGACGAGCGCATGATCAAGAAATTGAGGATTTTTCTCGATCGTGCGCTCATAGAGTCAAGACCTCCTGAGGATGCTTCGTGTAGAAGCGAAATGCGTCGAAAATTCTTTCGGTTTGGCTGCTAGGCGTTTGTGACGTCACGTCGGCTTAGCAGGAAAATTAGGCGGAATTTTTACTAGATATATTTTTATATTTTTTAAGTGTTTTATCAACATATTAATTTGATGTTTTCTTAAAATATTTAAAAATATTTGTTATTATTAAATATGGATTTCCGCGAAGTAACGCCTGAATCTTTTCATTATATGATTTTTTTTATTTATAACCTCACTATTGTCAGTCATCGATTTTACGAGGGAGGGGCGGTGCGGGGGAGGGGTAGAACCCCTGTTAAGGGGAATTTGCGACCCCATCCTCCCCCCTTTCTAAGATATTTTTTTTTTAATTTGTTATCTCACTTATAATAAAAATGTTACATTTCTTGAATAAATTTGACTCTTTTATGGGCTCTCGCCAGAACTATCGCTATATCGCCCCTGAGTGTCGCTTCACCCACTCAACCTTCGCTCTGGATACGGATACGGAACTCAATAGCGACCTTCTAGCTCTTTTTTTATTTTTTATATACACTCTAGGGGTAGGACCCACAAGACCAGGTGGAATTGGTGTGCTCTGTGTCGGATCTGAGACTTACTTTGAACCTGACCCAATCCATTACCCTAATAACATAGGTTTTAGCAATTAGAAGTACATTATCTATGTGAGGTTTATAAATTTATAAAAATCATATCTCAGAAAGAATTGCAACTTCCCCTTCACAGGGGGCGGTCTGCCCATCCCCCCGCACCCGCCCCCACCACCCTTATATTGATGTTTTATAATCTAAACCAAAGCCACAGAAAATTTCAAGATTGTTATAAAAAAAAATATACATGAAAACATTCATAAATTGTTCATTTATTAATATGTATCTGTAAATGATCATTTAAAAGAATCTCTTTCTACATCTCTTCTCCACTGATATTCATAGATTAAAGCATTAATATTGGGACAGTTATTATAATTGCTTTTATAAAAAAAAACTGTATAACCACATGCTACTGTGACTCCATCCTTTGAGTGTCCATGTCACCCTCAGATACAACAGACAATATTCTGGATATAAACAGACAGACTGGAGATGGTACAGATTTGGTTGTCAATAGCCCAAATCATTTATTTTCCCTTTTAATCTGATTTGAGGCAATTTTTATAAATAACTTGTAATGTATGCATGATCTTGTAATAAGAGTGATATCGTTATTATCAGGGACCAAATGCCTGCCACATTTGACCCTTTTTACCCCTCTACTCCTGCCTAAAGATTCTAGACCCAAGCCAATTTTAGAGAAAAGGATTTGAAAACTCTCTCACCTGATAATGAAAGTTACATAGCTTCTCAATTTCTTTATCATGCTGCTTGATTCTTTCATCGAGTTGCTGAACAAACGCCTCGTGACCATCTCCTTCATATACTGATCGAAACGCCGGCCCCCAATAATCATCTATGCCTTCGATTTCCTACAAATGATACTATTATTTAAAGAGGTAAGGTTACACATATGTAGCAAATAATGCTTTTTGCAAATTGCCTGAAGTCAAGGATCACAGAATAACCAGCATCCTTAAAATAAAATGTATAGTAATCATAAAAATATTATAAAGCTATTTAATAGTAAAATAATTTAAGTATATTATTAATTTATTAGGCTAGTTATTAGCATACCAAAAACATTGATATGATTATCGTAAGACGATACAAAGTGGGTGTTTACCTGTATAGTAGCATTCATTTTTCATCTAATAATTCAACTTTTTAAAATTTTCACTGATATGTTCTGCTGTGATTCTAAATTATGAATTTATTACTAGGTGAACCTATGTACATTGTAGAAAAGTAAATCAGAATTTACACTTACACATATTAATTTGGAAAAGTTTTTCAAAGATGATAAATGTAAGCGTTCTAAGGGCGAATTCCATTTGCCACTAATTTCGTTATTTTCGATCATTGGTTTTAATCACTTTGAACACAGATTAATCACATGTAGCTAGCACTGTGATCGTTTGATAGGATATATTCCATTCGTCGCTAAGAACGTTATTTTCGATAATTTTGATCACATTATGCGTCTATGGTTGTGATCACTGTGATCGTTTGTAACTGTCATCCCCCGTTCCATTTAGGATAAGAACGCTAAGAATGCCACTAAAATTTGCCACTTCTGTCACTTTTGACATTAGATGTAGCGTTTATGGGGAAAATAACGCCAAGACCCATGTGGAACAACTTTTTGGGAGTGTGATCGTTTTTAGCGTTTTTAGCGAATCTAACTTCTAATGGTAAGCACCCTAACGGTTCAGAAATAAAATGTTTGAATCAAAAATGATTCTACTTTCGCTAACAAATGATTCGTCCCAAATCAATCAAACGAAAGGACAAACACAAAGTTACTTTATGACGACAAACTACTGCTACTTCTTGATTGATCATAGCTGTTGGTGCATACAACCTCTAGCTTGGCCAGGGGATGATGCGCGCCTGCCACAATTAGAAATGTGGAACAGGATAACTTGCTGGTTCGCCGAAATCCTAGATATTACTGATGAGTAAATGACGTTGCTAGTCCAACATACCAGAAAACCATGAAGAGAGCTACTGACCTTTGTAGAAGAATCCACCACATCTCTGGAGGGTGTCCACCGGCGAAGGTTTATCTGGTCCATCCAGTAACTGATCAGTTATATGGTGCACTGCACTGCACAATCACTCTTCACAGATGTTTTAAGTATGAAGAAAAGTTTATAAACTATGTACTACGTGAGCAATATCGTTTGTTGACCGCGAAGGGGAGGGCCCATTCAATACCAGTTCCCACAGCAGACTGCCCGGCGCAGGGAGGCGCGGGCGAGAAGCCGGTGACACGACGAGAACAGGTTTCATCGTCGTACAAATATAAGTAACTCCCCTTGTATGGTCCGTGGTAGTTGAAGTAAACAACGTCATATTATTGCGATATAAAATTCAATATTTAAACCATAAATATTGGCGTAACCATTTCCCCCGGCTTGAAAGGTCTTACTTTCGAAACGCTAAAAGGAAAATGATTAAATTGCATATCGTCTCAAATTTCCCTAAATTAATAGATCTAAGACTTTACTAATTTTAACATTATTATTAATTACAGATATAAGGTTATCTAACTACACTGCGATGCGAATTAAAACTAAATCTTACGCTAAGAAGAAAGGGCAAATAACAAATTATTGGGTTGGCAGAGGGCACAACTTCACAACAGGCCGACTCTGCAAAATCCCACCTTTCGTCTTAACCGAAGCGACTCTACAGACCCCCTTTTTGTCCGGAAAGATTTCAGTGATTAAACCTAACGGCCAATGTAGGGGCATGACATTATCCTGCATAGAGATCACTACCGTGCCAACTCGAACTGGGTTGGCGGGTGTGTTCCATTTTTGTTTGGACTGCAGTGTATGGAGGTATTCTTGACGCCACCGTTTCCAAAAAGACTGGACCAATTGGTCCATAAGTTCATATCTTGAAATTAGATGTAATCGCGTTTCACTTACTTCGCGTGATGGGAGAAATACGAGTGGTATCGTGTGCAGAAAGTGGGCAGGCGTTAGTGCAGACGGTTCCGATGGGTCAGAACTATGCGAATACAGCGGCCGTGAATTCAGCAATGCTTCGATTTGAGTCAACACTGTGTTGAGCTCGTCAAAAGTCAGAATTTGGCTACCTATTACCTTTAGTAGATGCGTTTTGACGCTTTTTACCTCACTCTCCCAGCACCCACCGAAATGAGGGGCTCTGCAAGGGATATTTTTAAGGGTTATACGATGCTTAGCTAGTTCTGTTTCCCAAAAGGGACGATATTCTCTTTCTAAGAATTGATAAAGCTCGCGTAGATACGATCGAGCACCGATAAAATTGGTCCCATTATCGGTGTAAAGGCATTCTACTGGACCTCTACGAGAAAGAAAGCGTTTAAATGCTGACAAAAAACTCGCAGTGCTAAGGTCTGAAGCGACCTCGAGGTGAAGTGCGCGCGAAGTCATGCATGTGAAGAGGCAAACGTATGCTTTCCTACTTCTCTGTCCTCTACCGCGTACAGACGTTATAGATAGTGGACCCATATAGTCACAGCCACTGTGGGAGAAAGCTTTAGGTGCTGTCTCTACGCGAGAACGCGGCAGATCTGCCATAATAGGAAAGACTGGCCGTGGTTTTGCTCGAAAACAGATATTGCAATTAAAGGTTATGTGGCGTGCAATACGTCGAGCGGACAGGATCCAATAACGCTGTCTTAATAAAGATAGTAGCAGATTGGGACCTGTATGAAAATTATTTATGTGGTAGTGAGAAACCAGAAGTTCTACTATATGATCTTGACGCGGAAGTAATATTTGATGACGTGAGTCAAAATCTAGCTCAGAATTAGCGAGACGGCCACCAATATGAATGAGACCATTATGAAGAAAAGGGCTCAATTTTTGCACTTGCTTTGAACACAGTTCATTACGAGACAGACGATCAAGATCGGATTCGAAATGAACTCGCTGTACCGATCGCCACACTTTTGATTCAGCAAATTCTAAATCGGATGCGGTAATAGGTCCTTTAGGCAGCCGTTTCAAGAATTTGTACACGAAGCAAATAGTTTTCAAATATTTCATCCAGGATGAAAACCTGGAAGCGCGGTCGTACAAAATGTCTTCAGAAGGTGGTTTTCTGTTCGAGCATTTTTGCGAAATAGCAGGTAAAGCAATAGGCTTCATTTCAGGAAGTTCTATCGCTTCACTGGTGACAAATGGTTTGACAGGCCATTCGGTGCGAGGAAGCCTAAGCCACAGTGGCCCATTCAGCCATAAAGGATGATGAACAAGCTGGGCTGGCGTTAAGCCGCGTGAGAGACAGTCACAAGGGTTCTCAGATCCTTTGACGTGAAAGAAATGTTCAGCTGATAAATTCTCGTGAATTTTGGCGATGCGATTGGCGACATAAGTGTGCCAGCGATGCGGTGCGGAGTGAATCCAACTCAAAGTTACAGTTGAATCAGAAAAAGCTACGACAGCCTCAATGGCATGCCGAGCTGCGAAGAGGTCAAAAACTCGCTTTATCAAGGTTGATAAAAGTAGTGCGGCACATAACTCTAGGCGAGCAAGTGATACCATCTTCAGGGGTGCTACTTTAGACTTCGCACAAACCAGCGAGACGACGATGTTACCGTCTGGCTTGACCACGTGAGCATACACCATCCCGCCGTAAGCCTTCTCGCTAGCGTCAGCGTAACCGACCAGAGATACCCTACAGGTTTCTTCCACCCCAATATGGCGAGGGAATCTCATATGCGAAATAAGGGGCAGTTCCGCCTGAAATTGGTCCCATAGACGAACGATGCGAATTGGTGGAACATCATCCCAGCCAATCTTGACAAGCCAAAGCTCTTTTATAAGAAGCTTGGCGTATAAAATCATAGGCGCAACTAGACCTAAAACATCGAAAAGACGTGCGATAGATGATAGAATGTTTCTTTTCGTGCAGGGACGATCATCAGGATTTACTTGAAACGCGAAACAATCATCATCCGGATACCAACGGAGCCCTAAAATTTTCTGCGTTGTATCCTTGCAAAAATCTACACTGTGTGAGAGTCGCAATGACTCAGGGATAGCCTGAAGAACCTCATTACGGTTACTAGACCACTTAGTCAGCTGAAAGTCTCCTAGTGAAAATAACTTTATCAGTTGCTGAGCGCAGTTTATAGCAAGCGCCGTGGTAGGTATAGAACTGACTATATCATCCATATATATATCCCTATGTGCAATCTCACTCGCGAGAGGAAGGTTTTGACCTTCGTCTTGAACCAGTTGCTGAACAGTGCGGATGGCGATGAATGGCGAACATTTGAGCCCAAAGGGAAGAACGGAGAATTCAAAACACTGAAGTTCTTCATCTTCGCGAAAGCGGTATAGAATACGTTGGAGCGGACGGTCCTCAGGACGTATGCCTATTCTGAGATACATAGCCTTCACGTCAGCCGAGATGGCTACAATGAAAAGCCTGAAGTTCAGTAAAATATTGAAAAGATCAGTCTGAAGGGCTGGACCTGCGTACAGGATATCATTTAGTGAGACGCCACTGTCCGTCTTCGCGCTTGCGTCCAAAACGACACGAAGCTTCGTGGTGGTTTTATCCTCGCGGATGACGGCGTGGTGCGGAATATAATACGCAACTTCTCGATTGTGAGAAACGCTTTGAGTGAAGTCTCTTTGCAAAACAGATATGTAGTTTTGCTCAATGTAATCTTTGATGACGTCATCATACAATAATTTTACATTAGGGTTCGCCTTAAGTTTACGCTCTAAGCTAAAAAACCTGCGACGTGCTATTTCAAGGGAATTTCCCAGTGCTGTTGCATTCGTTTTTAGGGGCAAAGCTGCCACATATTTACCCGATTGCGTACGAGTAGTAGTGGAACAATAAAATTGTTCACAATGTGTGTCATCTTTATTCACTATAGGGGACGTTGCTACTTCCTCAATCTCCCAAAATTTGCGAAGGTCGCAACACTGAGGTGAGGAAAACGCACAGAATGACAGCGTAGCTGTATCAGGTTCCAAGATAGGCGCGTCACCCATAAGAATGTAACCGAGTACAGTTTCTAACGCGTCGGGGCATCCTGGCGTACTAGTCACGTGACCTGGTCGCAACAACTTAGCAAACAGTTTTACACCCAACAGAATGTCTATGTTACCCGGCACACCCCAAGCATCGTCAGCAAGTAGTTTGGGATCAATGTGACATAAATCAGTGATGTTTATTGAACAAAGCGGAAGCTGACCTGTTATCTGATCTAATACCAATGCATCGATATTATACTTAGGCTGTGCCCGAAGCCGAGAACAAAATGTAACGTCAACTAAACCTCGTACTGGTTGAGAGGTACCACCAATACCCTTAACGGTATTAATTGTGTGCTCACGAATCGTTAAACCGAGCTTATGACAACAGCGAGTAGTTATATAGTTCTTCTGCGAGCCGGGGTCCAAGAGGCACCTAACTACGGTGTCCTTTCCCTTTTTATTTACCACTAGCACCTTAGCAGTAGCGAGCACCTCTGTAGTTCGAGTGGGCTGCTGAACTGATGCAGAATGCGTACATAAAGCCACTCGTTCTTTCGTAGCCATGTCTACAGAGCCAAACGCAGGAGCTGCGACGGGGGCGGAAGGTGAACACATTGCGGAAGTTTCCGGCTTTGCAGGCGGCTGCTCGAAATGCAATAAGCTATGATGCTTACCGTTACATTTCTTACATGTTGTCTTAGACTGACATTTAGATACGGTATGCTGACTACTTAGACAGTTACCGCATATGTGGTTGTCCTTTATAAATTTAAATCTATCGCTCGCGTTCAGTTTCTGAAAAGCACTACACTTAAATAGATGCGTGTGCGACAATTGACAGAGTGAACACTTGGATGCCGTAGCCACATACACCTGCGACACCTTGGAGGGCGCGGAGGCGCACGTGGTATTACTTCCGGTGGGGCGTGGCTCGGAGCGCTGCGGCGCCGTGCGGTACATAATTTTGACTTGTTCACGAACAAACTTCACGAAATAATCGTAATCTACAGTCTGTGGATTTTTCTGAGTACGAAGAGACATTTCGTAATGTTTTGCGATATCGGAGTCTATTAACTTAAGACCCAGATGCGTAAAAATAAAATCATCTAAGTTTTCTATTTTTAATTGTTTAAGTCCGGCAATAGTCGCGGTGAACCTATCGAAAACCCTTTCAATATTGGCGGGCGAAGAACCGGAAGATTTTAAAGAAAATAACTGGTTCAGATAATTCACGGCCAGCGCGCGATTGTCTAGGTATTTAGCAATAAGCGCATCCCAAACAACGCGATAATTGTCAGCGGAAGGAGATATACCGGCGGCAACATTTTTTGCCTTGCCTTTCAGACAACTCAGCAAATAATGAATGCGATCAGAATCTGACAATTCCGAATTTGTGTGAATCACCCTTTTAAACGTCTCATAAAAATATGGAAACGTTTGAATGTCACCATCAAAACTTGGCAATTCAATCTTAGGTATCTTAATATGATGAGCATTACAACTGGAACCCGAATTCATTACGTTTGGCGTTGGCTCAGTAAGCGAACAGACAGTCTCCTTTATTTCGCATGCCAAGTCATCGAAGGCATTTAAAGCGTTATAACTGATTTCATATGAAGGATCTAATTTCAGACTTAACGCGTTCACATTGTCCAAAATGTTACAGAATTCACTTCGTATCGTATCAATTTGTTTCGCTTGCGCAATAAAACTTTTCCGTGTCCTTTCAGTAGATAACGTTTTCATGGAATCATATATACTTTGAATCCGAGCAAAGTAAGTCGCACGCTTACTTTCATAAAGCCTTAGCTTTGTTTTATCGTCCATCGTGAACAGAAAACAAAACAATTAAAATCCCAACAATTTTATTTTTACACTACGGAACCACTTAATATGCAATGCGGTACCCAAACGTAACCTACCTATGCAGCGTAAGAATGCTAAGCTGATATTAAAATAACGCGATAAAATATATACGAAAATATAAAATCAGTAAGTATATTATATCAAGTAAATATCAGTCGTACAGAACCTCTTTTAATTCTATGATGCAGACGGAACCCTAAATGTAAGGTCTGCCCTTAATGCGATTTTAATATTTGTAATTGGCAAATTCAAACCTTCGTAATAAAAAGAGAATTAAATACTTTAGTACTAGCAAATTACAATTGACTAACGAATATTTTACGCTAGTGCGATGTGAGTTATAAATATCTAACACGAAAAGCGTTCCGTAATTCGCGCGGAACCCTAAACAAATAAGATGCGATGCGACATTCAATTAAATGCAAATCAATTGCGTATGTAAGTGAATGTTCAGAACGTATAGAACCTGAATAAAGTAACTACTATCTATATAAGAGGTAATCTTAGATACAAATAAAATAACTTGTTAAATGTACCAAACCAATTCAAGAACTCGGGAATATCTTATCAATTCGATAGATATACCTACGCACTTAATGACTATATGAACGTTCGGTGCGGTGCGGTGTAGATTATAAACTATAATATACGAGTAATGTAGGTAACTACGTAAACGGCTGGTTCTTAATGATATATCAGTCGTAACGTAAAGTTAAGCCTGCCTACGAGTAGGTTACGTAGGTAGATATGATTTCAATATCTAAAAGTTCCCCGTCAATAAGTCAAGGGTTATTTAAGATATAAATCACAAGCGATGCGAATAAGATGACTAAATTATATTAATCTAGCCAAATGCGGTGAGTCTGTGTGTCATAAATACTCGTATAAATTATTTTTTTATGACGATTCGATATGAAGCGAATACTATTCAATTAACCAGTTGCTACGCGCGGTACATAAACAACACTGAATAGGCTCGCTGGAACATATGAATGGAAATACCCAAAACCTAGGTCGTACCTACTGCACCATTCACTACCCACTTAATGCGTACGGCAGATAAATATGCAAGTTTATCGATATTAAGTAGTTGCAATAATAGACTTTAACAACATTGCAATAAGAGTGAAATTTGAATGACGATATGCAATAACTTTCTGTTAAATCTAGAAACTTCGACTTGAATTTTAAGTTAGGTATTCAAAAGGATTCAAAATTCAAAATATCTGCGTTCGAAGGACCAAAATGGTGCATACAACCTCTAGCTTGGCCAGGGGATGATGCGCGCCTGCCACAATTAGAAATGTGGAACAGGATAACTTGCTGGTTCGCCGAAATCCTAGATATTACTGATGAGTAAATGACGTTGCTAGTCCAACATACCAGAAAACCATGAAGAGAGCTACTGACCTTTGTAGAAGAATCCACCACATCTCTGGAGGGTGTCCACCGGCGAAGGTTTATCTGGTCCATCCAGTAACTGATCAGTTATATGGTGCACTGCACTGCACAATCACTCTTCACAGATGTTTTAAGTATGAAGAAAAGTTTATAAACTATGTACTACGTGAGCAATATCGTTTGTTGACCGCGAAGGGGAGGGCCCATTCAATACCAGTTCCCACAGCAGACTGCCCGGCGCAGGGAGGCGCGGGCGAGAAGCCGGTGACACGACGAGAACAGGTTTCATCGTCGTACAAATATAAGTAACTCCCCTTGTATGGTCCGTGGTAGTTGAAGTAAACAACGTCATATTATTGCGATATAAAATTCAATATTTAAACTATAAATATTGGCGTAACCAGCTGTCATTCTCAAAGGGTATATTCCATTAGTCGCTAAGAACGTTATTTTCGATAATTTTGATCACATTATGCGTCTATGGTTGTGATCACTGTGATCGTTTGTAACTGTCATCCCCTGTTCCATTTAGGATAAGAACGCTAAGAATGCCACTAAAATTTGCCACTTCTGTCACTTTTGACATTAGATGTAGCGTTTATGGCGAAAATAACGCCAAGACCCATGTGGAACAACTTTTTGGGAGTGTGATCGTTTTTAGCGTTTTTAGCGAATCTAACTTCAAATGGTAAGCACCCAAAGTATAACGCACACGTGTGATGTGATCTTTTAAATAAAGACATTTTGATTTAAATGTCTTTTAAATTAAAATGTCTTTAATTTAAAAGACATTGTGAAAGTGTGAAAGTGTGAATACTATACAATCTACAAAACTAGGTTTTCAATACATTGAAATGGGAAAATCATGATTTATTTATTATAATGCTTCCATTATTACGAAGTTCAGTTATCAAAACTCTCACTTCGGACATGGGGAAAACTAGCATTTTGCGAGGTCACAGCTGTTTTTAATGAATATTTTGTGGTGTAAACGTTAAAACACAATTTTTGCCTAGAAGATCCCAAAACGAACGCACAATGCAATATTTATTTGCATATGTTATTTTTGGTAACAGTAGGCTAGGAAAATGCCCTAAATGCATGCATATATGAAATCTACCATGGTACCACTGAATACAGATTAGTCGCTTGTATGATATTAAACAGTAAATGTGATTCAAATCAATAAATTCAAGAGTATGAGCAATTCAATATAGCGAACTTAACTAATACTTGAGATTAAAATTGGTATAAGTGCTATAGTATGCATGATTCATTTCAAAATGATTTTAATAATAGGTGACATTAACTTGAATAGTGTATCTCAGAATTAAAATATTTATTAATGTTATCATAAAGTCATAATCAGGGACATACACATCTTAAATGCCGGTCCGGTGATTGTAATGGTGCGCAGGAGTGCGACCCCGATGTCCCAGCTGCTACTACCTCTTTATACCATAACCTTCCAAAGTAGTAGTATCCTACATACTTATTTCCTAGGGGACCTACTTTTTCCCTAGCTACTCGTAATTTTGAAACTGCCACTTTATTTACAGTTATAGGAATTGTGGGTTCTGGGGCACCTTCCCAGGGGCATTACTCTATGCCACCCACCGCGCCGCAGGTTGCGGATATCGAAACGGCCTCCAGATATGGAGGGTAGCTGCTGAGGCAGTCGCGGACAATAGTGCGGTCTGTCTAGAGGGGTGCTGGGAAATATCATGACTTAGATTTTTCTATAAAATAGCACTAAACCTGATGATAGAGGATGACAGTGGCGAGAAGGTGCCGCCACTCAAAACAAAGCTCGGACCCGGGGAGACTAACCTCGTTAGTCCTGGATCGGCAATTGGTCTAGGAGAAACCAACTCCAAACTCAAATGGTACCTGCTGCCGTATAGAGAGATGTTGGATCATCAAAGGCTAGTGTGTCATCCCAAAATACTGGCGTGTGGTGCTTTGGGAAAGTACTACACTACAATCCCAAAACCGTAATGAAATGAGTTGTAATAATGAGAGTATTTTACCATGCAATCCAGCTAGCCCCTGGCGCTTACAGGTACCCGGGCCTGTAAGTGAGAAATTGGTTACCAACGACTATGAGAGGGTGGGTACCCAGGCCCTCTCGTCAGTGAATGTTACTGGTCTGAAAGAGAGTAATAAAAAGCTAGTTCAGCAAGCATTTCATCCTGGTCTATTTCTGACTAGACCTAGAAGCTCATCAATAAGTTCAATACCACCACCAGACGATAACACCAAAAGTCTGACTAGTACCTGGAATATGCAATTGAGCTCAGATGTAGACAATGATGAAAACAACCTCCCCACCTGGCAGAGAGCACCAACGCAAAACAATGCCAAAAGAAAGAAAGTCTCACCTGGAATATATAATGAAAAAATTCCATGGCAAAGACTGCCAACCCAAAAAAGAGTGCGCTCTCCTGACGAGACAGTGTTTAAAACTAACCAAGCCAAAAGAGCACAGTAAAGAAATTTACTTCAAGACACTAACAGAGGTACTGCATCCGAATTTAAACAAAAGACAACCTCAGAACTAGAAACTAGTACCTAACAGCTTCTCGATGTAAGATATAGATGCGGAAGAAGTTGCACCTCCCAAAAAGAATCCGATACCACCGCCGATTATACTGTATGGTGTGTATGATCTCAGTAAATTGACACAGTTAGTGGAAGAAATACTGGAAAAAAATGACTACACTTTTTAAGTAGTATCGAAAAACCAACTAATCATATCCTCCAGCACGGTTGACAAATACAAAACTCTAATAGAACACATTCAAAGATTATGAAATGTAAAAAAAAGATGATTATGAACGGATTTTAGTACAGAGCCGAATTCAAATTGAGGCTATAATTTAGATGTAAATCGTATATTTTTGAAGTAAGGAGCATGAAATTCAGAATTAAGTTTCATGACACAAATTGAATAGGTAAAACCTACTTATTAATAATTTTACGAGAGGTATGATGAAGACACAAATAAGGTTACAAAAAATTTGGAAAGTCTTATGTTTTCGCTGGAAGCGACTTCTCTTAAGCAAAAAATTGCTAAATAGACAGTTTCTTAGAAACTTTAGCTAAGAACGGATTTTGCAACATGCCCGGATTAGGGGGGTCTTATTGGGGCTTAAAGTTTAAATTAAAGTTCTATGTTTTTCAAGTAGTACTGTCGCATCAGTTAACCCTGCTATGACTACTAATTTTCATACATAGCCTATGGGTCACAATAAACATTAAGCATCATTTTTATGAAAAATACCAAAAGGACTGGATTCAGGCTGCCACCATTACCATAAATGAAAACATGGGGCCTATTCTATTTATTTATAGTCAGTGCTATTTACTGCCCACCAAAGCACAAGCCGAAACAGGGTACATTCAATGATTTCTTCCATACCTTAGGAAATCGATTAATCAACGGTGGGGACTGGAACTGCAAACATATCCATAGGGGATCACGACTGACAACTACTAAGGGACGTGAACTGAAAAAAAGCATTGACCAACACAACCTTATAACAATAGGAACAGGTAAACCAACATACTGGCCAACGGATGTCAACAAGATCCCTGATTTGTGGACTTTTTTGTTATTAAAGGCCTGTCTGATTTGTTCTTTGATGTTGAGTCATCACTTGACTCTGTATCAGACCACATTCCAGTAATAGTAACAAAGAGTCTCTTTCCGATCCAAAAAATGCAAAAACCAACATTGTGCAATCATAAAACAGACTGGGATGCATTTACTGAATACTTAGAAGACGAAGTAGAACTTAAAGTCAAACTTAAAACCGTCGAGTATATAATATGAGGCCTAAAAAGATGGCATGTACTGGACCTTGACCAAAGAAACAAAACTTAAATACATAATTATACTGTATCATTTAATGGAATGACACTAACACCGCAAAATCGTGGAACACATCTGATAATGGCTACAGATGCAGATAACAAAGAGGAAGGAAAAAAAACAAAAAAGGTTTAGAAATTGGGGTAGATAAGCCAAAGGTCTATTGCGCTATCGTAGATTTAGAAAAGGATAGGGTGAGTAGGCATAAACTATGGTCAGCGTTGTCTATGCATGGGCTGAATGGTAACCAGCAGGGCGATCATGTATCTTCTGTAGCAATGAACTGTAAAAAAAAAATGAACTGTTCATTGCAACAATCAAAAATGACAGTTTTGACCGATTTTGACAAAAGTCAATAGACAGATAGGTAACAGACCTTCATGCGCCCAATCGTTAGTCACCGACAGTTTTTTTTTTGTTTTATACCTGAGACGATGACTGGCATATACTTTGATCGAATTTAAAATTTCGTACCATCCATTCTACTAAGGAGTTTGCATTAACATATAGTATATATACAGGTTGTACTCCCATGGTCTTTCATTCCTTTTATTTCATATTATTATTATTCTAAAATCTAATTAAAACAAAATTTAAGATTTTTGGCATTTATTTTAAAATATAAGTAGTAATTTCTTCATCCTCCCTTAACACAAATTAGCCCAATATATATCTTCCGCCACTCCGCTTTAATTTTAGTGTGTAATGGCCAATGGGTATCTACACTTTGGATACTACAACACGTTTTATACGCTTGATTGTAAAATAAAACCCAAAGTCATACAAGATATCTGTAAAGCAACTATGATATTTTTAATATTTTTATGTTTTGCAATAACCCATGCTATGCGGATAACATTAAAAAAAATAACTAAAAAAATGATTTTATCCGCAGAGCGTTGTAGCATGCGCTATTAAAATTGAAGCGAAGTGGAGGAAGATATATTTTGGGCTAATTTGTGTTAAGTGAGGAAGAAGAAATTGTATTTTTAAATAAATGCCAATAGAAACTTAAATTTTGCTTAAATTAGATTTTAGAAGAATAATAATATGAAATAAAAGGAAATACTGACCATGGGAGTACAACCTCTATAAATACTATGTTATTACGTATGCTAGTTATCGTCTTAGGTATAAAAGAAAACAAACAGTCGGCGACTAAAGATTGGGCGCATGAAGGACTGTTACCTATCTGTTTTTTGACTTTTCATTTAATTGCCACAAACTGTCATTTTTGATTGTTGCGATCGGCAATTCATTGCTACAGAAGATACGTGATCGCCCCGCTGATTCAAGCGCTGAAATCCCTCTGAGGATTCCAGTGCTTGTGTTAGAATAAACGGAACATACACTGAATGGTTTAACATCGAAAAAGGTGTTAGGCAGGGATGTGTAGCGTCACCGTGGTTATACAACTTATTCATGGATAATTGTTTGACAAACCTAAAAGACAGAGAATGTGGATTAAGAATGAGTGAGTTACTCATCAAAATTTGAGAAGACATTTAATGTCTTCTCTACGCTGATGACCTAGTGATATTTGCGTCCTCGGTAAATGAGTTGCAGGAGATGGTAAATGTTACGTATGAGGTTTAAGAAAGAAAGGGAATGAAAATATACGTAAATAAGACGAAATATAGGATATTTGAACGAGATGATAGAATGACTGATTGCAATATTGTCATCGGAGGTGAAAAGTGGAACATGTGACAGAGTAACATCATCTCATACTTTCTCATCTGTCACTTTTATCACACATTCGCATATAGTTTACTGACGACACTGAGTAGCTTATTCGGCGGTGACTCCAACAGTCTTGCAAACCTCTTCCTTTATATAGCGACACAATCACAGTATTGCACCAGTCAACTGGTACGCGGCGGCTCCTCCAACACAAATTGAAAAGGCGGTGCAACAGACTTATGACTTATCCTAAAGTTCCCATTCTCTTTGGTAATAATGGGAAAAATCAAGAAAATTACGAAAGTGTATGGGTGCTTACCATTTGAAGTTAGATTCGCTAAAAACGTTCACACTCCCAAAAAGTTATTCCACATGGGTCTTGGCGTTATTTTCGCCATAAACGCTACATCTAATGTCAAAAGTGACAGAAGTGGCAAATTTGAGTGGCATTCTTAGCGTTCTTATCCTAAATGGAACAGGGGAGAACAGTTACAAACGATCACAGTGATCACAACCATAGACGCGATCAAAATTATCGAAAATAACGTTCTTAGCGACAAATGGAATATACCCTATAAGGAACATGCCAAGAAAACTAAAAAGGTAACGGTTGTCACTGTCACATGATTACATAACTGTCAAAGTGTCAATGCCATTGTAATTTCGTTTCGTTTTTGCTGTACGAAGATTTCGCAGAAGAAGACTAGCTGGTTCGGTTTTAATTACGTAGTGAAATTGTGTGCGGAATTGATTCAAAAAGACGTATATCTCGTCAAAATCCATGTTGCCTTTATTTAAATAGTTTGTCAAGTATTGTTTAATATATCATTGTTGTATTGAAGTCCAGCAACCATGGCTCACTGTATAAGAGTTTTGCATGGCCAGGTAAGTTTATGATAAATTCCACGTTTCTACCAGTTATCCCATAATTTTTATGAACAAATTAAACTAGTATTTTCAGGCGGTATTTATTTATTTCATTATCTGTATGTTTAGTAAACTATTGCCGATAACCATCATAAGTACATTATGAAGGGGGTAATCCCGTGTTAAATTACGGGCCACCTAAGGTCAAGCAGGTTATGATGAATAATTTCTTCGTTGATATTATTTTGCAGTATATAGACAGGAGATTAGATAATTTATGATACCAAGATTAATGAAATAGGTGTAAAACTGTTGACGTGATTGTTTTGACTTCAGGGTAGCAGGACAAGGACTGTGCTCTTGGAGATCCAGCAACGATGCTTCAGCGTTTCTCCCCTCACTGCTGCGGCGGCCCAGGTACGAAAATCTTTCGTTAGAAGTGCATATACCAGTGTTTTCAGTGATATTTCAAACATGTTATGTAACCATCTTAGTGTCAAAAATGTTTAAATGTACTATGTTTTCTGTTTCGTTTTGTTTTTTAATGTGCGTGATTTGTAGGTTGCGATGTCAAAGTTCGACCCTGCGCCACTCCCGTATGCGAAATTGACAAAGAATCTGGAAGTTGTCAAGAAGAGGTTAGGTCGAGATATGACCTTGTCAGAGAAAGTGTTATACTCTCATCTCGATGATCCTCAAGGCCAGGTAAGTGATGTTTATTTTAATTGTATAAAAATTTTAGGGCCTTTTATACGAATTTTACAAATCTTAAAAGGAACATTTTGCATAGAATCTATTCAATACCTATTAGAATTATCTGCTTATTTCCTGAATGGACATTTATGTGTACGTAATAGAAGTGGTTGATAGTCTTATAAACATTGCAATATGGAATGAATAAAAATAAAAGTAAGAGTTGCATAAATAATTTTATCATATTTTGTAGTTAATGGAATGACATGTAGTCTATACTTACTTATTTTTTTAGTGATAAATATTTGGTCATAATATTTCTTATCTCAAAATAAATCGTTTTGAAGCGCTCGTAGCAAAGTTTACTTAGCTGTTCTCAACCGATCAGCAAAGTTAAGCAACGTCGCCCGTGATCATGAGTTGGATGGGTGACCACTAGTGACATTACTACTGAGTGCTTCCGTGCTTCGGAGGGCACGTTAAGCGGTCGGTCCCGGTTGTCGTCTTAGGATGGCAGTCGTTATAGCATGGTGGTAGGGCATTTGCGAATGCCTGCCTGGCTAGCTACCACCTTCAAGTAGTAAATCTGTCGCCAAGCACCGAACGGTGTGTTCCGGCAGCTGTCCTTGAGAGCCAGTTCTTCTAGGTTAGCCTGAACAACATCTTCGACCACATCATCACTTACCATCAGGTGAGATAGTGGTCAAAGGCTAACCTATCAGGCATAAAAAATGAAAATAAAAAAAAAACCTCATGAAGTTTATGTGAAAATCTAATTTGTTTTTGAAATATTAGGTTTGATGTTACCAGTATGAAATTTTGCAGTTAGGTAGTTTATAGGTAGAAAATGTCAGCTAAGAATGGATCTAACAGGGTCAAAATTAGTATGCAAGTCCTATGTTTTTAATATTAGGAAGTTGAAATTTGGCAGCTAGGGAGGAGACATCAGATAAAAAAATGGGATTTATAATTAGGCCTATTTAGGGCAAATTGAACGTCAAAGTTAATATGAAACTCTTATGTTTTTGAAATTCAGTATTAAATTTACTGTTGATATGTGAAATTCAGTATTAAATTTACTTTTATTTCATCATGACAAGTTTTTTCCTCATTGCATTACAATTGAGCCAACAATACTGACTAATGAGTAAATATAGTTTAGGTTTTAGTTGAGTAAAATTAAGAATGTGTACAACCCATATCTTATTGTAAGTCTATTGAAATAAATTATATATTAATGCCATTTTAAACCATCTTCTCAATTCAACTGTATTTTTTGTTTGTATTGCCTCATATTTATCTTTACGGGGTGTAACGATTTTGATTGTTTTTTTTTAATATTTTAAATCTGATGGTTGTTGAGTAGTCCAATTTATATTTGAGTGAGGTCTGAGGGAGTTTTTGATATCCTTAATAATGCATATTTTATGTTTGACATTTGTTTTTTTTTTGTTATAACCTGATAGGTTAGCCTTTGACCACTATCTCACCTGATTTTAAGTGATTATGTAGTTGATGTTGTTCAGGCTAACCTAGAACTTCTGGTTCTCAAGGACAGCTGCTGGAACACACCATTAGGTGCTTTACAACAGATTTTCTACTTGTAGGTAGTAGCTAGCGGGCGTTTGTAAAATACCCTACCACCATGCTATAATGACTGCAATTCTAAGACAACAACTGGGACCAGCGGCTTAACATACCCTCTGAAGCACGGGAAGTGCTCAGTAGTAATGTCACTAGGCCATCCAAGACATGACCAAGGAGAACATAACTTAACTGCGCGGATTGGATTAAAAACGGCTAAACGATCTTTGCTACGAGTGCTAAAAACAGAACAAAATAATAATAATAATAATAAAAATAATTTAAATAATAAAACAAATACCATTTTCAAACCGGCTTAAGGCACACTTTATTTTAAAATGATTGGTCACATGTGTATTCATACTTTTTTTTTACGCTATGGATGCTTAAACTTTGGCAAAATGAATATGTTTGTTTATTAAAAAGACCATAACTTTGGTACTACTTGATTTTTTTTTGTTCTGTTTTTTTTTCTGATTGGCCATTAGATATAGAAATACCTAATTTAAGGTTATCCATTCATTACCGGGCACCCTGTATATTATGAAAGTCTTATTATTAAGTTGAAAACTACTTGACCTATGGATAAAATTTTCCAGATAGATAGTTCATATGTAGCATGATACATCAATATACTGTTTTCTCAGATTATGATATGGAGATGTTAGCTAAGAACGTATTTTGGAACAGTGCCGAATTAAGGGATTCAAATTGAGGCTATAATTTAAATGTAAATCGTATGTTTTTGAAGCTAGGAGCATGAAATGCAGAATTAAGTTTCATGACACAAATTGAAAAGGTACTAACCTACTTATTAATAATTTTACGAGAGGTATGATGAAGACACAATTAAGGGTACAAAAACGTATAAAAGTCTTATGTTTTTGCTGGAAGCGACTTGATCACTTAAGCAAAAATTTGCCAAATAGATAGTTTCTTAGAAACTTTAGCTAAGAACGGATTTTGCAACAGGCCCGGATTAGGGGGGTCTTATTGGGGCTTAAAGTTTAAATGAAAGTCCTATGTTTTTCAAGTAGTACTGTCTCATCAGTTAACCCCGCTATCACTATTAATTTTCATACACAGCATATGGGTATAGTGTCACATTACAAGGCGTGCCGACGTGATATATAACGTGCAGTCTCTAGGGGTGCACGTCATAATATATTACTCGCCGATCGACTCTTCTCGTTATAAGCAAATGGGTCTTGATTCAATTTAGGACGAGAAGAAAGCCAAATCAAAATAGGCTTTTCTCCATTTGACTGAATGTATGCAAACACGACACCCATTGTAGTAGTATGTGCGTAAAGAGCGCTCATAGATAAGCATACATATGTGTGTGTGATCATATTATCTTTGAGCACAGAACATATACTCAAGCGTGGAGTGAACATTATGCTGTAACAGTACAAATTGCTGTTGCTTAAAAGTTACTATGGAAAATTAAATCATCCCTGGGTGTACTGACATGCAAAGTACTTTGACACTGGCAAGCATTATGTCATATCAGTAGTTCTCAAACATACACCTGTAGGCGTATTAGTCATTCATTATGTTAAGAGCTCTATATAAGTAACATATGAATTACGTTATTTATTCATTCCCATTCAGGAAATTGAACGTGGCACCAGCTACCTACGTCTGCGTCCAGACCGAGTTGCCATGCAAGATGCCACCGCTCAAATGGCTATGCTCCAGTTCATCTCGTCAGGACTGCCCCGAGTCGCTGTACCTTCAACCATTCATTGTGACCATTTGATTGAAGCCCAGATTGGTGGTGAAAAGGATTTGGCCAGAGCCAAGGTAAGTCAAGTTTTTACATGATATTGGGTAACCTTTACAAAGCAAATTCTCTTTTGAACTTGTATTATGTCTCTCGTGCACAATGCTCTATTATGCTCTATGTCTAAGCTGTTTACCTATTACTAACATAGTGCTTAATATAAGTACTACAAACAGATGAATAAAGAACGGTACAGAATGAAATATTCACTACTACACGCTCAGTTACGTGTACTAGTCTAACATATAGTTACTGACTAGTTACGCACAGTAGCGGCCACAGCGGCGCCCGCTCGAGTGCAGAAACGGTGTGAACGAGGTCAGTAAGTGGGCAAACTTCTCGGAGCCTTTATTCTGTTCCTTTCTTTATTCTAGCGCTACAATTGTGAGTTTAATAAGAAAAAAATTAAAAAAGTATGAATAAAGAACGGTACAGAACTAAAGATTCACTACTTCACACACAGCTATGTGTGCGTGTACTAGTCACTGACTAGACGCGCGGCCACAGCGGCGCGCGGCGCCCGCTCGATCTGCACTCGAGCGGCGTGAATGCCCTCAGCAAGCGGGCAAAGTTCTCGTAGCCTTCATTCTGTTCCTTTCTTTATTCTAGTGCTACAAGTGTGAGTTGAATAAGAAAGAGTTTCATTAAGCCAGATAAAGACAAGTGAATGTAACATTAAGGGCATATAAATTGTTGTCGGTTATTTTTTGCACTTGGTGATATCTTATCACTGTTAACTAATCATTCACTTCAAGTATAACTTCACTTACAAATCTTTGGTATAATTTTTAAATAACTTCTTGACTGGGTCACTTTGTAGAAATAAAAAAACATGTAAAAGTCAGCGAAACAGGATAGGAAACTCACATTTGGCCAAACATATAACAACAACTTTGGCCTAGTTCTCTTTTATAAAATAGAAAATAGTAGATATGGTTCCTACGACTTCTGATATCAGTTGACTGTGCAGCTAAATCTGGGATGAGAACTAGTTTTCAGGGATAGTTGTCAGTACACATTGTTAAGAGAAGGCGACAGATTTTCTATGAGGGTGGTAGTTACCCAGCTAATCAGCTATTACTTTCACGATACAAGTTTAATTGATTATTTATGGATTTTATTGATGGTGTTTGGCCAATTCTGATCAAAACTGATTACAATAATATTATTACATGTATAAATGTTTGGCTTGAAAAATATGTTTTTCCAAAACAGAACAGGAGCAGCTATGCAAGTAAGCAGAGATCCAAAGACTGCCTCCACTAAGTGCAGAACTTATTTCCCCCCTAATAGAATAACAATAAATTCTTTATCTCTGACATGAAGAAAGAGGTCACTGAAGTCCTTATCGCCTCCAAGTAGTATAAAAATAAGACCTTTTTCTTTCACAGGACATCAACCAAGAAGTTTACAAATTCCTAGAGACCGCTGGTGCTAAATACGGCGTCGGTTTCTGGAAACCAGGCTCTGGTATCATCCATCAGATCATCCTCGAGAACTATGCTTTCCCTGGTCTGCTGATGATTGGTACCGACTCTCACACTCCCAATGGTGGTGGTCTTGGCGGTCTTTGCATTGGTAAGTAATGTTACATAGGTTTAGGTACGTAGAATTCAAGTTTGGCTTAATCTAGGCCTCTAGCCTGCTACTTTCTCGACCACGTGATTACTTGAACATGTTAAACGCTCAAAGATTATAAACAAACTATTAAATTGAAAATTCAAAAATCTCTGGCAAAGAAATTTACATGCAAATATTGCATACTGCTTATTTGGCGTATTTATCCTACATTATTACGCATTGGCATTAGTAGTTATACTACTCAATGACACATGACGTGTCAACATGTTGTTGCTGTAAATTACGTGCCCAACAGCGCTCCTTTTTGTTACAGCGCTGGCGCTCTGCTTACTTAGTTTATAAAATGTTGCACATTTTTGATAGGAACCTTCATGGTTGTGTTTGACCTTTGTGGACAGTGTAAAAAAAAATTATATTGATAAACCAGTAAAAGCACGATTCTCCTCGGGAACGTTAGACCTTGATGAGGTAGGACGTTACACTAGCACACGGGTAAACATGTAGAGAAGTATGCTCAAGATAATTCTTGAGATAAGTTTTAACTATTTGTGCCGTAGGTATTACGTACCTAAGTGTAAATTAATATTTACACAATAATATTACAAATTTACGACACTAATATCTTAATCTGTGTTAATTTAAAGGTACTTATATCAATATTACTTTTGTAGCAACTACCAAAATTAGACTAAATTATTTATATACATAATTATGACAGGCTATTGAAGGGATATTATTAATTTTATTAAGAAATTATATATTTATCTTAAATAGTTATTATTTAATTTACATCTCAATTTATTGTCCATCTTCTGTTTCATCATATACGTTGTCGTCTTTATACAGAAAAAATAAAAAAAGCTAAAAACAAGAGGAAGAAAAAATGTCCTTTCGACATACTTTTCAAACATTAGTCGTTTAAAAATCTCGCCCCGACGTGTTGTTCTAATATACTGGTTTCGTACAAGGACGTAAAAGACTACGATCGTAACTGGTTCCGCAGAAGGATGAAATAATTTTCCATCGCTACTGTTTACGAAGCTCTGATTTCGTACACGGCCTCAGCGAATGTAACCAATAACTTTAAGTTCAACATCAAATGCTCTGTATGTTCTACAATACTCGTCTTCTATTTTCTTGATTATGTTCGTCCAAATTGCTCCACTTATCAGAATAAATATATATAACAATAAATATAAATATAACCTTGCCTTGTACTGTAACGTTATGGCCAGTTCGTGATGAACCTATTATATGGTAAAGTCTTCAACAAGGTAATATTTTTGTCTAGGTGTTGGAGGTGCTGATGCTGTGGACGTGATGGCTGACATTCCCTGGGAGCTGAAGTGCCCGAAAGTCATCGGTGTCAAACTTACCGGTGAGTTAATAATTTTAATAAAATTCATGTAATTTGATTTTATAGCGCCCCTGAGGAACTACACGGTAAATGGAAATAAAAACCTCTCTTAGTCCAGAATATGAGGGATATAAGCAACAAATTTATTATTAAAAAAAAAAAAAAATATTTCATTAAATCCGATCTGCTACGAACGCAAACTTTTGCATAGATAAGAATAGTATATATATAGGCTTAGAATTTAATAGTTCCATTCCACTGATACGACCAGACCAAAGGACCAATTATAAAAATGTGTGATTACAGATTTAACATTATTTTTTTTACTCCGTTTTTTGAGGTCAAGTTAGAGGTAAACACGATTAAACCCAATTTTCCCGATATAATAAATCGGAGAAAATCTTCCACGCATCACACCATTTTTCTATAGATCACTGTAATGAATATTATTGTTTCTTCACTGATTATGTAGTCATAATATTTGAAGTCCGACAAAACAGGATTGAGATTTATGGCGTAATCTTGTTATATATTTTTATCGCGTGATTCCTGCTATGTTAGCAATAAGTTACTTTTATGACTGGCACCACCTATGCCCATCTCTCTTCAACAGCACGCGGAACCCGACCGCACGGAAGTATATAGTATGCTATCCTTGCCACAAATTTGTCCCGATAACGGTCGCACACGCAACCAAGGTTCTTCGGACGCACCACAAGCCAATTTTGGGCTCACAGTAGGCAACATTGTCTGTACTTGTATATTTAGGAAAGTCGGGAGCAAGTGGAGCGTTGACAGGTAGATAGCACGTCATCTTGACGCTGCTTCTAAGTACATACTTGAATACAAAATATATGAACGCAACGCTGACGCGTGCAACACAGAGAATGCAACGGTTGCTCGTTGCCAGAAATCCGGTTACGTAACAATAATTCCTCCATCGCAGATAGTTACGAAACTCCGGTGTCGCCGACCGCAGAAACGGTTAGACGTCTTAGACAGCCGTTGGCTAGCATGCTATTGATTCGCTAGGTGGCAAAAAGGTTCACTAATCAACATGCTAAGCTAATCTGTGCTGTAGCAAACCTACATAACATTCTCGTGATCTGATTTTTCGACAAATAACTGAGCTGCACGAGGGCGCATAGGGTGCTGTGCATGCGCAAAAATGCCAAATGCGAGCGAGAACGATGGAAGACCGAGCGAGTACGAGTCATTACGTATCGCTTGATTCCTGCTATATTAAATAAAGGCATTGTCATACTAGGGCTTAGGTGAAGGGACATCTTGTGTTTCGTAGTTCTGTGGCGTCCCGGGTCTTGTAATCCCGGAACACCTTGGGAGTTTTATCCTGGGACGTTTCGTGTTTCGGGACTTTGAGAATGTCGAGACTTCTTAAGCCACGTTTGGGAAGTCAAAGCGCAGTACTTCATTGCTCATTAATCTTATTATACTTCGAGAGCTTTAGTTTCAACAACTACCGATACGTGTGAATATTCTAAGCTTGAGATTCAGAGATGAGTTCGAGTTGAAACTCAAACTTAATAACTTCAAAATATAAAAGCACCAGCACGAGTTGGTATATGCTCAGCGGCGAATGAGACGTGCTGAGTTGTAAATCGGTAACTCTAGTCGTCAAAATGATGCAAAGAGGTTGCGGTACGTATTCATTGACTAATATTCCTTAATTTGCCAGCAAAGCTCAAGTTTTTATATTAATACAGACCATTTTTTAGTGATAACATAAACCATAAAATACAGAATATGTTTCTCGTGATAAATTAATATGGGCTCAATGAATTTTTCATATTTTACCACTTTAAACGCTTAAAATGAAATAACAACCTATTTCACGTCTTTTCAAAACGTATGCTTAATTCCTACAAAACTTTGAACAGATCATAATTTTTTAACAGTAATGCATAATATAAAGTGCATATAAGAGGCGCTGACCCCACCTTGCCGGGGATAATAGCAAAAAGAGTGTCCTGCAAACTTGCTTAGTGCAACCTCTATCTATCCCCCTCTATCTCGCTTCTTTCTTTTATTGTTATTTTAGAATAAGTCTAAAGTAACGGCGCATTTCGACATCGATATCAATCGAGTCAAACTTCACAGAGGAGGCATGAAATAATCATTTGTTCTTAACGTTCAATATAACAAGCCTGAGTATACTCGCCAATGCTGGAGCTCAAACTCCGCTAAGACAGGTTGGAGTGACCTCGACCCACTGTCTCTGAATCTCAGCCTCAGACTAAATAGAGCGTACTTAGCACAGCCTAGCACAGTGCAGCTTACCTCAATTAGTCACACTCAAAAATGTTTTATACTTGATGTATTCATGCATTACAATTAATCGTTGATAAGCAATGTACCGAATATACAAGCAACAAATAGATAAACATGTTTATAAAGGTTTTAAAAATAGACAGGTATATATTTGTTATGGCGGAGCGCCAGCATTCGAAGGCCGATGCGTGCAGTAGATTTATATGACTTCAATGCATACAAAGATCACTTTCGCTTATAAAAAATAGGTCCGCGTTTGTCAGGTACCCAGATTTTGATGTAGTGATGGCTCAGTGGCATTGGCTATGAACTGCCGTGCAGCAGGTCCATGGTTCGAATCCCGGTGCGGGCTTGAGCTTCACCGCATGGTGGAAAGGCATTTTGCGAATGCCCGCCTGGCTAGCGACCACCATCAAGTTGAAAATCTGTCGCCAAGCACCTAACAGTGTGTTCCGGCAGCAGTCCTTGAGAGCCAGTAAAATTACAGGTACATGAGACCTAACAACTGTGCGTCTCAGTGTGACGGGCACAGTGCAATTCGTCATTGACGAAATGCGTCTGTTATAGGCAGAGGTTAGTCCACTTAACATTAGGTGGGCATCGGGCTTGTTCCGCCACAATAACCTAAAAATAATAAATAAAAAAAAACACTGCAGTTGTTTTTTTTTATTGCTGATAAGTAAGCCTTTGATCACAATCGTGATGGTAAATGATGATGTGGTCTAAGGTGTTAACAGGCTTAACCCAAAATTACTGGCTCTCAAGGATAGCAGCTGGAACACACCATTAGGTGCTTTGCGACAGATTCGCTACTTGAGGGTGGACGCTAGCCAGGCGGGCATTCGCAAATTGCCCTTCCACCATGCGGTGATGCTCAAGCCCGCGGCGGGATTCGAACCATGGACCTGCGCGGCAGTCCATTGCTAGGGCCACTGAGCCATCACTGTTTCAAAACCATACTGAACTGCTATCTATCAGTCCGATTGTCTACTGCTGAACACAACCTCCCCCGAAACAGAGGCCCGATTCTCTTAGCTATTGAACTGCGTTAACGCAACTTAATTGCATGAAATTGTAGTTTTTGACAGTATCCGTAGTCTGCCCGCTATTTAGGTTCGATCGCAAGTCAGTGGCTTGCTATCAATAGTTTTTGACATATTTGGTATGCGGTAAGCTATTTTGTTGCGATTGCGTTGCTACAGTGGCATAAAATGTTTTGGAGGTTTTAGATAGAAAAATAGCTAAATGATTTAAATATATTTATTTAATGTATTGTTCGCTAGAAAACCACTGAATTGATGTTTTGAATGTTGCTTGATTGATAGAAGTTTTAATTATTATATCAGTGGCAATATTTGCAAGCCATAGCACAGCCATACGACAGCGACGCGATTGCTATACAACTGCGATTAGGAGCTAGAATTAGCAGACTACCGAATTTGACATTAACAGCAGTTCGATCGCAGAAGTATCGCAGTAGTGTGGCGTTTGGTCAATAGCTAAGAGAATTGAGGCCCAGGTGAACCATAAAAAGAAATTGTGACGCAAATTGTAATTCAACAACATTGTTAACAGATAAGTAAACACCAAATCTGTATCAATATGCGTCACAATTGCGGAGATATCCAAAACATTTGTTGAGTGCCCTAACCTTGGAGGCAGCTATAACTCGTTTAATGTGGTTTTATATCACTGCAGCATGGAATGCAGGCGGATCTCCAAATATTATCAATTAAAGAACTATGTACATTCTCCTTTTTTATGATGCGATGCGCAAATCCAAACTGATGTTATTATTTATTTACAGCTGATAGCAACCTTGCACCACTATCTCATATGATAGTAAGTGATGGTGTGGTTGAAGATGTTCATGTTGCCTACAATAATTCACTCTCAAGGACAACTGCCGGAAATCACCTTTAGGTGCTTGGTGACTGAACTGAAATCTTTGGCAGTACTATACGTTTCATGAAGTAATGCGTCAACTATTAATAAAGGAGTAGGTATAACTTTGATTAAACTGTACTTAGTTCTGCTTGACAAAATAAGAGAGAAGTAATTGGTGATGCAGATGAAATAATTTAACATTTACTGAAACTGGAGCGACTAAATTCTTTTTTTATTACTGTTTCATCCCTTTTTTCCACGTATTTAGTTCTGCTCTACCAGCGGAGTAAGAAAGAATATAGAAATTGGAAAATAAAAACATTTGAAACTTATTTTGTTGTTAAGTTTCTTTGACTATATATTTTTTGAGTTTTGCTATCCGCACTTCCACTACTGGCAGAATTTTGAAAGCTATTTGTATAGGAATTTAAGAAAGGTTTTCTCATATTGGAATACGAGTAGATTATCCGCTGAAGGAGAAGTTTTAACTTCGATGAGAACAATACATTGTGTGCCGTGAAATAGGCATTCATGTTAGACTGGCTGGCTAGGTTCAAATAAAGAAACCGACAACACGCTAATTGGACTCGCACACCGAGGTTTGCTTTTCTTACCAAAATACCAAAACATTTAAAAATCATAATTTTTGACACAGTTCGAGATCCTTATCAGGAGTGAGACCCTGGTTTTTGTTATTTGTTGCTTTACTATGTAGTTACATATTGGACTATAATCATACTAAGTTTGCCGTTTGGATGTGTTACAGCTTTCACGATAAAGCATAGAGAAAAAAAGTTGAAATATACACGTTTCTTGTATGGGTACCCTTTTTCTATGTTATGCTATTATTCATTTGTAAAGTAATCCGCCATACCAACACATATTTGGAGAAAATTTCAATTGGCCGCCTATTACAGTTTCAAAGATACAAACAACATTCCCTTTAAAGGTCTGACTGACGGAAACGTAAGGCTTAGTTTTTTTTATGCTTGATAGTTTAGCCTTGACCACTACCTCTGTGGTAGAAGATGTTCTTCAGGCAAACCTAGAATTAGTTAAAGGGTCGTTTTTTCTAGTACATAACCTTAAAAAGTAGTGAAAGTATAGCTAGCGTATCAGCTACGAAATATAAGCAGTGTATGGGACTGCTAAACCGATTAAAAGCAGAGTAGTCCCCTTTTTATTAATCACCTAATTAGTTCTCCATAAGAAGCCAAATAAGAGTAATTGATTGCTGGCCGACTATTCAACGTGTGTAACGTATTGACTAGGTATAAGTATATTGCCAAATACTTTATTGGCAAGACAGTAATCAATATTGAAATCGAAAAGTCACCTATATACTATTTTGCTGTTTTCCCTAAAATTTAATTTCATAAATCTTCAACGTGCGTGAGTGTAGACATATTATGGACATATATACCTACCTAGAAAAATGGCAAGGAATATTACTTTTCGTGTTCTTGTACGATTACACGAAGGAAATTTCGAGTTAGTTGGTATTTTCCTCATTCGTATATATCCCCGAATATTAATAAACTGAACAATCAAATGTAGTAAATATTAATATAAAATAAATCCGTCATTGGATGTAAGAAATATCACTATATGATTATGTTAATTTTGTTAAGATCTGTGGATTTTGTGAATTAAATAAATAAATAAATAGGCTATATTCACCGAAAAAAAAGTTTATACAAAATAGAGTGGTATAAATAAAGGTACTGTCGTAGTCTTAGTTAACAAAAAACATAATCTCAATCTAAAAAATAAAATGCCTCTGAACAATTTTTACAATGTGTTAAGAAAATTCATAAAACATGATAATCATTAAACATGAATGCCATATTCTATTAAATTAAATTTAATATTATATTACTAAATCAACACCAAAAGATGGGTAGATATAATGGGTTATTCCCTGAGGGCCTCGATCCCGCAGAGGCCCTGATTTCAATTACATTATCAATTGAATAATTTTATATTAAATCCTGGGATATTACAAAAAGGGAAAGTTTGGCGGTAAACGCGCAAACGTGTGCTTCTTGTTAGTTATATTAGACTAAGTTCAATCGACAAGCATATTATTTTAAACAACGGTTTTGAAATCGACTCCACCTTAATAGTAATCGGGGATAAATGCGAAACGATTGACAGATTTAATACATAATTGTTCGGGGAATATCGTGAATGGGGAAAATACCAACTAACCCGAAATTATCTATCAAGTTTTGGTAAAGTATAGATCTAACAAGACTTAAATGCGACTGGGGCTAGTTTATTAGACTAGCTGTGTATACTTTACTATATATAGTTTTGTTACAATTATTATCATCGACTTCCTAAACTTACTAACTCCCACAAGACAAGAGTGTAAGATTATGATGTGATCTTGATAACAATCTTTAGACCTTGTTCTAAATTTCTGGACTTGTATGTCACGATGTGGTGTGAATGAGGATGTAGTGACAAAAATCAAGAAAGGTATGTTAAGATGGTTTGGACATGTGGAGAGAATGAATGAAATAAGAATGACTAAACAGATATACATGGGACAAGTGAACGGAAGTTTTGGAAGGGGAAGACCTAGACGAACGTTCCGAAATCAGATTGAAGACGTTCTGAAAAAAGGCCAGGTCAAGAGTACCCTAAACCGACGCTTTAGTATGAAAGGATTGATGAGTGTAGATGAAGCGAAAGAGATATGTAAGGATCGTAGTAGGTAGAAATCCGTGGTCTCTGCCTACCCCTACGGGAAAGAGGCGTGATTTTATGTATGTATGTTGTAACTAGTTATAGGATGGGGGAGTTATTTTTTTTATACCTTGTTACAAAAAGTACGTGGACAGCTGAAGTTCTTGTTCGTCGTCCATAATATATACCTAGTACAAGATAAAGTATAGTTCACTTAGGGCTCATGCCCACGATCTCATTACTAGATATCATTCAATGCAAGTGTTATCATGTCATTATTATATGGGCGATTCCCTTAAGGTCAGGCAACGTAAGAGAAATATCAATTTCATCTCATAAATTGCTCTTAATGAGAGCCACCAGTGCAAACGTTATCGGATTCCTCATACATAAGAAACTATAGACGTTATGCTAGACCAAACCAAACGCACGTGACTCGTCTATCTTTAGATCTATTACGACGCTGCTTCACCTATACCATGCTGCTACTTACGGTTTTTTATAATGGTACAAGTGCGTACCTTCTCAATGCTAGATTTAGATCTTAATTATTTAGAGCCAATAGAAGGGCTAAATTTTGTTGTTATATTTTCTGCCCTTTGTGCTGAATGCAGCAGAATATAACTTTTGTTTGTAATATTTTGTATATTTGCTATTAGTATATTAGCTAGTAAATTGTACCCTACGACGCTCTTATGAAGGTCAAACATTACAAACAAAATGTTATATACTGCCGCATTGAGCACAAAGGGCAGAAAATATAACAACAAAATTTAGTCATTCTATTGGCTCTAAATAATAAAATTGTGCCTTAGCCGATCCTAGTCGTGGTTTCAAAAGTGATTTCAGCTGGTAAGCTGTGCTCTAGGCCACTAATGCTGCTTTTAGGAATCAGAATTTTGATCTTAAACTCATCTTAAGATCGCTACAACTGAAATCTGAGATTGGTTTATGGTATCAGCTGATAGCATGTTCAAAAATATAATATATTTTCGCTTAGCACGCGATAGTGCTTGTAATAATATTTAGAAATATAATCGTATTGGTTTATAAAACAATTCAAGTATTGTGAGTTGTCAATTGAGATCATTTCCACAGCTGAGATCAGTACATTATATACGGAACATAGAAATCAAAATTGAATAAGTTATTGTCAATGAAAATGATATTAAGTATTTTTATTGTAAAATGAACCCATTTCATATTTTCCTGAGAATGTTAGTACTGCATTGCATGTATAATATGATAAGATAGTACTTATCAGCAGAGAATAATTAATAGTAGTTATCAATAAGCCGTAAGTACCTATCAGTAGATCTTCAGATCAATCTTGTGAAATTACATTTGGTGCCGCGATTATTTGATTACATTATGTTATTGTGAGGGAACAAGCCTATAACAGATGCATTTCATCACAAGTGACGAACTGCACTGCGCCCATCACCTTGAGACATACTTGTTAAGTCTCATTTGCCTGTAATTTCACTGGCTCTCAAGGACTGCTGCCCGAACACACCGTTAGGTGCTTCGCGACAGATTTTCTACTTGAGGGTGGTCACTAGCCAGGCGGGCACATGCAAAATGCCTATCCACCAAGCGGTGAGCCCTCATTGCTTCAAAAACAATGATGGCTCAGTTACATGATACAAACGAAACAACATTCGTTCCCCTTATGTTTAAGCAACATAGGACAGCATAAGTTCGTGTTTCTAAGTCTCCTGCCCTACCTAATTAATATTCAATACCGTACAGAACAAGTAAAAGTGATGCACTTTGTTATATAGAGATTTTCCTTAAAAGGCTAGAGTGCTCGAGGCGCTTTGCATACTAACGTAGTTTGGTCATATTTTAAGTACTATTTTGCATGCATGTTCCTAAGCCTTATAACCCTGCCTCTGGTATACCAGTTTTTCGTTTTATTATTTATTTTACCTCCAGATGGGAACATACTCATACTATACTCATTCAAAAAGGTTTTTCCTAACAATTTTGAAAATACTGTTACGAGCTGAGGGTTCGGGATAAATAATGCAATACGTTTTCAGCAACTGACACCTTTATTCCACAGTTTTACAGTCACTTAACACTTTACTGAACACAACACTAAAACACTGACTGTTCGCACTTTACAGATACACTAGTCACACACTTCACTCACTTTAACTATTCGCGCTTGGAGCACTTGGTCCAAAGGTAATCGCACTGTTTCTCGTTTCGAACTCAAAGTAAGACTGTCTTGTCGGCTTTTTTTTTTTTTTTTTTTTTTTTTTTTTTAGGGAGGACATAGATGCTGTCTACCGCTATACGGACGTACAGCTCCACCGGACTTTGGGCGAGGGGAGGCCCTCTTATAGCCCAAGGGGAGGCCCTCTTATAGCCCAAGGGGAGGCCCTCTTATAGCCCAGGTCTTGTCGGCCCGGACCCGACCCTATTTATACCCAAAAGTCAAAGCTACCAGAATATTATATACTAGTCTAGATAGAAAAACAATAGGGGCCATAAATCACTCGTTTAACGTAAACAACTTTTGTATGCAATTCAATGGAAACTAACTACTACTTATTCTGTGGTTGTTTACTAGTTGCCTGAGAACAAAAGGCGACCCTTTTTTTATAACATTTTTTGTGAAGAGTAGGTACATTGTTTTTTCGTTTACTTGTTTATCGACGTTGGATTATTCTAGACTGTTCGAGCTCTTGCGCCGTAACACTGCCCCCTCCTAAGACATGCTCGTCCCGAGCATAGTTGGAACCACGGTATGGCGCCAATCGATCCACATGAACAATCTCAGAAACTCCTCGTTGACCCTTTCGTATCCGGTACGTGATGTCGTTGATTTTGTTCACCACCAGGTATGGTCTGTCCCATTTAGGCTGAAGCTTCGGTGACTTCCCTATACTGCGTACAGGATTACACAGCATTACTTTTGAACCTTCTTGGAATCCAGGTTTAACCAGTTCTCCACTGTACTGGGTCTTCTTCATGTCGGAAATTCCATATTTGTATTGATCTTGACGCTCCCAGATATTCTTCTGTTTGCGGAGGTCACTCACAAAACCCTTTACACTGCTTGTTTGAGATGCTCTTCTAGTGGCACAAATACTGCATTTGTTACACCAGTCTACAACATCGCTCCGACAATGGATCCAATAAAACTGCTCTCGAATCTTTGACAATGTCTTTCTCACTCCAGGGTGACTTCTTGAACATTCGTTGTGACATTGTCGTAGAATCTCACGAATTTTTGCTTCCGGAACAACCACTTGCAGGTGATAGTTATCGCCCCGAACATTCTCCCATTTGCGGCACAGCACACCACTATGGATCACCAAGCTGTCCCACTGCGCCCAATAAACCCTTATTGCCATACCCATTCCAGCAACAACATTCCACTTGGGCCTTCCAGTGCCAGCCTCCATCCATGACAGAATAGGCCTGATATTCGCATCATCCTGCTGTGCACGTCGCATGGATTTCTTCCAGTCGTCGGTTATAACTGTTCTCACCATCCTTACTGGTATGACTTCCTTCACTTTGCCATCGTGAGTTTCTCTAATGTCGCTGCGTTCAATATTAGAGTGAAGTTCGTTGCGCTGCTGATTCCATCCTTGTCGCAGTCTGTCTTCCGATGTCAATTTCCATCTGGGGCAACTGGATCTCAAATGCCCTTTTTCTCCACAGCTGTAGCATCTCGGGCTGAATCTTGGATAATTTGTATCAGACAGTGTATCTGCTTTCCTGGTCCATTGCATATTCACACCAGTAGAAAGTTTTCTTTCCCATGTTCTGTCGTGTCTTCGGTCACTCTGGTGCGGGCAGTTATATCGCAAGTGACCCCTTTCTCCACATTCAAAACATCGAGGGCTGAATCCCTGGTTGTCATCACGGTAACGTTGTGTGGTAACCTCTCGAATACGATGTGATCGATGATCCTGCCGTACAGCTTCTACCTCCAAGGCATGGGCTAGGGCGTCCTTTATCGATTCATGATGACCCAGCCTCACTGCAGCTCTCACTTCTAAGTCACGTATCCCATCTACGAATGCTTGAAGTAGGATTCCGTTGATGAGTGCCGGTGATGATTGATACGCCTTCCGTACGAGCATTTCCACTTCCAGCGCCCACTGCTGGAGATTTTCACTGCTTCGCTGGGTTCGTTCTTTAAGCTGAGCGCGGAATACATGCTCCAGATGAGCATCACCGTATCTAGACTCCAATGCCTCCAGCAGTTGGTCAAACGCTATGTCTTTTCCAAGGGCCTCCAGAACTGTTAAGGCTTTGTCACGTAGGCCCAGAGTAAGCGCTGTCATAGCCTGCGCTTTAGTCCAACCGTTGGCCTGCACTACAGCCTCAAATTAAATTTTGTAGGCCGACCACGAAGAGGTTCCGTCGAATGGCGGCAATTTGAACCCTCGAGGCGAAGGTGCGGGCGCCACTGGAGCTACCATGCTCTCTCCAGTTTTGAGAACGCTTAAAGATTTTTTGACGTCAGCGATCCCAACTTCAACTTCTGCTATGCGGTTCTCGTGCTGCTGCACCTGATCCTCCACCACTTGAATTTTCTTTACAAATGTTGCATGCAGGTCTTTCATCAGAAGAGTCTGCTCCTCTTGGCGACGGATCTGTTCTTCTTTGTCCTGTCGCAGTTGTTCCTCCAGTCGACGGGCCTGCTCTTCCTGGCGGTGGGCTTGCTCCTGCTTGTCTTGCTGCAACTGCTCTTCAAGACGTCGGGCCTACTCCTCCTGGCGGCGTACCTGCTCCTCCTTGTCTTGCTGCAGCTGCTCTTCAAGACGTCGGGCCTGCTCCTGAAGCATTGCCATTAGTGCAGCAAAGTCAGTTGCAGCCGGAGCAGCCGTAGTCGAAGGCGCTCCCGACATAGTGGCGGTTGTTGCCTCTGCAGTCGGCTGTTCTTCGGAGAGCACTGGTGGTGTAGATCCTCCAAACCTTCGTTGGTCGATGTCTTGTTGCCGCTGACTCCTCGTCCGGATGCCCTCAACGTCGTCCTTTGGTAGCACAGGCATTATTTATCCCACTTCTGACACCAATTTGTTACGAGCTGAGGGTTCGGGATAAATAATGCAATACGTTTTCAGCAACTGACACCTTTATTCCACAGTTTTACAGTCACTTAACACTTTACTGAACACAACACTAAAACACTGACTGTTCGCACTTTACAGATACACTAGTCACACACTTCACTCACTTTAACTATTCGCGCTTGGAGCACTTGGTCCAAAGGTAATCGCACTGTTTCTCGTTTCGAACTCAAAGTAAGACTGTCTTGTCGGCTTTTTTTTTTTTTTTTTTTTTAGGGAGGACATAGATGCTGTCTACCGCTAAGCGGACGTACAGCTCCACCGGACTTTGGGCGAGGGGAGGCCCTCTTATAGCCCAGGAGGAAGAAGCGCTGAGGGCACTTCTTCTGAGACGGGCGTATAAGGCGAAAAGCGCCTTATACCTCCGTCTCCTGCGGGCGCCGAAAACGCCACGCTACTATCGGGAGGGGTGACAGCGAGCTCAAGGGCACCACTGTGGTTCGGACCTCGGCTTGTCTCGCTGCCGAGAGACAAAGGGGGAATCGGAACTAAATGCCCCGGTACAACTGCAGTGTTGTACCGTTGAGAATGGGCCCTATTGAATATTACTCTGTGACTATTTGGAGAGACACTAATCGGGATTTTATTTTTGCCTCGAGCTCGCCGGCGAGCTCGGTGTTTGATTGTGTAACCTCTGATTACCGCACACCTGGGGATGTTACCAGGACGACTTGCGGACAACGCTAAAGCTGCCAACGTAATGGCTGCGATGGGGTCATCCGGGTCGTCCAATACCTGCCGTGGTCGGCGACGGGGGGGTTTAAACCATGGGTCGGATGAGGCAGTCGAGTAGTTCGATGCCTGGACAACTAGAGGGTTCGAGTGGTGGGGCGCTCGATCAAAGTATCGGCGGGAATGTCTTGTCGGCCCGGACCCGACCCTATTTATACCCAAAAGTCAAAGCTACCAGAATATTATATACTAGTCTAGATAGAAAAACAATAGGGGCCATAAATCACTCGTTTAACGTAAACAACTTTTGTATGCAATTCAATGGAAACTAACTACTACTTATTCTGTGGTTGTTTACTAGTTGCCTGAGAACAAAAGGCGACCCTTTTTTTATAACATTTTTTGTGAAGAGTAGGTACATTGTTTTTTCGTTTACTTGTTTATCGACGTTGGATTATTCTAGACTGTTCGAGCTCTTGCGCCGTAACAATACATATTCTTATATACGAAAAACTTACAAACCAGAAAATAGATATTAGGTTCAAACTTATTTTTTATTTTTTTTTATTATGAAGGAAAAAGCTCTTGGCCCACCTGATGTTAAGCGGTATCCTCTGCCTATAACAGATGCATTTCATCACAAGTGACGAACTGCACTGCGCCACTCACCTTGAGACATACCTGTTAAGTCTCATTTTGCCTGTTATTTCACTGTCTCTCAAGGACTACTGCCGGAACACACCGTTAGGTGCTTGGCGACAGATTTTTTACTTGAGGGTGGTCGCTAGCCAGGCGGGCATTCGCAAAATGCCCTTCCACCATGCGGTGAAGCTCAAGCTCTGGGCGGGATTCGAACCATGGACCTGCTGCGCGGCAGTCCATAGCCAATGCCACTGAGCCGTCACTGCTTCAATATTAATAGATATGTATGGAATATTTCACCGATTTTGAACACAACCTAAAATGTTGACCAACTCTCAAGGACAGCCCTTTAGTCCACGTTCTTACAGCTGCCGTGTAAAATGTCCTAACGCCATGCACAAAATTTGTCGTTCACCATTCTATTAGCAACTAGAGGCCGAACTAATAAATCTCAATTCTAAACTACAGAATAAATACGCATGTTCAATTCAATGTATACTTTACTATATATAGAGTGTGATCGATCTAAGTATGAAGTACACAGTGGAGTATCTACGCAATATTTTTCTATAATGTTAGCGTGTTCAATTGTTGCTATTAAAAGTTTTCACGTATGAGAATCCTTAGATAGTGTCGTACGACGATTGATTTGTATTGAACTGCGTCGTATTATTGGTTGTCGTTGGTTGGCATAGCCGTAAAACTTGGCCAATGGTCAAAATGTCAATCGCTTTTTCGTGGAGATCGTGAGGAGGTTGGTGTTGTCGATGTTGGTGATATGTATTAGGGAGGAACGTTATTAGATAGGGATACACGAGTCCTATACTGAATAGCTTAGCTTCGAAATAGGTGTTCGACAAAAAATTTAAAATATCCGTCAATTGAATTTTAACTAGTACGTGAACACCACTCATATTTTCACACAAAACTTTTTTTTCAATGTTATTGTGACGGAACAAGCTCGAGGCCACCTGATGTTAAGCGGACTAACCTCTGCCTGTAACAGATGCATTTTGTCTGTCACGAATTGCACTGCGCCCGTTATGAGATATAGTTGTTAAGAGGAACGGGAAGAGAAGCTCCTACAGAAAAATAGGTATTTTTACAAAGTGATGCTGTCTCGCCGCTGACCGCCCGAACAGAATAGTGCGATATCCTTATCGCACTATTCTGTTCGGGCGTTCAGCAGCAATTGCAGTCCTTCATGTTTTGACTTAGAATTTGCGCATAATTCGCGTTCTGGGAGAAAACTTTTCTCCTACAGTAAACATTAATCAAATCTTAAAATTTTGGTCTTATTTTGTAACTGACAGAATAAACTAGTTTTATAGGTTTTCCTTTTTCTTAATTTATCATTATTTTTCTTATTAATAATTCACAAACTAGACTACTAGGTATTTAAATTCCCATTAATTTAAATTCCTTAAATATAATGATAAAAATCAAAACCTATAACCCTGATGTATTAGTGTGACAACCACACTACAATTCGTACTATATACACAATCAGTCATATGACATCTGAATGTTACGCAAGATAAAAAATCCAACTATTATATATTTTGTAAACATTATGCGAAAGATGCCTTTTTAAATATATGCAAATATGTATTTTTACCTGTATGCGTATTTTTACTATAAAGTCTTCAAACTGAGAACATTTTTGAAGCGCTCGTAGCGAAGTTTACTTAGCTGTTCTCAACCGATCAGCAAAGTTAAGCAACGTCGCCCGCGGTCATGAGTTGGATGGGTGACCGCTAGTGACATTACTACTGAGCGCTTCCGTGCTTCGGAGGGCACGTTAAGCCGTCGGTCCCGGTTGTTGTCTTAGGATGGCAGTCGTTAAAGCATGGTGGTAGGGCATTTGCGAATGCCCGCCTGGCTAGCTACCACCCTCAACTAGAAAATCTGTCGCCAAGCACCTAACGGTGTGTTCCGGCAGCTGTCCTTGAGAGCTAGTACTTCTAGGTTAGCCTGAACAACATCTTCGACCACATCATCACTTATCATCAGGTGAGAAAGTGGTCAAAGGCTAACATATCAGGCATAAAAAAAAAACTTATAGTTATGTTTTCTTATGTCATTGACGTGAGCTACAATAGCTAGTATCTCATTAATGTGGCGTTACTCAAAGATAAAACAATAAAATAACCTCGTTGATCTCGAATGTTCTGGAAAAGGCTACGTCAAGACCGTTGTAGACAAACATAACTATATCTTCAAGCATTCACTCTACATAGCTTTATTAAGACGCTGTTCATCACTCAATTAGCGTCACAAATAACACAAGTCATCATAATCTCATTATATTGTTAGAAAGTTTGAAGCGGTGATGGCTCAGTGGCATTGGCTATGGACTGCCGCGCAGCAGGTCCATAGTTCGAATTCCGTCGCGGGCTTGAGCTTCACAGCATGATGGAAGGGCATTTTGCGAATGCACGCCTGGCTAGCGACCACCCTCAAGTAGAAAATCTGTCGCCAGAACGAATTTAACTTAGTCTTGGTTCAAAAGACCAAGTTAAATTCGTTCTCGTACGGCAAACGAGAACGAATTTAACTTGGTCTTTTGAAGAAGATTTCGTATCTAAATATTTTTATAACGTAAATAATCAACGCACTACACTAAAGCCCGAACATATTTGATTAAAGATAAAACAGTTACTACCTTACGTTATAAACAGGAAACGCGATGTTGAACTCCTTGGTGCAATTTGTTTAATAATAAAATGTGTATGTACGAATAAAAATATCAAGATTTTTTCCTCAAAATTTGCTGAACTGCCTACAGCTGCCTAGCACTATTAGTTATTCTGTGTCTACAGTAGCAGTCCTTATGAACGAGTTCATCCGGGAAAGTACTGACACCATACAAATTTCTACCACCAGTCAGTAATGTTCGCATTACTGTGTTCCATTTCGAATGGTATGGGCTATGGGGGATTGTGAAATTACAGGCAAATGAGACTTGCCAAGTTTATGCTTCAGGGTGATGGGCGCATTGCAATTGGTTACTAGTAGAGCGTTGCATCTGTTCAGCGGCGTCACAGATGGCATCGTTCCGCAGTCGAAATGCAAATATTATTTGATATAATATAATCTAAGATTGGATCTGCTAGCTAGAAACTTTTATGATAAACTAACGACCAGCACCGGCTTCGGAAGGGTATTTAACAAAAAAAACAACAAAATGAAACATAATTATATTGATAATATTCTATAGCCTATGTTCATCAGGGATAATGTAGGGTTGTAATGGTGCAATCTTATCAATCTAATCATTCCTCTACAGGTAAACTGAAGGGCTGGACATCTCCCAAGGACGTTATCCTCAAGGTAGCCGGCATCCTCACCGTAAAGGGAGGCACTGGCGCCATCGTGGAGTACCACGGTCCCGGCGTCGACTCTATCTCTTGCACCGGCATGGCCACCATCTGCAACATGGGCGCTGAAATCGGCGCTACCACCAGTGTAAGTACCCAAGGCTTCTTCATTCTCTGGCTCTTGCGACCTTTATAGTAAATCCTTTAAAGAGTTAAAGAGTATTTTGCCGTTGATAGGCATTTGACCACTAACTCGCTAAATTGTATAGTATATTCAGTAAGCTAGCCCTAGAATGGGTTCTGGTTCTCAAGGTCACCTGCGGGAACACACACTTAGGTCCTTGAGGACAGATTTGCTATTTAAGGAAAAAATTGAGCCCGGTGAGCAAAATACTGGAAGAGCCGCGGACATAAACGTTACTTGAACAGCTTTTTATTTTTCTCAAGGATGGCTTGTGTAGAAGTTGGCAAAAGTAACGCACAAAACTATTTAAGGTGTTCAGGTCATGCGCGCCTGTGCAGGAAATTCGAAGTATTTTTTATCTTTTATATTGAAGAATGTTGATTATGAAAGATGGTTACATAAGTTACCCCTAACACCATCTCATATAAAAAAAGTTTATCTGTAACAAATGCAATCAATTGCATTGGTATTAAACATATTAATGAAATCATGTAAAAATTACTCACGGAATCTCGAATATTTTAGTTTTGAATTTTCCGATAAAGATGCAAGCATTCACCTAAATGCAATATTATCGCCTATATATCGGAAGGATTACATTAAGAAATACACATTGTATTTTTTTTTTATCAAATGCCATTGTGTTTGTACAGGTGTTCCCATACAACAGCCGTATGGAGGCCTACCTCAAGTCCACAGGACGCCACGACATCGCCGCATCCGCCAACCAATACAAAAATCTGCTCACACCCGACGCCAAGGCGCCTTATGATGAAGTAAGTCTATCTCATTCAATGCTTAAAATTCTATGCTGATAACATTACATATGTACCTACATACATATTGGGTACAGCCCAACGCGTAAGGCACACGTGTCTCCGACAATTTAATTTACGAATGGAAAATTAACTGTTTCCGGTAAATGACAATAGGCTCGCCCAGATTACATGGTACCAAAACAGAATTGGCGAAACGTGGGTTTTTACGCATCTCTGCCTACCCCTATGGGCAATACAGGCGTGATTATATGTATGTATGTAAATTAAATGCAAAAAGTTTAAAATCGTTTTTACATGCTTCACGAAAGATAATGAATAGATTCAGGCTTCACGAACTTTAATATTCACAAGTTCTCGAGGTAAAACATCGTGAGACAAGCCGTGTACATGCTTTCTCACAGTTTGTCGAATCTAGAACACCATAGATAGAGTTCTATCGCAAAGGCATAAATGACCTTCCTATTAGATGGAAGCAATGTATAAATAATAATTGTAATTATTTTAGTTAAATAAATATGTTAATTAATAAAAAAACAATTTTTCAGTACAAATCGGCAATTTCATACTTGAACCTGCATGCAACCAAAACTTTGAAATGGGGCAATTATAACGAATATATTCACAAAAAAATTAACTTTACGGTATTAGGTTTTATTTTTTACGTTTTTAATTAGACGGTGCTAGTTTTCTAATAATTGTCATACAATATATTTTTTTCCCTTTTGTGCAGCTTATCGAACTCGACCTCACAACGTTGGAGCCCCACGTCAACGGCCCATTCACCCCCGATCTAGCCAACCCTATCTCGAAACTGGGCGAAATCGCTAAGAAGAACGACTGGCCCGTCGATATCAAAGTTGGTCTCATCGGATCTTGCACCAACTCGTCATACGAGGACATGGGTCGCTGCGCCAGCATTGTCAAGGAGGTATGTTAAAAACTACTACATATACGGGGTTAATGGCTAACAACCTCTCAGGGTTAACTTCTGCTAGTCCAAAGATACATTTTGAGATATTTTTTTTGTCTTTGAGAAAAATAACTGTTTTTATTTTGTTTTAATGCCTACTCCGAGCCAAGAGCGGCACTGGACCGCGCCGTGCTTTAATTGAATATTATTGAATATTTACATCGAGCAAAGTAATAAAAAATTTGAAATAATACATTACAGGCACAATATACTTTTGACATCAGGTGATCCTCGTGCTTATTTAGTAAAAAGACAGAATAAATTAAAAAAAAAGGTAAAAAAAATCTTCTCAAAATGTTTGTTAGGACTAGCAAAAGTCAACGCTTAGAAGTTGTTAGCCATTTACCAATAACCCTGTATATTGCATAGTCAAAAATTCGATATAATAAAATCTATAGATTTTGCTATAAAGCATTAGTACATTGTGAAATAAGTGCGGAAAGGAGGTTCTTGTAAACGAGAGGACAATATTCCTGAGTTATACCTATAGCCCCAAGTCCACTACGTGTGTCATGCGACGTTTTTCAATACATTTATGAGAAAATTCAATTGAAATACAAGGAAATAAAATACATAACTCAAGATTGAGCTCTTGCTGAGGCAGCAATTTGACTCCTCCAGACATAGTAGAAGAAGCTTCTACTATGCCTGGTGGAGTCAGATCTATTTCCATTACTGAGCTTTAACTAATTTTCAGTCACTAACACTGAAAACACATTGGCAATCACGAATCACTTCGATGTTTTGGAATGTGAAAAAAAGTACCAAGATAATTTCAAAATACTGCCAGCTTAGTGCAAGAGTAGTTTTCACGCTCATACCTATATAGCGCGTGCGTGCCTAAGTGAATATACCAAAGAGTCTGTTCCTAAACGACTTTCACTTTCAAAATTACAGGCTAATGAGACCTAACAACTGGACGTCTCAGTGTGACGGGCACAGTGCAATTCGTCGCTGACGAAATGCGTCTGTTATAGGCAGAGGTTAGTCCACTTAACATCAGGTGGGCCTCGGGCTTGCTCCGTCACAATAACATAAAAAAAAAAACTTTTATAATTTTATGGAAATAAATAATAGAATAATGTAGGTACACCAATAAGTTGATATGTAATTATTTTTTCAACACACAAGCTCGTAACGGGCCTTTAAATGCATCGATCTTAATGTCATAATGTAATCTACTACGCACTCGTGCTTTTTTCTACTCTACCGCACTTGTGTTATAAATAGAAAAAATAAAACAACGTTTCCACATTTCTCACCAAGGAGATTGTAGTTTGTTTCATTCGTTTTTCATATAAAAACAAACCAAAGAGAATTTACCCTACTGAAGAAGAACTTTAAAAGATTTAATTTATGCTATCAAAAACTTAAAGTAAGTATATTCGTATCTGTTCCTCGCAAGTGTGTTGAAAAACGTTGTATGACATACGTGTGCTTTGATAATAACAGCCTCTGCTTGTATATATATATAATCTCGCCTCGGCTGTAATTTTCAACTTAACGCACTTATATCATAATGTACTATAATAACTGCTATAATGACACAATATAGTATACGCTACCATTTATACCTAATTATTACATAATAAATCTTCACCACGAAAGTATCGTAGTATCGAACTCCTTGTACATACCTCTTTTAAGTGAGGTAGTTAAACAAATAAAACAATACAATGTAAAACACACGTTTTATTTTGTAATGCCGCACGGTATTATATTTCGTGGGCGGTAGCTTACTTTTACAATATGCCTGCATGCATGTTGTAACTACTACTAAATACACGTTTCTCAAGCAATAAGTATTTAAAAATTAATAAAATATCTAACTAAAAGTTTTTACGAGTGAGAGGTATTCATTTTTCTTTCATTTTCTGCCTATACAATTTCAGTGCTTGTAAAACAGCTACATTGCAGACGCGTCTACTTCTTACTATTTCTTATAATAAATAAAACTTTTTGTTAATAGAGCAGTTTAATTTTTCCTACTGTTTTTCTGAGTATCTTCTAGGATAGTTTTTCAGAGAAAAATGTAATGTTGTTGGCAGGCGTTGCAGCACGGCGTGAAGTCTAAGATCCCGTTCAACGTGACCCCCGGATCGGAACAAGTTCGCGCTACCATCGAACGTGACGGCATCGCACAGACGCTCAGGGACTTCGGAGGCACCGTGAGTATTTTTTTTAATCGTCTTTAGCGGGAAATTCAACATTTCATTATTTTTTTGGTTTTGTTGCTAGATCTTCTTACTATTTGTATATTGTTCTTGATTACGTTAAATAATGCCTCTTGAGGAGTTATCACAATATTTTTTTTATACATATTGAATTTATCACATTTGTTACGGTGGGTAAACGCATTTTTTTATATTTTAGATAGTTAGAGGGGTAATTTATGGAAACATGTGCATTGTTGGCCATTAAATATTCAAAATAACACGAGAAATATTATTTTATACCTGCGTATACCACGCACGATAATTAAGAATAATTGCGAAATCTAGCTACAATCGTTTAAAACTGTTTAAATTTTTAATTTGCTGCGACAGACTTTAGTTTGTATCTTAACACTGACCGTCGTTCTCAGAAAGAACTGTCATCTTACAACGCGATCGCTTGCCAGGCCATGGCGCCTGCCAAGCGTAGAGATAAGACGCCTGCCAAGCGTGGAGATGATGTTTCAACAAAATCATCAGAAAAAAAAACATTTTTCTTGTGTTTTTCCATGCAAGAAAATCACTATAAACTCTTCTTTTATTATTTGTTATTTTGTTCCCAGGTGCTAGCTAACGCATGCGGTCCTTGCATCGGCCAATGGGACCGCAAGGACGTCAAGAAAGGCGACAAGAACACGATCGTGACGTCATACAACAGGAACTTCACAGGGCGCAATGACGCCAACCCCGCCACTCACTGCTTCGTCACCAGTCCCGAGCTCGTCACCGCTCTATCACTTGCAGGTGAGTAATGGATGAATTTCGAAATATGATACATATATCAACATGCTTACCGTATATCTCAAATATATATGATGGCTCAATGGCATTGGCTATGGACTGCGACGTAGCAGGTCCATGGTTCGAATCCCGCCGCGGGCTTGAGCTTCACCACATCGTGAAGGGCATTTTGCCAATGCCCGCCTGGCTAGCGACCACCCTCAAGTAGAAAAGCTGTCGCCAAGTACTTAACGGTGTGTTCCGGCTCCTTACTGTATCAGCCGGATTGTCCACTGCTGAACACAGGCTCCTCCACTAATGGGAGGGTTGCCAAAATCCCCACGCTTGGCAGGCGTCTTAGGGATCGCAGTATCAAATATCAGTATCTCGGAAGCGCTGCTCAACCCACGGGTTGAGATGGGGGGTGACATTCTAGCCACGGGCAGCCGCAGCTGTCCTTGGGATCCAGTAATTCTAGGTTTAAGCCTGTTAACACCTTCGACCACATCATCACTTACCATCAGGTGAGCTTGTGGGCTTATCTATAAGCAATATAAAAATAAAAAATACCGCTAAAGATGTCAGCGTTAGATATTCACCTAGATCGGGTATTTTTTCTAGTATTATGTGGTATTTTATAATGGTATTTGAAACTTATCATAATAAGTAATACTCGTTCACAGGTCGTTTGGACTTCAACCCTCTAACGGACACCCTGACGGGCACGGACGGCAAGAAGTTCAAGCTGTCGGATCCGTTCGGCGACGAACTACCCGCTCGCGGCTTCGACCCTGGCCAGGATACCTATGAGCATCCCCCGGCTGACGGCAGCAGTATGTATTCTATTACTACTGAATCACTAATTACAAAAAGGGAACATGGTGAACTCTTAATACAAATGTTTTATTTGTGTATTTGAACGAATTTCCCTATTTTACAAATATTTTTTCTATGCCCAGACGGGAATCGAACCTGCGTCAACCGATTTCGCGCCGGATACCTTAACTGGCGCGAAATCGGAATGAAATATAGAAGGGTAGCAACACCATTCCGAGAGTTGTGTGTAGTGTGTTTGAAAAAACACTTCTTTTGATTAGATGAAGTCTAGTAGTCTGGTTGATCATCGCGCACCGTCCCCTATGATGGTTAAAGTAATACAATTGGAGCACGAAATTTAGGCTCGGAAGAGCGTGCCCTGGTGGCCGAGTGGTTTAGATATCCGGCTCCGATTTCGCGGAGGACGCGGGTTCGATTCCCGCCCGGGGCATAACATTTTGTGCACCAATAATTTAAAAATATGATTTTCGCTTTGCACACGATATTGTTTGTAATCGTATATATATAGAAGGGTAGCGACATCATTCCGAGAGTTAAGCGTTTGAATTAAAAATATTAAAAAAAAAAAAAAATTTGGTTTGGTTGCGTGGCGTTGTGACGTCACGTCGGCTTAACATGTAATTTAGGCGGAGTCACTAGATATATTTTTTAAGTGTAGTATTTAAATATTAATATAATGTTCTCTTAAAATATTTATTACTATTAGACAGAATTTTAGTTTTAAAGATTTGGTGAGTATGAGACACTTATTGTTTTAAATAACCGGATGTACTCACGCGTATTGGTCGAGATTGTCGATCTAGGTCTCTGGATACCCTTCATCAGGTGAGTTCACGCGTCTAAATCGCAGCGAGGACTCCGAGGCGAGGTTTTCCAAGTGTAGTGTAGAAAATGTATATGGGACAATACTAATTAAACGCTCTAAATAGGTTACGCTCGCGGAGACGCAACTTTTGATAGGCTACACTTGATATTTCAACGTGAAGTTGACTCTACTATTCTCAAAATGTATGGGGGCGTGATACCCCTAAGGTGGATTTTTCTATGTTAATTTAGCAAAGATTCGCCAATATTAAGAGAACTATAGCTCCGATCGCGCTCAATCCAACGGGAAACGATCGGGGATCGCGGCCCGCGTGTTTTGATGCGTGGAACTATAGAAAATTTGAAAAGGGGGGATTTATCCGACTCGGCTGCATAGTTACGCGTGAGAACAGCCGAGTATTTCATTAATTGTCATATACTCACGAAAACTTTCAAACTAAAACCCTCTCCATAATCGAACGGGCAATTAACAAATAATTGATATGGACAGAATGTTCATCTGCGTCATAACCAGCTCGTAGCCGCCTCAATTGAATAAATCCTTTTTCTATATAATATTTTTTTTGTGGCGGAAAATGCACGAGACCCACCCAGATATAAACCACCGGATTTTAAGCTGTATCCTCTGCCTATAACAGATGCATTTCGTTACAAGTGACGAACTGCGCCTATCACTTTGAGACATACAGTTGCTAAGTCTCATGTGCCTGTAATTTACTGGCTCTCAAGGACTGCTGCTGGAACACACTGTTAGGTGCTTGGAGTCAAGTTTTCTAATTGAGGGTGGTAGCTAGCCAGGCGAGCATTTGAATAATGCCCTCAAACCATGCGCTGAAGCGTAAGCCGGCACGGCTGAGATCGAACCCTAGATCTGTGGCCCGGCAGTCCATAGCTATTACCGCTCGTCTATCACTGCTTCATTTTATTAGTATTGTTACGAGCTGAGGGTTCGGGATAAATAATGCAATACGTTTTCAGCAACTGACACCTTTATTCACAGTTCTACAGTCACTTCACACTTAACTGAACACAACACTAAAACACTGACTGTTCGCACTTTACAGATCACTAATCACACACTTATACTGTATTTAACTATTCGCGCTTGGAGCACTTGGTCCAAAGGTAATCGCACTGTTTCTCGTTTCGTACTCAAAGCAAGACTGTCTCGTCGGCCCGCACCCGACCCTATTTATACCCAAAAGTCAAAGCTTCCAGAATATTCTATACTAGTCTAGATAGAAAAACAATAGGGGCCATAAATCACTCGTTTAACGTAAACAACTTTTGTATGCAATTCAATGGAAACTAACTACTACTTATACTGTGGTTGTTTACTATTTGCCTGAGAACAAAAGGCGACCCTTTTTTTATAACATTTTTTTGTGAAGAGTAGGTACATTCTTTACTTGTTTATCGACCTTGGATTATGCTAGATTGTTCGAGTCTATGCGCCGTAACAGTATTAATAACGGATAATTTGTTTTCCAATAAATAGAAGTAAGAGTGGACGTAGCCCCGACCTCAGACCGTCTGCAACTCCTCGAGCCTTTCAATAAATGGGACGGCAAAGACTTGACCGACCTCACCATCCTGATCAAGGTCAAGGGCAAGTGCACCACCGATCACATCTCCGCCGCTGGACCCTGGCTGAAGTACCGTGGACATCTCGACAATATCTCCAACAACATGTTCATCACGTGAGTTGATTCACAACCAATTAAACCTTTCTTTTGTCAGGTAACAAACACACAGCGCCATCTGCGACTAGTTTTCAGTAATCAACCTCGTTAGCTTTAGGTATAGCACATGCATTCTTATAAGAAAAATTCTAACTAAAGATATACATACCCAAATAAAATTTACAAAAAAGATAAATGTCCAAAAAATTGTCACAAGACAAGCGAACAATATCTTATTAAGACGACCTAGAACTAAATATGGTAAAAGAAACATAATGTATGAAGTTTATTTTTTCTATTATAAAATTCTTACGTGGTGTATCTATTTGTAGATTTTGTTTTATGTATATTGTATTAATATTTTTAAAATTCCGTAAATTTAGTTACATTTGTGGTTTTGTAAACTACGATCTGTGGCACAACATGTATATTATAAGTTAATTTAAGTATCTCAGTAAGTGAATAAGTGTATTTTTATGAGATAATAAATATTCTGAAACGATAGCTTTAAACTTGTTTACGATGATAATACCCTACAGTTCCGACATCGTAAAATTTTGCATTAACTTAACTTACAAAATTACATCTAAAGGAAAATAACAGCGCGTGGTTCAAATTTTTTCGTCGTATATTTTGTAAGCTTAGCTTAACGTTATAGCATCATAAAAATTGTTTGTTCCACAGCGCAACGAATGCTGAGAACGGCGAGCTGAACAAAGTCCGCAATCAGCTGACTAACGAGTTCGGCGCCGTGCCTGCGACCGCTCGTGCTTACAAGAAGGCCGGCGTGCAATGGGTGGTAGTGGGCGACGAGAACTACGGCGAGGGCTCGTCCCGCGAGCACGCGGCGCTGGAGCCCAGGCATCTCGGCGGGAGGGCTATCATTGTCAAGTCATTCGCCAGGTCAGCAAGCATTTTCATTATCACTACATAGTATAACTCCCCGTGGGATGCCGGGTTAGAATTGCACCTCCCCATATCTTCCCGTGGGTGTCGTAAAAGGCGACTAAGGGAAAAATACTAGAAGGTGGGCAGCAGCGCCTTCTAAAGAACTGTCATCTGACACTGCGATCCCCAAGACGCCTGCCAAGCGTGGGGATTATGGCAAATACCCCCTTTATTGGGGAGGCTGTGTTCAGCAGTGGACGATCCGGATGATACCGATACAGATATAAACGTTTAGTTCGATACTAATTAGGTAGAGATCTTTTAGTTTAAAAATGCTCGCCCCGCCACCCAAAACGATGGTGGAGCGATTTTACTGTGAACCCGGGGGTGCGTTCCTGCAAGCCTACGGCCAAGACAAATTTTGGTCTGAATACACGCCGTTCCAGCACGCCAATCAAGCTTAATTAGATCCAGACAATATTTGATCATACCCGTTCCGGGCAACCTGTTAGAGCGAATTATGATCTGTCTAGCCAAAACCTTTTGGATGGGCCAAATCTTGGCTAGCTGTCAAATGTGGCAGATTCTACAATAAATAATAAATTTTGAACAAGCTGAGCCAAGGATTTGTGACTACCATGCTACTACTATGTTAAAAGCTAGCGGCTATACTATTAGCATTCCCAAAGAGGGTTGGCGTCAGTAATGCCGGCCATAAAACCAATGCCTAATCTTTTGAAAATATGTCCATTGTGTTTTTAGCATTGTTTTAAAAAAGTTGTTGCATTGTTGGAGAAGACGTGAGGAATCAGGCTAAGCCTGATCCTTCTTCGACCACATCATCACTTACCATTAGGTGAGATAGTGATTAAAAGTTCGCCTATCAGGAATTAAAAAAAAAGATATTGTACTTACTCCACATGTATGCGATATGATAAGGGTAGGAAAATGATGCCTCATCGCACACGTCTGTTGAAAGAAACACAGTCAGTCAACCTGACTCTTGGTATCTTCCCCCAGGATCCACGAGACTAACCTGAAGAAGCAAGGCATGCTCCCCCTGACATTCGCGAACGCTGCTGACTACGACAAGATCCGTCCCGATGACAAGATCTCACTATTGGGACTGAAGGACCTCGCACCTGGCAAGGTAACATATTTGCTTTATCATGTAGTTTATAAATAATAATAAAATAAATTAAATAAAAACTATCGTTTCATCGTTCCACTGAAATTAAAACTGCAAATTATATATATTTATGGAATTGTTTCTTAAAACCGGTAATCTTCATGAGTTTGATAGAAAAAAAAAATCTCACAATATGGCGTCTAAAATCCACTAGTTCTTTTTTAAACTTATTTGTGTACCTAGTGTCCCTTGCGCTATCAAGATGAATTGTATGATATATCACACGTTAAAATCGGCAACGCCGTTTAGAAGTTATGGTGGTTTTTGTTTAAAAATGTTGTTTCAGAATTGATGAAACATAAGACGCAAAATCTTACACAAAATTTTATCCAAATCGTTTAAGCCGTTTCGGAAATACACGAAATATAAATATGTTTAAAACAAGAGTTGCTTGCTTAATGTCATTAGGGCGGTCTAACTCTAAGAGGAATTATTATTTATTTTTAAAAGTCTAGATTTCTAAGAAAGAGCAGTCGTTTTAACTAGCTAGTAAAACCAAAAGCTCCTGGTTTTATCTCCGGAATTACTTTCTGATATTTCTAAGTTATGTAAATTGAGGTCCAGGGTTAAATCTCCGGGACAGTGTTTTTATGTTTTTCTTAGCAGTGCTGACCTGTGCTCGGTAGACGGAAATAGGCTCGCTTCCTATAACACACAGAACCTAAAAGTGTCTGGCAAATGTTAAGTAAAACTTTTCGATGCAGAATATCTGACACTGCGTTGGTATAGTCGCTGCAATAATAAATATACTGATTGTTATTTTCAAAATTGTGGCAAAGAATTATTAAATTACACAGAAGTATTTTAAAATCAAATATATTTTTTTCATTTACCTATTAAGACGAACTCGGGCTGAATATATACGTATTACAATAATGAAGTTTCTATATTGCCTAGTTGCAAATTCAAAAGTCTATTCACATATTATTTACTTTCACAGCCTGTCGAATGCGAGATCAAGCACAAAGATGGAAAATCGGAACGCATCAAGTTAAATCACTCCCTCAATGGGCAGCAAATCGGCTGGTTCAAGGCCGGATCAGCGCTCAACAGGATGAAGGAAATCGCCTCTGGCAAGTGAACTGCCACGAATACTTGCACTGGATATACCCCAAATTTAGGGAAAAAATAGCCATGTAGCAACACTAGGAACGGTGTGACCACTAACAAAAAACCTTAGCATATTTTTCGCTTGCATCTAGCAAATATGAAATGTAGACATTGTTAAAGGGCTGGTATTAAAAGCTATAACAATAAAAAAAAAATGTTGTACGTTTAATTTTTGTGCGAATCAAATTATAAGGTTTTGTTAGTGTGTTAATATGTGCAAGTGGTTGGTTAAAAACATCAACCAGTTTTGTATAAGTATTAATTTAATGCTAAAATTATTTATTCACTTCTACTATTGTAAATTTGAATGGATATTGATTAGTAGTTTATTAGAGAGTTAGGTCGCCTTAACTCCGGTGCAAGCTAAATGTTACCAGTTTAGTTTAAATGTATTACTAGCGCATTTTCTCATTCTGACAATACGAGGCGGTGATGAATCTTTATATTTAGTGTAGTACAAAATAGATGAATTTAGACAGTAAGTTTAAAATTTTATTCTTCATTATGAATCAACGGTCAATCAAGTCAATATGTTTTTTCTTTTTTTTAATTATTTATGTAAATAAAACCTATTTACCAACTGAATTAAAGTTACTTAAAATACCTATGGCTTTTATTATTTCAATAGAAATGTTTTTATTTTTCACGATAAACAAATTTAGCTGCGAAAAGTACCCACGTGACCTAATGAGCTTGTAACTGAGCGAAGTAAGATAGAAGCTCGAAGATTTGTAATAACTCAGAGAACCACTTCGGCAGGAGTGATTGTTCCAAAATTTCCATAGAACATTAGTACAGCGGCGACACTTTTTTCAAAGCTGCAAAACTGTTATTTGGGGCGGGCACTTTTATTAAAATGAAACCTTAAGCAAAGGGTGCTAGAGTTGAAGAGCAAAGCGAGTGGTAAAATCGAGTCCTGAGCCTACCGAAGTTTTCAAAAGTACGAGAAGAAAAATAACTGCTGCCGAGCGCAATACGCAATTTTTCACCTCATTCCAGCGAGAAAATTTAGGTGCAAAAAATAAAACAACAAATAATGTCACTTACTATATACCTAATCTTGTCTATTACTCTAACTGCTCGATCACGATGGGTGATACGTTCAAGCTTACTATAAAATACTAATATTCCTTTTCCATTATAGTTTCCTCCCGTGGGGTGCTGGGTTAGAATGTCCCCCCCCCCTCCATTTTTACCTGTGGTTGTCGTAAGAGGCGACTAAAGGTAAAATACAGGACGGTGGGCAGCATCGCCTTCTTGCTTGCAGGCTGGTTCATCCACCTTTTTCTTGCGAAAAGAAAATAGACACTTATCTCATCGTTGGCGATGAGCAATACACGAAAATAGAGGTAACAAACATACAAAAAAAAGCAACTGCATTGAGAACCCCCTTTTTTGGCATTTGTCGGGCTGCCGCCGCCGGAGAGCAAGTGAGGGAAGCTTTTAGATGTCACGAGCCCGCCGTACTCGACTTACAAAAGATACAGTATATTTGTGGGCCGTCCGGAACGAGATCGCGAGCCCGTCGTACTCGCTTATAGCCCAGCAGTACGACAAAACTATTAGATTGTTTCTATGAAATGTCTGTATCTGCTTATTGAAGCGCCCGTCACCTATTAGGTTTATATGTGCGCCCTTATTTCTTCCATATGCGTGTTCTTGACTGTCTACTGGGAAGAGTTAATAAATGTTCTACATTTCGGTGATCACCGTTATTAGTCCGTCAGAATTATATGTTTAGTTACAAAAAGGTTACACTACTAAGGTGGGCTGAAATACGGACGCTCGGTACAAACACGGGGAGGCATCTGACCGCATGAGGCGACCGCGACTTTTGCATTATCAGCAAATTGCGCTCACGTTGCATGTCCCTACAAGATTACCATTCTCTTTGTGTTCTTACTGCAGCCGGCAAGAAATGGGTGGCGTGGGGACGCCACTAAAGTGTGTCGCAGTGACAAGGCCTATTATCACAGATGAAACTCGCTCAACGTTGTACGCTTGGCGGTCGGAACACTCGACGAGAGACTTGGTAGATTACCTTTGACGCTCTCGTACCGAAGTTTGCTTAGCCGTTCTTAACCGATCAACAAAGTTAAGCACCGTCTGCCGCGGTCATGAGTTGGATGGGTGACTTCTAGTGGCATTACTACTGAGCGCTTCCGTGGGCACGTTAAGCCGGCGGTCCCGGTTGTTGTCTTAGGATGGCATTTGTTACAGCATGGTTTTTGAAGCAGTGATAGCTCAGCGGAATTGGCTATGGACTGCCGCGCAGCAGGTCTATGGTTCGAATCCTGCCGCGGGCTTGAGCTTCACCGCATGGTGGAAGGGCATTTTGCGAATGCACGCCTGGCTAGCGACCACCCTCAAGTAGAAAATCTGTCGCCAAGCACCTAACGGTGTGTTCCGGCAGCGGTCCTTGAGAGCCAGTAATTCTAGGTTAGTCTGAACAACATCTACGACCACATCTTCACTTACCATCAGGTGAGATAGTGGTCAAAGACTAAACTATCAGTCATAAAAAAAATATTTTTTTATAGCTTAGATATACATTAAGAGAGGACTATAAATATTGCCAGATAGTCGCCTTTCACGACTAGTCGTACATCTCTACTATTCAACCATGATATACAGGCGGACAGAAAAACAGACAGCAGCATCTAGAGGGGCTCTGATTATCCATTGGATACCCTCTAGAACCCCAATAAGTAGTTGGTCAGTTAGGGTAAAAACAAAATTCTTAACTGACAACCCAGGTTTGAGTTTGAGTGTTCCTTAACAATAAATGGACAAGAAAAAAACTAATGTGGTCACTCAGTCCACACGCACATCAAAAACTAGCACAGCATTGACTGTAGTAAACTAGTTATTGAACACCTATCATTATTCTAGTAATGTATGGCAAATGTCTATTTGTTAATTTAACTAGCACAAGCTAGAGAAACATACATCAAACACTACCAATCGTAAAAAAAAATGTTTCGTAAATTAAACACCAACTAGTGTAAAACTATTTTTATTAGAACAGCTTAATCCTCATTGTCTTCATTATCGCTGTCAGCATTGATGTTGAAGTACCGCAGCTCATAAGCATCATGTGCAGAGGCGACTACTCTCAGCCAATCACGCAGGTTGTTCTTCTTGAGGTAACGCTTGGTCAGGTATTTGAGATACCTCTTAGAGAAGGGAATGTCTGGAAAAAATAAAAATATTTATCAATTAGGCTGTAACAAATCCTGGCTTACACTAGAAAGAACTAAATACACTAAAAGATTTTCTGTGTAATAGCAGACATAAGCGCTAAAGATCGAGCATGGGAAGTCGCACACATGTTGTATGTACATCTGATACAGCATCTTACTTGTAAACTCGATCTTTAGAGGATAATTATATAACAAAATACTTGTAAACTTTATTCCCTAATGTCCTCCACCGCCATTATGTTGTTTTTTCCAATGTTTTCACACACAATGAATGTTGTATATTTGGATACAGGACACATATAAACCAAAATTGTCATATTTCACGAACATGAAATATTTGGAGGCAAAGATCGAGATATTATAAAAAATGCAGTAATTACGAGTGTATTGTGCATTCTATTGTAAACAATAGGGGGTAGAAATAGAATATATATATATACATACGCCTAGAACTTTCGTTCTAGGCGTATGTATACCCTTAGAAGGAGATACCAATATCTAAATGAAATAATTAGTTTTATTGAATATTTAAGTTACTACATTCCATCACATCCTAAAGAAAGGCTGTTTTATCTAAGTATGGACAAGTAAATACAGAGACAGCCCTAACCACAATGGTTGGCTTTTATTCCAAGTCACCAAGTGTGGCTTGCCATCCCGCTGATCTCAGCGGCAGTGCCAGTGTGGCCCCTATGAAAAAAAAGAAATGTCAAGTAGTTAAATATTAATGCCAATAAATGTCATCTCATGTTAGGTGCCATATATTTAGAACCTATTGTGATTTTTTTTTGGTACAATAATAAAAATACAATATATAACATTTCTAAGAGATTTATTTTAATTTTAATTGCTACCAAAAGTTGCTGGTTATGGTTTATAAGCAGGTATGTTCTGACAAACAAAATAGTATTTTTTTTGGCAATGTAATGTGATTATGTAACTTAAATATTATTAAAAATTGCATTTTTGTAAAATATTTGTACTATCTTGTAATTAACAGTTATATATCAACCTGGAAACTAATATTTGAATACAATGGAATGTGTATACATTATTAATGCATTTCAAATAATTTTCGTTGTTCTAATAATGCATTCTTTACCTCATCTATTTTGGATAGTGACACTTAATCTATTTTTATATGGATAAGGGGCTAAGTAGTTATTGTTTTATTCCATAACATCACAATCTAATTATGAATTCACAGAACTACCAATGGTAGTACAACTTTCTGAATGTAAAACATAAACAACATACTAAATTTATTTTAAAAAAATGGTATGATCGGAATGACAAGTAAAGACACATGAGTCCAAAAATAAAATAAGAGAAAATCTGTCATCAAGCACCTAATAGCTTGTTGTAATTGTTCTTTGAAAACAAGTTATGTTTTAGGTTAAGTAATAAAAACGAAATATGTGTAATGTTATTGTAACATACTACATTTATTATTTCCAGTCTGCTGCATAAACATTGTATGTAACATGTAATTTTATGATAGTAAGAAACTTGGGACAATATATATTTGAAGTAGGTACTGTTGTAACAAGTTACTGAATCTTAGGTTGAAATATTAAACATATTTCAATACCGACTAATTTCCAGCCATAATGAACTTAGTCAGTCTATTAGATGGACCTTTGGTTTCATAAAATGTAAGCAACTTACTTTGGTGTCTGTGATGGGATAGATACAATGTCCAACATTATTGATAATATACAGAATATAAAACAGGCATTAACCCGTTTTTATCAAATTGGACCCCGGTGTCCTAGTTATGAATGAAATCTATTGTTATCAGTATTGCCGATGCCAATGGGTTAATGATAATTATAAAATATTAATGAGTATTAAATTAAAGTTATATATAATCATGCCTATATTCACAATGGGTTGGGCCTACGCAACATGACTAAATACCAACGTAAATTATAGATGATTTTCATATTGTCAGAAACTGGGAGTCAGCCTATATTCTCAACATCTGTCTTCTCATAAGCCGTAAGTGGGGCAATATAATTTGCTTTCTAGAACACATGGACAAAAACGTGAAGCTTTGGCTACGGTCTGCCTCACACCAACCTACCATGGGAATGCTCATTTTGGGATGATAACTTTGGTAATCCTAATTAAGGGATTAATTTCATAATAGCATTATGGTGCAGCAACACCCCATAAGTGGCAGCATGCTGCTCATTAGGCCCAATTATCAAATTTGGGAAAAAAAACTGTTTCCATAGCCAACAGGATGGTCAGGAACAGGAGCCGGAAAGTACGGCCTAGTTAACCTGTATTGGGTTGAATACGAAAATTCTAAAACACTAGGTTTGTTTTATAGGTCAAACATAAACAAAAGAAGGATTACCTGCGTTGATAGCTACTTTTGTCTTGTCCCGGGCAATGACAACGTGATTGCCTAGGTTATTTGTTTTGCCCTCAACTTTGACGTGTTCTTTTAGATATTTTTCGAAGTTGGCCACGTCCAAGATGCTATCCTCAGCTGGGTGTGTGCAATCAATCGTGAACTTCAGGCTGATTTTCCTCTTTTGACCCTTGCCGCGGATTTTGCCTCCTTTGACTCCCTTCTTGCCAGTCTTTTGATGTAACTGGGCTTTTTTAGCCACGGGCTTCTTTGCAACTACCATCTCGGCAATCTAAAATATATGCACAAATATTAAATCACAAAAATCAAGCTATCTCACGATTAAATTAATTTATTTTACGAAATTAACCTACACAACACGTGTAGCGCAGTTACCGTAAAAACTGCAAAATGGCCGACATATACGTCATGTTTTGGGCATGTTGGCATTATAATTTATTGCCAGGAAAAATAAGCTGAATGTGCCGGCCAAGGTAACTTAAAATCGATCGATTATGAAAATGTCTTCATGGCATGTCAATCTTTTAGAGAGTGCTACACGTCCAATATTTATCATGATTAGGATAACAATATTTACAGTACCTACGGTTAGCCTAGAATAGTAGCAGTAGCCCTAGAATTACGTCACTTTTTATATAACAATTTCTGATAAATACCCGTCGTCGTGTTAGAAGAAGAGACCTATAACTAAAAAGATTACACAAGTACTTCAAATTGTATGATTACTAAGCGTATCAAAATATATTCTGAAATTATACTATGACGTCACGAGAGCCACTTATTAATCGTATTAGTAAGTACATGACAGATAAATTCAATTCCAAGATATCACCCGTTATATACCTTTGTCTCCACCGGCGTCGAAACACTCGCGTGAACTGCGTACCTACCTCCAGAGTCCAGACTCAACTCTGACAAATACTCGGAGTTATCTTCTTCTTCGTGTCGACGATTCACATTTAGATGGATAACTGCCAGTACTGGGCTGTAGCCATTCCAAGGGTAGAGGCATCATAAAGGTCACCCAAAGTGCAAGCATTGGGGCACGGAGGGCAGGACAGCAAGTGACGCATGTCCTGCGTAGTTCCACAGCTGCATTGGGTTCCTACGTCAGAGTAGCTGGGGGAGGACAGTGTTCTGGCACAGTTCCATGCGGGCTTCCTTTGGGTGACCTGTCAAGGCCCTGGTAAAGCCAAGAAAATTTGCGGCTCTTGAGACGGACTGTGGTTATTTGTGAATTGTAAAGAGGGTGTCTACAATCTTGTTCTTGCTTTAGCTTCTCCGTAGAGCAAATTATATTACGGCGCAATATAGGTAATGCTATTCCTGCTATGGAGTATAGCATGTTAAGAGGAGTGGGTTTAAGGCAGCTGGTTATTTTCCTACATGTTTAAGTGAGGGCAACATCTACTTCTTTGGCATGTGAAGCAGTGATGGCTCAGTGGCATTGGCTATGGACTGCCGTGCCGCAGGTCCATGGTTCGAATCCCGCCGTGGGCTTGAGCTTCACCGCATGGTGAAAGGGCATTTTGCGAATGCCCTCCTGGCCAGCGACCACCATAAAGTAGAAAATCTGTCGCCCAGCACCTAACGGTGTGTTCCGGCAGCAGTCCTTGAGAGCAAGTGAAATTACAGGCACATGAGACTTAACAACTATGTCTTAAGGTGACGGGCGCAATACAATTCGTGACTTCTGACGAAATGCATCTGTTACATGCAGAGGTTAGTCCGCTTAACATCAGGTGGGCCTCGTGCTTAATCCGTCACGATAACATTTGAGGATTGGTGCTTTACTGGACACGCATATTCACCAGCAGTATTCGGAGTTAAGACAGCATAGCATCTAATTGTTGTTTCCTGGAGTTTAATTCCAATAATTTATATCTGGTATAATTATATGAAAACATTTGTAATACATACAACGAAAGAATTTCTTTCGAATTCTTTATATATCATTAATATAACATATGTAAAGTGGGTTCCACACTGCTACAGCGTATTACAACTGAGATGGAACCAGTGACTTATATAACAACAAATACGTAATTTTTTTCACCGGGCGGTATGCCTTTATTAACAAAATACTACAAACTATATACAACACTACTACTACTAATAATAAAAGCATTGAAATATCTATAAGTCATTGCAGAAAGTAAATACGTTAATTCGTTGTTGAAGTTACTAGAGGACGTTATGACAAAATTAAAGGTTTTAATACTACTTGCTATTATATTTTGAATATATACATCAACAACATATGTAAAAATACTTATTTTTGTCTTACGAGTAAAAATAATGGATTTACATTTAATTATATTTAACGTTGTTATTTTTAACACATTACGCTGAAAATATGTCAAGATTCTGTTGGAATTTTAAGTAGTATTTACAGAAAAAGGTAATAAGTATTTATAGAATGACATGTTTGAAGGTCATCGGCATATATTAGCAATTTACAAAACTTAAAACATTTTCAATATCATTGATGTAATAAGATAAAAAGTAACGGGCCTAATATTGACCTTAGAACTAATTGGAACGACATCTGATTCAAAGCGATTGATCATGGCAACTACTACTATTGGCAACGGTTAGTGATATAGTTGAACCAACGCCATAAATTACCGAGAATACCATCATAAGTAGTCATTCCCCGTGTGGTGCCGGGTTAACCTTGCACCTCCCTATATCATCTCATGGATGTCGTAAAAGGCAACTAAGTGAAAAATACCGAATGGTGGGCAGTAGCGCCTTCTAAAGTCCTGCCATCATACACTGCGACCCCCAAGCCACCTGCCAAGCATGGCAGTTATGGCAAATACCCCCTTCCTAAATCTATACGTGGCAACACTAATTTGATAACGTCATGTTGGTAGTCTGCATATTTTTGACAGGAATTATATGTCAAGCGAAAGTGGGCGGATATTTAGAGATGCGGAAAAACCAGCAAATAAAGAAATGATAATAATAATAAAACCAGTCTCTATGTGAAATACCTTCCTAGTAGGTCACTACATAATGTATATAATATACAGAAAAACACTAAATTTCTAACCTAAAATAGGTTAACTATTACATAGCTTGATCGATTGTAAAATATAAACATATATTTTTGTGAGAAATGTAGGCCTAGGTAGGCCAAAGTTTGGCATCTTGTTTGAACAAGTGGGCATAACATTGCCCTTTGGTTAGGGTTGTAACTAACACTTTATAATTTGATTTGAACTGACAACTGACTGAAAATGAATAAAGTATTTTTCGTGTATAATACGCCGTACTCTATCAATTATGCATTTTCATTATTTTTTATTTGATCTGTTTTATTTTTATTGTATTTTGTATATCAGTCCGTCTATTCATTATAAATCCAAAATAAGGTCTCTAGCTCGTAAACGGAATGAGCTTATCTTAATATAATATCATAGGTAATTTGAGTAGAATGTTAATTCAAAGATTTAGACCAGAAGTTAAATTATATTAATTTTCAGGGGGCTCCAATAGATATTTAGAAAATTGCAGGCTTGATGTAATGTAGACTTCGTACACTGATTAAAACACGCGGTCTGTTTGTTCTGGCACCATGTAATATAACACACTTCCACAATATTTGCATTATACAGAATTACAACTAAAAAGTTATATATATATATTACAAAATTACAAATATACGATAGGAAAAATTGAAGTCATGTGCGGGAAAAAAAAATTTTCCCATCGTATATTTGTAATTTTGTAATGTAATTCGCATAGCAGGCGTTATTGCAATCATAACAATATAAAAAAAAAGTTATATATATATAGTTACAAGTAGAGGCGAGCATAGTTACCTTGTTCTGCTTCTTTGAAAATAGGGCAATAGGTTAGGTAGGATTGATTAAAAATATAAACAAAATAATAAAACTGTCACAGGTATGTAGTTATGGATCCCCCTCGCCCATCCGCTCTAGACTAGAGGGGGCTTGATCAGCGGAAAGTCTTACAGTTCTCTGTAATGCTGACCAAGGCTTCTCGGTGGTCTCGTGGTAGGTTAAGTTAGTTGGTAAGCTCCTTTGTGAGAACATTTTGATTCATTACATAGTTAGCCTCCGAATCGGCAACATACTTTAATTTTTGTTTTAATTATTTTAGTTTTTAAAAAGGGTTTTCCCTAATCCCCAGATTTGACTAGCGCAGCCGGTAGGATTGATTCGTTAAGGCTGTACCGTCTCGTGTTAGTATTTCGGGTGTCCAAATTCACCTAAGTATAGCGAGTGCGGCGCGAAGTGGCTGTGAATCGATCCACGAACCAAATAAATTTGTCAAACGGGTAAAATAAAAGGTGACCATGAGAGTAGCGGCGGGTGTTTGGTGAGTCAAATTTTCGCCAATTCCTTCCCTAATTCCTCCTGTAGCCTAATTTAAATCATACTTATATTTGAGATAAGACTTTGCTCACTATAACGTATCTGGTTCATTTGTATTAAATTCTACGAAGTGCCTCAGCTTAGTTGATAAGAACATGATAGCGTAGAGCGATGTAAATGTATACAGAACATAACTGAATCAATTAAGTTATGTGTGTTCTTAAATTCATTTAAATAAAAGTAACAGTTCTCTTAATTGATCTTTACTGGCTAGTTATAATTTGTGTATAGGCTAAACAATATATTTTGCTAAGAAAGAAGTTTCTCTTTTATAACTTTTACAAAAAAAAATGTATTAACTGTGTAATTGATCTAATTTTGTGTATTTTATGGTTTTATATTGTATTAATTTTGTGTGTGTTATCCTTAGAATTGTGATTAAGTGAATTTTGTTGTGTTTTCTGTGATTTAATCTGCTGCATCATGTCTGTCGAAAATGTAAATATAATTTCAATACCAACCGAAGTTATTCGAATAATTCCACTTTTTGATGGCGATAAAAAGCAATTGAATCTCTACATTAAAAAATGTGAATACGTCATAGAACGCTTTAGTAGAAGAAATAATGAGGAGCAGAATTTATACGTGTTCCACACGATTACTAGTAGGCTTACAGATAATGCAGCCGCGTTATTATCTGAACGCGAGGATATTGTTAATTGGTCTTCGTTAAAAGAATTGCTACAGCAGCACTTTGGAGACCCGCGTAGCGAAACTTGCATAAGTATAGAGTTGGAATCTTTGAAAATCAAAGGTGGTGAATCTTACTTGGATTTTTGCAGTAGGATTCAAAGTGTTCGGTCCGTTTTGTTTTCAAAGGTCAATGTATCTCAAGATGAAGAAATGAAACGCGTAAAAATGTCCATTTACAATAACACTGCTCTAAATGTATTTTTATACAACCTCCCGGAAAATATGGTTCGGATAGTGAGATTAAAATCGCCCGACACATTAGAAGCAGCTTTAAGTGTGGTGCTTGAGGAGGTTAATTTCCTTGAACAGTACAACGCACGTAACAAGCTTCAGGTTAGTGGCCAAATGTCTAAGCCGTTGTTGACTAATGCACCAAGTGCACCAGGGTTCAGGTTCGGTAGTGGTCCTCAGCCGATTGGGTTCAGACCTATGATGCCTGGTAGCACGCCTAGGTTTAATTTTGGCATTCCCTCAAACGGGAAAGTTCAAGGCCAAGGCCGACCACAACCTCAATTTGGTTATAAACCACAGTTTGGCCATCAGCCACAACAATTTGGTTATAGGCCACCCCAGCAGTTTGGATATAGACCACCTCAACAGTTTGGTTATAGGCCTCCGCAACAATTTGGTTACAAACCCCCACAACAGTTTGGTTATACTCCACCACAGGTACAGAAGCCCCAGCTTCAAGTTAGTGATGTATCCATGAGACAGCGCCTCTTAGGCCGCAACAAGGTTTCAAATTAAATGAACTGACTTTAGACAATAATGAAGGGCAGTATTATGACGACTATTATTATCATGACGACTTTAATTATAATGACGACATGAATAACTACTACGGTGACGAAATAAACGCGGATGAACGTAGTGACGAAACAGAACATACCGACGTACCCAATAATGCGGATTTTTGCGAAACAGCCTCGACCGACAAGAAATCATAAAAATAAATTGTGATCCTAACTTAAAACTTCCTTACGTTTATTTAAAGGAAATTGATGCTAAGATGATGATAGACACCGGAAGTATGAGGTCGTTTGTAAGTCCCAAAAAGGCCTACGAATATTTTGGTGAGTTCGTTCAAAAGGAACCATTTCAAGTTGTAAGCACACATGCCTCGAGTAACCACGACGAGGTTATAACGATACCTTTAATGCCTACATTCAATAGTAACGATTGGCACAAATTTTACATATTTAACGTTGACTCACGTTATGACGGACTGATTGGTAATGACCTGTTACAACAACTAGGCGCACTGATCGACCTTAAGAATCAGCTGTTAACAACTCAAACGGCTCGTATTCCTATAATCAACAACAATTTGGATTATGTCGTTCAATTGCCACCGCGATCAGAACGTAGAGTTAAATTACCTATAGACCAATGTTCAGGCGACGCCATCCTTGACTTTAAGGAGTTTACTGAAGGGTTGCGAATGCCCAGTGCTATAGTTAACTGTGTAAATGGATATGCATCGACTATTATACAAAATACATTAGACAGACCAATGACATTGACCATAGGACAACCATTTACAGTTGTACCATTTGAAGAAACTAAATGTAACCTAAATTTTACTAAACACATGACAGATATTGAGACTGATAATTTACTTAAAGAAAATCTGATTAAACTTAGACTTGATCACACAAATGACGAAGAACGTAAGCAAATTTATAATCTTTGCATGGAATATAAAGATATTTTTCACTGTGACCAATTACCCTTGAGTTTTACCAACCAAGTAAAACACAAAATCCGTACCAAAAATGAAGACCCCATATACGTTAAACCTTATAGATTAGCACCAACTCAGACGGAAGAAATAAACAGACAAGTTGATAAGTTACTGACTGATAATGTAATTGAAGAATCACATTCCCCGTGGAATGCTCCAGTGCACTTAGTGCCTAAGAAAATGGATGCTTCCGGTGAGCAAAAGTTCCGCATGGTAATTGACTACCGACGACTCAACGACATTACTATCGATGACAAGTACCCTCTACCGAATATCAACGACTTGTTTGACAAGTTAGGTAAAAGTGTCTACTTTAGTACAATAGATTTGGCTAGTGGGTACCACCAAATTGAATTGGAAAAAGAGGATAGGCAGAAAACGGCTTTTAGTTCACAAAATGGTCATTTTAATTTTTTAAGATTACCGTTTGGATTAAAAACCGCGCCCGCAACGTTTCAACGTACTATGGACAATGTTTTAAGAGGGCTGCAGGGGCTACACTGCATGGTGTACCTTGATGACGTCATCATTTTTTCGTCCAGCCTCCAGGACCACCTACATAAACTACGACTAGTATTTGACAGACTAAGACAGACAAACTTGAAGGTACAATTAGACAAAACTGATTTTTTACGTAGAGAAGTACTCTATCTTGGTCATACTATCACAAAAGATGGGTTAAAACCCAACGATGACAAGATAAAAGCTGTGATGAACTTTCCTCTCCCTAAGACTACGACCAAAATTAAAAGTTTCCTTGGACTTGTGGGATATTACCGACGCTTTATACCTGATTTTGCCAAAATCACACAACCACTCACTTCCTGCTTGAAGAAGAGAAACAAAATTGTTATAGACGACAGTTACATAAACGCGTTTGACAAATGCAAAGAACTCCTGACTCACGCACCACTCCTACAATACCCTGACTACGACAAGCCCTTCATTTTGACAACAGATGCTTCAAACGTAGCGATAGGCGCGGTGTTGTCCCAAGGACAAGTAGGCTCCAACAAACCCATTGCGTACGCGAGTCGTACATTAAGTGATACTGAGTCTCGCTATAGTACCATTGAACGTGAATTACTTGCAATAATCTGGGCAACGAAACATTTTCGACCTTACTTGTATGGTCGAAAATTTTATATATACACTGATCATAGACCCCTTGCGTGGCTCAATTCATTGAAGGACCCAAACAGCAAGCTTACCCGCTGGAGGCTACGTCTTCAAGACTTTGACTTCGAAATCATCTATAAGAAAGGAAAACAAAATACCAACGCTGATGCGCTCAGTAGAATTAAAGTCCATGCATTAGATTCAGATAGTGAAGGAAACTCGATGGTAGTGAACGTAGATAGAAAAGAACGTCAGTTACAGAAAGAAATGAATGAAGTAGTTAAAAACATTGTTCGGTTGTCGCGTGACAAGCCGTCACGACATGACTCATCCACAATTACTGTATCAGACTCAAGCAGGACTATCACACCAAGCCCTGCAAGTATATCGTCTTCAGAAACTACTGAAACCATTTCCTTAACAGATAAGGAAAAACCGGTGTACTTATCACCTTCCGAACACGATAGCAACTATACATCACAAACGATTCACTCAGCTGCTGATTTAGAGTCTACAGGCATACCAATTTTACACGAAGCTGTCGATAATAAACCTAACCAAATTCTAGTGTTTTCTTGGTTTAAAAATGAGACACATGTCAAAGATATTTCTCGAGCAAAACATAGAATCCTGGAAGTATTCCTTCCTAAAAATAACCCGGAACTAATAAAAAACTTTTTAAAAGAGTATGTTAGGCCCAAAATTAAATATTTTGTCTATTTCGAAGAGGAAGAACACCGTAAACAGTTTAGCAGCATTGTAACTACATTGTTTAAAAGAGATATGATTAGGTTGTATGAATGCACCGAACGAGTAGTATATGTCGCGGACGAGAGTGAACAAAAGGCGATAATTTTGAAATACCACCAAGGAAAGACGTGTCATCGCGGTATTAAAGAAACGCTAGTTAGGCTTCGTAGAAACTATTGTTGGTCTAAAATGGAAGAAACCGTTTCAGCCATAATAAACGCCTGTGAAACTTGCAGTAAAATGAAGTATGACCGAAAACCCATCAAACCAGTACTTCAATTAACACAGACGCAAGATGCCCCCTTCCAAGAGATTTTTATTGACCTCTTTTCTGTAGAGAGCAAGTATTATTTAACACTTATAGACGCATTTAGTAAACTTGGCCAAGCCATTGAAATCCCTAACAAATCAACGCCCGAAGTCGTGAGAGCTCTAATGAAATATTTTTCGTTTTACGGTATCCCTAAGAAAATTAGCTCAGACCCAGGTATGGAATTCAATAATGAACTAATGAAAGAATTCCTAAGCTTGCATAAAATAGAACGTCACGTAGGAACAATCAATAACCCCAACTCTATGGGTTTAATAGAACGTTTTCATTCGACTTTAATTGAAATATACAGACTAGCAAAATACGAAGAAAAGTGTACCGATGCAGCATCAATCATGATGTACTCAGTTTTAGCTTACAACCACACTATTCACTCAACAACCGGTCTCACTCCATTTGAGGTAGTTTTCGGACACACAGACACAGACACACCTTTTAATGTAGAATTTGAAAAAACGTACACACAGCAATTAGTGAAAGACCATGAAAAGCGTACTAGATTTTTGTACAAGCAATTGAGAGAAAAGATAGCAACAAATAAGGAGAAAATTAGGGACAAGAGAGGTGGTGAAAGCGATATAGAACTTCCGCAAGGCAAAACCATTTACGTAAAAGATATTAATAAAAGAAAAAGCAAGGATAAAGACAGGTATAAGAAAGCGAATGTGATAGATATAGCTGAAAGAAATGTTATCCCTATAAAAGTAGAATCAGAGCGAAAGAACACAAAAGCACCGATTAAAAACATAAAACGCCCTCCGCAGGTGGTGCATTCTGACTCTAGCGATGTCAGCAGTCGCCCTCCATCTGCAGCCACTTAAGGAAAACCCGGGACTCCTGCCGGTAAAAGAAGGCCTAGCATACCTGCAAGTAGATAATTGGACCATTATCAAAACCCTTAACTTGGATAGAATCTACGATGATCTACAATTCATTACATGGAAATTTACTGAGTTAAACAAATTAATAACCTTAAACAAACCATTTCCTCATGAATTTGTGAACATGCTAATGCACGTAGAGCACCTACGTGATATAACAATCGACAAATATCGTCAATTAGTTCCACAACGCTTCAAAAGAGGCATCCTTAATCCATTGGGATCTATAGTCAAAATAATAACAGGAAATTTAGATTACGACGACGCCGTGAGATATGACAAATTAATTTCTGAAATAAGCCATGATCAAGTACTCACCTCAAAAAAGGTTACTATTGTCACTAAAATGTTAGACAGCCTAATAAATGCTACACAAGTAATTAATGAAAATTCGATGGTTCTAGATACTCGTCTAAAAAAACTTGAAACAGTCGTTAAAGAATTGGCAAACAACGATAATAATTTCGTTCTATCCTCATACATATTAGGTTTGTATAGCCTTTTCATTAGTAACTTCCGAACCATATATATAAGGTTGAGTGAAATTGAGACTGCATTAGCATTAAGTAAACTATCTATATTACATCAGTCTATTGTTAATTCCACAGAACTATTAGATCATTTAAGGATTATTTCATACCTAGGACACTTGGTGTATGAACCCAATGAAGTAAATTTAGTAAAAATTGAGGAAACAATATGTGTAAAATCATTTATAAAGAAGAACCAGATAACGTTTGTTTTAGAAATTCCACTTATTGATAATTGCACTTATAACTACTTTAAGATGTACCCCTTACCTGTGTTCCACGAACCTGAAAATAAAACCCTTATCATAATACCTAAATACCCTTACCTTTTGGCGAAAGGACTAACGTACTTACCAATTGTGCACCCTTGCCGCGCTCTCGCTGCTGGAGACTCTTATCTCTGCACCGATAGCAACAGAGCCTTGTACACCGGGCTAACATGTGAAAAACAACTAATGAAGTATGACAATAACCTTACCTGCTGCAAACAATATGCTATCGAATTGGAAGATGTGAAGGTGCAAAAGGTAAACCCTGATAACTGGATACTCCACACAAATAAGAGGACAACACTTACAGAACAATGCCTTGATGAAATTACTGCATACCCTGTATTTGGGACATACCTGATGACAATAGATAAGCCCTGTGACTTTGAAATAAACGGAATCCGTATTCGTCACCACAGTGTTTTTACAGACACGGAAGTAGCGACGCCCCTTCCGGTCATCAATTTACCACCGCTACACCTGAACGAGAGTTTATCAAGTGCACCTGCACTGAACATGCATGAAGTGAATTTGGACGATATGAAGTACATGTTGTACGCGTTAAAAAATAGTGAAGTGTTAGAAAGTGCGACGTATAGAGAAACGGACTCTACAAACAGTGTTTTAGCTAGTGCCGCTTTAGGTTTTGTAATTTTAAGTCTTGTATTGTTTTTATTATATGTGTTTCGCAGTAAGTTTATAGAAACTGTTCCATGTATGCAAAATTATCGAAAAAGCTCTAAATTCGAGCGTTCCGATAATTTTTCTCTTGGGGAGGGAGGAGTTATGGATCCCCCTCGCCCATCCGCTCTAGACTATTGTAATGAACAGAACAGTACTTCGGCTCCGATGTTTCCAGTCTGGTGGTCGTCTCAAGAATGCCCCACTCCTCCACTCTTTACTTCGTTTCAACACTCGGTTTAGCGGGAAATCACTCTGCCAATCACAGAGCGTGTCGTATGTTTTATCCCATCAAATGGTGGCGCTACTGTCGCTTTGGTGTTGCCATTACCAACATCCGCCAACTGATCAGTATTAAATATTTATTTCCGTTCAATAACACCATAATATCGAATGAAAACATAACACTAGAGGGGGCTTGATCAGCGGAAAGTCTTACAGTTCTCTGTAATGCTGACCAAGGCTTCTCGGTGGTCTCGTGGTAGGTTAAGTTAGTTGGTAAGCTCCTTTGTGAGAACATTTTGATTCATTACATAGTTAGCCTCCGAATCGGCAACATACTTTAATTTTTGTTTTAATTATTTTAGTTTTTAAAAAGGGTTTTCCCTAATCCCCAGATTTGACTATGTACTTATTGAAATGATATTTAAAACAAACAAAAAATTATCGAACGCAATAATTTATCCTCAATCTCTGGGCCATAGCAACAAAAAAATCACCAATCAGTTGCTTTGTATGCAAAAAACCTTCAATGGTGTTTGTATTAGAGGAGGTGGGCCTAAAACGGGTACCCCGCCTAAAGCGGGTAGGCTTTTTAATTTGCGCGCCGTAAGCAAAATTGCAAATGTGTGAGTGCAGTGTGGTGTCTCGAGCATCAACCAATCACATGCAGTGGGCTCGCAACAGTGACACAAGCGCTTTCAAGGTAAGATAAAAAAATGTTTTTTTGCTATTTACACTAAAAAATATTGGTTTGGAGTAGTTGTGTTTACCTAAAAATTGTGTATGATATATTCTCAAAAGTTTGACGTTATGATTTTACTAGTATTGTGCTAGTCTGTCTTCGAAAACTTGTGGCTACCTTTGTTTACATTTTAAGGTTATGAAGTGTTAAAACTAAAACGTGCTCTTGGGCAGAACGGGTAGTGGTAAATCGGGTACCTAAAGGTAAGTCGGTAAGTTGATTTATGATGAATGATGATCCAAGAAAGTACAATAAGTTTAGTAATGAAGACTGCAATGAAAATAAAGACTTATTAGTATTAATATAGAATTAGTTAATTAACACAATTTCGTTGTAATGTCCATTGATCTCGATAATTACCCTATACCCGTTTTGCCCAAACGCCGTACCCGTTTTAGGCACCCCATGGGGGTAAAACGGGTAGTTTAAAGGTCTTCTTTTGTTATTGTTTTTGTTCAAATTATGAAGAAAATGTTTATGTTTTGTTCTTATTTTAGATTCTTAATTAATTAAATATTTGAAAAATAAAAATAGTAGTTTAATTTTCTTTTCTAGAACTTTTTTATTGAACATATCCCTTAGCGTACCCGTTTTGGGCCCGCGTCCCCTAAGTATATTGCGTTGTTTTAATATTTCTTTGTTTGCAATAACGCATGTTCTGCAGATTACATTACAAATTTATTAGAGGAAAACTTTAAATCACATAAATTTAAGAAAAAAACCTCTCGTAAATTTTTAATTTTGTGATATTGCGTTGTTTTGTCTTCTTTGGATGCAGAGATAATTTTTACGACGCGGTGGCACTAGAATGGAGTAAAAATTAACGACCTATGTTTAAAAACATCAATTCTATAGTAAAACGGACAACGTTTTATAATATTACTATGGTTACGGACGGCATTTGAGTGTGTTATTTATTTTGATGTATATGTTCCATTTTAATTGAATGTCAAGCCAATGCCAAGTCAATTGAATGTGAAAATTCTGTATAAAAATTTGTATCTAATGCTAGTCCCTAAAGCACATTAAAAAATCTGTATAAATACGAAGAAATCTATTTATGGCAACGCTCGAGAAGTTCTCTATAGGCAGTGTTGCCAGACTAAAAGTAAACTAATGACATACAGACACCATACATGAAGAAGAAAATACTTTTTGGGCTGTGTAAAACAAAAAGCTAATCTAAATCTTAAAGGTGAAAAGACTTTAAAATAATATATTAATGGAACTTATACTAGTTTTCTCTTTGCTTAAAGGAAAATAAAAATAAATAAGCAACGAAGAAAATATAAAGACTAAGAGAAGAGCTTACTAGGAAATTCTGTTGGTCCTGCGGAAAATAAAAATCTCATAAAAGAATACCTAATACAAGTTACTCACATAATTTTATAATGACTATTTCGTGGGATTTTAAAATGCTAACATCTACTTAAATAATAAATAGAAATTATTTCTAATATTTTCAGAATTGTGTCCAATTATTGCCTTAATAATTTTGCCTAGGTACACAATGTAGGTCCTAAAATATGAGTCAAATCATTTGTCACTGAAAATCGGTTTGTATTCTCATCTCTACAAATTGTTAAATTTTGAATTGTGCCAGGATAAAAATCAAATTATTTAATGTGGAGTATGTAAATGCATCAGGTAATGTCCGAAATAACTCGATACCTCATTCATACACTAAAATTGTACAAAATATTTGAAAATGGTATATATTTTTTACAAATTATTAGAGCACGAAATTTTTGTCCCGGGCGGGATGGCGGACGAATTAAACCAATCGGCCACCGGAACATTGTGCGCTCATTGAGGCACCCGGTGCGAAACGGGCACCCGGGTTCGATTCCCACCCGGGATAAGAATATCGTGCAGTAATAATTTGTAAATGTGATTTTCGTTTAGTTTTATCAAAATCAGTTCCGAGTTTTGGAGTCGCAATAAACATGCTCTTTGCACACATAGTATATATATAAACATGCTTTACTCTCATAATATTACTATAGGCAATTATGCTGACGAAGTGACTACTATCTCACCTATTGGTAAGCGATGATGGTTTTCAGACTAAGCCTTGAATGGGAACTGACTCTTAGGGATAACTAGCGGAACAACCTGTTAGGCGCTTGGCGACATATATTCTAAACGAGAGCATACAGACAGTCATGTGACCATTTGCCCTACACAAAATACTGTATCACCGTGAGGTGAACCGTGAATTTCAGGCTCGACAAGGTTTGAAACTTGCAAACGTTACTTTAAAAATGCCCAGAATACATACTTATCACAATCGTACAAGTTGAAATTACACTTCGTTTCAGAATATAAAAGTATAGGTCACTATTACTAGTTATACCTCTGATTTAAATCTACAAATTCTCTCTTTAAGAAGAGCATACCATATACATATACCATACCATCGCAATGCAAGATATTCGGCTTCGACGCAATAGTGTGCAAACGCTACTATGTTGAGGTCACAGATTAATCATATGTGTTGAGGTGAGAAATAGGGTCCTATGACAAGTGTAATTACCTACTTGACGAATGAGACATAAGAATTAACGTCTCGAAATGAGCAGTGCACTGTCAAGCAGAACAAGGACGGTGACAGTACAACTGTAATGGATCCCTGTTTTTAGGGTTCCGTTTTTCCCTTTAGCTACGGAATCACTCGCATGTATAAGTACTTATACATTAAGTAAATCTCAATGCGCATTGCACATGATCTCCGAAATGTGCGATAAAATTTTTAAACATGGATTTCCGCCGTTTTTTGCCGAATTGAGATATAATTGTTCACATTTTAGCGAAAGTTAGATGAGGAAATTCACTATAGTTAGAGAGTTCCATAAAATAATTTTTAAACGTCTGTGCATAACCTGCATATTACCTGAATCCAAATAATGATCCTTTGAAGAAGTAATTAGGTTAAAGGTGTTTTTTCATTTAATTTTTGTTAATTTTACCTTCAAACAATATCAAAATCAGGGATTCGCCCTCTACAGTATGAAAAAAGTTTCAAAAACATTTGATACTTAAACGAAACGATACAATTTACAATTCTTGATTAAATAGCTAAGTAACGGTATCCTAAACGTAAATACCTAAAATTAAACAATATATATAATCATGAACAGGGCACAGAACAGGGTACATACTCATCAAATCAATATTATATCACGAAGAAATCCTTGCTTTAAAAGTAAGTCACATATATCTCACAAGTATCACGCACGAGTCGTCTCGGATCGCTTGTGGTGACAAACTAGAACTCCGTGCTACTAATTATTTTTGTTAACATCACGAGAAATGACAATAACATAACGTGTACATTAAATTAAACCTACATAGAAGCAGGATCTTGTTGCTGTCATATAGGTACCTAATTATTATGTGTAACTTAGTTTTTTAATATAAACCGAGCTCTCAAGGGGGCGATGCCTTAGCCATTGTCTTCACAAAGTAGCAAGCTACATCGTTGATATTATTTCCCATGAATGAATCGCACTATTCGACCGAACCGAGGTCACGACACGTTTTTTACCTGCCTTGAATCGTGATGTAATGCCTCCGCGTTCGTATCACATTCACCGTGAAATGGGGTGAGTGCGTCGTCGTCGAGTTGTTTCTCATAAGTTTTGTGATGTTTTGCTACTTTTTCATAAAGTACCAGTGTTTAGAGATATTGTGGGAAGTGAGGCGGGAAAGTTTTGAATAAAGAACTTTGTGGAGCATGCGCACAATACCAATCAATGTCATAGATAAGAATATAGTAAGGCGCGGCGCGCGCAGCCAGTTTATTTACGCGATTGCATATAATCGGTTCACCGCTGCTGGCAGCTGGCTATTTTTGAAGTTAACCTCACTTCCTCCTTTACCTCGAAAGGTGAATCACCGTGTTGTCAAGTAAATCTTGCGTGTTTATTATCAAGTTGCGCGTGGTTACGATCAAATCGATTAAACAAACTGCCAGAAAAGTGGAATATATGTTTAGAACTATGTAAGGCTTTGTGTCACAGCGTCTACAGAATATGTAAACAAAATCGATAAGGAGTGAGGAAAAGGCCAATAATGTCAGACAAATGACTGAGAAATGGATAAATGTTTCATTGCCTGCGGCTGTGACGAATTCGAAGTATCCAAATCTGACTTGGACAGATTCACTGATAAAATAGAAAATGTTCTCAACGACGAAAAGGGCCGAAAACACTTCAGGAATTTTATGTTTACTTGTAAACTGCGAGATGGACGACGTACATTGGATTTTTGGGAGCACATAGAAAGACTTCTCGGTTATAGAGAAGATGCCGAAAGTGTGTCTTTTCGCAGTTATCTAAGAGATATAGATCGTCTAATAGATGAAGCTGAGAGGATAGACGAATTAGATTTTGCCACAATGGAAAGACTAAGTGTCGCTCGAGACTCTGAAGATAATGAAGCCATAAAAGAAGCACTGAAGCTGTTAAAAGTAGAAACAACTAAAGCTCTAAGAAGAGAATACAATGCTTTTAGAAGACACTTTATACCGTCTAAGTGAAATAATAATATTATTTTACAATGTTGCCTTAATTTTGGATTGGAAGTTTTTAAAATTTCGCGCCATTACGAGTATGTATAGAAAATATTTTGAGTGTTGCAATTTTACGCATTTTAAACAAAATGTAAGCAAAAGATTAATCTCTCAAAAAAAAAAATAGGTTAACCAAAATATAAACCTACCTAAATATTTGTTTTGTACTTGTGGCTAATTTTGCTAAAATCATATTTATTTTTCTGATTAGGACTTACATATTTATTTTAAATACGAATAATAATCTGGTTACATAGTTACCTCAATTTAATATAACTAGCTATGTATAGCTTATGTGAAATGTTGTACCTACCTAAATAAGTATATCGCTACACAGAATCTAAAAAACATATTAGTACCTATACTTAAGTATTAAGTACTTATTAAAATTGTTTGAGCCGCTACAGAGTCGAGTACCTAAGTTAACAAAAATGCATAATGTATGTACACTAACTAGCTAGTTTAGTTCGCATTTATATTATTATTTAGGAAGTAAGATTGTTTCGCTAATATATACAGTACCAATAGGGTAGGTAGTAAAGTACTAAGGCAATTTTTAACGTTACTTATATATATATATTTTAAGCTACTTTTACATATTTAGGAAAAAAATCCTTTGGGAATAAATTGGAAATATGGCGCTCAAACACTTTTTTGATTGCTGCATCGAATAATTGACATGAAACTGTTTCGAGGCTCTTATCATTCACAAATTTGTAAAGAAACAAGCCTAGATAATGAAGATATAAATTGATGTAATACCTACCTACTATATACATGAACCTAAAACCTCAAATAAAGGATTGATCACTTTTCGAAGTGTGTATGTAGAAGTGACCGGCCAGTTCAACCATAAGTTATTACACAGTCTACGAAGCAACGATGCTTTTCCATACTTAAGTAAATTCTCTGGGATTTTCCACGAAATGCTCATCGAAATCTACCTCAGTAGGTCCAATTATTGTTTTGATAATTTCAAGAAACAAGAGCGAACGGCCTACACCTCTCTTCTCTCCAATGATGTATTATACCTATATAAATATTGTTTCTCCCACTGTTTGCTGACTGTAATTTAATTATTGAATTTGTGAATGTCGCTGTAATTAACTGTGCAATTTCTCGTAACAAATTCGGAACCGGTGCAGTCTTACTGCCCCGTCTTTAAAATCCGCTGCATAATCAGCACCTACCTACATGTTATAAAATGCTTTGTTCTGTAAATACATTATTTTATTGAGGTTGTATTTTATTCAAACACTAGCGGCCCGCCCCGGTTTGCACGGGTATTTAATGTACATTTTGATAATTTTCTATATCCTATGTTCATCAAGGATAATGTAGGATACTTATGATGATGACCTCCTTTTGTGGAGAGATCATATCACAAAAGGAGGCCGCGGAGTCGTCGGTCGCGAGCCAAAACCAGGAGGCTCCAGGGAGCCTAGCGTCGTCGGGGTGATTGAGGTAGAATGCGCAAGTGACCCCGCTTCGCCCCACATATTATGACGTAGAGGCCCACCGCTGGGTTTTTAGTGAGTATACCTACCGGGCACTCTGCCCGCGGAGTTCCACATAACCACGTGGCTTCCCCCTTCAAATCTTTCCTTTTTGAAATATTAGTATAGATAGTACTTAATTAATATACCAATTCCCATGTTACGTCATTACCAAAATAAAATAAATAGGTATTAAACTAAGAACATACCTACTCATATATTTTACAGAAGTAATATTTGTATTCTGTTCTTATTTAACTTACCTATTTATTTTTATACTACTGCTGTACCTTCCTACATGATGTAACTTGAGTTGACCGATGAAAACCAGTCGAGCATGGAAGTTAGTATCTACCAGAAGTAGGTAAACAGAAACAAGACACTTCGCTGGTTGTTGTGCCCTAGTACGAGTTTTGATAGATTACATAGGTACGTACCCTACAAATTTATGGAAGTGCGTAAGGGTAGCTACGGGTACAATCTTCGAAGCTTTACGTTCGATTGCGCGTCGGATATATATTGTGTTCTTAATAAAAACAAAAATTTAGTTTACTAGTTGGAACTGGCTGATGTTATTAATTACCCCCTATAAACATGGAATCAAAATGTCTGGCGAAAGACACGATAGAGAATCCTCTTCGGGGAACACCAGGCATATATTATATGCTATACCAGTAACGTTTCCTTTCCCATACCATAACTGCCACATGTCGAGCATAATAGGAATAAAATAGTTGTTTTTTGGGCGATGCCCTGTCCACCGCTGGACTTTTCCACTGGTGGGTGGCACGGAGAATTCAACTTTCCCCCTCCACCCAATGCGCTAGAGTTGGAACCAAATCAGCTGCTTCATCGATACTAATATAATTAAAATTATACAAAGGAATAGGTAATTGCTTTTGGATCAACTCTTAGAGACAGGACTACGCTTAGCGTTTTGGTGATGGCCGTCTAGGATGGCAGTTTTCAGAAGGCGCTCACTTTCTGGTATTTATCTTTCAACGCGAGAGGATTCTCAGGAGTATTCGGCTAATAGGAATACTCGGCTTATAAAACACCAGCCTAATGCGAGTCATAATAACACACTCGAGGTTTTCGTTCCAAAACATTGCAAATAATGTTGAAGTCGAAGATGGTAACCTATAATTTTTGAAGCAGTGATGTCTTAGTGGCATTAGTAATAGACTGCCGCGCAGCATGTCCATGGTTCGAATCCCGCCGTGGGCTTGATCTTCACCGCATAGTGGAAGGGCATTTTAGAGCCCGCCTGGCTAGCGACCACCCTCAAGTAGAAAATCTGTCGCGAAGAACCTAATGATGTGTTCCGACAGCAGTCATTGAGAGCCAGTGAAATTACAGGCACATGAGACTTAAGAACTATGTCTCAAGGTGATGGGCGCAGTGCAATTCGTGACTTGTGGCAAAATGCATCTGTTATAGGTAGAAGTTAGTCCGCTTAACATCAGGGTGGGCCTCGAGCTTGTTCCGTGACAACAACATCTCAAGGACAGCTGCCGAAACACACCGTTAGATGCTTAGCGACAGATTTTCTACTTTAGCACATCTCTATTCTTTAATTCAGTTCTGGCCCCTTGGAGCAAGACATACTTCGCATTTGCTTATATTTTCAACCTTTGAAGCATCTGCTATCGCTTTATCAATAGGTGAGGTAAAATAATAGCTAATTATCAATTAAATAAAAACATATCATTTATAAAATTTTAAAAGTACATTCCAGTGAAAGTAGCAATGTATTACATTATGCAGCTCTTACTTATTTCTAGAAAATCTATTATCCTTTTAATAATTCCTAAGCAAAATCTTCAATCAGCTGCGAGGGTGAAACCCCTACAGAAACGATGCCATGACTATTATTATTAGGTTTATATTACATTTGAATTGTAAAATGAAGTGTTTTTTGTAGTATTCATATAAATGCATTACAAATATAAATTAATAAAATCCCATCATTTTTCCTAATAGTATAAGTCAAGATAATATATTCGAGAGAAAATCTTTCAACATACACTACATTTTCTATTAGTTGCCGCCGGCGCAGGAGCCCTATATCGACGAAATACAAATCGATATACAGGATATCCGTTCCGCACACGTGTACTTGAGTTCAAAGACTTAAAATTACTAGTAAAAACTTCCTTTAGGAGTACACACATAGTCATATTTTTTTTTTAATCCTATCGTGTGGTGTATGAAATGTATGGGCTTTTTGAGCTTATTCTAAAGATATACCTCATCATTACATTTCATCTACTTGTTTTATAAAAAAAGTAAAAACATACCAAGTTTGAGCTCTCCTAGATATAGCTGAATTATTTTTGAAGTACTTGAAACTACACTTCTGGACTCATCTATTGGCCCACCTTGTATTTTCAGTTTCGTTTGGTCCTAGCTAAAATTTTATATTAGGTCGAGCAAAAAGTTTTTATGCAGTTTTGAACCTGGCACATTCACAATTTCATTCAATAGTCTTTTTTTGAATTTCGAACACAGAATTTAAAGAAACAAAAGACAATTTGGAGCCTGTTTGTTGATATCAAACAATCGAATACTAAGAAAACTTGGTTTTATTGGTTTACTTGGATTTAATTCTTGAAAAAGTGATTGATATCTTTGGTTTTGCAACAAACATTACTTATTCTTTACATTAAGGTGAGGTTCTATCAATAATCTATGGATACTTCACCTGAAGTCGCCGCCCAAGCTGTGGCACTTATTCAGGCCGGACACAGCCAAAGAAACGTGAGTACTTACCTTAATTTAAGTCGATCTGCGGTCCGAAATGTTTATCGGAGGTACCTAGAGACTGGCGGCTTTGTTCGTCGCCAAGGAAGGCCACGATCTCGGGTCACAACTGAAAGGCAGGATCGATTCATCGTGACGACCAGCTTGAGAAATCGTCACCTTACCTCCATTGAGATACAAAAACAACTTCGCGACTTCCACGGAGTATCTGTGAGCGCTCGAACTGTTCGGAGAAGGTTAAAAGAACGCGATATGGTACCACACAAGCCAGCTAATGGGCCCAAACTAACGCGAGCCCACCGAACAGCGCGCCTTCATTTCGCACGCAGTCATTTAAATTGGACACAGCAAGATTGGAGCCGTGTACTCTTTTCTGATGAGTCTAAAATTGTGTTACATGGCAATGATGGAAGGAAGAAGGTCTACCGACGTAAGGGAGAGCGTTTCGCACAATGCTGCTTTGAAGAGAGGGTTGCTTATGGCGGTGGCTCATGGACTGTCTGGGGCGGTATATCCGCGAGCGGCAAAACTCAACTTGAGGTTGTTACAGGACCACGGCTGCCAACATTAAATGCTGAAAGGTACATTCGTGAGTGCTTAGAACCTCACGTGATACCATACGCGGACTATGTGGGCCCAAATTTCCTTTTTATGCATGATAATGCAAGAGCCCATGCGGCCGGCATCGTCAGGGAATATCTTCGGGATGTGGACATCACAGTTATGGACTGGCCAGCCAGAAGCCCAGACATGAACCCTATTGAGCACATGTGGGACGAGCTAAAAAGACGTGTTAGGGCTCGTCAGCCAGTTGCCCAGACGATGCAGGAGTTGAAAACTGCCATAGAAGAGGAATGGGAGATGATCCCTCAAAATTTCATAGAGCGGTTGATAAACTCTATGCCTAATCGTATGAGAGCTGTGGTAGATGCCCATGGAGGCAACACGCGTTATTAAATTAAACCTTTATTTGATAAAACATGTTTTTTATTCAAAAATCAATTGCCTTTAACAAGGCGCATATCCGACTTGTTAGGCGTAGCTCCATGTCGTATGGTATTCTGAATTCAAATTTAAAACAATACGATCGAAAAAGATGGTAAAATGTGCCAGGTTCAAAACTGCAAGGAGAGCAGATGGCGCTGCCGTCCAGTATACATTTACTCCGCGCAATTTTATTTCCTAATATTTCTATGTGCCAAGTTTCAAGTTAAATCTAAGCCTATTAGTAATAACTATGTGTAGTTCATCAATGACAGTGTTTACAACAATACTTACTCAGGTTAAAGGATAATATTGACAAAAAACATCTTTGGAACACGGAAATCTTATTAAAGTGAAAATGATGCATGTATTAGTGATGAAACAGTTTGATTAAAGTGATAAAAATAGTGCACATATGGGACACATCGTATCTGTGAGTAAAAACACATTAAAAGACACTTTAACTTAACAAAACGTGTTTGTTTACATTATAAAATATCGTTACACTTCATTCTAAAAATGACTCACGCATGACTGTCATTTCTGTCAAAGACATTTGAAACACGGACCAATAGGAGTGCAGTTTGCTTAACAAGGCACTTTAGTACCCTTTGCTGTGAATACTTAGAGCTTTTCGAAGACAGTAGATAAGGCGCCGTGGCGCAAGTGAACAACGTGCCGCCTTACGCGCAGTAGGACGTGGGTTCAAACCTCCACTCAGCTTAAGCGGGACAATTTTGTCTTGAATAGTAATTTTTGCAAGATATTCACAAACAAGAACAAAATGAGCTTCCTAGATAGCTTTGTCACATTCCGCCGTAGACGCACCGTGTCTGATTCGATGAATCAAACTGACGATGTACTCGATTTATCAGGAACGCAGAATAGATCAACCAATACTCTGCCAGATATCTCAGACGGAAGTTTATGTGATAAAAATATGCGAGACAAAATAGAAACATTAGAATCTGAACTTGTAAGCGCTCATCAAGAAATAGACACATTATCATTAGAAAACATAAACTTAAAACGCATGAACGAAGATCTATTGAAAAAATATGAATTGCTTAAACACATTACAAGCAGTCCAGCAACGATTAAACTGACACCAAGAAAAAAGGCCCTAAAAATATTTGACCCCAAAAATAATACTTCGACAACAACAGAATCTATTCTAACAAGACATGATACAAATAATAAATCTAACTGTGACTTGAATCAAACACCACAACCGTCAAAGAAAATCAAAACTCCAGCCCAGTCACAGGTGACTCCTCCTGGGAAAATATGCATCTTAAGCTGCAATAACCGCGTTAAAGTATTGAATATTGCCCAAGATACTCTAGACAATAGCTCAAATATTTGCCACTATCTGAAACCTAATGGCAATGTTAGAGAGTTGACTAATGGAATAGATGTTAAGTTAAAAGAATTCACGATGAATGATTTCTGTTTAATATTTATAGGAGAAGACGAATTCAACAATACTCATAATTATTTTGATCTGGTAACCGACATTAGACATACACTACAGACTATACAGAACACGAATATTATTATATGTCTACCGACTTACAAGTGCGGAGATATGAAAGCGTATTTATTACATAATCAACGAGTGGAAAACTTTAACAACATGCTTTATTTGGACGTGTTGACGCATGAATATGCATATGTGTTTGATTCGAACAAAAAACTAAAATACGACCACACTATGTTCCACAGACATTATGGCACAGTAAATAACAATGGACTTAGGACAATTTTTAAAAGTTTGAAAAACTATATTAGTTGTATACAGAGATTATATAATGAGGCAGAAAATAAAGAAATAAGTACCCATGAAATTAAACATCAATCACCTTTTTTTCGTGAATCGGCACCTCCATATTCTACACCAAAACATAGCCGGTCTAATCAGTAAGACAGACAGATTAGTGGTAGCTCTAGACGAACTTAAAACAAAAAAATATATAACGCCAGATGTGTTATGTATAACTGAGCATAACATAATGTCTAGTAATGAGCAATATCTTAACATCCCTAATTATACGTTGGCTGCATTTTTTTGTAGAGCTAACTATAATAAAGGCGGATCATGCATTTTACTGAAAAATGGACACGAATGGCGAGAATTACCGGAATTTAAAAAACTTTCATTAACAAGTGTATTTGAATGTTGTGCCGTTGAACTTACAAGGCATAAAATAGTTATTATAAGTGTGTATAGAGTACCTATATCCAAAAATTTTTGTACATTTCTTAGTAAATTTGAGAAAATGTTAACAATAATTAATACAAAAAAATATGATCAAGTGGTCATAGCTGGTGATTTCAATGTAAATATACTAAAAAGCACCAAAAATACAAGAACGTTTGAGTGTCTCCTTAGTAAATACTACTTTAGACTAGCGACTAAACAACCTACGCGGTTAGCTAAGAAAACGTGTATTGATAACATGGCGTATAATGTTCAAAAAAAATGTAAGACGGAAGTGCAAGAATTACTCTTATCAGATCACTGTGCCGTAATCATGAAGCTTCCAGTTAGCAAAAATTTAATAATAAAATTTTGGCGTAAAAAGCAGCGAGATTATTCTGCCTCAAATATAGAGAAATTTAGAATGTGCTTAAAAAATATACCGTTTGACGATCTATATAATTTATGTGATGCTAACTCTGCTTATGACCATTTTATTGATCACTTTAAATTGTATTATAATCTTTGCTTCCCACTTAGAGATGTTTGCATAAGGGTAAACAGATCAACAAAATGGCTATCACGAGGTATTAAGACTTGCAGTAAAAACAAGAGGAAACTTCTATGGAAATTCAGACTAAACCCCACTAAAACAAATAAAACTAAGTTTCTTAATTATTCTAAACTATTTAAGAAAATAATAAGATTAACAAAACGTGCACAGAATGACTATAATTTACAAAAATCGGCCAATAAATCCAAAACAGCATGGCAAATTATCAACACTGTGAGATTAAATTTACCAAAAGAGCCCATATCACAAATTACCACTGATGATGAATATGTGACTAATCCTTTACAAATAGCTAATTTATTTAATAATTACTATATAGATAAAATAAAACCGATTTCAAATTGTGGACACCGGGTAACTTCAGATATAAAAACTCATAAAAATTCTATATTTATGGCTCCAAGTATACCCCATGATATTGAAATAATTATAGAAAACTTAAAAAACACTAATAGTGTAGGACATGACGAGGTATTAACCAAAATAATAAAGAATGTAAAAGTACATCTTTGTGCACCCTTAAGCTACATAATCAACCTGTGTATTACCACAGGCACGTTTCCTGAGTCTCTCAAAATTGCTATTATAAAACCATTGTATAAAAAGGGCAGCAGGGATAGACTGGAGTGTTACAGACCAATCGCACTTGTTTCAATTTTTTCAAAAATTATTGAAAAGTATTTTTATTTTGAACTAAATAAATATTTAGAGACAAACAATATTTTTTGTCCCGAACAAAAAGGATTCCGAAAAAATAAATCTATCAATATGGCCATCTTTGATTTTTTAAAACCAGTCTTACAATGTGTCGATAAAACAACACCAGTATGCACTATTCTATGCGATATGACGCAAGCATTTGACTACGTTGACCACAAAATTTTGACTAATAAATTAGAGACGTATGGGATTCGTGGTAATATTTTGGACTTAATAAGATCGTACTTAACTAACTGGAAACAAATAACTGAAATAAATAGAATAAATTATAAAACAACACGCGAAGTTATAGCTCGATCAGACGAACGTGTTGTAACTTATGGGGTTCCACAAGGCAGCGTCCTGGGTCCACTTTTATTCACAATATATATTAATGATTTACCTAACGCTACGACCCAACAAATGTCATTATTTGCAGATGACAGCACAATAACAATACCGCGTAAACATATTGACACCTATGAAACTGACATTAATAATTCTTTGACTTCTGTAATTTCGTGGCTTCAAAATAATAATTTAAAAATTAATATAACTAAAACAAAAGTTATACATTTCAAGCAAAGAGGCCCACAAAAATCTGACATTATGGTAAAATATGATGATAATATTATTGACGAAGTAGATGAGGCAAAATTTTTAGGGTTAGTAATTGATCAGAAACTGAACTGGAAACCCCAGATAGAATATCTCTCAAAAAGAGTAAATAGCGCTGCCTACGCTTTAAGTAAACTTTCGGATACTCTAAATACTGATGCATTACTTACCGCTTACTATGGACTGGCTGAATCCATTTTAAGATACGGAATCATATTTTGGGGCAACTCTACCGATAAGGAGATTATTTTTAAGAGGCAGAAACGTTGCATTAGAGCAATGTTTCAATTAAAAAAGACTGATAGCTGCATACCCTATTTTAAACAACATAAAATTCTTACACTGCCGTCATTGTACATATTTGAAATAGCACTATTTGTTAAATGTAACCCAAACCGATTTTCATCACTGTCAGACCATGTAGTAAGAAATAGACGAGACCAAAATAAATGCTGTAAGCCTGTAGCTAAGACAACTTTAATGAGTAACAATGTAGTATGTATGGGTCCACTTGTATATAACAAGTTGCCTAAAGAAATAAGGGACCTACAAATTAACTTGTTTAAAAAGGCACTCAAAAAATTCCTAATAGATAAATGTTTTTATAAAATTGATGACCTCTTTGCTTTTGACAAATTTTAGCTGTTATTTTATTATTATTGTAATATTATTCTTATCTATTGACTCGTTGGTAATATGTGATATTTTTTTAATTTTGTAATATTTTAATGCTATTGTAATTTACATAATTGACATATAATTTTATTTTATTTCCATTCATGAATCTATTGACTACTGTTCTAATATAATAATTAATGTTTGATTATATTTGCATGCCATCGCTCCACAAATTTGCACGCCTTAGGGCAAAACACGATCGAAGCACACTAATCTTTCTCTTTCTACCTGTTTTTAACATGCACATGTGTTAGTCATATTATGTATGTATACTCGTGTTTTGAGCAAATAAAATTATTCTTATTCTTATTCTGCATAAAAACTTTTTGCTCGACCTAATATAAAATTTTAGCTAGGACCAAACGAAACTGAAAATACAAGGTGGGCCAATAGATGAGTCCAGAAGTGTATATAATTAACGTGAAATTATATTCAATATCCTGATATCTATCCTCATGGAAGCAAATTGGTAAATATTTACATTTAATCACATTAAAAAAAATATTGAGTACGTTTCTCACATCAAGTGGGAATCGAATCCACGTCTGCCTAGGATCGCTCAGCTGAGCCGAAGTTTTGTACTCTAATTGTGTTACTTTAACCGTCATGATAGACGGTGCGTGTGTAAATGTGACTTTAGCTAAGCACGCGATAGCGCTTGTAATTGTGTAAGATATATTTACATTAAAAAAAAAATCTATACAAACTGTGACAGTCACAAAAAAAGTATTTCAGTATTTTACGAGGCTTATGGAACTATTACTGTAATGTGATGTTTTTGTTTTCTGCTGTTGTCCAAGTGTGATAACTATATAAATGATACCTATAAAAATATCAGGCTGGAGAAATCTGAGGCCTTGCTTCGGAACATTATGTGGCACACTGACCATCTCTAGAGCAGTGGGGGTAAGAGAACTGATTGCGCTCAACTTAACTGGATATGGCAAGCAGTTAAGGAGCTGTGAATGTCGGTTAGGATGCAAATGCAACTGATGCTCATGAGACAATGAGAAGCACTGCAAAATTTACATGGTGATTTCCATACTACGAGAAGCGCTAACATTTCCTAGTTTTACCCGTTTTGAGTAGGTAGTTAAATGATTAAGTGATCTCTTATATGCATGTCGCCAGCATTTGCAGCAAAAATTATACAGAAGACGGTGAGTAAGATATTCAAACCATGCCGTGGGTGAAAACAATAACAGTAATTGAATGAGAACGACGCATTTTCCATCTAATTTCGAGTTACTTTTGTTGGTATTTATCATAATAAAACTATACCATCTAAGAAAAAGGTGCAGTACAATGGTTATATGGATATCCCGCTAAACCACCTTTCTTCCTTCCTTTTATGTGTACAAGTGTATCCTGTGTACTTGGCCATTGTACCTATTATAAGTTTCTAAAAATACTGATACTTACATATTAATATTTTCATAATTGCTTCCATGAGGTTAGATATAAGGATATAGAATATAATTTTAAAAACAAATTCAGCGGTAATATGTCAAGAAATGCTCAAACTTAGTATGTTTTAAAAATGTTTTTTGCTTTTACATAAAAGAATTATCTGATATGTATATATGGTTTATTTATTTAGTAAACTGGCTCAAAAAGCCCTTTAAGTACCCCAACAATATAGAAATTGATAAAAAATATATACAAAAAGATGTCGTCAAAACTTCACTCATTAGCAAAATATTTTAAGAACTGTATGTCAAAATGATTGTTTTGCCCTCAAGTACATGTGCGAAACGACTATCTTGTACATCAATTTGTATTTTTTTGCATATACTTAGAACTATATGCATACATATAAAATTACTTAGATTAAGTTACAATTAAAATCGATTTATATGAATAAATTCCAATAATTTCTTATTATTACATAATATAGAGTCCATATCTCGGATAAAATTTGCTAAGTAATTATTTGTTCAGATAAATCAATATTTGTACAAGTAATGTTATTCCTTATTCAGATGGCGGTAAGCGCCCTCTATGAAACGTATCTTAAACATCATCCCAAACTTCAAAAATTATTAACAGTTTGAGAGATTTTTTTATATTTTGTATTTATAGTGAAAAAGTTAATTATTATAAATATCTCATTATAAAAAATTGTAAGCAGTGCAACCACATACTGCGAGTACCTGATAAATCTGGACAAATCATTATTCATTATAAAATAACTCAACTAAATGTAAAATATCACTGCACTGACCATTTTAGTTATGCTAATGACACATACTAAAATGTTATTTCATTTCTAGGTTTTTTTCCACGAGTAGTACATCTCCAGAGGCTTGTTGACCTGGAAAAAAAATACATAATATGTCATGAATGCATATAATTTTATATTTGGTTATTATGTAGATAGAATATGATATTACCCATTGCTACTTGTGAGTGTCGTAAGAGGCGACTAAAGGTTAAATATCGGAAGGTCGGCAGCAGCGCCTTCTTAGGAACTATATTAAGCTGCTATCCCCAAGACGCCTGCCAAGCGAGTGGATTATGGCAAACACCCATTTAATGGGGGAGGCTGTGTTCAGCAGTGGAAAATAACTCTCAAACAGACTTACACACTTTGACAACTGTTGTAGTGATAGATGACATATTTTTGTTTCCATGTATTGTGCTAATGATGATGTAAAGTACCAAGATATAAGTCTATGGTGTGACAGTTGTATTGTATTTTTGAGTTTTGATATCAGACATGGGTCCTTAATGTGACAGCTGTCAAAGTGAAAGATGATTTCATATTTTACAGTACTGCTTTGATATTTAGACAACTGTCAACCTAAAAGGCCTAGTTTATACCTGTGTCAACTATCAAAGTGGCAGTTGGTGTATTATTTTTGGTATAGCTATCTTTATTACAAATAATTAAAGTTCTTAAAAACTACTTCTACTAATTTTCTTAGTTATTGAGGTTATTTGTGAGAATATCTTTTCTCATGTACCCATTATTTCATTAGCTGAATCTTTATTAACCATGTCCTTTAATATGGAGCACAGCGATGTCAACATTCAACAACAAAAAATTGGTAATGATTATTGCTATGATACCACCTTCCAAAATTTGTCATTGATCTGCCTCAGAGTCTGCGATCCACCTAGCGGCACAAACTGCCCAGGAGACGGGGTCACATAGATGCAGAAGTTGAGTAATCGGTATGCCTCAGGCAGTTCAGCATCCAGGTCCAACGTCAGACGCATGGCCAAGTACTTGCTGAGGTGATCCACTGGAAAAGTTATTAAAACTCATTGTTTTTCTATTTATTTACTTTTTTCATTTGTTTCATTTATAAAAATACTTATTTTTTATTGCCTTAGTAGACAGTCAGGCTGGCCCATCCGCCTGATGGAAAGTGGTCACTGTCGATTATGGACGTTTGTAACACCAAAGGGGTTACCAACGCGCTGCCGACCTCTATAGAATCTTATGACGCCCTTTTTAAACAACTCCATATCGTATCGTATATATATAGTCAGCGGTATAAATGTTCCAGATAATCGTTGCGTTGTTGAAAATAGTCATTGATATGCAGACATAACAATGTCGGCAACAGCATGCAGCCTTGTGCCACAACCGGGATGGACTTTGGTTTTGCCACACCGTGTGGTTGAGCAGCAACCGTCGATACTGCTTTAATGCCAAGAAAGCTGGATAGCCAAGTGCAAAGTCCCGCGGGTATCCCATATGAAGGAACTTCGATAGAAGCGCCCGATGCCAGACACGATCGATGCCTAAGTGATGTCAAGATTTACAGCCAATGCTTCACTCTTGCTTTCAATGGCTTCAGCCCAACGGTGAGTAAGGTATACCAAGAGATCCCCAGCGGAACGGCCATGCCGAAACCCATATTGCCGGTCGCTGAGAATTCTCAAGGCAACCCAGAAGCTGCATTGTGTGTAAAACGGACCTTATAGAATTAGAATTATTTATTAATAAGATATCTTATAAAGCTCCCACACCGCGAAATAGTAGGTGGGGTGGCTCCTACGTCGTCAAGTGTCGAATTGGATGCAAAGATACTGCCCAAAAGTTCAAATTTATCTTTTGCAGCGTGGGCCAGGTGGTTGTCAGTTGTGTGCAAAGATGGAAAAGATGGCTGACAAAACAACTTTAGCGAGTGAGCAGAATGCCCGCGTTCCGGAAGGAAAGCTCGCAAGTCGTTCGCCAATTCTTTGACAGATCAGCAGCATTGTAACTTCTTTATAACTCAGAATTCTTAGGATCCTGAGATCGTTTAGCCGCCTTCCATGACTCATAAGTTAGCTTTTTTTGGCTAACAGCCTCCGCAGACACCTTATTAACCATGGTTGGGTCGAGCCACCGATCGCCATTACAGAGTGAGGAATGTAACATTCCATACCCTGCAACACCACCTCAGAGAACAAGTTAGCACATGTGTTAGGATCGTCTAAGGAAAAACAAATCTACCTCCAAGTGTAAAACTCACGCAGTCCATCCCAGACTTATATTTGAAAACGCAAGGGCACCTCAGATGATATCAGACAATGGTCTTCTCTCAGTCTTGTACAGGCATGATGTGGATGTATCCCGGTTTTCAAGACCGTGGAGACGGCGACAGCAAACATCCTCCCGGGCATACATTATACCCCGGCTTTTGGAACAACTTTAAGTCTAGTGATCATGTGTCAGTCGGAGTGAATATTTTATCTCCTTTAGAAACAATAAGTTACGGTTGGCATGAATTCCGCTGATGTTACAAAAGTCCACTTCAAATGTGGAAGAAGGGTCCAGTGAGAAACACTTATTTTTTTACAGGCTCAATGATTTTAAAGTTTAAAAAGAGAGTCTGGAAGTTTGACTGAGTCAGCGAACGGAAGAGAAAGTGGAGAGTGCATTTTTCACACAAACTTGCAGGTTGTGTGATGAGCTATATGAGCGAGGCCTGGTAGGGCGCCCGGCCCTGCCCAGAGAGCACTGCCGGGTCCAACAACCGGCACGACAATCCTTTCCGATATTAAACACCAATTGGCCGGACAGCCTCTCATTCTTCGGTTAGCCCGGGTTCAGGTCACCTACTGACTGGTGGGTCACCTACTGACTGGCGGGCCACCGGACAGGCGTTTCACCGGATCTACCTGACTCCCGCCCTATTTCATCACGCCTATTTGAATGTTGTGGGCTTAGCACTGATCCAGGTCTAAAATACATCTGACACTGTGGCACTTTGGGAAAGGGAGACTGGAACCTGGACAGTGTCACTAATACCGAAATACAACTTTAGGTTGTTATGGTTGCATACCCTAAACCAGGGGTGGTAACTATCCAGATAGGGAAGCACCCTACCACCAAGCTAAGGGTTTTTTTGTTGTCTCTTACGTTAGGCCACCCAGATGCAGGAAATTGTATGCTATCTCCATTCCTGCACGAATAAATTATATTACTTATGAACTATGAATAGTGATTCATATGTCTTGTTTATTCAGTCATCACTAATAATAATGAATTTTACTGCAGTTGGTGAAAATTTTTATCACAGGAGTGGAATGTTTGTATTTGCTACATTTATAAGACAAGATTACTTACCGGATGCATTTGCCGTTGTCTTCAAATATCTTACGGAGCTGTCTCGTAGTGCTCGCATCAGTTGGTTGTCTCCTGTCATCTCGGTGGGGTGAGGTTTGAACACTAGCTCGATCTCATTCGGGTTCAGGGGTTCTCCTTCTCCTTCCGTGTCCATTGAGTTTTCTCCTTCTGTTCTGGACATCATATTAAGTGTAATCAGGAACAGTGAATCGAAATAAATATAATGTAGACAAAATATAAGTAGTACTACAATGGACTGAGTGAAATTATGACAAACAAGTATTTGAGTGTGTGTGTCTGGCTTTTTAGAGTTCATTTATAAGGTATATGAATTGGAACATTTTTACTAGTTGCATTGGACAGTTCTATGATGGATCTTCTTCAGAAATCATATAGTTTTAGTGGAACCATCCATAACCAGTGAAACTATATGATTTCATAAAAAAAATATTTAGTTCTAAAAATTATGTTTGGTTTGATTGCACTGCTGAACACAGAGAACCTCCCCCAAGAGGGGGGGGGGGGTTTGCCATAATCCCCACGCATGGCAGGCGTCTTACAATAACTACAAGTAGAGATGGGGGGGCTGACATTCTAGCCTGGCCTCCACGGGAATATTATTATGATATATTCCAAACCTGTCAATATGCATTAAGAAAATGTGAATACAGTGTTTCAAACAGGAGATAATGCTTCCAACTATCAGAAGGATCGCCAACCAGTAAAATAATTATAGTACTGAGGGTTTTTTTTTGGTTAATAAGTTGGCATCGGACTGGACCACTATGGCCAATTTATGAATGAAATTCTATTGTTATAATTATCGCCGATGCCAATGGGTTAAGCATCATATATTATCTTTCACAAACCTAATGTGGACTTATGTATTAGAGATAAGATAAAAAAAAATACTACTGAACTCAACCCACTGGAATAATTGTAAGTTCTACAATTTTAGAACTTAAATAAATAATTAAATGTCTTACCACACATAACACAAAAATTTTTATAAGTGATAACATAGCTACCATCAAGTAGAATGTCTGTCGCTAAGCGCCTAATGGTGTGTTCCAGAAGCTGTACTTGAGTGCCAGTAATATATAATTCTAGGATAGCCTGAATTAAATCCTAAACTGCATCATTACTTACCATAGCTGAGATAGTGGTCAAATAGTATATTAGCAAAATAATTAAAATAAGTGTGTTTTTCATAACCAGTTATTAGAATTAGGTCAGCCAATTTAGGGTCAATGAAGGCTAACTTTGATGTTAACATGCCTATTTATTATTGAATAGGTACATGATTTACATGTTTAGGGCCTGTTTCAGAATGTTCGAGTAAGTTCCGGTTATACTACCCAGAACATCAAATAACTGAATGATAAAAATGACAGTTCACATGCAGACTGTTTCAAGCTTTAACCAATGGATAGCCTAAATCGATGACTGTGAAAGGCAAAGATAGTATTTTATTTATTAAATATGTTCTGGGTAGTATAACTGGAACTTACTCAAACATTCTGAAACAGGCCCTTAGACTAATTGCTACTCAATTCAAATTTAAGATAGTAATTAAACAACTTTATACGGTTTAAATCGCATATATTTATAATTATTTTTGTCCTGACATTTCAAACACTTTGCAGTGATCGTGGTCACGGGGTGATTTAAACCGTTTAAAGTTGTTTAATTACTATGTGTAATAATCGCGAAAACCTAAGACAACATCAAATTTAAGATGTTATTTTTATGTACTTATGGAATGAGATTTTTTTAAATCTGTCAAGTTAATACCAGTATAAATTAATGTTTACAATTGCAATTAATCATTAATAATAATTTTGTGAGATGATACATCATACTATAATCAAAGTAGCATTAAAAATACTCAATTTAGCAAAAAAAATATAATAAAAATATTTACATGAATCATGTCAATCACTATAACAGGACACAATTTATAAAAAATGGATCACAATAAACGATATGTCACTATAAGCGAAGTCTATAAGAATCTGACATAGTTATAAAGAATTTTATTTGAAATCCAAACTTTGCTGTGTAATTACTTCATAATAAGTGGTTGGTCAATATAGGTAGAGTCATAATAAACAGATTCTACTGTATATGTATTTTTGAAGTGATCATATATTCAATTGTCAAGCGAAACTTAGAAACAGGTGCTGGAACACAAAACAGTTTATTTTTTTTTGCCCTAGCTTGTTTATGATCACAGTTGAAAACACAATGTTAAGGCTGCATATTGACCACAGATGTGTGAGGATAAAATCCGCCAATAGGATCTGCACTTAGCTTAAGGCAAGGCAGATGAAGCAATGCTATTTGTGGTTATACTCATCTTCCTCACACATATCTGGTGGACACGCTGAGTAGCCTTGAAATACATAAATGACAGATATTTAAGCAAATCTTGTACAAAGTAAACTCACCTGCCATCACTGGATTCACTTTCCTCACTTCTCTCCGATGTTAAAATGGACTTGGCTCTTTTGGTAGTACTAGTGTTCTTAGAGATAGAGCTGATATTTGAGGGAACAGGGGAGGGAGTGCTTCTTACAGAAGCCGGATTGGATGTGGACTGACCGGAGGGGGGAGGGTTAGTGTTGTTGGGAGTCGGTGCACCATCTTTAGGTGCAGATGTGCTACTACCATTCTGCACTGGGCCATTTTGCGCAGGTTCGGTATTACCGTTTGAATTAGACGCGTTACTTGACTCTTCTTGATTCTTTCGTGACCTCTGAGGCCTATTCTGAGACTGTAGTTTGATTCCTTCCGTAATAGAGTTAACCAATGATGCCTGCGAATGAGACATGCTTATTTTCTGCAACACACGCTCCTGGTGCGCTTCATATTCATCTCGACTAGGATAAATCTTAGAAATCAGCAAGTCGAAATTAGGATCCGGTCGGAGCGATCTTTTCGATACCAATTTCTTGCGACAGGTTGGACACTCCTTATTACCAGAGCGTAGAGCAGTTATAATGCAATCGTTGCAGAACCGGTGCAGGCATTCTTTCGTCGTCATCGTCTTCTTGAGCATATCCAAGCAAATGGGACACATTAATTCGCTGTGCAAGCTTCTGGGAGATACAGCAATTTCAGTCGCGTCTGTAATCACTTCCTGAGGAGTGCGGTGTAGTTCATACAGGGAAAGCTCCCAGATTTTGTTCTGGGAAGGCTCCGTTGAAGACATCTTTAATATTTCTATGGACGTTATCAATCTAAAAGATTTTTTTGTAACACAACAATCAACATACAACGGCATGCCATGCATAGATCAAATAGATTAAAGAAAATAATATACTACCAACACACACAGCACAGACTATTTATTTTAGGGTATGTTCCATTAGTCGCTAAGAACGTTAATTTCGATAATTTTGATCACATTCTGCGTCTGTGGTTGTGATCACTGTGATCGTTTGTAACTGTCATCCCCTGTTCCATTTAGGATAAGAACGCTAAGAATGCCACTAAAATTTGCCACTTCTGTCACTTTTGACATTAGATGTAGGGAATTCATACTGTTCCAGTAGCCTGATAGCGTTTATGGCGAAAATAACGCCAAGACCCATGTGCAACAACTTTTTGGGAGTGTGATCGTTTTTAGCGTTTTTAGCGAATCTAACTTCAAATGGTATGCACCCATAGAGTAGAGAATAGTGTTCAGTGCTGCCAGGGTCATTGGCCCAAACAAGCCAAAATTTAAATTTTGTCTCTCGAGTAGTAATATTTGCTGGAATAAGTATATACGTTTTTGTTGAAAAGATTATTGTTTTTTTTTTAATCAAAAACCTTCCGATAATTCCATAATCTCACGGGCAGGGCCGTTTTACAAGACCAAGGAGTACCAACTGCTATGCTCTTGGCATATGTTTCTCTTAATTCCTTCAATTTCATCAACTTTCATCACATTCTTCATACACACTCTGTTAAGCCTTCTCAGGCTCAGGGGGCCAACTCGCACATTTTATGAAACCGTAATAAAAAAGGAGCGTTTTGTTTCATCCTTAAAATATTCATTCATAGACACAAGCTATCGCGTCAAGCAATATTGGTTTGATCCTACATAAAGATCGAATGAAATATGTATCACGGATGTGCAACCGAGATAGGTACGAGATGTTTGTAATATAGCATTAACCCGCTTACACTATTCCGAACTACGAAGTTATATAACAGTTTTACCCACAGACCTAGGATTTTTTCGCTACCTAAGCCTATGGTTTTACCATAGTTTTACGAAATTTTATTGAATGCTGCACAACAGCTGTCTGTAACTTTTAAGACCTACCTAATTTCACTCATCAAATTATATTTATTTTAACGAATAATAGAAATAAAAACATCGTACGAAAGTGGTACATCAATTATACCCGTTTTTGTCGTAAAATAGTCAAAATCAAGTTTATATCCGCTGATAGAAAGTAACTTTTTTAAGATTAATAAACATGACGGATTTGCCCTTGGTACAGTTATACTTCGTATTAAATATCACGGCAGAGTTCGAGAAAAGAGTGAACAATAAAATGTATTGTACGACCAGCGATTCCATTACCCTTTGTAAGCTTGCTTAATTGCGTGGAGGTATACAATTTATCAGAAAATATAGTTATTATTGCTATAAGAGGTGAGAGTTAGCCGCCAGGACTTGTCCTTTGTGCACAATCCACATCATCTTCAATACTTATTTAGTTTAAAACTGTTGTTTAACGCCTCATTTCGTCCTTCCCTTCCTCAAGTTTAAAACATTTGAGCTAACATTCTCGACTTAAGTCTCTGTGTCCTAATTCACTCCACATTGCTGCCCCGCACTCTTCTTTTCAAATTCCCATCATACAACATTTCTAAAGTATTCTAAACAACTACATTAGTTAATACTATATTTTTATGCTTCTCTTACTACCTAGCTTTCACTGCCAAACGCTCTCTTACAGTCATTGATGTCGGCACTCACCTTCCTCAATGTACTACTACTACTATGGTTTTACTAAAAAAATACGGAATACTCGCGTGGATAGGTCAAAAACATACGCATACCCAGCTTCTGGCTGGCAGGGAGGGACAAATCAGTAATTCTTACAGGTAGTCAAATAATTCAATAATAATATAAAACAGGTCAAGTGCGGGTCGGGCTTCGCTTTTAAGATTCTAACATCAGTCCTCGTACAAACAAACCCGAGTAAAAAGTTTATTTAAAAAACTACATGCTAAATCGATATTTTCAACATATTTTGTTGACTAAAAAGACCAAATAGTACCTTAAGTAACCGATATATCAGTATTGATTTCGAGATATACCAAATATTTAAAATAGTCCATTTTGTAATGTAATCCGCAGAGAATGTGATATTTAAAAAAAAATGACCATTTTGTTAACTTTTTAGGCTATAAAAATATATTATGTTCACAACTCATTGAGTTTTAGTCTAGACGATATCATCTCAAAAGTTGGGGTACCTTCGCAAAGGTTTTATACTCGGTGCCAAATAGCATGGCAATAGATTTCGTATATTTTAGAGTTGTTTGTTTCATATATTTTATTTTTTTTATTCCTCATAGGTTAGCCTTTGACCACTATCTCACCTGATGATAAGTGATGATGTGGTCGAAGATGTTGTTCAGGCTAACCAAGAAGTACTGGCTGTCAAGGACAGCTGCCGGAACACACCGTTAGGTGCTTGGCGACAGATTTTCTACTTGAGGGCGGTAGCTAGCCAGGCGGGCATTCGCAAAATGCCCTACCACCATGCGAAATTCATATCGCAAGAATTTCGTGGTACAGGGCCTACAAGGACGCAATCAGGTTTGTTAGTCTTCCGTTTAGAGTTAGAGGCATTCCTATGCTTGGATACGAAATTTAATGATTTCTTAAGAAATAGATTTCTCTTACTGGCTGTACCTGCGACTTCGTTCGCGATTGTCGTGCCTGTAGACGTAATTATTCACATTTGAGCACATTCTCATATATCTACATGAAGTCTGTTATTTTGTACAAAAACAACCCTCAATTTTTATTAAAAAAAGGAGTAATGAGTATTACAACACTCGATTTCCTGAAAAACTGTTACTTCCACGCAGCAAGACAGAAATGTGTTCTAGAAATACCTACAGCATGTGTGTGAGAATTTTTAATGCCCTGCTATTGAACATTAGAATATTAAATGGTAAGCAATAAAAAATTAAAAAATACTGGTAAATAAGTGCTACTACACCACGCAAGAGTTCCTAAATGATAAGAGAAAGACATACCTGAGAGATGGACACTATGCTGTCGTTGTACTTACGCAGTGGTGGTGGTGGTGATCAACGGGGTATCCAGGTTGTGCAGTCCAAGTAATCATTACGCGTTCGATAGTTACGCCTTGTGGGAAAGCATGACGCTTCAAGGTAGCTGCTGACATTTTTCACCAAAGATCGCCTTGCACGGTGCACTTGTACGATTTCTTTACCACATAGCTGATCGAAAAAATTGGTTATTTCTGGCTTAAGTATCAGTACTGTGTTATATCCTCCTGATGGATGTTTGCAAACGCAAAGGAAAGTTGAAACAGTATGATAGTTCTTGCTATTAGTAGGTTTTTTGTAGGCTGATATGCGACTTTTTTAGCTAAAATAAAATGTAGTAGTAATGAACTGTACTGTACCATAGTAGAAAGTCACTCTTCCTACTATGACTGTACAGTATCAGCCGGATTGTCCACTGCTGAACACAGCCTCCTCCATTGATGCCATGCCCCCCACGCTCAACACTTGGTCTTGGGGACCGCAGTGTGAGATATCAGATCTGCCTCTGAAGATGCCCACCTTCTGGTGGTGGTACCCTTAGTCGCCTTTTACGACACCCACGGATAGAGAGTGGGGGGGGGGGGGGGATGACATTCTAGTCCGGCACCCCACGGGGTACCAATGGACAGCTGGTATAAATTTCTGAATATGTCATTGTGTTGTTAGAGAAAACATTGATTTGATACCGTCCCCACGGCAACCAGTCCTTAAAGGAAGATGGTAAACGAATGCAGACGAGCCAAAATAAATCTAAAAGTTTTATTTCACTTATAAATTTTATCTCTAGTGGTAGTGCCACGCTGAAGCTCTACGGGTTACAGCTGCATGGGCCGGCATGACCGGGGAAGTAACACTCTGCCACATGATATCGACGATGGGAGACCCGGAGGCCCAATCCCCCTCCCCCCCAAATGAATATGGCAGCACAGTTTAATGAGACATTACTCCAGGAGGGTACCAGCCACGAAAGCGCTGGAGAATCCTGATTTGAGATTTTGTTTATTTTATTTATAGCTTTCCGGCCGCGGCTCCGCCCGCGTGTTTGTCGGTTATCGGGCAAAACCATTAACCTCTTTTTGCCGCAGTTGGATAAAAACTATCCTATGTTACAAAATCACATATAATACTCTAGTAATCCGTATAGCAGGCGTTATTGCAAACCTAACAATATTAAAACTATCCTATGTCTTTTCCCGTGTCTTAAACTAATTCCATACCAAATTTCATCCTAATCGGTCCAGTAGTTTCAGAGCCTATTCAATGCAAACAAACAATCAAATCTTTCCTCTTTATTATATTAGTTTAGATTTAATAAGTTTTGGGAAGGCAAATTATGTACATGTTATTAACGTAAAGAACGGCCATTATCGAGTCGGAGGCCGCTCTATTAGAGTTTCACATCGACCCATGAAAGAAAAATTATGTAATTTCACTGGCTCTCAATGACTGCTGCCGGAACACACCGTAAGGTGCTTGGCGACAGATTTTCTACTTGAGGGTGGTCGCTAGCCAGGCTGGCATTCGCAAAATGCCACCGTGCGTTGAAACTCAAGCCCGCGGTGGGATTCGAATCAAGGACCTGCTGCGCGGCAGTCCATAGCCAATGCTACTGAGGTATCACTGCTTCAAAATATAGTCCCATTTTCTAGTACGGAACCTTAAAAAAAGTACCGTATTATTCTAATGTAACAAAAAAAATTGTGCCAATTTGTGAGCTTGTTTACATTCAATTCACACCCGTACCGTAGATATTATTGAGGCACAACGTAGGGAGCCCCACGAAACACCACACCAATGATGGGTCTACGCCGTAGAGTATAATAAATATACAAAGTTTCTAGTACTACGAACTACTGCTTCGATAGTGGTTTTATTATATGGTGAGTATGTTTATATAACGATACGGCAATATTTAACACTAACAGCTGTATAACTGATAGTCGATACCATATATTTTATTTTTAGTATACTTTCCATACTGATCATCGCGAGAGAAACAAATCTTGCCGTGTCAAGGTGCGGCACGTCATGTAGGTAGGTGGAGTAAATTCGGATGCTGATTTTTTACTTAACGGTGGTAAGAGACAGAAATACGACAGATTCTCCTTGAGAGTTCAAGGAGAATCTGTCGCATTTCGGCAGTTGTCCTCCTACACAAGATATCCCCATCGGTGTTCACAGTATGATGTCATAGAGAAATGCGAAAACACGTCGTGATCTGCCTGATAGGTCAATCTTCATTAGGAAAAAAGCCGTAAGAACAATATAAAAAAAATTACCGAAATAATACCCTGAGCTTTACGTATATATGTTACCCGTAGTGTAGTGGACTGGATGCACGCTTCTGCCTGGACCACGGGGTAGCCTTTTGGTTTATAAAGAAAATGTTACGTCCTACACAACATTTATACATTTCTAGTATTTTTTGACAGAGTTCAAAAGAAGGACTACTCAATTCGCCTGTTTTTTTATATGTTCCTCAGAATTTTTTTGATGAGTGAACCAATTTTGATGGTTCTTTTTTTACTTGAAAGCTGATGCTTGCCGTGTGGTTCTATGAAAATTTCATCAAAATCGGTCAGGTCGTTTTTGAGTTACCAACTCCAATAACTGAAAAGTATTTTCCTATCTTGATGATATAGTAATTGACAGTGAATGACATTAGATCTAGAAGTCTGTATATATTTGAAAATATTATGTATGTTCGTAAAAATTTGAGTAAATTTAAATTAAACAGTGACAATCACGATTACAATACTAGGAATAAAGATAAAATAGTGGTGCCAGGTTTTAGATTAGCAAAGACAAATAAAAGGTCCTTCTTAGGTAATTGTGTGCGGTTTTATAATAAAGTTCCTAAACATATTACAACGCTCACAGAAGGGAAATTCAAGTTGCATGTGAAAAACATATTGATTAAAAAATCCTACTACACAGTTTCTGATTACATAAACGACAAAAATGCCTGGACAATTCCGCCTCCGCCAAGCTATTGCCTGTCACCTACATAATTTAAACAAATATTGTAATAACTCTATTATATAGTATGTATGTAACACATTGTCAAAAGATGTTTAAAAGAATGGCCCCGAGTTTCTTGCCCGTTCTTCTCGCAGTGGCTCTATACACTTTATTTGCTGAACGTGGCAGTACAATGTAGAATATTTCAATACTAAAATTTGTAATTGACCTTCATAAGAGCGTCATAGACGCCTAAATTGAATAAATGATTTTGACTTTGACTTTGATCCCATAAGTAGCATGTGTCTCTAAAAAGGGTACTTACCTAAACATTTATTTTTATCAAAATATGGAACCGAAAATATTAAATGATTTTTTTGCTTATTATATTTTCCTCTGTCACTAAGAAATAAACTTGGACTCGGTATAAGGTTACTTGATTCCAGGTACTACAGTTTTATTGCCTCTGATGATGGATTGTAAACTAATGGGGGGTGGCCCCCGTGGACCACTCTTTTTTAAAAGTATGTTCTAACAGTTTTGCAATGCGATAGGTGGTATCACTAGTAATTAACGCTGTCCTGTAAATATCATCGACCACTTCCACCACCATGTAATCAGTGAGGGTTGCCGGGTCCCCATGGGGTGCCGGATCAAAATTGCAAACCTCCATATCTTCCTGTGGGAGTTGTTAAAGGCAACGAAGGGAAGAATAAAAGGAGGGCAGCAGACAGCAATGCCTTCTGAAAAATTGGCATATTACACTGCGATGCCAAGACACCTGCCAAGCGGTGGGGTCATGGCAAGCCTACCCTTCCCCGATTAAGAGAAGGCGGGGGCGGAGAGTCTTTGTTCAATGGTGGACGTCACGGCTTTTGGACGATACCAAGAAATATACACCTGTATAATAATTATGGTATACTGTACACAATCACTCGAGAAGTTTCAAGGGGTATGTTCGCCCCGCCACGCCATCGCTGTGTGTGTGTTCCTATTCTGATCTTTTTAATAACGATATGGTCAAATATTTGAATGATCGCTTACAAGCAGCATCAAAGAGCTTAAGTGTAATTTTCGGTTGCACTGAGTTTATGGATTGCAGTAGTAAATAAGTAGGTATATAGTAAATAAGAAGGACAATGATGCTTTTGATTATGAGACCATACTTACTATTGAGTTTTCTTTTTTTATCCAAATATGAGTCAACGAACGCGCCTTGAAAATCCTCCTCTAAGTGCCCCATAGAATGGTATCGACAAGGATTACACTTCGTTTACTGGTAGTCTTATAAACATGTCCACAAAAAGGAAATTATTGGGGTGATACTCGTGAGACCTCCTTATAATAGCTATGGTATAATTTTTTGCAACATGAATCAACTTAAATTTGATATGAACCACCTTCATGTCTTTGGTATGAAGGACGATTCTTGCTGTTATTATTGTAATTTTGATCTGGAAAGTAATTTTAGTGAAAGGTAAGGGAAAGTTGGGTGCTTTCGTCCAGAGAGAGCCTTTGAACAGTAGCAATATATCCACTATTCTATACCTTACTGTACATGATTGCTGCTCATATTATACTTACATGGCCTATGTTACTCCCGCATAAAACGGTGGTATACCTATGAAACGCGAGCCCATCGTGTGGGCCAAAACTGGGCTGATTCGCGATTAATATCTGTGCTATGTAGGTACGGATGTAAAATGTTACTTTGTTATTTAAAAAGAAACAAAATGATAGCGCAAATTATGTATCTAATTAATATAACAATATAGATGAATGGCCTTGAAAATAAGTACGCTTTAGATTATAAAAATAAACTGCATAAGTTCCAACTAATTTTATTTGGTTAAGTTTATACATTCCTCTACCTACGTCACTATCTTCCTACCCATTTTCTACACTGTATAATGTAAATATTTTGTATGGCCCCATAGAAACCACATAGAGGAAATGTTTCTAAAATATTTTATCTATTTATAGTTCAGTAGTAAAATGTAGTAGGTATTACTTGTTCAGTGCTCAGCTGTATAAGTGCGAGTACGGCCCCATGCTCCATCTATCTTAGGTCAGTCAGTATTAATCTTAGGTCAGTCTCACATAAAAGCCACTGAACCCACCTAATTATCACAATGGTATGGCCGTACACCGAAAACTGTACGGTAATTCTCCACGTGCGGCATTTCCGAATCTTCTACCGGGCAGTTGTATGTACCTACCTAGGGGGCTCTTTTCATTTCTGCACTATCAGCCTGAGTAATGAACTAGCATAATATTATAGTCTACGATACGTCTATATATAAGTTCTGGCATATTTTTATACTCATTACAACTTACCAATATATCAACTACTCCGAAGTAGCTGAAGTTGGATAGGGGGTGAATTTCGTATAAAAAACCTTTTCAATGCTCGAAAAACATTTTCAATAAACAAAGTAGAAAGCTTCTCTTGTCCAATGAACAGATTTACGACCCTTCAAAAACACTTACCTATATCGAAGTGCCCAAGCATGAGTTTAAAATCACCTCACCCACCATGGTGGAAATAAACAATCAATTGAAAAAGAAAATATCCAAATCAGCTCCAGGTCCTGATGGTATCCCATACATAGTGTATAAAAAGTTTCCATCGGTTCGTAAGCATCCCTTAAATATCTGGTCAAGCATGCAAATAGGTAGTTACCAGTGGCATTCGGAAAAGCAATTTTTGTCCTCATTTCAAAAAAAGATGAAGTAACTCATCCAAAAGATACTAGGCCGATTGCACTAACCAACACAATATCCAGAATACTTTTCGCACTGTTACAAACTAAAATGACACAATTTATGGTCAACGATAGGTATTTTAGGCCCAATGACCAGAAAGGGTTTTTGCCTGGAATTTCTGGATGCTTGGAACAAAATTCTCTACTAGCAGAAAGTTTATAGTTTAAAAGATGCCAGAACATATAAAAGATAAGATATACTTGTGCGTTCGGGATGGATTCGTGCGGTGAAGACGGCTGCCAAGGTTGTTGGCACTGTTTCCCGCGCGGACTACGCGCGGAACCTCCTACGAGAGGCGCCTCTTCGCACTCTCAATGACATTGCGGATGAAATAAACCTATTTAGCTGTGCCTTGAATTAATTCACAAACGTTGCTTTGAACATTTTATGTTATGTTGTTAATTTATAAATCGCTACACTGTCGCATTGGGTTGAGTAACTGTAATGATAGCTGTAAGTCGAAAATAAATAAATAAAAATGTTCACTAATAATAACAAAAAAATACGAGCGTACGATCAAGAAATCGTAGAGTCAAGACCTCCTGAGGATTGTTTGTGTAGAAGCGAAACGCGTCGAAAATTCTTCCGGTTTGGCTGCGTGGCGTTTGTGACGTCACGTCGGCTTAACAGGAAAATTAGGCGGAATTGTCACTAGATATACTTTTGTATTTTTTAAGTGTTTTATTAAAATATTAATTTGATGTTTTCATAATTTTTTTTATAAATATTTGTTATTATTAAATATGGATTTCCGCAAAGTAACGCCTGAATCTATTTATTAAAAATGTTCACATTTAAACATAAAATAAATAATAAAACGAAAAGCTGGCAAACCAAAAACATGTATACTAGAGGCTCTCGGAGCTGTAAACCTCGCTAGTCTGCCCTTGCATAGCTTACAATTGAATAAAGGTTCACTGCGCACGCTGATGGGGGAATCGGTCACAAAATCCAATAAACATAGTTATTTACCGAAAACAGATGAAATTAATTTGATGTGACAGATAATTTGCGTTTCTTTATTATGCTATTACGCTTTAAAGAGAAAAAAGAGCTATACGGGTATGTATTAGTAATGGGCATAGCAATCGGGCTATAAGAGGGCCTTCCCTCGCCCAAAATCCGGAGCTGAACGACCGACAGCGGTAGAAAGCAACTAAGTCCAAACTAAAAAAAAAAAAAAAATGGGCATCGTAGGTATAGCCAATATATTGATTATTATAATATATTGGTTATTGGTTAACGTCTTCTATAGTATGGGTCAAAAAATCCATTAGGGTATACCTATTCCAAAAGCTGATGAAATTCTCTTGTGATTTGATATGACACAGGAAATAAAAAAAGTAGATTCTTCTGGGAAACATAATAGTAAAATATTTGTTTTCAATATTTTTCGAAATGTCGGATATACGATTTTGTTAAAGTTTTTAAACCACATGTTTCCGTCATTTTGAAAATTTTCCAAACACTGAATTGATAAAAAGAATATACGGCATTATCAAAACTGCTCACAAAATTTTACGAGAATGGGTTCAGAAATGCTACCTTTAGAGGAGAACCACCAGACAAACGAAAGCATTTTTGTGTAAGCTAAAGCAGAGACGCTTCGCTCGCTCTACGAGCTCACTCAGCCAACACTCTGTGAGACTGGATGCATGTGTATGCGTAAGGCATTACACCTTATTACACGTTGCCACTTAAAACAAATGAGACTGAGTGCGAGTCCTGGCACATGAGGGTTCCGTACCAAAACAGAATATATTTCTTACAAGCACTTTACACTTATAATATAATAACACAATTATGTTTTTTTTATGTCATTGTGGCGTAACAAGCTCGAGGTCCATCTGATATTAAGCGAACTAACCTCTGCCTATAACATATGCATTTCATCACAAGTCACGAATTGCACTGCGCCCGTCACCTTGAGACATAGTTGTTAAGTTTCAAACACATACTTTTTAAGTGCCAGAACACACCGTTAGGTGCTTGGCGACAGAATTTCTACTTGAGGGTGGTAGCTAGCCAGGCGGGCAATCGCTAAATGCCCTTCCACCATGCGGTGAAGCTCAAGCCGGCGGTGGGGATCGAACCAGGGACTTGCTGCACGGCAGTCCATAGCTATTACCGCTCGGCCATTATTGCTTCAAAAGATCGGTTTATTTTCTGATGATCGGGATACTTAGCGCTAGGATGACATGCGCAGTTTAAATTAATTCACCACGAATCAGTGCACCCAAATGACGGAGCTAACTTTTTTCTACTATTTTTTACAAAGAGCAACACAAAATAAATCAAATAATCGAAACTTTATCCAAACAAGAATTGCAAACAAAAAGTTCGCATATGGAGTACAATTTATAAAGGCCAATAAATTGACCTGTCAATAAGACGAAAATATTACGACTTTAAGTAGTCACGAGTTATCCAATAGGGTAGTGGTAAGGTAAAGTTCTACTATGGTTCCTCATCTAAATAGGTACCAAAAGTGAAGTTTTCCAATTTCAGCCACCAGCCGTAGCAGTCGTGCAGCTTGTTTTAGCTAGTATATATTATATATCGAAATATATATATATTTATATATTTTTTATGTTATTGTGACGGAACAAGCTCGAGGCCCACCTGATGTTAGGTAAGTGGACTAACCCTGCCTATAACAGATGCATTTCGTCACAAATCATGTGCCTGTAATTTCACTCGCTCTCAAGTACGACAGAATTTCTACTTGAGGGTGGTAGCTAGCCAGGCGGGCAATCGCAAAATGCCCTTCAACCATGCGGTGAACTCAAGCCCGCGGCGGGATTCGAACCATGGACCTGCTGCACGGCAGTCTATGAGAAGATCTAGAACTAGATTACTACAGCGTGTAACTAGATATACAATTAACATAGAAAAGGTTATTTTTGTATTGTTGTTAAAATAATATTCTGAATTAGGACAGCATTGATTAAAATTAGCGTTAATCACTTGCTTCCTATCAGGTAATCAGCTGTCGGAAAGCGATTCAGTTGAAGTTGCTTTGTTGTGGGGCTGTAGGTAAGTAGAATTCGGTAGGAGCATTCTACATACATTGAGCATCTGGTCATTGAGCGAAGGGCGGGGGCACGCATGCGTACTAGCCATCAAAGCGGGTTGCTAGTCGCCACAACAAAGGGAAACTTGCTTTACGTTGTGTAATGCCTCTTAGATAACCGTCTCTTTAAATTCCTAGTCAATCAATTCAATATAGAGACAATACAACATTGCTCTATGAATTGTATCAGGCGTTATTTTCACGCATTTGTAGAATAGATAACAAAAAGGATTTATTGTTGGAATAAAATTGACAGATCTCTTTGGATTTAATAATGGTGTTCCTGGCTGGAAAGCTTGAGCGGAGCTTGCAACCCCGAGAGTCAGTGTCAATCAGTGACGTTCGTCAGTGTGCAAGGGGGAAGTTTAGTGTGTGAAGGTGTCGTGTTGTGTTGATATCGGCGCGCGGCGACATGGCGCTTACAGTTCGGGCTCCAGCGAGTCAGTAGCGAGACAGGCGCGCTTGCGGCCGCAGTCCCCCGGGCCCATGCAAAAGCCCCGCCGGCAAAATGAAGTGGCGCGCGCGCGCGGTCACTTCCCGCGCCAAGGATCGCGCAAATATGAGCTTCTTCATCTTCATCATTTTTTTTGTTGTGTTTGGAGTGATAGTGCTCACTGAGCTACTACTGCTGGAGCGGTCTCCCAGCCCCAGTGCTGCTCGCCGATATAGCGAAGAGCTGCAGGTTAGACTTTCATATATGTATACAAATATCAATAAACATAGCCGCTTCCTTTGTTACATCCGTTCTGCTGTAGGAAGCATAAGAATCTCAAGATTTATTAATGGGTACTGCCAGACACAAGGGTGTTTTTATTTATAGATTGTATATACCTTAGGGATAAACATAGAATGTACTGAAATACATTCGCACCTACTCGTACCTATATTCATCTAAAAGGTTTTATATTTAGTGAGGTAAGTACCTAGATTACCTAGTGCGTAAAGTAAATAACTGAAATTAAAGTTCTCGATGTGAAGAACGGATTTGTAATGTAAGTTATTTGTATAAGAAATAATGGAATAGGTACCTATAACAGAATATTTAGAAGTACATTACTCATAAAGTTTAAATTTACAATACCTATAATATATATACAAAATAATAATATAATACGTAGGTACTGAACTTGGCAAACTGCCTATACTTATAAGTAATGATAAACGAAATATATTTTTTTACTGGTAAAATTTATATTTAAATCGTGACATATGTGGAAGTAGATACCTACCTATTTAAGTTAATTATATTTTGAATAGCAAAAACCGAAAAAAATACTGTTGTTCTTTTGGGTCAGTCAGGGTAAGTGATTAGGTAGGTACTTAATATAGATAAGACATATTTATGGTGAATAGTGCGTAGGTACTTGTCAAGCAGTTATTTTTACCGTCAATCGTCAATGTTGTATAATATGGTTTAAGATAAAATTATTTTATCTCAAAATTACTAACTTACGAGAAATATTTTAATAATCAATATTATGATAGTCATAAGATAATGAATAGAATCAGGCGTTACTTTGCGAAAAACAAATATATTAATAATATTTTAAGAAAACACCAAATTAATATTCTCGTTCGTGCGCTCCAGAAGAGAGTCAAGACCTCATGAGCACATGCTTCGTGTAGAAGCGAAACGCTTCGAAAATTCTTCCGGTTTGGCTGCGTGGCGTTTGTGACGTCACGTTGGCTTAAAAGGAAAATCATGCGGAATTGTCACTAGATATATTTTTTTATATTTTTAAGTGTTTTATTAAAATGTTAATTTGGTGTTTTCTTACAATATATTAAAAATATTTGTTATTATTATAATAGTCGTCAAGCTTTAATATTCGTTAATAGCTTTCAAATTAATAGTAGGTCCTTTATCATTTCTCTATGGTATGGATTGACTAACCTACTTGTATCTTGCAAAGATCAGGATTTCTAAGAAAGCATAGTTAACTTAGACCCTTTTTTATTCAGTGCAGCCTCGAATTTTGACAGTATTGCAATTGTTTAACTTTTCACACAATCGTTTGATGGGCTGAAGCTCTCAGCCCATCAGATAGTTCACACTGAGAAATAAATTTGCTTAATGTAAGTATGTAAACCCCATGGGGTGCCGGAGTTGAATGTCACCCCACAATCTTTTCCAGTGGGTGTCTTATGATGCGCCTAAGGGAAAAATACTGCAAGTTGGGCAGCAGCGAAACTGAGGAACATCTTACTCCGATCCCCAAGACGCCTGCCAAGTGTGGGGATTATGGCAGAACCTTAATAAACCCTTAATGGGAGAGGCTGTGTTCAACAGTTGCCTATCCGCTTGATACAGTAATTATGTAAAAATCAAATTTTGGACTGTTTGACCAGTATGTAGAACTCGTTGCAGGTAGCTAGCCAGGCGAGTATTCGTAAAATGCCTTTTCACCGGGGTTCGAACCATAGATCTGTGGCAAGGCGTTCCATAGCTTGCGCGCGGTGTTTCCGCGTGCCCCTCGAGGTCGATGAGGGCGAAGTAGCTCCAGCTTCGCCACAACATGGAATTGGGACCCCAAAGTGGGCCAACGCTGCATGGGCCGCGGTAGAGTGCTCAAGCGTTCCTGTTGCCCAAGCATTAAGGTGTTTTGTAGGAACACCGTGTGGTTTTTAGTCGGTAGGGGCACCTGCTGCTGTGGTAGTAGTTGGTGCCGAGCCTGACATATACACCGCCCACCACGCCTTTGGTGGAAGGAAATGCGTAACGGCATTTTCCACAAAATAAAGGCGTTCCATAGCTACTATCGCTCAGCTATCTTTTTTTCAACATCTGTTATAGAGGTTACCGTGTAACACCGCAGGTGGCTCTCATGGAAAGCTATTGGAACATATTGTTAGAGATTCGGTGACAGTTTTTCCACTTGAGGATATTAGCTGTGTTATTAGGTAGCCACCACTCAAAACAGTTGCTGTATGAGTGAATTTTTATTTGTCAGGTTGTTCTAGTTTTTAGTATTTTAGTATTTTTTTCAAGCTTTCGTACCCAAAGGGTAAAACGGACCCCTTGTAATGGAGACTACGGTGTCTGTCCGTCCATCCATCCGCGAGTCTGTCTCTTACTCGTAAATGGAATGAGTAAACAAGCCTGAAATTTAAAGCGTTGATCCAAAGACGACTGTTGGTCTAGAAATTCAATTAAATTATTTTCAAAAGGGGTGAAAAAATTTATTTGGAAAAAACGTTTATTGCTTATTGTCATCACTTTTGTCATTGTCTAAAACTAGGTGAGAAGAGTAAATTCTTTGTGAGAAATATTTTTATCCTCTCAAAAAATCAAGTCTAATTGTAAACCATTTTTGTTGCAGGGTCTATCAAAATACCAAACTTGTTATGAGTCCGCAAATTTGGTATAATATGTATCGCGGTCCCTTATTTAAACAATAAATTACTGGAAAGTATTATAATGTAGTTTTGAAGTTGTGATCAAAACCACAGAGCAATTTAGTTTATCAGAGGATCAAAACCAACAAATTTTTTTTTCGTTTACGTGCTATTCCGATGCGGAACCCTAAATTGCGTAGCCCGTCTTGCACTTGGCCAGTTTTTCAAGTTAAAATTAGAAATAATTGAATTTATTGGGACTTCCCGTGGATGTCGTAAGTGGCGACTAAAGGTAAAATACCCCAAGGTGCCCACCTAACGGTATTTTACCCCCCTCAGCAGCGCCTTCGTCCACAGCGATCTCAAGACTCCTTTTGGGGATATCAGTATGAGATAACAAACAGATCCTCAGAAGGCGCTGGGCAGCAGGATTTTCCTTTACTAGACTCTTACTCTTACCCACGGGAAGAGATGGGGGGGGGGGGGAAGGGTTTCTTTCCCGTCACCTTGCGACTGTCAAATATGTAGTAGATTAATGGTCATCGGCAGGCATTGTTCATGCCACATTGTTGTGAATACATGTTTGGAATTTGAATAGGTACTAGTACAACATATTAGGAAATAGTTAATTTGTGCTCTATCGCACTGACCAGTGCCATTGTTTCCCAGTTTTCTTTGAGTATAAAATCAATAACTTAGTCCAAATCTGACCTTCCTTCCCTCCCGAGAATGCAACTCATTCAAGTACCTCTTATTTACCAACGTTCAATGGGAACAGACTCTTAGGAACAGTTTGGTGACTGATTTTCTACTTGATAGGTGGGCCCATAATGTCTCAGAATTTTTGTCCTAATTTACTGTGAGAAACCCTACCATTGCTTATCCTTCACATCAAAGTATTTAATAAAGAAACGCAACCCGGTTTAATAATGAAACGAATTTAAAATTTTGCACTGAAAATCATTATCTTCAGTAGTGTATCATCTCACTTTTGAGATGATGCACTATTGAAGGCATTAGAGTGTAAGTGAAATGATTACTGAAATGGTTTTTGTAGGCTACTTTGAAAATCGCTCTGTGTTCTTTCGGCTTTCATTATGTTTGTAGTACAAGCAGCACCCCATTAGGGATTTACAAAAAGCCGAGTAAACTGTTTCTACTGGCTGTAAAAGTTTAAACATTGTTTTTTTGAGTCTAAGGCACAGTAGTGTTATTTGATATATAAAGGTTGCATGATATGTGGAATGCAATAAATTTAGTTTTGCTGGCATAGTCTAAGTGGGTTACTTTGTCACCAATTGACTATCCGTCGAAGTCCATCGTTCGCTATACCTTGAATATAGACTCCCAAGTTTAAAATAATAGCTGTATCTACAACGATAAATAATTGTATTTTTTTGCTCACATAGGTCGTTAGGATATGCTACGAAATGGAATAGACAAAGCACACTACCCTGCTGGATTCCAAATTGCACATTGCGAAAGTCACTGTAGCAATCAGCATCTCTTAGAAGTTGTCTTCGACCTCAAAGGTATAACTGAAACCACTCAAACGATATTTCTCAAACTCCGTGACTGCTCCAGCTTCCTTAAGAGCTATAGGATGTTATCCTGTGTCAAAAGCTTTTGCTAGGTCAAGGAAGACGTCAATATTTCTCTGCCCTAAGAATATTTTTTTTTGAGAATTTATCCGTGTGAGCGTCGATGCATTGACAATAATTCTGCATTTAACTATGTGAGAATGTTTGGTTTTTTAGTAATGTATATTTAAGTATTGGATGTGATTCCGAATGCTATCAATAAACAGTACTTTGTGTTTATTTATATGTGTGTTGGACCCACCCAGCAACTATTAATGAGTTTAGTAATTATAAGGATCACAACACTAACACTAAGTTTGTATGTAAAGCACTACCACCGCACTACGCATACATATCCTTAGTATCGAATTATTGGAACTTCCAACACGCATTTCTTTTCATCCCCTTTCACAGGCAAAATAGTAAAGTGTGGGTCAATGTGCTTTGAGTCATTCTGTGATTATAGTTCATAATAAATATATTATATTTAGCAGCGCGCCCAAGTATGTGTATATCCATTGTTTACTAACTGGCTAATATGTGCAGATGCGTTATACGGTAGTGTGACGTTATACACTTCATTTCGCATATCGTGAGGCTCTGAATTAGCAATTGTATCGGTCGCGCGACCTTGACACAGGTCAACATCTGGCAAACTTTGCTGCTCTTTTTCATCATTCTCTACCGAACTCCTATAAAGAAAGATAGGACAAAAAAATTTAACACATACGGCATTATTACGACAACATAAAACATTATTGTAAAAATATTTAAGTATTATTGCCAGCCATATGTCACCTTCGCTGGTCTTAAGGTAATCAAGGAAAGTAGTCAATTTATTTTGCAAATTTTAGAAATTAGTATCTACTGTAGCAGCCATATCTCACGAAGATATCGTCACTGCGCCCAATTGAGAATCAGTTTATTGAAATTTAGCCGAATCTATACGATTCAGAAAAACTATTTATTTCTGAAAATAATCAAGAGACTGGTGCAGTTCAATGAGATCGTAACGAAAAAAGAAAACACAATGATTATACATCTCATTATCAATGCGCGATGTAACGTTGTGGCTATACGCAATAGAAGGGAGCAAATTAGAGAAAATAACATTGTTGATATATATGATAATAATAATAATAATAATCATTTATTCATGTTTAGTATAAATACAAAGTTGGTGAAACTTAAGTGGCTAAAAAGTTATACAAAAATATATATTGTGCATCTGTTGCCGAACTAGGTTCATCACCTGTGTTTCAGCGTACAGCGCTCTCCCCATGGTTTCTATTATTTTAATAGCCTCATGCATATTTATGCGAGTACTATATTATAATGTTACTTTAATATTAAATAACCTTAGTGTTAGATGACTTAAAAACTAAATAAATACATTATTTCCTGACTTAGAAATAATTATTTATAGCGGAGCCTATTATTGTTCGTGTTCATGTATGGTGTTCCTCTCTGTGTGTATTGTGTAAGTGCGTGTGTGGATGTGAGAGGGTGTGAGTTGTGAAGGTTACTTGAGTAATATAAGTATAATAAACATAAATAAGAAATCAGCTAACCCCTATCGGCTTGTAAAAATAGTTCGTATGAATCAAATTATATATTTAAACGTGATACAACAATAAATATTAGGGTATATTAATAGGGAAGAGAATGAATGGGTTGTCGTAGTAATAAACTATAAAAGTAGAAAATTAAGCTTTTTTTTTTAACGGTCAGAAGATCTTCAGTTTGTTCATAAGATAGTGAATTTAACCAAGATGTGACTTTTACTTTAACTTCGTGTTTTGACAATTTATAAATATTAAGTGTTCTGTTTACTTTGTTGTAGAGAAAAGGGCCGAGAAACTGTGTAAATCATTTTATAAACACTGTACGGAATCGTTCCCTTTGGATAAAAACATCGTATTTTCTTCGCTTTGTTTGTACTAGTGAATTACACTTTAAACTTTTATGTTGCCTAAGTATAATACTTAGGATATACAGTTGTCGAACGGTGAGAACATCACAATCTCTATACAGAAGGGCAGTTGGGAATAAGAATGATCGCCCAGTGCTAACTTTGAGGACGGCTCGCTGAGAAATCTCCATAATATGACAATGCTATCCATGTATGGCATTGTTTGATACAAAATCATCGAGATTTGTAACAATTAAAGTTATTCACATTTCGGTGAAAGTTATAAGGAAAAAATCTTTGTTGTTCAGTTATAATAACTATTTCATATTTGACAATGTCAAAAGCTGAAATTTTGTTATTATTGGACAGCGTTGCAGTGAAAGAGAGGCAGGGATGGTGAAATCACGATTAGTTTGGGTAAAATCCGAAAGAAAGCTTAATAACACAAACGTAACATACACGAAGATAAAGAGTCATTAGCAATAAAATGTCACCCCTGTGAGGGGTGCCGGGCTGTAATTGCATTTTCCATATCGTCATGTGGAAGAGTCTAAAGAGAAAAATACCAGAAGGCGGGCAGTAGCGCCTTTCTGAAGAACTGCCAGCCTACACTGCAATCCCAAAGAGGCCTGCCAAGCGTGGGGATAGTAGCAATATTATTTATTATTGTGTGTAGCCAAAGACTTAGTCACAACTCGCAAGCCTTGTCACGTGGACTACGATTTGAATCGAGACAAAACAGCTACCATACTACGCATGCCCTCTTATAGTTCCAGCTACATATCTCTGTTTGTAAATTTTTATCAATTAACATACAAGGCAACTTTATCATTCATAATAAATAATAATAGTGGCTGACTCATTCGTATTGTAACGCGTGCGATTTAGTTACCGATACTCTGCTGCCGCTATGAGATAAAATTCCTTTTTTTGAGGCACATATATTGGCGTTGAGCAGTCCTCCGCCGACATGGGCGACATGGGGTCGGGAAAATCTCACCCCGGTGGGCCTCTGCGCGTTGGAGGTTTGGCCTTTCTCACCAAGACCACCCTCCAGACCAGTGGGGCCGAGCAAGCCGGTGGAAAGTCCCTCAACTCTCCACCAGTGACCCCATGCACTACGGAGAAGGGAGACGCTTACGAACCACCTCCTCCTCACTCTCGTTCGTCTGCGCCGGATCGGATTAGATCGGGCTTCGTCCTCACTGACCCACTCCACGGCCTCTTTCTGTACAATGAACGCTTCAGAGAAGGAGACCACCGCCTGCTGCAATCTCTTGCCGCCGAGCAGCGTTTACCACGCTCTTCAAAGAGAGATCCCCTGTTATGAAGGCTGAAAGTGTTTGCCGCTACGGCCCCATGCGACACACACCTCCAGTATATGGAGCGTTGTATCCTCCGCACCTCACACTCATGGTAAGCCAGGGTTGCCTCCCACTAGCGATCTGGTGCACTGCCCAGAGACCGGTGGTGCCAGGTCTCCATCCACTGCCGCAACAGGGTGGGCCTCGTCTGCCACTGCATGCCCGTGACCACGGGACAAAAGTCCTAGTTCAAGCTTTAGTAGTTCGATGATACGAGTACTGAAATACTGGCCCATGTTTTAAGTTTCCGTGGATTGTCAAGTCCGTAACGATCAGGAATTGCATTAAATCTCATGGGAAAAAGTCTTCAGCCAAATTAATGTAAACGTAAATTACGTTCTTAGATTCTTGAGAGCTTTGTGGGATAGAATCTAAGAAAAATAATTTACCCATAAATTTTCGTCAGTGGCATATGAATTTGAAGTGGCATTGGGCATGGCACGTCGCCTGTAGCCGTTGCGAACGAAAGATTCTCGAGTTTATATTTTGGTCAAAGAATTAACGGTTTTTATTTATCGGAAATGGTTTTCTGATAAATATCTACGTAGAACTTAGATAGCTCCACCTTTAGTTATCAGAAACTATTAGGAACCCTGAAACTGAATTGATCGTTTTATCAGAGTTGTCTATCGAATCTACATACTCGTATTAGTATGTCAAATCTTTTGGATCGCTTGTAGCTGAGTTTAGCTAGTTGTTCTTAATCTACCAACTAGGTTATGTAACGGTCACTGCAGTGATGACTTGGATGGGTGACCGCTAGTGGCATTTAGTACTGAGCGATTCCGTGCTTGGTGCATGTTAGCTTGATCCCGCCCGGTGGTTATCTTAGAATTGCAGCCGTTGTACAGTGTCTACTGTGTACATCATTGTTTGCCATCAGATAAGACTGTGGTAACTAACAAACTAACCAGCGATAAAAAATAAATATTTTCGCCAGATGTTTTTTTTATTGCTGTTAGGCAAGCCTTTGACCACAATCTCACCTGATGGTATGTGACGATGTGCCTTCGACAGGTGTTAAACAGGCTTAATCTGTAATGACTGGCTCTCAAGGACAGCTGCCGGAACACACCGTTAGGTGCTTGGCGACAGATTTTCTACCTAAGGGTGGTCGCTAGCCAGGCGGGCATTCGCAAAAATGCCCTTCCACCATGCGGTGAAGCTCAAGCCCGTGGCGGGATTAGAACCATACACCTGCTGCGCGGCAGTCCATAGCCAATGTCACGGACCCGTCACTGCTTCAAAATGTTTTTGGTGTACATACCCTACGACCAAAGTTTTCATATCAATATGTAATCTCATTATTGAACAGCGGGTTATAATGATCCAGTACTGCATTTTAGCCCCGGTTCAACCTATCGGGCTATAATGACATACTATAGGTTAGGCTTTGCATGTAATTTTTTTATTGCATACATTATGATAGCTCGAAAACGTAACATGATGTATATCACGTTTTCAAACAGGCGGTGTATTAAACCGTTAAAATCATGTTTATGAATTAAATTATATTGTTTCTATTTATTATGATGCGCAAGGATTAATTATTAGTAGATTGTATTACAATGGAGCAAAACAATATTTTTACTTCGAGGAGTAGTTATACGTACCCCCAGAGTGTAAAGAACGATTCTAATGAGGGAATCTAAAGTTGAATCCTGAGCGCAACTCAATTTACGTCGCTCGAGGAGAAATATTTCTATCATAATATGTATTCAAAAAGATCTGGTTGATTCTTCCAGTAAAGATATATTAATATGAAATGTGGATTTTGTTAGTACATATTCCCACCACCAAAGAGATTGAACTTTGTGTACAAGTAACTGGCTGTGTGAAAAAATATACCGCGCGCGAAGCAAATAAAAAATAAACTTTGTGAAATCGTAATAAACACGCGAAATGCAGTCCGCCTTCGTAATTGTTTACTCAAATTCGGATTTATGTGGTTTCTATGTTATGTATTATTGTTTCTAACTGTATGTAAATACATAAACTTACTTTTCTAAAAATGGTATGTAATGCTGCCAAAACATCACTAAAAAGTATCCAGAAAGTGAACTCTACCAGAGACTTATTCACAATTGTCAGTAAGAAGCGAGATTTTAAATTTGGAATTTCTTACTGTTCAGTAAGTAAGTATGTAATTTACCTACTGGACAGTAAGTCACCCTCTTTAGATCTGCTTAGAAAAAAAACTTAGTTCCAGACACAGATTAGAGTTTAGCCTTTATAACATGGTTATAGGAAGGAGGCTCCAAATATATATCTATCGCTCTTTTTGGTATGACATTTTATGAGATAGATATATTTTTGGAGCCTTAAACAGCCATTTTATAGGCTGTGATACTTAACGCGACGCAGAAAAAGTATGCACGTTGCGTTCTGTACCTAGTAACATTGTTGAAGTATAGTATGAGATTTTATGTTTGTATTTAGTAATTTCAGTTTATCAATAATGTTGGATTAAGAGTCCGTTAATCAAGATGTACAACAATAGTAGATTATGATACAAGTGAGCTAAGTTGCTCATTATACACGTAGCTGTGTGTTGCACGCGTAAATCAGCCGAGTGTAGAATGAGCAAGTGGCTCACGAGTTTCATACGCACTTTTTCAACACCCTTGCGAGGAAAAAATATATATATTGCATAAATGCGATACAAACAACATACAAAAATTAACAAAATAGCGCGCATGTTTTTTTTCTTGCGCGCGGAAATTGTATGATGATTGATTACATATAAACCTCTTTGATGTTACAAATCTGTATTACACGGTTAAATTGAAAATGCTCTGTTTACTCACATATAATTTGCAGTTAGGTACTAACTTAACTTTGTAGGGACAATTCTATTACGCACTAGTGTATAATATTATTATGCACGAGGGTGTTATAGTTGGTTTATGGCCCTAAGAACGATATAATAAAGCTCACTTTACGAGCCAGGGTGTTGAAAACAAATATAAATGTTAAAACTTACTAATAAAGTAAACAATAATGTGTCATAATAAATAATGAAACGGTAATATAGCAAAACGGGCAATTACAACAAATCGGACAACAAATCGGAATTATTTGGTAAGAAACCTCATTCGAAGCAATTAATAATATATAAGCTTCGGGCTAGAATGTCACCACCCATTGCTACTTGTGGGTGTCGTAAGGAGAGACTAAAGGTAAAATACCGGAAGGTGGGCATCAGCCCCTTCTGAGGAACTGGTATCTTATACTGCGACCTCCAAGACGCCTGCCAAGCGTGGGGATTATGACAAACCTCCTCTTAATGGGGTCTGTGTTGACAATCCAGCTGGTACAGTAATAATATAATTTAGATATATCTGGCTCTTCGCCGGTCGCTGCCCCAGCACGTCGCTTGTGACGAAATGCATATGTTATAGGCAGAAGTTACCGCTTAACATCAGGTGGACCACGTGAAAGCTCCGCCACAATCCCATTAAAAGACATTAGTTACATAATTGCGTTTAACTATATGTTACTTAACATTCATTACCTAACATTAGTTAATAATCTTTACTATATCAATCAGAAGTATCGAAAATTCTAATTAATTTCAGATAGTATACACCCTACACTTATTATGGATCGTGTGATATGTTATTATTATATCCTATAAACCTATTATACCAAAGCTACATGGAATACAGTAAAAGCTATCACAAACATGCATAAAAAATCTACATCACCCATTGAACTACTAAAAATAGCATCTACCCCTAAACAATCTGTTAACGCAGTAAATAATTTTTTTGCAAACATTGGCCATAACCTGGCACACCATATTCAATCAGTACAATTTAATCCTAATACAAGGTTTCCCACGGTGGCTTACCCTCAATGCAACTCGTTTGTACTTCTAGAGACTGATGAGTATGAAGTTGGCTGCATCATTCAAGCCTTAAAGCTTACCTGTGCTGTTGGTTGGGATGGGGTACCAACACGCATTATAAAAGCATGTCAATCGGCTTTGGTCTCTCCAATAGCACATATCTGTAACCTTTCCATAAGGACAGGTGTATTCCCACGTGGCTTTAAGAAAGCCATTATCCACCCAATTTATAAAAGCGGGGATAGAGACAGTGTAAACAATTACAGACCCATATCTATATTGACCTCCATCTCCAAAATCTTGGAAAAAATTTTAAATAACAGATTGATTAAATATCTAGAGTCACAAAACATTTTATCTGCAAATCAATTTGGTTTCAGAAAGAATAGATCTTCGGAAGATGCTATTTCATATTTGACAAACATTATTGGTAATAAACTAGACGAAAAAGATAAATGTTTAGGTATCTTCTTGGACCTTTCGAAAGCTTTTGACACTGTCTCTATCCCCATGCTGTTGGAAAAGATGGAAAGACTGGGTATTCGTGGGAGTGCACTTGGCTTATTCAGGGACTATCTTTATGGACGTACACAAATAGTAAAGATAGAAAATACTATCAGCGATGAAGAATATAAATGTTTTGGTATTCCCCAAGGCTCAATAATCGGACCAACCCTGTTCATTTTATACCTGAATGACCTATGTGAACTTCAGATACCCCATTGCAGTATTATCACCTATGCTGACGATACAGCTTTACTGATTGACGCTGAAAACTGGCAAGATTGCAAAATTCGAGCTGAATATGCGCTATATACAGTAATGTCCTGGCTTAACCATAATCTTCTAACTTTAAACGTTATTAAAACTCACTATATCACTTTCTATACCAACTATATTTCGAAACCTTCCATTACCTATACCATTAAAGCCCATTCTTGTCAAGCTCAAACATCATCTTTTCATATAAATTGCTCTTGCCCAGCACTCGTCAAAGCTACTTCAGTAAAGTACTTAGGTGTTGTAATAGATGAATCGCTGCATTGGAATGCTCAAGTTGAACAATTGGTACCAAGAGTTAGGCGTTTGATATATATTTTTAAATTGATTCGACACACAGCTGATGCTAATGTATTAAAATTGGTGTATAGTTCATTGTGTGAATCTATTATCTCTTACTGCATTACGATTTGGGGTGGTACTCACAAGACCACATTACTTCCGTTGGAAATAGCCCAACGTGCAGTTCTGAAAGTGATGTTTCAGAAACCTTTCCGATTTCCAACAACACAACTGTATGCTGATGCAAGAGTTCTTACAGCTAGGCAACTCTATATTCATCGTACTGTTTTACGTAAACATTCTTCTGTGGGTATGAATCATAACATTATGAAGAAACGAAGATGGAGAGATAGAATATGTCCCGTAGTTATAAAAAGGATAGCTTTGCTTGGTCACCAATATCGCGTCTTAAGTTCACGTCTCTATAATATTACAAACAAAAAAGCTGACATTTACTCATCAAATAAGTTTGAATGCAATAAGAAGGTTAAAAACTGGCTCTTAGAGTTAAACTATAACCAAACAGAAGAATTACTACAAAGCGTGGTATAATTAGCTTATATGAACTTCTTTACTCTATAACCTTTTTTTTTTCATAATTTTACATACTCTAATTTTCACATATTCTACTCAATAAAAATTTGCAACAATTACTTCTATATAAACTGTCTTATATAGGAGTATTTTGATATCAACACGTGCCCACGAGATACGTCTTGTTTCACCGTCTAATGTACGAGCACTTACTCATATAATTATTATTATTATATTAACTTAATTAAATTTTACTAACTGGATTTGCGACAATTTGCTTTGTGTGCCATTCAAATAGAAGTTAAAATATGTTTGTTTTTATATAAAAATATACCTTGCCTACAAATATTATACTTATCACTAATATTATGGGTACCTATCGTTGTTATTAGGTACATCTAATTTTCTGTTTAATTATTATTACTTTGTTATCACTAAATACTGTTTATTATATAGAACTAATCATGTTTTCATAGCTCAACCGCTGTAATGTAGCATTTGTAATGGAGGAATCTTGTTGCTTATCCGAAAATACGGACTAATTTATAGTTTAGTTTCGGAAACAACAGTTTCCATTGTCATATAACATTTTTACAGCCATTATTGTTTATTAGATGTAATGTTATGTTACTTTAAGTTTATCCGTGTATGGCTTGAGAAATAAATAAAAAATTATTATTATTATATATTATTATATACATATATATTATACTCTATTAACCAGTTATTGTATATATTATACTAGCGGACCGACCCGGCTTCGCGCGGGCATTTATCAAAAAATATAAATTGAAACATATAAAAAGTAGGTATTGTGACATAACTGTAATATTTAGACATTTGGTATTGCTAATTTGTTTGCAGATATTAATGTGTTCTATAAAATTGTAGTACATTACTTTGCTCTATTTGTCAACAATTTCCGCAGCGTACGCGATAACGATTTTTTGGTATTTTTTTGACACGTTGGGTTACATTATCGAAGTCTTCATACGGACCCCTAAGTTTTACAAAATATTCTATAGTCTATGTTCATCAGGGATAGTGCAGGATTCTAATGGTGAAAGAATTTTTCAAATCGGTCCAGTAGTTTTTAAGTTAATTCATTACAAACAAAAATAGAAAAATACAGATATACATATCTTACCTCCTTATAATATATACTCGTAGATTATGACTTGATGAATACTGAATGAATAGGAGAACGTGTCGCTTCGCATATTTTAATTCGTGCTTACATATTAGCAGGCATCTTTCAGTCGAGGCGGGTAACATTTTGCGCCGTCGGAGCTGACGCTAATGAAATTCTTCTGGGTAAACAACCATAAATATAGTTAGTTGTATGAGAATGTGTTTCGTAGTTTAATAGTGCTGCTTGTTGTCAGAGCGAAGTGAACGTAATGTATCAGGCAGGCTCTACCTCAGAGGTGGTATAAATTAATAAAAAAAGTAAAAAACCCGACCGCAAGTCATTTATTTTCGTTAAACGTTCCATCATTCCATTGAACATAAAACTGCAAGTTATCAATATATTTACGGAATCGTGTTTTAAAGCCCTTCATTTTGATACCTTTGAACTATTCGATAAGTAAGAATATTTTTGTTTCTCACAATATGTCATCTAAAATCAACCAGTTTGTTTTAAAATTTTCATAGATACATGTTCATAGTGTTACTTGCGCTGTCAAGGCGAATCTATCGATATATCTTACATTGAAATCGGTGAAACCGTTTCGAAGATATGGAGGAAAAAAGAAACTCACAAACATACATACATGAACCCTGAAAACATTCAACTCTTTTTTTGGGCAATCATGTAAAAAGAAAAGGTGTCTGTAGCAGGTATAGGTTGTCGGATGAGACATGTAAAAATCGTAGCAGATTGTTGGTGTTGCTGTTGTCGTCGGATGCCAGGTACCCCTGAAACTTGGCTGGGGTCTCTCCACGTGGTTTTCTGGTCACGGCGCGTAATAAATTATTTTAATATTTTATCTTGTACCTAACTTCTTTGTAAGATCCCAAGTTGAAGTCCCCTCCCGCAGTGCCACTAGCTAATCTGTTCAGGAGCAGAAAAAGAAGTAATCAATCCCCTCGCATTGTGTCAGTTCTAGGTTCCTTTTCTCTGAATCATTCTAAGTTTGTGGATAGATAACGTTATCATCTCTGCCTAAAAACGTGACATTCTTAGCATCAGTTCTGGGTATAGGAATATATAATATATTGTTGCCATAAACAAAATTCTTTGGTGGCGATAGCGGGATGTGCTGTTTATTTTTCATTCCACCGTAACACTTTTGTCTTTGTACATGGGACACACTAAAAGTTTTGCACTTCTAGAATCGAAACTATTTGGATTTCGTATGTTATATTTTTTGAAACGTATTATAACCTTTTTATTCATAAAAAAAATTGGCGGGAAATAATTTGTCAATTGTTTTTTTCTTCCACACATCTTAGTTCTACATACGCAACAAAAATATAATTAAGTCGAAAAGATTTTCCCCAAAATCAAAGATTTGATGAGAGGTTTCACTTTTACCAACTCCGAAGAGGAAATTATAGCGATCAATCAGCACGTAGAAAACATGATTTAAGATCTGTGGTCCTCCTGTTTTAAAAAATGGTTCGATCGCATGAAAATATGTTTAAAATATAAAGGAGTGTATTTTGAAAAACAATAATCATAATATTTTGTTAATAACATGTTGTTTTTTTAAGTTACGCAAAACTTTTAGTGTGACCTACGTATCTTTGTACCTCTACTCCACCTTTGCACACCCGTGTTACCTGGTGTATAACCAATAAATACATCGTCTGGAGCGAAAAACAAAAGGAAGGCAGATAAACCACTCAGGCAGTAGTTACGTAATTAAATTTTATCGTTTCATTATAAATATTTCGTAGTCTCTACAAAACGTAACATAAATAGCACTTCTGTATTTTTAATTGTTTTGGTCCCATGTAACAGGGGGCGAGACTGTTGACCTCTACCGGTCACAGTTCCACACTCCAGACTAATATAATATAATACTAATAATTCCTCTGTTAGCAAAACCCAATAACGTATGAGTTAGAAAACTATCGTGAGTGTTGTCCATTCACCGGCTAGGATTCTAGCACGTAATATTTTAAGATAATTTTTCAGTTTTGAACTTCTTTGAAATTCGTCTGGGTGTCACGATTATGGGCATCGTCGAGCGTGGGCCACATACCTACGTCCTTGCTAAGTCCTAGTTCGTAGCCGGTTGTTTATTAATGACTACTCAATAACATATACTTACCACGTAACATAACAGGGCGTTGAGATTCCCGAGCGGTGCTTTTACATACACAACAACGAAGCAGCCAATATAATTTAGAATCAATATAAAAAAAAAGTACTCCACATCATCTTTTTTCTAGCTAGCTTATTTGTCTGCCCTAAATACATGCTTGATCAACAATGAACTGACAAATTAATTAATTGTTATTATTTGTATGCCTTAGAAAGACGATAAATACTAAATAGGGTAATCAATATTATACCTGCGCGATGTAACTCAAAATATAGTAATATATTTATATTATACCGTTTATTTATATATTTATCTTCACTTTTATATCTATACAGAATATATGAATATATAAATGAAGAAGATAAATATTGAAATCGTATTTTCTTCATGAGTTATTCATTTAAGTGGTTTTTAAACTAGGGGCTCTGTGAGCTGAAGACCCTTTTTTAAGTTTTTTTTAAAGGTTTTTAAAACCACATCTCAGCTGTTTTGTAATTATTTCCAAAAACTGAATCGACAAAAATATCCATATAATTATTGAACCTGTTGCCAAAGTTTCACGAGAATCGGTTGAGAAATGCGAGGTAGTTTAGGTTGTGTACAAAACTAATAGGCCCAAATTTTTGTTGGCCTGATAGAAAAATTTTACTAGTACACTGTGACTTGAAAGTATATTTCATTCAAAATGGGCGTGAGGTTACACTAAAGAAATAAGACGGTTATACTGGTAGCATTTTAAAGATAAAAATTTACTTAATCTGGTTGCAAATCTTGCAATTAGAAATGGGTGTTATTTTATCTCGTTTCTACTAGGCAATCAGAAAAACGTTAAAGGTAGAAAAAGATAAGAAGTGTGCGCGTACATCAGTAATTTCTTATGGTATTAGTATTAATTTCATAGTCTAATTTTTTAGCAGGTGTCAGGCAGATAACTTTTATGTAACCGCCATCATTCATTTTTATTGATTTCGCTGGTATTTGGGTATCATCTTATGGGGTTATATTCACCTGGACAAATTTTAGTTAAACCTGGAATTCATAAAGATAACTAAAGATATAAAGATAAGGAACTAACATAAATAGGTCACGATTGTGAACTTGCTGAAAGGACAATTTAGTAGTTATTAGTAGGACTACGAGAAAACGTCAATACAAAAATCTTTCGTTGGAACCAACGAACGAGAGCATTACGCGCAACCTTCATAGATTGCAGGTATATGTAGGTTGCTATCAGGGTACTATTAGGGCTTTTATATGGTAAGGAGCCTTGTAGTACACCCAATGTGCAGCAAAACATCGATCGCGTTACGTGACGGATGGTGATTGACTATAGGCAGATCCCGCCACTTTTTACAATATCGATCATGAGGATATAAAGCAGTCCTTATGTTCTTAAGACGGGAACTGTACTATCTAAGTTTTGAAAAATATATATCGTAAAATTCAAAAAGGATGAAACAAAATATAACCATTAGATATACACTATAACTTAGATATTACGTGTACGTAATAATAAACAGTAATAGCGCAGTAAGTAATGTGCCGCTTAGATATTTAAAGTTAAGTAAGTTTTAAACAGAACATTGGTGATAAATCAATGATCTGGCCGCTGATCAGACTTATCGCATGTCATTTTTCAACTTAAACGGTCTATTGGATCTAAGCTGACAACATGAAAGGCAGCCCGAGGCGAACCACTGGCGTGAAAAATCTTTGGGATGCTGACGTCATACTGAATAAGCCGACGCTTGGTGTAAAAATACCCCGAGCTCAACCTTTCTATCAAAAGGGATGAAACTAGACTGAGTTTCTATTAGGCCAAAATGCTTCGACACGCCCTGCATGTAGATGAACCAACGCCGCTGCGCTGTTACAAATATACATAGCTGACTAGACATCGAATATGAGATGTTTGCAAAGTGTATTAGGACGATATACGAGTTTTGGATAGAAATACCGTTTACCAACCGTTAACTGAGCCAAATTATTATAGCATAACATGCATGTGACTTTGAGAACATTTATCTTGTATATTTTGTTTTGTATAAATTGTATTAATATCAAATAATAACAAATATTTTAAAATTATTTGTTATTATTAAATATGGATTTCCGCAAAGTAACGCCTGAATCTATTCATTGTATTAATATCTGCTTAGATAATAAATTAACAGCTTTTTCGACTTAGAACAACAACGGATTGTAGCATTTATGAACTGATCGCCTAAAATATTGTAGTTTGAGCAACGATTTATTTTTGGTTTTGTGCTGAATATAAAAAAAGAACTGGCCATAGATAAAAAAGTTGCATTTCGCTCTTTTGGGTTCTGCATTGCAAGGTTAGCTTTAAAATCACATTATAAATCGCTATTTTGAGTATTTATTGGTCAAATAGACGACATAGAGCAAAAAATAAAAGTATAAATTACATAACTTGTTTAGTTTTTGAGATACATCCGTAAAATTTACAACTTTGTTTTATAATTTAATTATTTATCAATTAAATTTATATTTTTAAGTAACCCAATATGAAAACTATATTTGTACTGTACCTGCTCTACGAGATTTTTATGATGACGTGCTAGGGTGCAATATAGGTTTTTTTTGGCTAACCTCTTATTTATTCCTTAATAGATCCCTAAACTGGAGTACTTTCTACAGTCTAATATTCATCTCTTTACAAAAATATCAAAGTTTCAGGTTTGTAACTTATCATCCCGTTCAGGAGCCAGAGACTCGTGACATACGGACTAACAGACAGACATGCAGCGGAGTTTGATTCAGGGACTACGCCAATAACCTTGAGGTTATGAATTTATGGGCGAGCGCGGGATGCTTTCCATCAGATTCACAGAATGAGACGCATTTTTAATATTTACACTAAAATAATATAAAAATAATGTATTTTTTATTTGATTAATTTAAAAATGAGATGACCGAATTATGGATTTATGCTTTGTCGACAATTAAATAAATGTTCGTCTCCTTTTAGTACGAATCAAAGCATTCACATGGTTCAAACTATACATAATTTAGAGGTGTTTTTAAGATTTTGTTTCTCTTTATTGAATAACAATGTTAGATGAAAGTGAATTATTTCTCACATCTTGTAGATGTAGTATTTAAATTAAATGAATATAAAAGGTATTAACTAAACGTTGCTTCAACTTCACGCTTATATGAAGCTTTTTGAATGAGCGGTCTTTAATAGGACTCCGTTATGCTCTTTGAGTACGGAACTCTAAAATAAAGACCATTGCATTAAGAACACCAACGGTAAAGTAGCTTCTAGCTATAAGATTGCGGTATATATCGACATCTTCTAACTAATAGATAATTTGACCAAAAAATAATAAATATAGATCAAATTAAGCAGTATATGCCATGAGTGATGTTTTAAAAAATTATATCTGTATTGAATTGTCTTAAAGGTGATTTCATAATATCATATACAACTCAGGGAGGTAAACTGTCTTTTATATTACAAAATTCCAAATCCTTCGTGTGCGAGTCCCACTCGCACTTGGCCCGTTTTTTTTATCTGCATAGCATGCTATAATATACTAATAATGCCATAAATGCCATATAATAGCATAGTAGAACCAAGAAGTCAACTCATTTAAAGGTACTGATGTAGCTTTTTAAATTATACGCACTACACGTACGAAGCCATCTCGTTTGCCTAGATAAATTCTTCTGGGGAGAAAGCATATACCATGCGGTCAATAATTGTCCATTACTGAACACATCCTCCACCATTAGGGGGGGGGGTTGCTATAATCCCCACGCTTGGCAGGCGTCTTGAAGATCTCAGTCTAAGATAGCAGTTTATGCCGTCCTATGGTAAGGTTCAAGGACTAATATCAAGCTTCATTATGTTGTATAGTGAATTATACAACTGGGAAGACATTGCAGAGGATCGTGTTCGGTGGAGAAAAATCAATCCTGACGGCGTTCAGACTTATGTGATACTTGGTTGGAGAAGCTTGCCCAAAAACGTGCACGCAGTCATGTAGAACAGAGATAACAAATCAGCTCAGCGCCTTTCGCGAACTCTCAGTGCCGGCAAGTTAGCCCCGGTGTGGTCGCTGCGGTTGATCCCGTATTGGCATTTCAGTCATAAGCAAAAGTACGATCCACAAACAATCTCAAACATAGATGTACAAAGTTTCATGCTGATAATATTTTAATATAGATTCTCAGTGAGAAGCATTTTTAATTTTTACACTAAAATTGTATTAAATATTTATTTGATTAAATTAAAAATGAGATAATAAATTATGGATTTATGCATTGTCGAGAAGTAAATAAATCTCCGTGACCAATAATTGTCCACTACAAAACACATGTTTGATATAATCCCCACGCTTGGCAGGCGTCTTGAACATCGCAGTATAAGATAGCATTTTATGCCGTCCTATGGTAAAGTTCAAGGACTAACATCAAGCTTCATTGTGACCTACTTCAATAGTGAATACAACTGGAAAGATATTGCAGAGGATCGTGTTCGGTGGAGAAAAATCAATCCTGACGGCGCGGCGTTCAGACTTATGTGATGCTTGGTTGGAGAAGCTTGCCCAAAAACGTGCACGCAGTCATGTAGAACAGAGATAACAAATCAGCTCAGCGCCTTTCGCGAACTCTCAGTGCCGGCAAGTTAGCCCCGGTGTGGTCGCTGCGGTTGATCCCGTATTGGCATTTCAGTCATAAGCAGAAGTACCTTCCACAAACAATCTCAAACATTGATGTACAAAGTTTCATGCTGATAATATTATAGTATAGCATTTAACCAGTTATCGAAATCGGAAATGATGCTAATTAAATGTTATACAACCATGTGTTTGTTCTTATCGCCTTCCGCTGCAGCAAATTACGTAGATTGCATACAATTAAAATAGTAATTTGTTAATGACAAGTTTCGTGCGTTAACTTGTTAGTATACAACTATTAATACATTTTTAAGCATGGACAGATTCAATGAGGTGATCGCGGAGGGTATGAACTTTAATTGAGTAGGCTCCCATGTCAGTGTCTCATTTCTGGTGGGTGTGAGCAGCTATCGTAATTTGTGGCTGAATTCACCCTGACTTTAAGTGAGATTGTGGAACCATCAAAATACCTTTTACTAATTGAAAGCCATCGATAACTTTACATACAATTAGAGGGTTGCCTAATGGTTGGGCTTCCTTTTTGTTTGCATTAAACGTGACCTCAATTTTAATTATGTAGTTACCTATGTATCAATCTATCTACCTTCCAACGTAAGGATTCCGGATCGTGTCAATTCGATTCCAGATTTTAGTAAATTGACAAAATTCAATAGATACATATTTCTTGGAAGAACCCATTCATCTTAATTGGTATCTCTTTATAACCGTGAATTATAATATAAGTATAAAAGTTACGTTATGAAACGGCTGTTCAAGGATTTCTTTTAATACATCTTTTTCGTAAGTTTCGCTACAGAACTTAGTTTAGGATTCTCGTGTCGTGGGAATAAGTACTTTACAATGAGTTTCAGTTTTACAAGCGTTTTTACCGTTACCAAGGCTTATCTATTCGACTTTTGAATTTATTTTACTTGCGCGTTACACACGTGAATGATTATAGAAGTACCTATAGAAGTGGAAAGAACACTCACTGTAATTACCTACCTACATAAATAATTCTTATTGATATGTTTCTTCGACAGTTTTGATACGGTAGTTGTTCCATGTGGGTTGGTACTAATCCCGTAATAGGTATCAAACAAAGTACCATAAATAATATTGTAATCATTCCAAAGCATCGAACAAATTACGGTAAGACAATGCTCACAAATGAAGGTGCCCGACTTTATAACTCGCTACCCTCACACATAAAAATGTTAACTCACTTCATGCCTTTAAAAATACTCTAGCCGAATACATCACAGAAGATGTATCGTTATACTTGTAAGTAAAAGAAAAGAAGTGTGAAGTAAGTCTATATTATTCATTGTATTGTTGTTATGTTCAATAAGTTAATTTATTTTGATAATTAAATGTGATAAATAGGTACGACTAAAATTGTAAAATATTTTGTAATTATGTTATCATGTAAGTGACAAAGTGTTTGTCTTTATGATAATAAATATCTTTAAACCTAAACCTATATTGCACAAGATTATAAAGGTATAAAAAAACAACATAGAAAAATTATATTTTTAAATTCAAAGCATCTGTACATAAACGTGATTATGTTGGAAACGGCTGATCAGATTTTCTTCAAACATTGCTAGGATCTACTTTGGAACACAAAAACGGCTTCGAAATATGTTTAGACGCTTAGGAGCTACGATGGGGCTATTTATATTTTCACCAGTTTAAATCATATCGGCTGCAATTGCTATAATTTGCATATAGATTGAAACTGACAAGCAAGTGTCATTCTTTACGCTTTAATAATGCAAAAGACATTCAGTTATCCATTGTCTAGCATGCATTGTTCTGTCCTTTTTTACATCTGTTAGGTTAGCCTTTGACCACTATCTCTCCTGATGACAAGTGATGATGTGGTCGAAGATATTGTTCCGGCTAACCTAAGAATTACTGGCATTCGTATGATAGTCGGTCGCGATACAAAACTAGGAATGCGACGACGTTATCAACGCAAAAGTCATTATTATGCAATATATATATATTTATATATAACGCTATCTGCTTATTTTATGAAACCCCGATTTGGAAGTTTTTTTGCGAGCTGCGGGTGATCGAATAACTCCTAGATAGCGTTTGCATGTCTATGGGTCTGTTTCAGAATGTTCGAGTAAGTTCCGGTTATACTACCCAGAACATATTTAATAAATAAAACACTATCATTGCGTTTCAGTCATCGATTTAGCCGATGCATCGGTTAAAGCTTGAAACGCGCTGCATCTTAACTGTCATTTTTATCATTCAGTTATTTTATGTTCCGGGTAGTAACCGGAACTTACCCGAATATTCTGATACAGGCTGCGAGGAGAAGAGGCTGCAAGGAGGGGTACCAACCCTCAACCTCCTCAACCAACAAAATATCACTGTAATGATACGTGAAAAGTTGAGGAAGAAGTTCGACATTTAATGTATAGAAATTAAGATTATTATTTTAAATCGATTGGTGTGAAAAAGGGGGGTGGAAGGGGAATGGGAAGGGTCCTCCCTTCCCTTTACCACCACTTTTATTACAAGGTAATGCATAGTTTCTGAGTTATGCATATTTTTGTAAAATCATAACCCCACTTTTTTGTAACACTTCACTGATCAAATTTATTGATGTATAACAGTTTGTGGCGCCTCGCCGGCAGCTGCCGCGGCATGGTCTCTTGGCTCGCGCGTTGTATTGTCGCAGTTTCAACCTAATCTAATCTAGTTTTTTTTATGGGGTGTTCTTTTCTTATTTAGTATATGTATTTTTAGATTAGATTTCTTTTAAGTAATTTTCGTGTAAAATATGCATTACCTTGTAATAAGAGTGGTATTGTTACAATCATATAAATACATTTACGTAAATTTATATAAAATAAAATATTACTGGACGTAAGACAACTTAACCGTTCGTAAAATGAAACGTTTCTTGGCGAGAATTCTATATAATCTGTGCTACCACATATTGCAAAAATAATTGATTTACAATATTTTTTTCTCAAAAACTACGCGTCTCCTGATTTTGAAATTTTGCGTGTGTGCTTATTATAATGTAACCTTTCTGTGAAAAAAATATCAACCCCCAACCCGTCGGACGGCAAAGGAAAACTGTGCCGGGACTATCTCAGAGAAGCCAACACTTATAATATATACTAGCACAGAGAAAGTACTAATAAGAGTTTCAATCGCAACGTACGCCGGAATAAGCTCAAATCTTGTATTATATCCAGATGGCGCTGACTCGTAGCCTGGAAATGTTGACTTCGACACTTAAAGCCGATAAATTTGAATTTCATCGATGGTAAACAGGCCCGAAAGATGTCTTGTTTTTTTTGAATACGAAATATTGTGTTAAAATGCTGCTCCAATAAATTTGTTTTTTATGGATAATTTACCACGATTCATAAGTTTATTGATAGATTAGTTCTTTCTCAGTGATACTAGTGGCTCTCCGAGCTGTAGACCTCGCGAGTCTACGCTTGCACAAGGTTCACTGCGCACGCTGATAGGGGAATGGGTAACAAAATCCAATGATCTTCTTGGTCTAATGTCCGAGAAAATCCATGACACACGGGCTCCAGCGAAAGCTAGTTGTAGCAGAAATAGGTCGGTAACTAGTAAATTTAAAATAATTTTACATGCTTGATAATAATTACATAATTTTGTTGTTTGTGATGTAATGTTCTCCCGTATTTATCTCGAATTAATATACTAGATACAGAAACATCCAAAATAAATAATTGATTGTACGAGAGAGAGAGAGAGAGAGAGAGAGAGACTATCACTTACAGGCAACTGACGCGCGCGCAGGCGTCCATCCTTTAAACACCATATAAAATTTATATCCGTAATTTAAAAAAAAAATCAATAACTGAATCAACAAAAAATTTTTATTGACTTATCAAACCTGCACACAAAATTTCGTGAGAATTGGTTGAGAAATGTACCTGTAGAGGAGAACAATCGGACATACAAAAGCTTTTTTGTGCAAGTTAAAGCAGAGACGCTTCGCTCGAACTAAGTTCTCGCTCAGTCAATAACGCAGAGACGCTTCGCGCGAATGAAGTTCTCGCTCGGTCAATTATACACGTTTTACCTTGTATGTATTTTATACTCGTTTTACTTTGTGTGTTGATGTATGTTATTGTTATTATCAGGGTTGGGAGGGCCGGACGGAGGTAGGACGCGGTGAGAGTGGAGAGTCTCCACCGCCCGCATCAGCGCCGCTCGACGCCGTCTGGCAACCTGTCGCAGGCACCAAGTAAGTTGTTTGTAACGTTAGAATATCACTGTAGTGATACGTGAAACAGTTTTACTTTTGGTATTATTATTACTATCGAGAACGTTAAAAATATATGCCTAACTGAAGACATACCTAGCGAAAATATGCGTTTAAGTACGAAGTTTATGTTTCGAAATCAAAAGGAAATTTAATTATTTTTTTATGCTTGATTGGTTAGCCTTTGACCACTATCTCACCTGATATTAAGTGATGATGTAGTCGAGGATGTTGTTTAGACTAACCTAGAATTACTGATGGCTCTCCAGGACCGCTGCCGGAACAAACCGTTAACGGTGTGCACCTAAGTGCTTGGCGACAGACTTTCTACTTGAGGGTGGTAGCTAGCCAGGCGGGCATTCGCAAAATGCCCTACCACCATGCTATAACGACTGCCATCCTAAGACGACAACCGGGACCGCCGGTGTAACGTGCCCTCCAAAGCACCAAAGCGCTCAGTAGTAATGTCACTAGCGGTCAACCATCCAACTCTGACCGTGGCGTGCGTTGCATAACTTTGCTGAACGGTTAAGAACAGCTAAGCAAACTTCGCTACGAGCGCTTTATAATAATTTTAATCAGTAGCAGGATCAGAATTAACAGTTAAGCAGGAATAAAATAAAACAGAAATACGATATAAAGATATATTTTTTTTAAATTATTTAAGATAAGTAAGTAAACAGTTTAGAGTATGTTGACTTTCTTAGTTGCAATTGTATGTAGATAAGTTTTATGAATGCAGAACCGTGCACAATGAGAGCTCAGGATATAAGCGTTAAAGATACGAGTATAAGATCACTACGGCGAATGTTTAAAATTTGTATTTGGTAGGAGAGTATGAAGAATGTGTTGTCAGTGGCAAAATGTGAAATGGACGATAGTGTGATGAAAGAGGATAACGAAGTCTTAGTAAAGTCTATACACATTTTGTTTTTTCCCTTCTGGACACAGAGGTGGCGATTTGTAATTTTACTTTTGCTTTGTAATTCAATGACTATTTCTTAGTAGATTTTGCTTTTTTATAATTTGTTAAGGTTAAAGTAATTCTTCCATTGAAATACTGTGGTGTTCAGTGGAACAGCATTAACGGATTAAATATCTTATGTGTATTTGAGTTGCGGCTCTCGGTTTAAAATGGGGCGATTCAGATGAATAAGGAGCAAAACACAGAAAACAAAAGATGAATTAAATAAAGTTCTCTTCACGTGGTAGTTACGACCTTGTTTGTTTATAGCGCGCGAAAACTTTAGAAAGTAATACTATTCATATTCGTATGTCCGATTTAAACTTTCAGCGCCGATTTGTTAAGAATATAATTGCTCACATTTTAGCGAAGCTTAGATGCGGAAATTCAACATCGTTGAGGAGTCCCAAAAAATTGTTTAAATGCAGCTGCTTTTCAGATGTTTTTTTTTACTTATTAATCAAGCAGTTTATATATATATATATATATATATATATATATTTATATATATATATTAGGTCCTTACATATGAAATTGGCGTTTTGTATGGGAGGAACAAAAAGTCGAATATTTTTTAATATAATATATTTAATTAATCAAAGTATGAACCATTATTTTCTATGCACTTTTGCCATCTCATAGGTAGTTCATTGATCCCTTTACTAAAAAAACCAGTCGGACGGGAATCAATAAAATCTTTGAAGGCGATTTGGACTGCCCCATCGGAGTTGAATTTTTTCCCTTGCAAGAAGTTATCCAAATTTCGAAAAAAATGGTAATCTGTTGGAGCAAGGTCCGGGGAGTACGGAGGATGTCTTAGACTTTCCAATTGAAGCTCTTCTAATTTAGTAGCCGTCTGTAGCGCAGTGTGTGGTCTAGCGTTGTCGTGAAGCAGCAGTGGCGTGGAGCGATTGACCAGCCTAGGTTGTTTAGCCGCTAGCTTTTCCATCATGGTTTGCAATTCCTGACAATAGACATCAGCCGTAATAGTCTGGCCAGATTTGATAAAACTGTAATGAACAATACCGGCACTAGTCCACCAAACGCTTACAAGTAACTTTTTTGGGGTTAATTTTCGCTTGGGGCAGGATTTGGCTGGCTGGCCAGGATCTAACCATTGCGCTGAGCGCTTCCGATTATCGTAAAGAACCCATTTTTCATCACAGGTAATGATTCGGTTTAAAATACCTTCATTATTGTGCCGGTTTAGTAATGTAACGCAGCAGTCGACGCGCGTTTGCCGGTTTGTTTCAGTCAATTCGTGAGGTACCCACCTTTCAAGCTTTTTAATCTTCCCAATTTGCTTCAAGTGAATTAAAACAGTTTTATCACTAACATCGCAGCCTGCAGCTAACTCGGACGTGGTTTGCGATGGATCCGCTTCCACAATAGCCTTCAACTCTTCATTATCAACTTGAGTCTCAGGCCGTCCACGGGGCTTGTTCTGCAGGTCGAAATTTCCAGAACGAAAACGTTGGAACCAAAAACGAACTGTGTTTTCTTTTGCAACACGACCGCCATACACATCATTCACCCTTCGAGTTGTTTCCGCAGCACTAGTGCCACGGCGGAACTCGTACTCGTAAATAATGCGATATTTAAGGTTTTCCATTTTGTAAAATGAGTGACGCAAACAGAAAAAAACAGAAGAAAAAAAACAAATGAATGACGACCATCGAAGCACAAATACATGAGTCTATAGCTGTACAAATTTGAATTTGGAATTCCTTACCAAAGAGGAGAAATTCGTGATTAAAGTGGCCAGTACGAAAAACGCCAATTTCATATGTAAGGACCTAATATATATATATATTAATTAAACTATGTGTTCAACTAGGGCCTAAACTATATATATTCCAAGTTTCACCCAAATCGGCTCAACAGTTTCAGCACTTTCAGTTTACCAACTTTCGCATTTATGATATCACTGTAATTATGTGTGGTGAGCACAATACAAAGTGCTCCAAAGACTGATTCCGTGTTTTCGGTGACTTTTTACGGAGGGCAACAGTTTAATTTAAAGGTGAAGTGAGCCTCAAAAATGCTAATTTTGGTCATGTTTTTTAGAAAGAGTGCCCGCATTACAGATATGAATAAAATATATAATATTCTAGAGGATATGACACAACTATGTTGGACCTGACATCACGATTCCATATATTTGTCTCGATAGAAGAAATACATGAATACAACTCTAAAATTTCGCTTAATCAAGTATAATTTAAAATAAATAATAATTAAAAATTATTTGATATGTTTTCAATAGTTTATGGGAAGGAACTGTAACCCTGTAACACAGTTAATACTAGTACAGGGTACAGGGATTTGGTTACTTACATGTAATTATGAAAAAAAAAAATGGTAGTAATATATTATGATTTATGATATACGAAACATCATTGTAACCTAGTTGAGAAATAAAAAAGTATTATTATTATATTATTTTATTATTATAAAACGTATCAATACAAATTTAATTTGTAATTGTGTAGCAGCTATGTGATAGAGACCTGATTTAGATTATTTCGTTTGTAAAAAGCTCACCATGTATGAATTTATTACAAAAAATTAGCTCACACTATTTAAATGTGTATATGTAGTTCTGTGTCGCTCCCTCGCATGGAAACGAGGTCTCTTTGTCCTGCACCCACAGTCTGTTTTTTTTCCACTTCGTCTTAACTACTGAAATCCTCTTATCTCGGTTCTCCACTTTATATCGTTAAAACAAAATCATTATGTAATTACATCGTAGAGTAGGGTGCTCGCGACATAGTTAATCCGAGAGAAACTCTTAATAAACGACAACCCTAAGAGAATCTAGCACACATCCCACTAAGCTTTAATTAACAACAAGGCAATGAATGTTACATCCTCCTATTTACTTTTGCGCTCACTGTGTTTAGTTATTTACACATGTTACAGTGCTTTTGTAACACATATTGAAGTATTTCTGCAGGAAATAAAACTAAAACAAATATACGAAACAAAACGTGCCGTGTAGCCTCTTATGGCCAAGTATTAAAACTCTGTCCCATATGGGATGGTTTTGGAAACTCGCCAGAAAGTTGCTATCAGTGCAGGATTTAAGCGAATAAACATTTATTGAACGTATTTTTTCGCTATACGCATATAATATACATTCCACTTGAACGTAAGCCTAATAGTTTAACTACCAACTTAAAATTCATACCATGCAAACCCAGTACCCAGGTTATATATATTTTTTATACGCGGTATGCTTTTATGAACAAAATACTACGAATACAATACTACAGTTACTACAATAAGCATTTAGACAACCTATAAGTCATTGCAGACTTACAGGCAGTCCAAATGCTCTAACCCACTACCAGCTGGCAGCATTGCCTTGTTGATATGCAATGCTTATTCGTTGAGCCTAATAGATGCCAGCATTTTGTTCACGCGTCGTGACCAAGCGCTCTGGTAAGTTTTAGGCAATAATTATTTATTCAACACCCAAAGCATTAAAACTTACTCTTGAATTTTACTTTTTAATTTTCATTGTTTCTAAATCTTCGTCGAGAGTACGTGAATAAATACAAAGTTTTCAAATGAAACAATCCGGGCGTAAGGGAAACGAGGAATTCCGTCCCTTTTAACGCTCTTTAAAAACACCACGTTTTATTTCACCCTTCTTTACTGACTGGGATGTTTCTGAGCCCCTACGAGGGTTTCTTGCACAGTTTTTGAATTTATCTACTAACGTGCATATCAGAGATAAATTCTGTAGCTTTTTAAATTCGCCTCGTGTTTATCTCGTTCGCTGACTTTAATGTGATGAGCAAAGTTTATCTAATAGCAGTACACATAATTAATTGGTCTTGAGTTTATAATTCAGGTGATACTTAGTTCACAGTGATATATTTTAGGTCGGTAAACCTTAGACAAAATAAAATTAGTTAGCATAGCTCACAACAGCTTTCGCTCAGCACATGGAGATGTTTTTCTTTAACACGGCGAAGCATTTCAATCAATTATAGGTGGAAAATTAAACAAAATGTAAATTACACAAAGTTTAATTTCAATGCGGTCTGCACAAGGCGGTTACGACCTTTTGTTTGACTAAAAAGCCCGAAAATAAGAGAAAATGATATTTTTCACATGGGTGTGGTTATCCGATATACGAATTTTCATCACGGAATCGTTTAGAATACAATTGGTCATGTATACGCGTGAGTTAGATGTAAAAATGTACTAAGCTGATGATAATTAGAAAACAGCTTCATTTCATAATTTTTATATTAATCTTGCAAGCGGTTATGAAAACGGCTATGAAATCAGCACAGATTTATTGCTAAAATGTCCGTAAATATTTTTCCTGAATCCGAACAATAATCTTTTAAAAAGGAATTCACCTCCAAAATTACCAAAATAAGGAAATCAGATTACTGTATATAAATTAGGGTAAGAAGAAAATAGAGTTATGTACTAATAAAAATGTTGAATTTTAAACTGATAAAAATAGCGGTGTTATTAGCATGTCAAGTATTGTGAGCCTAGTATAATATGTGAGACCCTAATGTTAGCTCACATTCCACTCACGGGTGGAGTGGCGGCTTCGACGAGTGTCATCCGCGCGATGGAGAGCACTCCAAGGCGCGGCGCGGGCGGGTTCAGTGTGTGATGTCGACATAGAAGATTGTTTAATCATTTAGCTTTGAGCTATGGATTTTAACTTGTTAGGAATCGATGCTTTCAATTCAATTTTTAACACACTAGATCGTAACGGGCCTTTGTATGCACCGATGTTAGTGTCATAATGTAGTCTATTACTCGTGCTTTTTTTTCTACTTTACCGCACTTGTGTTTTAAATAGAAAAAAAACGTTTCCACACTTCTCACCAAGGAGATTGTAGTTTGTTTCGTTCGTTTTTCATATAAAACAAATCAAAGAGTTTGAAGTAGAACTTTAGAGAATTTAATTAATGTTCCCATTGGGTGTGGAAAGATTTTAAAAAGCTCGACGACTTAACTATAAAGTTACAATCAATGGTGAGACAACATGGAAACCATCTCAAACAATGGTTCTTACTTTTGATGGTCAGATTTTACCCAAGCGTATTTTTATGTGCTACAATGCACTACAAGTAGAATTGTATACCTACCCCACAATACAGTGTTACCTATGCTGCCGCTTCGGTCATACCAAGAGTCAGTGCAGGTCCAAACCCCGTTGCTTCAAATGCGGCCAAGATCATCCTGGGAGTACTTGCAATACTGAAGAAGACAATGCAACATGCTGTTTATGTGAAGGCTCACATTTTGCAAATAGTAAATCGTGTCCAGAATTTGTCCGTCAGAAACAGATTAAGTTATCAATGGCTGAAAGTTGTTTATCCTATTTTGAGGCTTGTAAACTATATCCTCCTATTTCAAAATCTTTTGCAGATATTACTACTAAGCAACAACCACAAAAGTACTCTATCCCTATCAGTTCACAACCCACTAATAATACTAGCACCTCACAATCATACAAAAAAACTGTCTTTAAGAAACCCCACTCACTTCCTAAATTTTCTAAGGGTTATGACCAACATGCTCATAATGAGCTAACCAAAGAGTGTGATGCACCAACACCCTCCAATGGGTGTGCACAAAAAAATAATATTTCTTCTAGTGCAACAGAAAAACAATCTGTGCTGATATTATTATTGCTTTAATTAATTTACTTTCTCAGTCCCAAAATATTGAACCGTCCAACGTTGCCCCATTAATTGCAGCTATTACAAATTTATCGGTCCAATATGGATCAAGTCCAGGTAGTTCAGTGGAACTGCCGCAGCATAAACAGTAAGAAAAACGATCTTATATATCTTATAAATAAATTTAAACCAAATGTCTTCGTACTCTCTGAGACATGGTTAAAACCCAGTTTTATATTTAAAATTGGGGGATACTCATGTCTCAGAGAGGACAGACAAGATGGGTATGGCGGTGTAGCCATACTTATTAAACATTCTCTTTCTTATACACAAATTTGTCTTCCCCAACATAGTAATGAGTATTCTGTTGTCGCCGCCTTAGTCAATGGTACCTGTTATGTTTCTGTTTATATTCCTGAGCCTTCTACTGCTATATTTGATGAACTTAACTCAATGTTGCATTCACTTCCCAGGCCTTATATAATTTTAGGGGATTTTAATTCCCAACACCAATCTTGGGGTAGTTCCATATCCAGTTGCCATGGTAAAGATTTGTTAGAAATAATTGACATACATAACCTATGTTTATTAAACACTGGTTCCCCAACTCGCCGCACTAGCCCTCATGAAAATATTAGTGCTGTAGATTTATCTATATGCACTCCTAATTTAGCCTCTCAGTTAACCTGGTATACACTCCCATCCACATATGGTAGTGACCACTTTCCTATCATTATCTCTTCCATAGAAAAATCTTTAAATCCGATTCTGATTCGGCAACCTCGTCTTAAATATAGAATCCAGGAAAATGATTGGGATAAATTCAAATCTTGTGTGGAATGTTACTTTAAAGATCTTCCGGAAATATCTGCAGGTAACAGTGATATATGTTCTGAAGCACTTGCAAAAGCTATTTTGCCAGCTGCGGACCAAGTTTTCCCCCGTAAAAATTCTGCTTCCAATTTGATACCCTCACCTCCCTGGTGGGACAATGAATGTACAATAGAAGTTCAAAAACGTAAACAGGCAGAAATAAATTATAATAACTATATGAGCCAAGAAAACTTTGATGTCCTTACTAAAATCATTTCAGATACAAACATTTTTTTAAGAGAAAAAAAGTTTTCGTCATTTAAAAGATTTTGTCATTCAATTTCGCCTAGGTCACACCCTTCTACTGTATGGATTTACATCAGAAGATTCAAAGCAGGTATGTCTAATACTAACCAACCTCCACTTCCAACATCTATGGCTAGCTCATATTTAGACTATCTTGCACCACCATCAGTTGCTCCTTCACCACATACAATACTAATTCCAATTCCCCAACAACTTCCTTTGATTCAATCAGATATTTCTTCCCCCTTTTCATTGACGGAGATTAAAGGAGTGTTTTCTAAGCTTCGTGACTCTGCGTCTGGTGAAGACGGTATTCCATATTCATTTTTGTGTAATTTAAGTGACAACACTCTTTTATATTACCTTAATATGATTAATGGCATAATCATGTCTGGTAACGTTCCCCAATCTTGGAAGTCTCAAATAGTTATACCAATATTAAAGCCAAATAAACCACCAACATCTGTAACATCATACCGTCCTATTGCACTTTCTTCAGTCATTGCCAAAATCGCGGAACATCTTGTGAAAAATCGTCTTGATTGGTATATAGAAAGTCGTGGTTTGCTTGCAGACTCCCAGTATGGTTTCCGTAGAGGTAGAAGTACTTTGGACAGTTTGAGCATTTTTGTAACGGATATTCGACTGGCTTTTACAAATAATGAATCCATTGTTGCACTGTTCTTAGATATTAATTCCGCATATGACAGTGTACTTTTGCCAATACTTAAAGAAAAACTGCAACTGTTACATGTTCCTCCTATTATTTGTAACTTTATACTTAATATGCTTTACGGTAGATCTGTGAAATTGGATAATTCAAATGAAATTAGATATTTATGGAAAGGCTTACCACAAGGTTCAGTTCTTAGTCCGATACTTTATAACATTTACACTTATGACCTTGAATTGACAATTAAAAACCCAGTTAAAATTCTTCAATATGCAGATGATCTCCTTCTCTATTGTTCAGATCGCAATATAAATAATTCTAGTTCCAATGTGTCATCAGCTTTAAACAATCTAAACACTTGGATGAAGAATAATGGTCTAGAACTTTCCGTTTCTAAAAGTAATGTGGTAGTTTTTACTAGGCAACGCACCGCTCCACCTGTTAATATTCTCTGTAATGGGCAACCAATTCCAGTTCAAAATCAAGTTAAGTTTTTAGGTTTGGTTTTAGATTCTAAACTTACATTTCTTCCACATTGTGATTATGTCGCAACAAAATGTGAACGCCTTCTTAACATTTGTCTCTCGGGTGTTTGGTGGGGAGCACATCCCTCTTCTTTAAGAATTGTCTACATTGCTCTAATAAGAAGTGTAATTGATTATGGCTCATTTTTGTTAGAACCATGTAGCATTGCTGGAATAAGGAAGTTAGATGCTATTCAATCCAAAGCTTTGAGAATCATCACTGGAGCAATGAAGTCTAGTCCAATAAATGCACTCCAAGTGGAATGCATTGATCCTCCATTTTATTTACGGCGCCAGTAGCTATCCGATACATTTCTTTTCCGTTCACTTAGATTTTCTAGACATCCTATATTTTTCAAGTTACAACAATTATCTCAACATATCACATCACATTCCAGTTATTGGTCACATAAAACTACACCCTGTCTTATTAATAGCAGGCATAAATTCATGGACTTAAAAGCGCCTACTCACAGCATTGACAAACTTCCCATTGATAATGTTAGGTATGAATGTCTATCACAGGATCCTGTAATTATCTACAACATTGGTATTGATAGAGATGATCCCAATGCTAATATTCACTTCAATTCAATAGTTCAAGAAAGATGGAATGGATGGCACCATCTTTATAGTGATGCATCCAAACACACATCTGCTGATTGTGTTGGTGTGGGAGTTTATCACCCGCAGTATAATATTGTGCAAAAAATTAAATTCCCCCCTGAAACATCTGCTTTCACTGGCAAATGTTTTGGAATTCTAAAAGCATTGGAATATATTCTACTTATGAAACTATTTAAAACTGTAATATTCTCGGACTCCCTAAGTGCTCTTCAAGCTTTAGCTAAGTTTCCATTTAAACCTCAATCACATATCCCTGTAATTATTGAAGCCAGATCAAAATTATATCAATGTACTCTCTTAGGTTATTCAGTTTCGTTTGCTTGGATCCCAAGTCATTGCGGCATTAGAGGTAATGAAAATGCTGATCGCATAGCAAATGAAGCTGTTACATCTGGAGACATTTTTCCATTTGTAAACTATTCCCATGATTTAACATCTTTACCAAAAGTTTTTCTCAAGGAATCATGGAACAGAAATTGGGCCAGCAGTGCTCAATGTAAGGGAAAGCACTATTTTCAAATACAACCAAATATAATGAATAAACCATGGTTCAACTGTTTGAAGTTACGCAAGAAAGTGACGTCAATAATAATAAGAATGCGGCTGGGCCATGTTTGCAGTCCAGCTCATCGTGCAAAGCTTCATATTGTTGATTCTCCTACCTGTGCATGCGGGGAGGATGTGGGAGATTTAAATCACATTATGCTCTCTTGTCCCCAACATGACCAAACTGCAATGCTTGAGGCTTTGGCTGTTCTTAAAATTCCGTTTCCAATCAGTATTGTTTGTATTCTTCAATGTTCTGACCCAGATGTATATAAGGCAATTTCTGAATATATCATTACTAATAATATTAAACTGTAAATATGTAAATATACATTGTATATAAATATGTATCACTTATCTTTGTATATATTATGACTAAAATTTAAAATGAATATATTAGTAGGTAGTTTTATCTTATGGTAGGTACATATAAAGGTAGTTATTCCTTTCTCTATCCTCCTTTTCTATTCCTTTTCCATGTTATACTTTCCTGATCCGATTACCTGTTCCAAATTTCCCGTGATCCGTCTTTTTTCCTCCCATTTTTAGATTTCTTAAGGTTTCCCCGTTTTTATATCAACTTAACATAACAAAAACCAAAGTCGTCTCTAAGAAAAACTAACGAGGATTTAAAACGTGACACTGGCAAATGCACAAGACATGCGAGACCATATCCCGACATAGGGAGCAAACGAAAAAAAATAAATAAAAAAACATGTATTTGTTCCTCGCAAGTGTGTTGGAATACGTCGTATGACATGCGCTTTGATAATTACAGCATCTGTTTCTTGTTGCCCTCGCCTGCGGCTCGGCAATATCGCCTCAGCTGTAATTTTCAACTTACCGCACTCATACCATAATGTGCTATTATGATATAAGGCTATTTAATCTAGCAAAATAGTCATATTGTTATATATATTAATATCAATAATTGATATTAATATATATAACAATATGACTATTTTGCTAGATTAAATAGCCTTATATTTTATTGTTAACAATGGAGTACTTAATTATTTTAAAAATAGTTAATTATATAAAGTTTGTGCTGGATTCTCTTAGTACGTATTTTTTTTTTATGCCTGATATGTTAGCTTTTGACCACTATCTCACCAGATGGTACGTGATGATGTTGTCGAAGATGTTGTTCAGGCTAACCTAGAAGTAATGGCTCTCATGGACAGCTACCGGAACACACCGTTAGGTGCTTGGCGACAGATTTTCTACTTGAGGGTGGTAAAGTAAGTAGTAAAAAATAGTAGTAAATTAATCGATGCACAAAATATAGGTACTCGTACTTATACATGTTGTAACTTTTGCCACTGCCAGGTACTCTGACAAGCGGTAATTTCCACGTTCATTTCTTTTAGCTCAGTTTGTTCCTACAAAGCGTCCGTTTTCATAAAAACCCAAAACCGCAAAATAAAAGCAAATAATGATTCTGCCGACGTAGCACGGTCTAGATTAATTTTTAATCGCTCTTGCGTCAGCTGCGTTTCAGAAATTTTATCCATATTTTATCTGAGCCTTATATATTTGTTGCGAGGAAGACTGAGTACCTGTCAGAGTGGAAAAGAGGTGCAATGTTTTCCAATTACGGACCGTATAATGCTTATAGTAGGAAAAGAGGAGACTTTTGAAGCGCTCGTAGCGAAGTTCACTTAGCTGTTCTCAACCGATCAGCAAAGTTAAGCAACGTCGCCCGCGGTCATGAGTTGGATGTGTGACCGCTGTAGTGACATTACTACTGAGCGTTTCCGTGCTTCGGAGGGCACGTTAAGCCGTCGGTCCCGGTTGTCATCTTAGGATGGCAGTCGTTATAGCATGGTGGTAGGGCATTTTGCGACTGCCCGCCTGGCTAGCTACCACCCTCAATCAGAAAATCTGTCGCCAAGCACCTAACGGTGTGTTCCGGCAGCTGTCCTTGAGAGCCAGTACTTCTAGGTTAGCCTGAACAACATCTTCGACCACATCATCACTTACCATCGGGTGAGATAGTAGTCAAAGGCTAACCTATCAGACATAAAAAAAAAAACAAAAAAAAACTACGCTTATTTCATCTTTATTAGTTCTATTTTTGGTTTGTTTTAATGTAGGACATTAAGAAGCGTAAACATATCAAGCTTACGCTTCTTAATGTCCTACATTCTAGGATATAGTGTGAGAAGACCTGGATTTATCTACATCTTCACTAATATTATTAAGAGGAAAGATTTTTATTTTTGTATGCAACGAATAAACTTAAAACTACTGGACTGATTTGTATGAAATTTGGTATAAAAATAGTTTGAGACCCAGGGACGGATATAGGATACTTTTTATCCAAATGGTTTTGCGCGATTACCGACATTCGCGCTCGCGAAGCCACGGCCGGAAAGCTAGTTTGTTAGATATTTTTCTATTAAGGAAATACACGCTTTCTATTGTTTTCTGATGTGTGAACGTTTGAATACAGTTTCTTGGGATTAAAAAATAATTAATGCTTAAGAGCCATTTCACAAAATCACGCTACTGAAGTTTAGGTAAATGCCAGCGCATCGCTTACACAAGCGAAAGAAGTGACGACGGAATAGCGTGACTGTGAGTAAAATATTTTGATACTAGCACTCATTAATAAAGAAATGTAAGTTGCGAATTTAAAAATTGTGTGATTGGCATGAGTAAATAATCAATTTCTTGTCGATTACTTGCTAATGTTATAGAAAAGAAGTAGGCATGTACATATTTATGAATGAAATTCTATTGTTATCATTATCGCAGATATCAATGGGTTAAATAGTCAACCTACATCGTGAATCGTATATTTACATTTCATCTTTGATGAATAAAAAATAGATATGTTTGAATCATTTATTGCAACAATAAACTTAAATAATAAAAAAAATATACAGCTTAAAATTATATAAATATTTGACGTAACGGGATTGATTAAAAGCTGCGGACTAAAAGCTCTTTCTTTTAAATTTTCCAAAAATTGCTATTTTCCTCGTTCACACTCTTCAGTATCTATATCCAGTCGTTAACACTGTCTGCCATAATGACCATGCATAGGATTGAGGTTTATTTTTCTGTGCATCCGGAAAACAACTTAGTACCAACCACAAACGTCCCATGACGTTTTTGGTTTTCCATTACTTAAACATGTCACCCTCATATTCCCATACCACAATATATCACCTATACCATTAAAAAAATAACATTTTCATCCATTTAGTTTGAGTAGACCAAACAGCGAAATGTAAATATATATTTACAGATTTTGAGGTTTTTTTGTTTTTAAATCGAATATCTTTGATGCAATCTATAACCAACGTATATACTTCTTGATACTAATGAAATCCTCACTATATACTCTTATGCTCACTATTTCCTCTATGGAAAATAAATGATAATACGCCTTTTTATAAAAAAAAATACTGGAAATGGGGTTTGAACACACGACAAAAATGGTGGGAAATAGTAATTTAATTGCTATTTTTATTTTTTTGTAACTAACTCACCTAAAACTTCGATTCTTCTTTTAATATGATAATTTACTATTGTTCTTTAGCCATGAATTGTTACAGATTTTTACGCCAAATATTTTAAAGTAACAAGATTAAAACAACCCAATTGTTTTAGAACTTTGGCGGGAAAACTGTATTGGAGAGCAATATTTTTTTTCTGGAAAACTATACCACCTACGGCTTTGGTCCTTCTTTGATATTATTATTTACATGTAATTTATACACCTGTATTATTTCAGATTTTTTGGTTTAGAAGTTTAAAATTAGTTCCGAGATTATTTAATACGCAAATTTGCATCGGTAAGTGTTTGCTTGTAAAATGTATCGAGTGAAAAATGACTTATACATATGCAAAATTGCGGTTTTCTAGGTTTATAACTGTTGACGTAGTTACGAGATTTATATGAAATGACGTAATATTTTGGGGCCAAAATGTAATTTGTGCTGGTTTCAGATTTCATCAAAATATTCAAAATACTTCCGTTATCTCAGAAAAATATGGATTTTTTCTTGTATGGGCAAGGATGCATCCTTTTGAAAACCATTTGGATTATGAAAGTCGGACTTACGCAGATTTTATGGTAAATTTGTAAATACGACTATCGACTGCTAACTGGTATCCCGGTTTGTACAAATGAGGAAGGTAGTTTAATTTCCAGCTGAAGTTATCGCTGTGTTCACTTATAGACATAAACTGAATCCAAAAGTATTGGAAATCAATTATTCGCCTGCCATCTTATCCTCCTAAAACAAAAGTTATAGTGAGTTACTAATTTAAACTAGAATAATATAAAAACTAGCAGACCAAAAAGAAGAAGTCAACCCTCTGAGGTTGTTAGCATTTTTCCAATAACGCTGTATAAGGCTGCATAATTGTGACGTTTCCTTTTTTTAACACAATGGATGAACAGAAACTAAAGATGTAGTTACTTAACAAGACAACAATACTTATATTATGGACAACAAATATAAAGTATAGTTTGTTACTTAAAAAAATAAAGACATGATCAAAACTCTGTGGTCGCACTATAAACTTGCGTCTAAGCGTTCCGCGTACGAAACGTCAGAGCAAGGCAAAACGAACACAGGTCCAACCTCGATGGGCGCTCGCGCGGTACTGATCGCCTCGCTTTTTTTTTTTTTTTTTTTTTTTTTAGGGAGGACATAGATGCTGTCTACCGCTATACGGACGTACAGCTCCACCGGACTTTGGGCGAGGGGAGGCCCTCTTATAGCCCAGGAGGAAGAAGCGCTGAGGGCACTTCTTCTGAGACGGGCGTATAAGGCGAAAAGCGCCTTATACCTCCGTCTCCTGCGGGCGCCGAAAACGCCACGCTACTATCGGGAGGGGTGACAGCGAGCTCAAGGGCACCACTGTGGTTCGGACCTCGGCTTGTCTCGCTGCCGAGAGACAAAGGGGGAATCGGAACTAAGGTCGCCTCGCGTTTGTACATTTCAATTTATAAGCATTTCGAGTTATATTTAATATTTTTTCTTGTCTAACAAAACAGAGTTAATATCACAATTTATTGAAGATCAGATTAATAAAAGAATGGACTTTCTTTTCATATAATATCTGTTTGCAATTACACTTTATTAAACACAATATATCGTGGTAAACTGATGATATAATTCGTGGAAATTGGCGCAAGATCTTAATTTTTTTTTTCTACGATGACGATTAATTATCGATATTTTAGTACACTATGTGTCAACAGGATTATATGCCTGATGCACAGTTTTTTTTTTAGTTAATTTGATGAATATTTATACAAGAGATAGAACTCTGAAGTTGGCTATGTGTACTTTAAATCGTAAAACAAGGTGCGGGAGATTGGACACTACAAAATAATTAATGTTATGTTTGTAAATCTGGTACATTAACTGAAAAGAGAACAGATTATTCTTTTTTTATCAATTATTAAACAACTTGTAGATATTTCCTATGATAGTAAATTAAGCGCTTAAAATCTTCGTATACCGCATTAAAATGTAAAATGCCTCTTAATAATTTCCCCGGGCTTCACAAGATTTAACGTATTTGCTTCAATTTAATACTTGTACACTTTACAAAATTAAATTAGGCGTTATTGAAAACATAACAATACTAAAATACTTGTACACTTTGGCCTTATATTGGGGCTGGTCAGAGTAATATAAAAAACTTGAATTCTTTAAGTAATGTCTGCTTAAGGGAATTATTTGTTAATTCGCCACGATAAAAAATATGTGTAAACTCCATCTACTCAGTCCTATTTTAAAAAGTCAATTCGCCACACATTATTTTGAACACAGATACTTTAATTTGTTAGTATAAAAAAAAATAGATTCAGGCGTTACTTTGCGGAAATCCATATTTAATAATAACAAATATTTTTTAAATATGTTATGAAAACATCAAATTAATATTTTAATAAAACACTTAAAAAATACAAAAATATATCTAGTGACAATTCCGCATAATTTTCCTGTTAAGCCGTCACAAACGCCACGCAGCCAAACCGGAAGAATTTTCGACGCGTTTCGCTTCTACACGAAGCATCCTCAGGAGGTCTTGACTCTACGAGCGCACGATCGAGAAACTCGACTTTCTAGATCGTTAATGTTTCCATAAAATATTTTAAAAATATTTGTTATTAATAAAAAAAAAACCTGATAATTTTATTCGTCTGCTTCAGACTATGGTTGGTCTAAGTTTGAATATCCATTTTGGTGCTATTTTAGTCCGTTCGTTATGTCATTAATTTTTTACCCTTGTCCCGCACTATGCGTGGTGGACAATATGTTTTATTTTTCCACTATCCATTAGGCCCGTTGTATCGGTATCTACAACTTTGTTATACACGTGAGGAAGATTTTCACAATCATACCATAGGTACATTCGTAAGTCTTCCTTTATCTCTCCTATCTACAATACGTGACAGTCATTCTACAGTATTAGATAGATAGAACTCCTTATTATACACTAAAATAACACATTTTAAACAATAATATAAACTTAGGTCATCATCATCATCAGCCGGAAGACGTCCACTGTTGAACAAAGGCCTCCCCCATATAACGCCACAAAGAACGGCTATTAGCCACTTGTAACCACTGGCTACCCGTATCTTTCACGATGTCGTCAGTCCACCTGGTGGGGGCCTACCAACTCTAGGTCTTCCGGTGTAGTGTGGTAACCACTCGAGAACCTCTCTTCCCCATCGGTTAACAGTTCGTCGAGCAATGTGGCCCGCCCATTGCCACTTCAACTTGCTAATTCTGAGAGCTATGTCAGTGACTTGGTTCTTTGGCGAATATCCACGTTCCGGATTTTATCGCGCAAAGAAACACCGAGCATAGCTCTCTCCATAGCTCGTTGAGCGACTCTGAGCTTGTCTATAAGGGCCACAGTTAGAGACCACGTCTCAGTGCCATAAGTCATCACTGGCAACACACACTGATTGAAGACTTTGGTCTTCAGGCTCTGCGGGATCTTCGACGAGAAGATGTCGCGTAACTTCCCGAACGCTGCCCATCAGAGTTGGATTCTTCGGGCGACCTCTTTGTCGAAGTTGGACCTACCTAACTGGACAGTCTGTCCCAGGTAAATGTAATGGTCAACAACTTCGAGCGTATCGTTCCCAACAACTACTGGTACGGGTGCAACATGGACATTAGACATAATTTTCGTCTTGTCCTTGTTCATTTTAAGACCCACCTGCTGGGAAACTCAATATATTTGACACTAAATATCAAAATAACAATTCCCGTACTAAACGAATTTTACGGATATCTGACGAACCAGAAGCATATAGATAGAAGAATAGAAAGCTCAAGGACATACATGCAAAGTTTCACCGAGTTTGAACGTCTTAGTATTTCAAATATGACGAATCTACGTTTGTATGGAAGCGAGCACTTCTAGCCTTAAAGTTTGTACCTTTGACTTATTCAAATTCAGTTAACAACGTTTTTAATATAAACTTGTTGTTTCATTTTTATTCAGGAAAATTTATTCATTTAAGTTGCTACTTTTAATGAAAGACTCCAACTTTACTTTATCTACTACGTTACGTTAGCAAAATTAATTTTATTTGTATGTTGGTAATATGAAGATTTCTTCTTAAGTGATCCATCAAAGGTGCGGAATGGAACAAGCACGAGGCCCACCTGATGTTAAGCGGTATCCTCTGCCTATAACAGATGCATTTCATCACAAGTGACGAATTGCACTGCGCCCATCACCTTGAGACATGCTTGTGCCTCAAATTACTAATTACTTATTGTCAGTTATCATCAAATATTTGGACAAGAGGCTAAACACTAAAATTAGAACACCTGTTAATTATTTTTGATTTAAAAGCAGACATCTACGGCTGCTGCTTATTTACATCAGTAAGCATAAAACAGCGCTTTGTTTTTGTTAATAAAAGCCTGTAAATTAAGGCGAAGTATGACAGCTTTGGACCAAGTTCCATCGTTATGTATAAGTAGTTTTAAATTAAAAAGATCCTCTCGCGCGCCGTTTGGCGGAATTTAATTAGTGTTTCGCAATGCGAATTAAACTCCTTGATGGCGGGGTATAGCTATGAGTCTATGACAAGGAACTGCTTCGTGACTGCCGCAGAATTAATGTCACTTAAAGTTTCTCGATCTTTAGTTACATTTGGTGAACTTATTTTATCGCAAAAGCAATTTTTTTATGCATGATAGGTTAGCCTTTGACCACTATCTCACCTGATGTTAAGTGATGATGTGGTCGAAGATGTTGTTCAGGCTAACCTAGAAGTACTGGCTCACAAGGACTGCTGCCGGAACACACTGTTAGGTGCTTGGCGACAGATTTTCTACTTGAGGGTGGTAGCTAGCCAGGAGGGCAATCGCAAAATGCCCTACCACCATGCTATAACGACTGCCATCCTAAGACGACAACTCTCCGAAGCACGGAAACGCTCAGTAGTAATGTCACTAGCGGTCACCCATCCAAATCATGACCGCGCGCGACGTTGCTTAACTTTGCTGATCGGTTGAGAACAGCTAAGTAAACTTCGCTACGAGCGCTTCTAATATAATAACATATAATTTAAATGGATAATAATGAAAGTAAACAGATGCTATAAATTTTTGTAATCAAGGTACAATATTGTTCCAAATGAATAACTTTGATTGACGGATAAGGTAAGCCTCGGTTTATGAGGTTTATCAGACATATTGATTGATGTTGGGTTATTAAAGCTCTTTGTTTTTATAATACCTTTATTGGCGGCTTTGATTACTAACCTCAGCTTTTATGCTTATCTGTAATTATATATACTGGCAGTCGTTTATTGCAAATGTTTTTTTTCTAAGGATATTTTATGGAGAGGTGGAAGCTGAACTGAAACGTTTCCTTACGTTGGATGTGTTTGTCGTTTAAATTAATTTATGTTTTTTGTACACTGAGAAAAACGACTTAAAGGCTTAAATCAAATTTGACCTTTTACCGTTGAATTGTAAATACGTAAGATGAATTCACAACTCTTAAAATGATTTTTACCAATCAATAAAAATGTATCATGTTTTATAATAAACACAACCGTCAAAAACGCCTTCCGTAAAGTATTTTCAGAATTGAACTTGTTATACGATAATAATTGCAGTATTGACCATAAATACCTTACTTTTACGGCGGTTTATATACGGTGATTATCACTATAACGTACGACTTAATCAGCCTCATAGAAAGTCAATATTTAAGAAAGACCACAAAATACACCTTAAATGAAGACGAAAAGAAACATTCGCCTTCACTGACCTCGTTTAACGCCTTCTAGTTGGAAGGCGTTTTTGTACGTATTTACGTTTGGTCGGTTTTTCGCCTTATACCATATCAATTGGCCGTCATTAGGGCGCTTTTGACTTTAGATTTTTCTCAGTGTATGGTCATGGGGAATCGTCCACTTGGCAAGTGTCTTGTCCGCCTGGCTAGCTACCACCATGTAGAAAAGCTGTCAATTTCCTAATGGCGTGTTTTGGCAGCTGGCCTTGAGAGCATATTCCCATTATAGGTAACGCCTGTTTAGCATCTTCATCATCTAGATCTGATAGATTATTTTGTTTTTAAAAAGCTCACTATGTATGAATTTATTACAAAAAATTAGCTCACGCTATTCTGTGTCGCTCCCTCGCACGGAAACGAGGTCTCACTGTCCTACACCCACAGTCTGTTTTTTTTCAAAGAACCACTTCGTCTTAACTACTGAAATCCTCCTATCTCGGTTCTCCACTTTATATCGTTAAAACAAAATCATTATGTAATTACATCGTTGAGTAGGGTGCTCGCGACATAGTTAATCCGAGAGAAACTCTTAATAAACGACAACCCTAAGAGAATCTAGCACACATCCCACTAAGCTTTAATTAACAACAAGGCAATGAATGTTACATCCTCCTATTTACTTTTGCGCTCACTGTGTTTAGTTATTTACACATGTTACAGTGCTTTTGTAACACACATTGAAGTATTTCTGCAGGAAATAAAACTAAAACAAATATACGAAACAAAACGTGCCGTGTAGCCTCTTATGGCCAAGTATTAAAACTCTGTCCCATATGGGATGGTTTTGGAAACTCGCCAGAAAGTTGCTATCAGTGCAGGCTTAAGCGAATAAACATTTATTGAACGTATTTTTTCGCTATACGCATATATACATTCCGCTTGAACGTAAGCCTAATAGTTTAACTACCAACTTAAAATTCTCACCATGCAAACCCAGTACCCAGGTTATATATATTTTTATAGGCGGTATGCTTTTATAAACAAAATACTACGAACCATATACAATAAATAATAATACTACAGTTACTACAATAAACATTTAGACAACCTATAAGTCATTGCAGACTTACAGGCAGTCCAAATGCTCTAAACCACTACCAGCTGGCAGCTTTGCCCTGTTGAATTGCAATGCTTATTCGTTGAGCCAAATAGGTGCCAGCATTTTATTCACGCGTTGTGACCAAGCGCTCTGGTAAGTTTTAGGCAATAATTATTTATTCAACACCCAAAGAATAAAACTTACTCTTGAATTTTACTTTTTAATTTGCATTGTTTCTAAATCTTCGTCGAGAGTACGTGAATAAATACAAAGTTTTCAAATGAAACAATCCGGGCGTAAGGGAACGAGGAATTCCGTCCCTTTTAACGCTCTTTAAAAACACCACGTTTTATTTCACCCTTCTTTACTGACTGGGATGTTTCTGAGCCCCTACGAGGGTTTCTTGCACAGTTTTAGAACTTATCTACTAACGTGCATATCAGAGATAAATTCTCCAGCTTTTTAAATTCGCCTGGTGTTTATCTCATTCGCTGACTTTAATGTGATGAGCAAAGTTTATCTAGTAGCAGTACACATAATTAATTGGTCTTGAGTTTATAGTTCAGGTGATATTTAGTTCACAGTGATATATTTTACGTCGGTAAACCTTAGACAAAATAAAATTAGCATAGCTCACAACAGCTTTCGCTCAGCACATGGAAATGTTTTTCTTTAACACGGCGAAACAGATCAATTATAAGTGGAAAATTAAATAGAATGTAAATTACACAAAGTTTAATTTCAATGCGGTATGCGCAAGGCGGTTACGACCCTTTGTTTGACTAAAAAGCGCGAAAATCAGAGGAAATGATATTTTTCACATGGGTGTGGTTATCTGATTTACGAATTTTCATCACGGAATTGTTTAGAATTCAGTTGGTCATGTATACGCGTGATTTAGATGTAAAAATGTACTAAGTTGAGGTCCAAAAAATAATTAGAAAACAGCTGCATTTCATAATTTTTATATTCATCTTTCAGGGGGTTATGAAAATGGCTATAAAACTAGCACAGATTTGTTGCTAAAATGTCCGTACATAGTTTTCCTGAATCCGAACAATAATCTTCTATAAAGGAGTGCGCCTCCAAAATTACCAAAATCAGGAAATCAGATTACATATAGGTATATAAATTAGGGTAAGAAGAAAATAGAGTTATGTACGCATGCAGAATATATGTTGAATTTTAAACTGATAAAAATAGCGGTTTTATTAGCATGTCAAGTATTGTGAGCCTAGTATAATATGTCAGACCCTAATGTTAGCTCACATTCCACTCACGGGTGGAGTGGCGGCTTCGACGAGTGTCATCCGCGCGATGGAGAGCACTCCAAGGCGCGGCGCGGGCGGGTTCAGTGTGTGATGTCGACATAGAAGATTGTTTAATCATTTAGCTTTGAGCTATGGATTTTAACTTACAAAATCATAAATATAATGATACGAAAAACTTAAGACATGTGCGGGATTTTAACTTGTTAGGAATCGATGCTTTAAAATTCAATATTTAACACACAACAAAAAAAAAACGTTTCCACACTTCTCACCAAGGAGATTGTAGTTTGTTTCGTTCGTTTTTCATATAAAACAAACCAAAGAGTTTGAAGTAGAACTTTAGAAGATTTAATTATAAACCTTCTTAATCAAACTATTATTGCTATCAAAAACATAAAGTAAATATTTTCGTGTCGAAATTTTTGTATTTGTTCCTCGCAAGTGTGTTGGAAAACGTCGTATGACATGCGCTTTGATAATTAAAGCATCTGTTTCTTGTTACCTTCGCCTGCGGCTCGGCAATATCGGGCTCGGCTGTAATTTTCAACGTACTGCACTCATATCATAATGTGCTATTATCATATATGGCTATTACATCTAGCAAAATAGTCATATTGTTATATATATTAATATCAATTGTTGACAATGGAGTAACTTAATTATTTTAAAAAAAGTTAATTATATAAAGTTTGTGCTGGATTTTCTTAGTACGTAAATAGTAGTAAATTAATCGGTGCACTAAATATAGGTACTCGTACTTATTCATGTTGTAACTTTTGCCACTGGCAGGTACTCTGACAAGGCGTAATTTCCACGTTCATTTCTTTTAGCTCAGTTTGTTCCTACAAAGCGTCAGTTTTCATAAAAACCCAAAACCGCAAAATAAAAGCAAATAATGATTCTGCCGACGTAGATTAGAGACGGTAGTAGACGGTCTAGATTAATTTTTAATCGCTCTTGCGTCAGCTGCGTTTCAGAAAATTTATCCATATTTTATCTGAGCCTTATATATTTGTTGCGAGGAAGACTGAGTACCTGTCAGAGTGGAAAAGAGGTGCAATGTTTTCCAATTACGGACCGTATAATGCTTATAGTAGGAAAAGAGGAGACTTTTGAAGCGCTCGTAGCGAAGTTTACTTAGCTGTTCTCAACCGATCAGCAAAGTTAAGCAACGTCGCCCGCGGTCATGAGTTGGATGGGTGACCGCTATAGTGACATTACTACTGGCGTTTCCGTGCTTCGGAGGACACGTTAAGCCGTCGGTCCCGGTTGTCATCTTAGGATGGCAGTCGTTATAGCATGGTGGTAGGGCATTTTGCGACTGTCCGCCTGGCTAGCTACCACCCTCAATCAGAAAATCTGTCGCCAAGCACCTAACGGTGTATTCCGGCAGCTGTCCTTGAGAGCCAGTACTTCTAGGTTAGCTTGAACAACATCTTCGACCATCACTTACCATCAGGTGAGATAGTGGTCAAAGGCTAACCTATAAGGCATAAAAAAAAAACTACGCTAATTTCATCTTTATTAGTTCTATTTTTGGTTTGTTTTAATGTAGGACATTAAGAAGCGTAAACATATCAAGCTTACTCTTAATGTCCTACATTCTAGGATATAGTGTGAGAAGACCTGGATTTATCTAAATCTTCACTAATATTATAAAGAGGAAAGATTTTTATTTTTGTATGCACCGAATAAACTTAAAACTACTGGACCGAATTTTTATTTTTAACCGTTGGATGAAATTTGGTTTGTAAGTTTGAGACCCAGGGACGGATATAGGATACTTTTTAAATCACTATTTAGCACTGTAAAATAAAACTCAAAAATAGCTCTTAAGAGTAGAGTGCACGGAGCGCTTCCCATACAAACGTAGTTTAGTTTCCTCATTTTTTCGAACATCATATTTCAATTCGGTGAAATTTTGTATGCATACTTATTGTTGTGCCTTAATACCTATGCTTCTGGTTTGCCAGTTTTTCGATTTATTATTTATTTTGACCCTAAATATCAAAATAACAGTTCCCGTACTAAACGAATTTTACGGATATCTGACGACCAGAAGCATATAGATAGAAGAATTGAAGGCTCAAGGACATACATGCAAAGTTTCACCAAGTTTGAACGTCTTAGTATTTAAAATATGACGAAACTACGTTTGTATATGGAAAGCGCCACAAGCACTTCTAGCCTTAAAGTTTGTACCTTTGACTTATTCAAATTCAGTTTACGACGTTTTTAATTTAAACTAGTTGTTTCATTTTTATTCAGGAAAATTTATTCATTTAAGGAGCTACTTTTTAATGAAAGACTCCAACTTTACCTTATCTACTACGTTACGTTAGCAATATTAATTTCGTTTCTATGTTGGTAATATGAAGATTTCTTCTAAAGTGATCCATCAGAGGTGCGGAGCAAATGTTGTACTGGAGTATATTCTGCTAATAAGAAGTTTAAGTTATAAGTGTCAAGTTTTTTTTTTGTTGAAAAAATGTTATTTTGTGTTATTATATGTAAGTATATATGTTTTTATGTTATTGTGATGGAACAAGCACAAGGCCCACCTGATGTTAAGCGGTATCCTCTGCCTATAACAGATGCATTTCATCACAAGTGACGAATTGCACTGCGCCCATCACCTTGAGACATGCTTGTGCCTCAAATTACTAATTACTTATTGTCAGTTATCATCAAATATTTGGACAAGAGGCTAAAAACTAAAATTAGAACACCTGTTGATTATTTTTGACTCTAAAGCAAACTTCTACGGCTGCTGCTTATTTACATCATTAAGCATAAAAAGAGCGCTTTGTTTTTGTTAATAAAAACCTGTAAATTAAGGCGAAGCATGACAGATTTGGACCAAGTTCCATCGTTATGTAAGTAGTTTTAAATTAAAAAGATCCTCTCGCGCGCCGTTTGGCGGAATTTAATTAATGTTTCGCAATGTGAATTAAACTTCTTGATGGCGGAGTATGGCTATGAGTCTATGACAAGGAACTGCTTCGTGACTGCCGCAGAATTAATGTCACTTACAGTTTCTCGCTCTTTAGTTACATTTCGTGAACTTATTTTATCGAAAACGATAATTTAGTTCAAATACATATAATACATCCCCCGTGGGGTGCCGGGTTAGAATTGCACCTCCCCATATCATCCCGTGGGTGTCGTAAGAGGCGACTCAGGGAAAAATACTGGTGGGTGGGCAGCAGCACCTTCTAAAGAACTGCCATCTTACACTGCGATCCCCAAGCCGCCAGCCAAGCGTGGGGATTATGGCAAATACCCCCTTAATAGGGGAGGCTGTGTTCAGCAGTGGACGAGTCGGCTGTTACAGTAAAGTACAGTACATATAATACATATAATTTAAATGGATAATAGTGAAAGTAAACAGATGCTATACATTTTTGTAATCAAGGTACAATATTGTTCCAAATGAATAACTCTGATTGACGGATAAGGTAAGCCTCGGTTTTATGAGGTTTATCAGACATATTGATTGATGTTGGGTTATTAAAGCTCTTTGTTTTTATAATACCTTTATTGGCGGCTTTGATTACTAACCTTAGCTTTTATGCTTATCTGTGATTATATATACTGGCAGTCATTTAATGCAAATGTTTTTTTTTCCAAGGACATTTTATATGTTCAACTTCTGTTTTATAAAGCAACAGGAGGATGTTGAACTGAAACGTTTCGTTAGTTTAAACTATGGTTTTTGCATGGTGGTGGGCAATTGTCCACTTGGTAAGTGTCTTGTCCGCCTGGCTAGCTACCATCGTGTAGAAAAGCTGTCAATTTCTATGTTAGGCTGTCTTATGTGGTATTGTTATGGGGTGTTTTGGCAACTGTCCTCGAGAGCCTATTCCCATTATAGGTAAAGCCTGTTTACCGTCTTCACCTACGATCAGGTGATATTGAAGTTAAAGGCTACCCTATCAGCAATTACAAAATGTAACGGTCTCATAAATCGACCATGTAAAATATGGAAATTTGTAAAGAATTCTCTCTCAACAGTTTAACGGCTGTCTTACCGTGTCGGAACTCAGTAGCTCGACAAATTATAGTTTTAAGGTTCCATAAGTTCTTACCTTAAAAAAAATCGGCAGATTATTGTTCACTTTTTTATAGCCAATCGATAACAATCAATCACTCAAACTTTCGCTACAATATCTTCTGATGGTAATTGTGGACGAAGATAGTACCTAGATAAAAAAGCTTAACCTTCAATAGGAACCTGATCTTAGAAAACTATTTTCGCTCATCATACTCGTAAAGTTCTTGTTTATGCCTCATGTATGCCGACGGCTTTTTATCCTTTGTGCATTTATGCAAAAATATGGTTATTATATTTTAAATTCTTCGAAGAGGTTCAGTTTATTTCATGTTGGACTGGACCTGGGTCATTAATTATCCATCCATAGACTATGAGTATCATTAAATACCCAGACATACATTTTGTAGGTAGCTAGCCAGGCGGGCATTTTGCGAATGAACGCCTGGCTAGCTACCACCCTCAAGTAGAAAATATGTCGCCAAGCACCTAACGGTGTAGTAATTAAACATTACAATTTTAAACGGTTTAAATCGCGCATATTTTACATTATTTTTGTCCCGCCGTTTCAAACACTTTGCAGTGATCGTGGTCACGGGATGACTAAACCTATATATATATATATACCATATAAAAAAATGACAAGTAATGCCCGTCATGGATATTTATTTTTATAAGTGATAGGACCAAAAAACCTCACAACAAAACAACTAAAAAATATGAAATGGCCTACCAACCTATTTGGGAATATAATATAGGCATATTGATAAGCAGGTACACTGTAATCAAAATTGAACAAACAATTTAGTTTAATTATCTCTTCGTGTTGCGATTAAGCGTGGAATCGATGATTCAATGCATGAAATTCGCGTGATGAAATCTTATCCAACGTTTAGAATGATGGTAGTAAGTTTATATGGCAACAGATATGCACCAAAACACCGTCGTTTAAAAAATATATAGGTAGACCTGTTCACTCACGTCACGATGGCGGGCTCGTCTACAGTAAATCGATGCGCATTTGTGGGGGCTAACTCCCACCTTTAACCAAACCATCATAAAAAGGAGCCTTTCGTGTTATGCTTAAAATATTCATTCGTAGATACCTACGAACTATCACCGATCTACAATCGCGTTAAGCAATATTGGTTTGATCCTACTTATAGTATATGTTAGAATACAGCGTTGTCCCGTTCGCACTGTACCAGACTACAATGATTTATGGAACGGTTTTATCGACATTTTATTGTAACAGCTGTCTGTAACTTATTTTAGTTTCATTTTCTGCATTTATTTTAAAGCATAATAGAAACAAAAACATTGTTCATACTTAATTTACACATTAATTAAACCATTTTTATAGTAAATCTAATTAAGTTTAAATCCGCTGCTAGAAAGTAACATTTTTAAGATGGAAAATGTGACGAATTTGTCGTTGGAACAGTAATACTTCGTATCAAATGTCACGTCAGAGTCCGTGAAAAGAGTGAACAATTTTCTGTGAGGTCATCAAAACGCTGAGCTATTCCATAACTGTTTGTAAGCTTGTTTAATTGACGTGGAGGTAAAATATTTAGCAGTAAGATTAAGTTATTATTACAACAAGAGGTGAGAGTTATACCCCAGGCCTCGTTTGTACACTACGTCTTTGTGTGGGTGTAAATATTAATGGTACATTAAAATAATAAAATCTGAATTACGATAGAAGGTAATCTGTGGCTTGGGTAGGCACAAGTATTTGCAATTATGTACATAAAAAAATAAGAAAGTTGTGCGCGTTCGTGAGTGCGAAGAGTCTGTACTCGCTCCAGCCGCGGGCTTGCGCTTCACCGCATGGTGGAAGGGCATTTTGCGAATGCCCGCCAGGCTAGCAACCACCCTCAAGTAGAAAATCTGTTGCCAAGCCCCTAAGTGTGTTTCGGCAACAGTTCTTGAGAGCCAGTAAAATTACATTCGATTTTGTGCTCAAACCAAACATTGATAAAAATAGTATAGATATATCGTATACTTTGTAGAGTTTCACATTAAAATTCATACCACAATGTACTGGTGCTGGTATGATTATGCTGCAAAAATTTACAATATTATTTTGCGTCGTGGATAGATCGACCTGACCTCATCCCTCGGGGTCGCTAGCTGGTTCTCTCACAAACAAGCGTTTCTACTTAGTGAAACAACGTTTTGCACCTTTAGGGAATCACCTTTAGGGAATATTGATATACATTTACAGACATTATGTCCGTTGAACAAATACCACCCCTATATGATACTGTACTGTATCAGCCGGATAGTCCACTGTAGAATACAGCTTCCCCCGTATAGGTTTTGCTGTAATTCCCACGCTTGTCAGGCGGCTTGGGGATCGCAGTGTGAGATATCAGTTCCTGAGAAAGTGCTGCTTCGCACATTCTGTATTCCCTTAGTCGCCTCTTACGACACCCACGGGTAGAGATGGGAGTTTGACATTTTAGCCCGGCACCCCACGGGTAGCCCTGCATACCAACATATAATGTCTGCCTTAATCTCCAAGATTGGCAGGCTCTTGGGGATCGCAGAATAAGATGGCACTACTACGAGTAAGATATTCAAATATGCATTTCGTTTAGGTTAGGTGTGTGAAAGTGGCTATTATGGCTTAACCTAATGGCTGGCTTTAAATAAATTCGTGATATCGATCCGAATAACAAACCTTGAAGACGTACCTAATTTGAAGTTGGTACTGTTCTATTTAACGGTGTGTAAGAATATCACATTCAACAATGTGACCATCGCAAATCTGAAGGTCGGGAATTATGGTTGGCACTACTGTGTTCTCAGTTTTTGATATTTTTTTAACAATTTTGACTTTGTAGGCATGTACCCTATTGCATATAAATAAGTTTATCACTTAAATAGAGCGCATTATGTCAGTTACTTTAATATGAAATTATGGCACAGGAAAATCTTCATTTAGATATGTAGTTATAATGATTACATACAATACTCTATTTTCTTTTCCTTCTGGGAGGTATTAGTTCAGAGGTCAGAATGTACAAGGTGTTAAAATGTCCAGGATATAAAGTAAACGCGTTACGAATTTTTATAGCAATGGTTAAATGGACTCAATACAACGCAGGCATATTTATCTTATAACTTTAAGAAAACACACTGGAATAAAAAAACACCTGAGGGTGCATTTACTATAACTAAATGCACCTTCAAATGCTTGAAATCATTAAAAATGGTGGTTCATCGATTACTTATTCACAATGTTATACCAACTAAAGTGCGTTAGATAAGATCTTAAGTTTATTAATAATGGTGTAAGAAGATCGATGAGCTAGTAATAAATTAACAAATTTAAAACAGATTTTGTTAGCGAATTACATAATTGGGCCGTAGGATTTGATGTTTTACTCCATGGACTGGAAAACTAAATCTTGGTTATAGTCTTTCTAATATAGTAAAAGCTTGCCCTGTCTCAGTTATCTGTGAGTAGTTTTACACATACAAAAAACTAATATATCAGACTAAAATTATGTTATTATTGTCGGTATAAGAGAAAGAGGGTATCAAAACATTTATCTAACATTCGTCAGCGACGATGGTAACAAAGGACAAAACCTCATAAGCATCGACTTATTATTTCCCGTATTATTATTTATAGCGCCAATATTGTGGCCAGTCAACCGCGACATTCAGAAGAAATCATGATATTTTCCTTCTCCAAATTATTTTTTCCTTTGATGAAAAATACGAAATTTCTAAGGGTTCACATCACAATAGAAGGATATCATAGAAGTTTGTGCTCATTGGTTATCAACTCTAGAAATTGTTTCTTTTAATATATAACGTGTGTTGGAAATGTGATGATTTCTAGTTTAGTTTTTATGAGCGGAACTATGAGTGTGTTGTTCATTTAATAAAATAATGGTTTGAACTTTGTAACTAATGTAGCAAAAAGTTAAAGCATTTAATTGTTTAACAAGTATAAATTAATTAAAAAAGTAAAAATCCCGACTAAATTTTTTTTTGTTAAATTGTGAATTATGTAAAATTATAAAATAAAAAATCATCTTAAATCATTTTACCAGAGCACTATTTATGTATCGTCAAAAAGTAGCAACACTCGTAATGTCATTTTACTCCGTCTGATTAAAAAACCCACTGTAGTTGAAAAATGTATTAGTACATTGTGTGGTCAGGAATTACGATCGAGTCTAGTAGAAGCCCAAAGTCGAAGATTGAGGGCTTTCTGAGTCGAGGTTCGTAATTCTCGTACAGCTCGAGAAACATACAATGTTTTTCATCACATTTGCGAGTAAATAAATATGAATTATAGCTTTAATACACAAGTCAGCACAACTATTATTACGAAATACGTGAAACTTTTTTATAAGCGGATGGCGGGCTTTTTGCCCACATCACAGATTATACAAATGTTTCGTTCAGAAACGTTAAGGGCCAATACTTACGTAGGTATACAGACCAAAATAATTTCGGTGTTGATACAAGAAACTATTAAAATTGATTGTTAAGAACATTACTTACTTGAGTATTTAAGTAACATGTAGCGAGATTGCAAAGTAAATTCCTGTTTAGATAACTTTTTAAGACAATTTTTCAATTGCGTGTAAACTCCTTGCTTGATCTTGCATAACATTTGTGCTGTGCTATAAAAAAAAAAAATATCCGACCTTGGGTTTATTGACAAGCAGAATGCTCGAGGGTTTTATGTGGGACATTAATGCCAAGTTAACCTGTATGTTTAGATACTGTTTACGTGCAAGTGTGATGAAAATTAAAATTTTCAACACACAGGAGATGGTATTTAGTTTCATTCGTTTTTCACATGTGACACGCGTGTGGGATGTTGATCATTATCGGTATACACAAAAGGTATACACAATTTTTATAGGAGACATGATGGCATGTCCTAAGCTTGGAATAGGTATAATAATAGTTTGATGAGATATATGTAATGAGTTACTGGTAATTACGATTAACACATAACGTATCAAGTAATAAATATCCACTCCATTTGCAATAGTAAAAATCTATCAGGAATATAGATTTTCAGATCTCTGAAAAATTATGCTCATTTTGTTACAAGAGATGGGACATGGCACGTTGTGCTGGTTACGGCTACCTATTCACCACAGGTGTGCGAGAAAGATGAGTGGCTTGCACCAATAGCATCGCTTCCTTTTCTTAGCCTCACTGAGCGCTGCGATCCTATTGGTGCATTTTGTCCTCGCACATCGCCTAACTCCACCAACTTAACTGTGCAGTTGGCGAGGGCGCTGCTGATCAAGGAAATCAAATACAAACTGTCACAATTTGAAGGAATGTTGTAGTTTTTTTTCCTGCCACCTGAACAGATAAGTTGGTGGGTCTGTACTTTAGGATTGTATGTTTCATGCTTTAGGTACAAAACTATAGGTACATCGGCGTATCCGTCCGGGCGGGATTATCCTCCAGCGTGTGCCGTGTCAGAAGAGATCAGATCCATGTGTGGCTAAGCTATAGAAAGAGAGACGCCTTGTAGGTCTTGTAGTAATAAATTTATTCATCTCTTTATGTGCTGAAATAGGTACCATTATGATCTTATATTCTAAAATAAGTCTCTATATATTCAATTAGAATCCTGATGTGCAAATCTTGATTAGACTTACAAAAAAGAGGTTGACTAGACATGGTCTACTCAACAAAAATCTTTCTAAATGCAGTCTTCAAATTATAACATTGACCACTCGATAGTGCTTCGACTCTAACTACATCACTAATCTAGCGTTTTTGGTACCGGAACTGATTTGGAAAATCGTGATTTTCGGTACTTTCCTTGAAAATTCATTGAAAGTTCTCAAAATCCAGTTCCGAATACTCCAGGGTAGGTGACGTAGTGAGTTCTCGGTTCCTTCGGTACTGGTTTTTTTTTTGTTTTTAGCAATGTTTAAGTTAATGTTACATGCAGTAATAGATAGTTTTGAACGATCTAGATGAGAAAGAAACTAAAAGTTAAATTAAAAAGGTGACATTTTGTTGTCAGTTGAGTATATATTATTTCAAAAATATCTAGTTAACAAAGTAAAGCACTTCTGCCATAGTAATTTTGGTTTAGGCTTAAATTACTCATATATGGTATTACAAAATATGGTCTTAAACGGTACTTAAATTAAACTGCAACGCTCAATAACATACAATACTATAAAATGTAACACAATGAAATTATCTTAATTTTATCAAAATTTATTCAAATTTTCCGGAGTATATACTTACTGATATTTTACTTATTAATTTTCTTCTCCATAAAATGTGTCATAAAATAATAAAAAAAACATTCCGACTTTTATAGCTAAATGTGACCTGATTTTGTTACACATAACACCAGCGAAAAAAGTTACTCCCTTTTCTCCCTTTTTTCTCATTTTTAAGGAGTCTAAGTTCAAAATTGTATTGAAATCGTTTTTGCTAATGCCATGCGTTTCCCATTGACTGCTCTTGCATGTTTAGCATTTTACTGTTCTCCTTTGAAGAGCCTATACCTTGAACACCAAGATCTATTTCATCTTCTTATATTTATAGCTATAAACATTGGGGTTGCGACTGTGCTTTTATCTTTGCTTTGGTACGTGTAAGTGTTATTATTTTGCGACATATCTTGTCGTTATTTGGGCACTAAAATCCAGTTCAACCGTTTGCTTGCAGTAGTTGTAGGAAGTATGTTAAAGGAATAATCTTTTGTACAATAATGACATAACAATACTAAGTAGTTATTTTTAATATTGTTGTGTTTGCAATAACGCCTGCTCGGCGGATTACATTACAAAATTACTAATTTACGTGGGTAAAAATTATAGTCATGTGCGGGATTCGAAGCCACTTCCATCCACCCCTATAGCCGGGGTATGCTATGACCGTTTGAGCTAACATGACAATGACTCACAACTACAATTTTTCCTCTCGTTATTTATTTAACCATCGTATTGGGATGGAATTACGCACATGCCTATATTTTTTTTTTCTCGTAAATTTGTAATTTACCAAGTATTTATGTTGCAAAGGCTAAGTTGTTAAGTGTTCGATTTTTTTATATGTTCAATTTTATTTTCGCCTACATGGTTGTGTATGTCAATGTTCACCAACTTTTTCAATGATGATGATTTCCTGATATTACCGAAAGAACCAATTATGTACTACTGTCTATCCCGGTTCTATCGCGACGTCAAAAGAAGCGGGAATTACCCGGACTTTCAAGACCTGTTCGGGTTCTGAATCCTTGTCAATACATAAAGTGGTGCCAATTTGCACCGATTGTTTAAACGATTCATGTTTTCGTGCAAAGGGCGCGTCTACTCAGCCAGACAATATAAGTCAGAATCAAATAGCTAAATTAATAATAACGTATGGAAAACTTTCGCATCGCTGAGTTAAAATAATTAGTTTGGCTCTTGGAAAATGTTCAAATCTTAATATATAGAATAGTTAAACAAAAGATCCGAGAGTAGGCAATAGTTCGGAGCCAGTCAAGCGTGGAAACAGAAGTAGTTTGTCCTTCGTTCTGTGAAATTGATTTCGGAAATAAGGTTTCTTACGTAAGTAGCTCGATTCCTCATACAACAGCTCGTTTTCATGCTAATTAAATTTGTTGGTTAGATGTCATAACATAGTAGTAGGTTAAGGCATTCATTTGTACCATACGAACACATGAAATAATTATTTGTTATGAGTCTTATTTTAAAAATACGTTTTTTTTTCTGTTGCTTTTTATGTGTATTAGGTAGATATTTATTTTTGCCTTTTTTGAGTAGGGTCGTTTTTTCTTTCAGCTGACATGTTAGTTTCTGTACTGTTGGTAAATGTTAATGTGGTTGATGTTGGTAAGTAGGCTTTACCTAGCATGGGAAATGTCACTCTCAAAGAGTACTGCCGGAACACAAAGGTTCGCGGTGACAGATATCTACTAGAACGTGGCAGCTAGTCAGGCAGGTGGAGCATTGTAAAACGCTTTACCACAGTAACGTGACCCTTAAGGGACAGAACTGTAGAGAAAGATGTTATATTTCGTCTCCACTTCCGCGTTTTTAGTTTGCGCCATGTACCCCATGGCGCCACGTTCGCAAGTACATACATATTCGGGGTTGGGATTCGATATATGCACTCTATGCGTGGCAGTCCATAGCTTAGCCAATCGGTACTAGGTCATTACTGCTTCAAAGAATGGATTATAGAATTAACCACCAAAAAAAAAACTCGTTTACACACGTTTTCCGACAGATATCTGTTGTTAGGTACGACATCAGTTAGGTAATTATTGTTTTTAAGGTCATTACAATACATTATCTTTTTTTATAATAGTAGGTTAGCCTTTCGCCACTATCTCACCTGATGGTAAGTGATGATGTGGTCGAAGATGTTGTTTAGGCTAATCTAGAATTACTGGTTCTCAAGGACAGCTGCAAGAACACACCGTTAGCTGCTTGTCTACAGATTTTCTGCTTGAGGGTGGTAGCTAGTCATGCGGGCATTCGCAAAATGCCCTAATTGATCCGTTTAATAAGCAAAAATTTTTATTTTTTAAGTGTTGCGCTTTATCACTAGCTTTTGTAGGATTTCGCAACGGAATCCTATTAATGCGAATTCGCTGTCTCATTGTCCGTCCATCGGTATGTTACCAGTTTCTGGCTCGTAAACGGAATGAGTTACAAACCTGTCATTTTGTATAAAGTATTCTAAGATGAATATTGGAGTAAAACAGAGTTAAAATATTAATAACAAATATTTTAAAAATAGGGACATAGAGATATTCGTGATCGTGCGCTCGTAGAGTAAGACCTCCTGAGGATGCTTCGTGTAGAAGCGAAACGCGTCGAAAATTCTTCCGGTTTGGCTGTGTGGCGTTTGTGACGTCAAGAAGGCTTAACAGGAAATTTAGGCGGAATTGTCACTAGATATATTTTTTATATTTTTAAGTGTTTTATACAAATATTAATTTAATGTTTTCTTAAAATATTTTTTATTATTAAATATGGATTTCCACAAAGTAACACCTGAATCTATTCATTATCTGAATTAAAGTATATTTTGGCTCTAATTACATAAGAAGGTGGACGAAATACTATTTCTACCTAGTAGAGGAAAAAAAATGTTTTTAACCTTAACAAATTAATAATTGGATACCCGTCAAAGTAAGAAATATTATACCATTTTTGTTAAGGGCCCTACTACCTTATATATTAAATAGCATATCATCTATTAACCTAAATATTAGGTACTGAAAACACTCATTTATAATTTAGTTTTGAAGCTGTGATTAAAACCAACAATGTGAACTTTAAAAGAGTGATGCACGAATCGCACTCGGCCAGTTTTTTATTTGTTGTGAAGCTCAGTTATTTGCCTAAGTGTAGACCTGGTAACAATCTGTAGTTGCCGTAGGGATACGACGTCAACAGACCTTTGTTAGTCGCTTTAGGAATTCATTAATTCAGGCGAAACGGTAAAATTTAATTTGAGATTTCCCTGAACAAATATGATAGAACAGTGAAACATATAGGTATTTTTTTACAGCTGATAGGTTAGCCCTTGACGACATAGCACTATACCTAAATGTCAAAGTCAAAATAATTTATTCAATTTAGGCGTCTACAACGCTCTTCTGATGGTCAATAAAAATTTTTAATAATGAAATATTCTTTATTGTACATGATTCTATATTGTACGTATGCCACGTTCAGCAAAAAATATGTATAGAGCCACTGCGCGAAGAACGGGCAAGAAACTCGGAGCCATTCTTTTCAACGTCTTTTAACAATATGTTACAGATTTACTATATAATAAAGTTTTTAAAATATTTGTTTATATTACGTAGGTGACAGGCGATAGCTTGGCAGAGGCGGAATTGTCCCAGCATTTTTGTCCGCTATTTTATATTCCTAGTGTTGTATTCGTGATTGTAAATGTTATCCTTTAGGTTAGAATTAGGATTTAAAAGATTTAATACTTAAACAAATACAAGATAGCTTCCATCTGCTATGTGCCTTGGCGACTACTCATTGAATCAAGAAAAACAATCGTTTATGTTAATCCAGGCAAAGGAAACTATGCGCCTAATAGCCCAACCAAACGACCGGTCTGCATGATGCAGACTGCGCTTGAACACCGCGGTCAGGGGGACAGAGTGCCCGATACTGCATCCGCGTAAACCATGAAGGCTAACGCGAAGAAGAAAACGAGGCCCGATCACCATTACGCTGCAAAATCTTTACTCTCTCACACAAAACGATCCTCACATCTCGCTCATTCATTTCATTGTGACAACAGTCGCCTAAGATGAAACAAAATATTTTCTATTTCAATAATAATAGCAATACGTTTACGCGTGAAATGAAACAATTTCCTTATCTCTCACAGTGACTGTATAATTACTGCAGTGTCTAAAGACACAGAAAGGAATATCGTCCATATGTAAAAAAGAAATCTTAGCTTGTAGCTGTCCAAGTCAATGACAGATGTTTGCTAAAAACCATTTACATTTTGAATTTCCCGCCACATCAACATTAAACTTTTGGTTTACCACCGGAACACAAAAATGTCCTTTCTATTCCGTGGTAGCGGTTTGTATATTTAAAAGTTACTTGACTAAGTAACGAGCGGTGAGCACGACAAGTCCTATCTTGCGGTATAGTACCACCAACTTAACTGTGCAGTTCTCGAGGGCGCTACTGGTCAAGGAAATCAACTACAAACTGTCACAATTTGAAGGAATGTCGTAGTTCTTTTTTTTGCCGCCTGAACAGATAAGTTGGTGGGACTATAAGTTATCGCTCGAACAGGCGTGATCATCTTATAAATTGTGGCGAGCGTAAGCAATTTTGTAACTTAAAATTCATAACTTTAAATTAAAAAGAAAGTTTTAATCATCTCGGGCCAAAGTTTCTCCTCTACTTTGTTGCGGTTCTGTGGAATAACTTGTATTGCAAAATTTCTAGTCGATTTCATTCAACAATACCAATTATTGATATTGATTGCGTTTTCGATGTATAGAATTATTTTCGTTAAACCTTTTCGTCTTTACTTCATGAAATACGAGTATGTGTCTTTACAAATCCTTAATTGTTAAGTGTGTATAGGTATACTTAATTAATTACTAACCTATTTGCTTTTGACATATTTCTGAGTGTTCAGAGGAATTGTTCGATTGTATGCCTGCAGCTGAATTTCGCCATCTGACGTTCCGACAAAGCATGATGTTTTATCAATTTCATGGCGAAATCTAGAAGTCCAAAACCTTGCGATCCTCACGGTTTTCCTGCCTCGCACTGTCACAATATGCAACCAACTGCCATGTGAAGTATTTCCGAACCGATACAACTTATGATGGCAATGCATCCTCGATACCTCTGGTATTGCGGATTTTCGTGGGCGAAGCTTGCTCGATTGGCCTCCTATCCCATACAAAATATTAATATTGATAGTGATGTCAGTTTCATAAAAATTATAGATTATAACGATAATTATAAAACATATTGATTGTTCCAAGGTTTTCGCGATTATTACACACACACATATAAATGTAGTTGTTAGACTTGGAATGTATTAAACGGAGAAACTGAAGTAAATTTTATGACGTTTCGAACCTTTTTTTTTATTAACATTAAATTTCTAGTTGCACGAAGGTTTAAAAAATAAAGGTGCAAGCCAAACAGTTAAATTGATTGGGTCTAGGTTTGTAAAAATACATAAAGTGAATTCTACTTTTTAGAACCACTAAACATTCGCGATGAAAGTTGTCGTATTCTATAAATACATGTACAGGTGATATAATAAAGGGTTTTTCAATAGGGCCGCGCGAACTTTAACAGCGCATAGCGGCCATCTTGGTAAAGTGATAGCTGTCAAATTTGTCAAACAAAAAATTAGTCTACCAGGATACACCTACAGCGGAGTCGCGGTGGCCATTTGGCTAAAATTATATTCCATAAATAATGTCAGCGAATATCCTTTAAAATAAAATTAAAATTGTGGCAATATCACATAAACAGGTTTTTTATTTTATTTTTAAGTTCGAGAGCCCTTAATGAAAAACTCTTTCTCTTTAGTTTGCGCATTATACAAGCATTTATAGAGCCGAACGGAACGTTTGGAATGTTGAGATTAAATTTATCACGACATCCGTCCAGCAATCATTGGAAGTCGCACTACTTGATATCGTTAAATGGCAATAATTTGGCGATATTACAAACATGCTACTTAGTTTTTTTTTTATTCGCCTTATAGGTTAGCCTTTGACCACTATCTCACCTGATGGTAAGTGATGATGTGGTCGAAGATGTTGTTCAGGCTAACCTAGAATTACTGGCTCTCAAGGACAGCTGCCGGAACACACCGTTAGGTGCTTGGCGACAGATTTTCTACTTGAGGGTGGTAGCTAGCCAGGCGGGCATTCGCAAAATGCCCTACCACCATGCTATAACGACTGCCATCCTAAGACAACAACCGGGACCGACGGCTTAACGTGCCCTCCGAAGCACGGAAACGCTCAGTAGTAATGTCATTAGCGGTCACCCATCCAACTCATGACCGCGCGCGACATTGCTTAACTTTGCTGATCGGTTGAGAACAGCTAAGTAAACTTCGCTACGAGCGCTTTAAAAAAAAAGTTTTAAACGACTACACATAGCATACAGGTTTTAATGTAGTTACCCGATATTAGGAACATTCCGCAAGATATAAACGGTTCAATACATTTGAACCGTTTGTAGCTTGTGGCTATCGTCTGTCTATGAGACGCACGTGGGCTCACTCTTGCTGACGGCATGAGTTTTCCGGCTATGTGGTTGTATTTTTGGATGCTCAGAGTAGCTAATTAAAAAAGGTTTAGGTTTAAAGATATTTATTCTCAAAAAAGACATTACATATCACTCACTTTAGAACAATTATGAACATAAATAAAATAACCATAGTCGTCCTATCTAGTAAGGTATGCTATTTTTTACATGATAGTACACTAAGTGAGGTTGGTATAGATGTTATATCGTGTTTTTGCGAAAATGCTATCACCTATGATCATTTTATAAACTATGAATAAATATGTAAATAACTATAATTCAAGCTCAAAAATAGCAGAACGTAAACCGAGTTTTAAAAAGTGTACCGTGCGGCGCAGCAATATTACACTGACGCGACCAATCGGATGTGATAATTTCGAAGCTCCAAATCGATTAACCAATCCAATTGAATTTGAAAGATTGGGCGTGTTTTGTTTATTGTGAATTCGATGAGTCCAAAATCAAAACGGGAACTGTATGAGAGTTACACTTCTTTATATATTTATTAGTAGATTATAATACTCCAATAACTGTATATAGAAAAAAGCTGACTTGGCGCATGTATTGTCCAATTATAACTTCAATATCAGGAATCACTGGATCTGCTGCATGATCTTTCACATAATCAACAACTTATTATTAATATTATTGATTGATAATAATCTTACTCACTGTAAGACTATCCTATCGTTCGGTTTCACTAAACATTGCTGCTTAACTATCGCCACAGTATGGACACTCGACTCATTCTCTATACAAAAGCCGTGTTCTAACTACCTACACTACACAAATGTTGTTTTTGTACACGCGTAAATGTGTGCGTGAAATCTAAGGTTGTCATCGTATGAATAATTGTTGTACCTACTTACCTACCTAACAATCTTTTGATCAATCAACTCCATGTACGACGTAGAAATATGCAACACACAACCGAGTAGGTAACATTACTTCACATTTCTTATACAATAATAGATACCTACACTATACAACTAGTGGCTCTTCGAGCTGTAGACCTCGCGAGTCTGCCCTTGCATAGCTTACAATTGAATAAAGGTTCACTGCGCACGCTGATGGGAAAATGAGTCAAGAAATCCAAAATGTAGATATTTAATGTAAATAATAAATGATTTTCTTCTCATTGGACTTATGTCTAAGAAAATCAATGACACACGGACCCCAGCGAAGGCTAGTTGTATCAGAAATAGGTAGGTAAGTAGTAAATATATACAATAATTTTACATACTTGGTAATGTATTTATCTCGTACCTATTAATATACTGGCTACAAAAGCATGTAAAATAAATAATTGATTATATGAGAGAGAGAGAGAGCCTTGTCAGGACAGCGTCCATACTTTCAACATCTTGTATCTCCGTCATTTTGAAAAATTTCCAAAAACAAAAATTTTATGGATTACAAAATCACAAATATACGATCGGAAAATTTTTAAGTCATACGCGGGATTTGATCCCGCGTCCATCCACCCCCTGAGCCGGGGTATGCTCTAACCAATTGAGCTAACATGACATGACGTCATAACTCAAATCTTTCCTATCGTTCTTTAACCATCGTATTGGGATGGAGCGACATCTATAGTAAAACTTACGTTGTACTAGAAACAAGACCAATTTTGCAATTGGTTTTATACTTGTAAATGATGATGCAACCTTATAATTTTAATATTGTTGCAATAACGCCTGCTATGCGGATTAAATTACAAAATCACAAATATTTAATAAAAAAAATCCTCTCGTATATTTGTGATTTTGTAATGTAATCCGCATAGCAGGCGTTATTGCAAACATAACAATATTAAAATTTTGTGGACTTATCAAACCGGCTCACAAAATTGCGTGATAATCGGTTGAGAAATGCGACCTGTAGATTAGAGCAACCGGACATACCAAAGCATTTTTGTCTAAGTTGAAACAGAGACGCTTCGCCCGAACTAAGTTCTCGCTCGATGAAAAAGTATCATTTAAGTACACACCTAAGTGTCAATAATAGCTATTTTGTATTTAGTTTAGTTTAAAAATAAAAGGGCGTCTATCCACATTCAAAAGGATAGCTGTCCCAATTTTTGGCGGTATAGGTGCCCTTAGGGGCATGTATCCCCCATACTTTCATACAAATTTAAACGTATATATAAAATAGTTTTCTCTTTTGTTATCTTTGATTGCTCTTTTCTGATCAGCCGTAAAAACACTAGAACGCTTATACGCAATGTTTGAGTTCGTGCACCTACCCCTAAAAATACTCTTGGTGGCTTTAGAGGTAGCGGAATTTATCCACTCAGTCTTCAAATAGAAAATTAACTAAAGTAAATAAGGGCTGCAGATGACGAAATATACAAATTATTTACAGTTTCAACAGCGAAAATGAAGAAAAATTACCAAATAAAACGAATGGAAAGGAAACTAAAAACTTGCTTGTGAAGGGAACTAAGAAAGACAAACAAGAAAACCCTAAAGATAACGAGGAAAATTAATGCATTGAATGTTTGGTAACTACGAAAATACAAAGTCAAAATCCAATTGGATTCAATGCATTTTGTGCGAGAAGTGGTTGTACGAAATGTGTACACTTTTCAGAAACTACTCGTATTGCTCAAGATGTGGAAAACTGAAAGCACTTTCCAGCTCCGCCTAAATTAAGTAGAAAAGGATTTAAATTTATCTGTTGATTATTTGACGTTTTTAAATAATTACTTACGAATATTTAATCATGGTTGTGCATGTTAAATCTAAAATGTTATTGTTTTGCTAGCCAAATGCTTAAGTTCAATTATGGTTATAATGATTGTGTGTAGCTAATAATATGCCAATCACTTACTATAAAAATGAAATAAAACATTTTTAATAAAATAATATTCATTTTATTTTATTTGGAACCTATCCTCTAAGACAGGCATTTATCCTCCTTAGCATTTTCACTGTAGGGCATCTATCCATATGGTTAGGCACCTATCCTCAAAAAAAAGTGCAGCAAAAACGCAATTTCCGCATAATCAGTAATTCTTATCTCAAGAAAAAACAGTTTGTTATGTCAGATAAAAGGTTAAACAAGATATAACCATAAGAATTTATCAAGATTAATAAACAGTTTGAAGATTATGAAGCCCTTTCAAAAAGTGGGGCATCTCACTACTACTATAACTTTTATCTTAATTGTTTCTAGAATTCAAATCATGTCATGTGTACTTTATCTTTAGTATTTTCAGAATTTAAACCATGCCATGGTCACTTGTATCTTTTGTATCCAAAGAATTAAAATCATGTGCACTTAAATAGATGAAATTGTCTCTGTTATCATTCCTGTAGATTGCTGCGCCCTACATACCTACCTAGGTCACAGTGCATATATTGAACATACGAGTATATGTACCATACCTAGGTATTATTTTGCCTTTGGATAAGGTTTTTGCCTGTTTCGCCCCTATCGATGTTGTGGTAACTATAGTTGGTACTCAATCCGTCTGTGTTTTTTTTTAATGTTTGTTACCTCAGAACTTTTGACTGGGTGAACTGATTTTCATTATTCTTTTTTATTTGAAAGCTAATGCTTGCCGTGTAGTTTCATTAAAATTTCATCAAAATCAGTCGTGCCGTTTTTAAGTTACACTCCAATAACTGAAAAGTATTTTCCTATCCTAATCATATAGTAATTGGCAGTGAATGACAATCGATCCCATAAGTTTGCTACTTATGGGATCAGATCACAAAAAGAGGGATTTTTTTACCACAAACTGACGCCGATTTCAACCCTCAAATGTGTTAAATATTAAATTAAATATTTAGTAAAAATTTTGCTGCACCGTCATGGCACAAATCGTAAAGTTAAATAGTGAGATTGAACTGTTCAGGAAATCTTTTTACTCGTAAATAATATAGACATTGTATCAATAAATAATTTTATGATATTAAAACATTTAAAAACCACAGACTATTGTACAAGAAAGTACTTAAAAATACAATTTGTATTATTCTGTACTCACCCATCTCGTTGCTGCTCCGACTGTTAGGATAAGAGACTTCCTCTCAGAGAGAGAGAGAGAGGGGGCCGAAGCGCGGCTTGGCGGACAGGTTAGCAGCGCAGTTTTCAGAACACCTAAAGGTCTCCGCCCTACCGAATAAAGACGTTCTGAGACAGAAACTGGTAGCGACACGACGAGCAATGGCTTGACATTCCCTCTTTTTCCTTCTCATAGAAGTTCTATGCACGGAATCACTCAGTTGTTAAATGCCACTTGCGGTCACCCATCCTAGTAGTGACTGCAGAGAACGTTACGTCCTCCGTTTATTATTATGCATTAGTCAAAGCTTAACCCAGGGTATGTGTAAGTATGAAAGCCAATTCACGTCGTTAATTCGCTGAGCAAAGTACCTAGGCATATTTACGTGCATGGCCCATTAATTTTTTTTAAACAATGCTCGTAAATTGATGATTGTAAAGAGCGATTCAATTAATTACGGTCTCATCCGACCTAGTTTCACTCCCCGCTTCCGATGGACATTGTTGCTCCCAGACCAATTGTTCAAAGTGAACGAACGTTTGTGAAAAGTTAACTGTTTTTTTTATCTGATCAGTGAAAGCCGCTACAGCAAAGTGGTTGCAACAGCGTCTATTTTACATAATGTTAAAGTTTGTTGGGAGCTAACAGCAAGTGATGCATAATTTAAGCGATAGATTTAAGGCCCTTAATGTCCTTAAAACAGGACTGGCTACTTCCACAGAAGGTATCAAGGAAATAGAAATGTGATCTGATTATATAGATACATTCCTAATTCTGTATCACTTTACAAACTAAAAGTTAGTGAGTTGAAGGAAATTGTTATTTTCTTATCGACATTTATGATTTGCTTAAAACTATGTCCATCGAAAGCTTTTACATAATTATAAAATAGAAGAAAGGCGTCCATGAGTAAAGCATTATTTTGCCTAATTTTCTGACACTTCAGATACACGTGATTACCGCTACCTTCACGTTTTGCAAGCACTGTTATGAAACTTATTTCCATGTAGGTTGAATTGATTTAATTTCCGCAACGACTGTTAGTTATTCTGTGGCAATGAGCTTAGCAGCTGATTTGGGGAGTATTAGTTTTTTATTTCAATGTTTTTTATGTGTTTTTGATAAAGTTTGATGATATTTATTATAGGTTTCAGTTATAGCTATGAATTTACTTACACTATTGCATTAGGAAATTCTGTAAATATATATAGTAGTAATTGTATTTTGAATAATTAATTTACAGAAACAACCCAACCCTCTAATTAGAATGTTCCGTTTATATAATGAATTATCAATAAATTATCCAGAATTAGATATTATCCATCCTAAACTCAGCGGTGTGAAAGATATCCTCTATTCCAAAACGGAAAGTTCGGATACGTCTCGTGTGACGTGTCCGTATAATCCTAGTTAATTATCAATAATAATAATAATAGATATGAGTAGACATGTACGTGGTGGTAGAATTGGTCCTGATTGCTGATAGCTGTGTGGATAATTATGATTATTATTAACTAAGGAAAATAAAATATGTCTAGTCATAAAGTTAGTAGCATTTCGTTTAGCTTGTTTGCTCGCTCGTGCACTGGTGCCCACATAAGCATCATTAATTAACGTGCGGGTTTAAACATTACGTTTTTGTAAATATACGATTATTTCTTTTTTATTGGAGCATAAAAGTGCCCGTTCGATACTTTTTGTTTTTGCTGAATGCACATCTGTTTAAATCATAATCCAGTTCAAAACTAAATATATTTGTAGTATACACCTACGTATTGTACATTTAGTTGATGTAATTATTGTAATTTGGATTGTGCTTCTAAATAAAATAAATAAATTACATGTATTCGCATAAATAACGTTTATTATAAATTAAACCGGCAAAAAACACTCACGTTGAGGATCGAATACGTCGACCCGGGTTTCGAGCATATCAGATGCTCATGATCAGGGCGAGTGTTTTTTGCAGGTTTAATTTATAATATTTAAATATGTGTGAAACTCACGAGAATTTCAATTCAAAAATAACGTTTATGCTTACAAAAACACAAACATTCCAGTACGACCGATAAATAATAAGAAAGAACGGATAAATTTATATTGGCATGGTAGTCAATTATCGTAGTAGTTAGGTATTTATAAGCATGTTTTTAGGCCATTTCTCGAATTCCCGCTTGGCTAGCTATCTTTAAGTACTTTTAAGAGAGGAAATGTATCGCCAAGCACTTACAGGTATTCCAAGGTGTTCTTTTCTCAAAGACCGCTGCGCCGGGCCACAATTACAAGACAATAAAATAGAACAATATCTTCGACCGCATCATCACTTACCAACAGGTGGTGTGATGGTGGTAAAAAGGCTAGTATCAGCTAAAAACAATTAAGATTGAAAAAATATGTACCGATTTCGCGTGGCGATTCGGTTTGGAATTCAGTTCATGTAAAATTTTCTTTTCATTGCGCTTTTGTATAGTTTTTTTGCCTGCAGGGGAGGATGCAAAATTTTTAAAAAGTTTAATAGTTGAATAGTTTTTAAAATTATTCACACTAAACATACAAAAAAACTTAATAATATCCAAACGCCTGTAGTCCCCGAATGGGTACGTAGAACTTTTTTAAACCCCACTTTTACGTTTCATCTGACATGTTTTGTAACCATGTAATAGGTAAGATTGTATTTCCATCTATCTGACACAGTTCCAGACTGCTATGAACAATTTTGACAGAAAATCCCTGTAACTTCTTCGACACACACCAACGAGTCATAATAAAAACAAAATAAGAAAATATTTTCTTGAAAGCCTTTTAACTTATGCCGAGTGGACCAAGTCTTTAAAAATATGATTAAAATATTACGAATTCGGAATAGCTTGTTAGCATTTTTATGACGGACGAGTGTCCTAATTTTTGCCGTATTATGCTGCAGGTGGCAGCCCCTAATGAGTTTCAGGTTGTTTGGAGTGCCTTCCGGACGTGCTTAGTGTGAAGTACCTACCTCGCTTTGACTTTATAATAAAAGCTTATTTAGATATAGTAAAATTAAAACTCGAAAGAGTTGTTTTAAAGACTTAAAGGCACATTTTAAGGATAAATAATCGAAACTTGCGTTGGTAATAAATACAACCCAAATAAAGCAAAGTTTTTGTAAATGCTTTATTAAAAAATTAACTAAGAAGCCATAAATCTGTTTGGAAAAGTTTGTGAGTGTGTTTTCTTTCAACAGAATTAAACAAAGGTACTTTCTTTGTGTGGTTTCCGTGTCGGTAGGTAAAGTTATATTTTTATAGGGGACAAAACAAGTAAGCGTCAGGCTAAAGTATTTACGTAACTAGCGACCTGCCCAAGCTTCGCACGGGTGCAATACTGATACTACTAATATAAATATACAACGTTCACAGCTTTTTTTTCATTAAACAATACTAACATTTTTTCTGAGGTAACTCTTGATTGATTAATCTTGATCTCTCTGCAACAGCTATACATTTGAAGCGCTCGTAAGTCGTAGCGAAGTTTACTTAGCTGTCATCATCCGATCAGCAAAGTTAAGCAACGTCGCCCGCGGTCATTGGTTGGATAGGTGACCGCTAGTGACATTACTACTGAGCGCTTCCGTGCTTCGGAGGGCACGTTAAGCCGTCGGTTCCGGTTGTTGTCTTAGGATGGCAGTCGTTATAGCATGGTGGTAGAGTATTTTGGGAATGTCCGCTTGGCTAGCTACCACCATCAAGTAGAAAATCTGTCGCCAAGCACCTAACGGTGTGTTCCGGCAGCTTTCCTTGAGAGCCAGTACTTCTAGGTTAGCCTGAACAACATCTTCGACCACATCATCACTTACTATGAGGGAGATAGTGGTCAAAGGCTAACCTATCAGGCATAGGCTTTATAAATCTGTAATATCTTCGAAAATATTCATTTAAATTACATGCTGTAAAGGGCCATATTGATCTATATTAAATGCACAATCTATTGGTACTTAATTGTATAAGGATTAATGCTGTATTGCTTCATAAATAAGTCATTATTTCTCGTAAAAAGTGAAGGATAAAAATTGGTTATTGTGTGTTATTCTTAAGAGATAGATATAATACCCCAGCGGACTTTTTTTAGATCTCATTAAGGTGTACACATTATGTTTAACTAGCACATTATGTTGAACTATCTCGTAGGTATCAACCAGCGTTTGCAATGTAAGCGCAAAAAATGTGTTAATATATATACGACATTACATTATAAACTTCTAAAATTATCAGTGTTTCTCTACATAATACATGTATCATACATATAAAACTTCTGCTTGAATAATTTAATCTATAAAAAAAATACGCATTAAAATCCGTTGCATACTTTTAAAGATCTAAGCATATATAAGGACAGACAGCGGAAAGCGACTTTGTTTTATGTTATGTATAGGGATTACGTAAGGTGAATACGCGTGACTTGATTTATAGTTTTGCTGCCTAACAGATGTACGAGTATACTTGATTAATAGCTCTTATATGGAGGTTAAAGAACAATCCGAACCGATGGCTGAGGTATTTATTTTTATTTTTTTGATAGCAGATAGGCTAACTTTTGACCACCATCTCACCTGATGGTAAGTGATGATATGATCGAAGATGTTGTTCAGGATAACTTAGAATTACTGGCTCTTAAGGACAACTGCTGGAACACACCATTAGGTGCTTGGTGACAGATTTGCGAATTGATAGTGGTAGCTAGCCAAGCGGCCATTCGCAATTCGCCCTACTACCATGCTATAACGACTGCCATCCTAAGACAGCAACCGGGACCAACGGCACGTGTCCTCTGAAGCACGGCAGCGCTCAGTAGTAGTACCACTAGCGGTCACAGATCCAAGTCATGACAGCAGCAGACGTTGTTTAACTTAGTAGATCGGTTAAGAACGGCTAAGCAAGCTAAGCTACGAGCGCTATACAGGGTTATTGGTAAAATGCTAACAACCTCTTAGGGTTGACTTCTGCTAGTTCTAACATTCCAAATCGTTAACATAATGTTCAATGTAAAAGTTATTATCATTAATCAGTCCGTAATCCATTATTGCTTAAAAGCCGGTCCAGTCCGTAGATGATTTTGTAGTTGCTTGTTATAGGTTATAAGGGAAATTTCTGTTTTAACTTTATTATAGTGATTAAAGATTAAAGCACATTTACATTCTACATTCAAAATGTTTATGTACATATGCAATTGTTTGTCGTTTGTTTTTTAATTCAGTATTTGATTAAAACAGTTTTATTTTTGAATACGAGTTCCGACGTAGTTTTAACACAGCAGAGAGAGCTCCCAATATCAATGTTTCGCAGTTATGGCTCAGTGACATTGGCTATGGACTGCCGCGAAGCAGATCCATGATTCGCATCCCGCCGCAGGTTTGAGCTTCACCGTATGTTGGAAGGGCATTTTGCGAATGCCCGCCTGGCCAGCTACCACCCTCAAGTAGAAAAACTGTCGCCCAGCACCGAGTGGTGTGTTCCGCCAGCTGTACTTGAAAGCTAAGCCAAAGCTAAGCTAGTAAGTAATTTTAGGTTAAGCCTGTTTAACAACTTCGACCACATCATCACTTACCATCAGGTGAGGTTGTGGTAAAAGGCTAACATATCAGCGATAAAAAAAAATTTTTGGAGAGTATATGACTAACGAAGGCCCTGTGGGTTTATTGGTTTAATCAGTGATTTAATCTTTGGTAGTGGAAACTTCCACATGGATCATTATCCAAGTGGAAGTTTCCATAGTACATTTACTACGAGGAAGAACAGACACTAAGGTAAAAAAAAATGGTGGAAGCAGATTGTAATCAATAATCCGAGCAATTAGCGTCATAGTTTGACATTTACATTAGTTTAACCACAATATAGACTCATTTGCAACAAATAGGTAAAATAGTACCTACACCAAATTGGTGAAATTAAAAAAATATAGCACCGGAAATAGATGTCTCATGAACTAGCTGATTATATAACTGTAGGTACATATGCAGGCGGTACCGTTTGTCTTACAGTAATTAATAGGTACAAAAAGTAGCGATTTTAAGCAATATTGTGAAATGTGATGAAAAGTGGACTCTCTACAATAATCACAAACGAAGAATGCAGTAGCTACAGCCATGACAAATACCGGAGAAATGTTCTTAAGCCATGCTTACCATAGAAAAGTAATAGTTACTGTTTAAAGGTTACTTCGTGGGATACTTTCATGTGCACATTAGCTATTTGGGATCCGGTGTACAAAACAATAACAGCACATAATAGAGAACTCAGAGAAACAATCTCGACTCGCTAAACAATCTTCGCCATTATTGCTATATGATAAGTGATAACATTGACAACGATAAACCTCTCACTGTTCGACAATTACAAAATTAGAAGACCTGCAGTATGAAACCACACGTCATCCTCCAAACCAACCAATTTCAGGTCAACAAAGGTCAGTTTCCCGCAAGGAAATAAATTGTATCCCTAAAGAATAAAATTTATTTCCGGAGGTGGTACAAAATGCCTTCATAGACTTTGTAAGATTCTAGATCCCTATAGTCTATCGCAAATGGTAATAATAAATGTCCGGGACATCTCACATATTAATCTTACTTATTAATGATTATAAAAACCTGTTTATTCGTAATTCAGTCTCTATCAAATTCTTGGTTTTTTAATATTGCAGTTCACATGAACGCCATAAACTACAAATAAATGAAGGAGAAAAGAGACTCGCAGAAAGTAGAAGGAAGGAAAATATAAAAAAAAAAACAGACCGGTATGCTCTGTGGAAATAAATAAATAGAAAGAGAGAAGGTAAAATCGTATCAGTTCAGAATTTGACACTCAAACAACGAAAATTAGGAAGAAAAGCAAAGAAAGTACTCGAAAATGGTATGTTGAAAAGAAGTTAAGACCGTTTAGCTATTACTGATGTCAAAAGTGCCATTGTTAGAATAAGTTTGTAATTCTGTGATATTTGAATTCTTACAGGTCCATAAAATCTAAGTTAATAATTTAGATTATTGTCGTTAAAATATGTTTATTTTCTTAATACTAAATCCATCTAACTACAAAAACAATCTATATAAAGTTCTTAATTTTTATTTCTGTTTCTGATTTATCTGTAACAAATTCCTTTTCATTTGGGTATGAACAAAATATTTAAATGTACGATACCTTGAAAACTACTTCATAAAAACGGGTCCTTCATTCATTCCGATTCATTCCTACATAATTTAAACAACTATTGTAATAAATTTATTATATAGTAAGTATGTAACACATTGTTAAAAGATGTTTAATAAATGGCCCCGAGTTTCTTGCCCGTTCTTCTCGCGGTGGCTCTATACAATTTATTTGCTGAACGTGGCAGTACAATGTAGAATATTTCAATACTAAAATTTGTAATTGACCTTCATAACAGCGGGGTAGAAGCCTAAATTAAATAAATGATTTTGACTTTGATTCAAATATGTGTTATTTGATAGATTTTCATATGAACATGTGTTACAGAGCTGAAAGTGAGATTAAATTTTGACCATATGAATCAGTTGAAGAAATTTTAAAAAAATATCCTTGTACTGTTGAGAGTAAGGATATTTGCTGTGACTATTTGTAGATACACCACTAATCGAGAATTTGAGTTTGCCAAGAGTTCGCTTGCGCGGCGAGCTCGGTGTTTGCTTGTGTAAGTTTTTAAGCTACACTCAAGTAACTAAAATAAGTATTTGACAAGATTCCTATATCTGGATGACTGAATAGTCCATAGTTGACCAGTATTGTAGGTAAGTGACAATCGTTTTTATAACTTGTAAGCATTATGTATCGCTATCGAGTGATTTAAAATAATATAAACGACACCTTTTTTTGTGAAGGTGGGACCATGAAATCAGCTTGGTACCGATAGCAATAAGTTTTCGCATAACTTATTGTTGTCACGACTTTATGTGTCACATCTACACTTTAGGAACGAAGGATTAAAAAGGCTATTTCTAACTGTGACTCATTATCACGTCTGCTCAGGTTGGAAGAGTATGCCCCGGCCTCAGGAATGGATGGCCATAGATTCGATTCCATCTCGTAGTTCTATTTTTTCCTTTCGTAGTCAGTTTGTTATCCTTTGCTAGCTACAATTGTTATTATTATTGAAAACGAACAAATGTTCCATACGAAAATAAATAAAAACCCGTTTGTGATAATATAATAGGTAACAGGTTACATTATCAATTTTGAGTTTTCTAGAAAATGTAAATTCAAGAGCTACTACATAATTAAACTATTATCTACCTATTTTGAATAAAATATCACACCTCATTATTATGCTAATGGTTTTCCGTTATCTTTGCACATATAGGTACCTACGATGCGGGTCGTTTAATTTACTTTGCTAATTTTTTCTTACTATTGTGATGGAATATTCATCTACCTGCTGTTAAGCAGTAACCTCTGTTATAACAGATACAGTTCGTCACAAGTGGCGAACATCACTGCGCCCATCATCCTGAGCACAGATGACAGAATCCCCAAGTCATAAGTTTCTTGTGTCTGTAATTTCAACGGTTTTTTTTGTACTGTGTTCGGAACACAGTAATGCTAGCATTACTGCTTGGCAGTAGAAACAGGCATGGTAGCAGTACTTCCCCGGACGAACTCACCCAAGAGGTCTACAGCAACTAAAAAAAATGTTTTATCTCAAATAAATTTTATTTTATAAAGAGGAGAGATAGAGTATTTTTGTATGTAACGAATAAACTTAAAAACTACTGGACCGATTTAAAAAAATCTTTCACCATTCGAATGCTCCATTTTCCCTGATGAACATAGGCTATATAATAGTTATGTATAAGTAAACTTCGCTACGAGCACTTCAAAAGGCTCGGCTTAGCCGCAAGCTATAGTCTTATGTATATAGATATATCTAATATTTTTTTTTTTTTAAATCATTGGGTAACTATGAAAACTAAGTCTTAATATACTTCGTATTTGGTACTTGGTAACGTACTAGCTTTTTTGTAAAAATAAATTTAATGTATTGTGTAATATTGTGTTTTCGCGCAAAGTTCAATGAACGACTTCACAAACAGAAATATAAACAAGCAATCAGTGAACTTTCAGTACAGAAAATCCGAAACGAGCAATTTCCTGGACTCGAGCTATTAGCTGCGGACGTCCGTTGCCCGTGTAGCAGTCACATGCAGAGACTGAAGGAGTACCTAAACACGACATACCTCAAAATGCAATTTTACCTTCTGAATTATCTTCTTGTCTGTACACTAAAACTGTTTTTAAGAGGAAGCCCTTCCCTCTGCGTGCTTCATTTTTCAAGAGCAATATTTTTTTTAATACCTTTGCTCGTAAAGTGAGTTTTATTATATCGTTCTTAGGGCCATAAACCGAGCTACAACACCCTCGTGCATAATAATATTATACACTAGTGCGTAATAGAATTATCCCTACAAAGTTAAGTTAGTACCTAACTGCAAAATATATGCGAGTAAACAGAGCATTTTCAATTTAACCGGGTAATACAGATTTGTAACATCAAAGAGGTTCATATGTAATCAACCAACATACATTTGCCGCGCGCAAAAAAAAAAAACTTGTGCGCTATTTTCCATAATTTTCGTATGTTGTTTGTATCGCATTTGTGCAGTATATATATTTTTTCCTCGCAAGGGTGTTGAAAAAGTGTGTATGAAACTCGTGAGCAACTTGCTCATTATACTCGGCTTATTTACGCCCTCGCCTACGGCTCGGGCAACACACAGCTTCGTGTATGATGAGCAACTTAGCTCACTTGTATCATAATCTACTGATATTGTATGCATATTTGTTAGGTATATGTATTTACTAAAATAGTACATTATTGCAAAGGCATTATTGCCTATTTCGCGGCCTTATTGCAGGTCGAGTATGAGTTTGAAGGCCGAGTCGTAGGCGAGGACTTCAGTTATACGAGACAGGCAATTGCCATTTCCGCCGGGAATATAAAGTGCTTTTCTCAAAAGAATGCAGGAAAATAAAATTTACCCTTGTCGCTAAATATATATCATCTGGAGCTTTAATTACAAATTGCTTTATGTTTCCGCTAGTAAAAAAATCGATTCTTTGGTTTTGAATCCATCGATTGTCGTATGAGAAAAGTAGTTAGTTAATTTTCCATAATATTTCAAGTTAATGCCGTTCTTCAAATGAACTATACGCTTATGAATGGGATAAATTTCCCATTATGTAGATATGGCTTTTTAGTTTTAGCGATCTGATTAAAATACGCCAAAAATACTGTTTCGGAGAAAATGGTCACTGTTCTCGTTTTCCCAAATCATATTTTTTTTATAATACATTCATGTATTTTTCTTTTGATTTCGCTGGAAGCAGGTTTTCCATTGCCAATTTGGCTTCTGATCTTAAATTAAATCTGGTGGAGTATAATCAATCTGCATTGCACTCTCTGAGCTGTTGGAACTTTTTTTAATTATTGAATTTATATATATGAAGTATAAAATAACAAAGACAATCAAAACTCATTTTCAGCTTTGCCGCCAATATTCTATTTATCATCTGTGCCGAAAGGCAAACGCATTTATAGCTACACAGCCACGTAACAGCAATTTGTACTAAGCAAACAGTTTTTTTTTGGTATGCTGAACGTTGGTATGCCAAAAATTATAAAAGATATCCAATCAAGGAGTATTTAATAACCCTAAGTACCACCAACTTAACTGTGCAGTTCGCGAGGGCGCTGCTGGTCAAGGAAATCAACTGTCAAAAACAAACTCACAATTTGAAGGAATATTCTTTTTTCTGCCGCTTGAACAGATAAGTTGGTGGGACTGTACGCTGCGCCGGCGCCGTTTCATTCAACATTGCTATTTTGTTCCACGTAGTTCCACGTTTAACGCTCCTGCAATGGATTTGATTTAATTAATACTACTAACCTTAAATTCCATACTTCGTTATTTTCTCTAAAATCCTACAAACATTATAAACGCAAAAGTTTGTAAGTATGGATGTTTGTTACTCTTTCACGCTAAAACTGACTACTGAATGTATTTTAATGAAAATATATAATAATATAGCTTACACATCAGAGTAACACCTAAGCTATACTTTATAAAGATATTGTGTGAATTGTCCAAAATATAACGATGTCAAGTATGTAAGCAGGAAAATATTTTGCCATGTGCGACCTATTCTGGCGTGCACTGCAAAAACAGTTAGTATCACACGTACATAATGTATAACGGAAATGTTTATCTTAAATTGTCCTACAAAGTACTAAAATTTGAAGCGCTCGTAGCGAAGTTTACTTAGCTGTTCTCAACCGATCAGCAAAGTTAAGGTTGAACTGGCCGGTCACTTCTCCATATAAACGTCGTAGGGTGATCACTCGCTTTTTTGAGATTTTAGGTCCAGACTAAAGCATAATACCGATTGATATCGTCATTATCTAGGCTTGTATGATGCGAAAATTTTAAAAAGTTAATCAAGTTGTAAGTTATGAGCCTCGAAAACTTTATATGAAAATGTTTCGAGGGTCATAATTCCCAAGTTAATTATTTTATTAAAATTTAAGCATCATACAAGCCTAGATAATGACGATATCAATCGGTATTATGCTTAAGTCTGGACATAAATCCTCACATAAGGGAGTGATCACCCTACGACGTTTGTATGGAGAACGGGCCGGCCAGTTCACCCTTAAGCAACGTCGCCCGCGGTCATGAGTTGGATGGGTGACCGCTAGTGACATTACTACTGAGCGTTTCCGTGCTTCGGAGGGCACGTTAAGCCGTCGGTCCCGGTTGTTGTCTTAGGATGGCAGTCGTTATAGCATGGTGGTAGGGCATTTTGCGAATGCCCGCCTGGCTAGCTACCACCCTCAAGTAGAAAATCTGTCGCCAAGCACCTAACGGTGTGTTCCGGCAGCTGTCCTTGAAAGCCAGTACTTCTAGGTTAGCCTGAACAACATCTTCGACCACATCATCACTTACCATCAGGTGAGATAGTGGTCAAAGGGTAACTTATCAAGCATAAAAAAAAAAAAGTGTGCGACAGAATATACCTATCTATCTTTCCTGTGTAAGCCATTACCGACAAAATAATTGACACTTTTTTATTTTTATTGCATAATTATTTGGTATTAACAAATTGATCGTTATCAAACGAATATTATAAAGGCGATCGTTTGTGAGTGTGTTTGTATGTTTGTTACTTCCTTACGCTCAAATGGCTGGATCAATTTTGATGAAATTTGCTATGAAAATAGATGAGGCATCATCATCCAGCGGATGTAACCGCGGGGCGCAGCTCGCAATATTTCCATGCTCGTTTGAGAAAAAAACTTTATATGTCCATTCAGTTTGGGGTAAGCCGCCGGTCTGATGGTAAGCAACATGCCTGTCCGTTACACCTGCAGTGCCACCATCATTATTGACACTGCACTACGCTCGCTACTCAGACGTATTATGGTATTTGAACAGTTATTCTATGATTGGGGATCCATAGTGCTAGTCTGACTAGCACTCGAGCGGTGTTTATACACTGCACTGCATTCGTTACTCCGAGACGTTATAGTTCTTATGTTGTGCATTTATTCTATGATTGGGGATCCATAGTGCTAGTCTGACTAGCACTCGAGCGGTGTTTATAAACTGCACAAAAGAAAAATAATATATGCTTTTATTCAGTTCGGCATCCTTAGCGCGGTTTGGTTTCACACTCGGCCGGGATTCCAATAAGTATATGCTATACTAACGGCCCTCCCCGGCTTTGCTATAAACATATATATATTTTTTTACTATAAATTGAGCCATATAAAAAGTAGTTCTTGTGACATAAATGTAATAGTTACACATATGGTGTTGCAGACTTTTTTATAGATATTGATGTCCTCTATAAAATTGTAGTACATCACTTTACACAACAATTTCCGCAGCGTAGGCGATATAACGATTTTTTTGGTATTTTTTTACAAGTTGGGTTACATTATCTAAGTTTTCATACGGATCCCTAAGTTTTGAAAATATTTTGTTGCCTATGTTCATCAGGGGTTGTAGGATTCCAATGATGTAAGAATTTTGTCTAATCGGTCCAGTAGTTTTTAACTTTATTAGTTACATACAAAAAGATATAAAATACGAATATTTTACAAATTTTCGAGAGAAAAATTTATGGTAATGTGTGGGATTCGAACCCGCGTCCATCCACCCCTTCGGCCGGGGTATGCTCTAACCAATTGAGCTAACATGACACAATGACTCATAACTCTAATTTTTGCTGTCGCTCTTGAACCATCGTATTGGGATTGAGCGACACCTATAGTTCAACTTGCGTTGTACAAGACCAACTTTGCAATTGGTTTAAAACTTGTAAATAATGACGCAACCTTATATTGACTTATATATTTTAATATTATTATGTTTGCAATAACGCCTGCTTGGCGAATTACATTACAAAATTACAAATTTTAGAGTTATAAGTCATTGTGTCATATTAGCTCAATGGGTTCGAGCATACCCCGGCTAAAGGGGTGGATGGACGCGGGTTCGAATCCCACAAATGACTATATTTTTTTTGTCTTTCGTAATTTTGTAATGTAATTCGCCAAGCAGGTGTTATTGCAAACATAACAATATTAAAAAAATACGAATGTAACCTCTTTATAATATTAGTATAGATTAAGCATATTTTTTTATTGCAGATAGGCTAGGCCTTTGACCGCAATCTTACTTAATTAAGTATTGACGTGGTCCGAGATCTAATATCGATATTATACACTTCTGGACTCATCTATTGGCCCACCTTGTATTTTTAGTTTCGTTTGGTCCTAGCTAAAATTTTATATTAGGTCGAGCAAAAAGTTTTTATGCAGTTTTGAACCTGGCACATTCACAATTTCATTCAATAGTCTTTTTTTGAATTTCGAACACAGAATTTAAAGAAACAAAAGACAATTTGGAGCCTGTTTGTTGATATCAAACAATCGAATACTAAGAAAACTTGGTTTTATTGGTTTACTTGGATTTAATTCTTGAAAAAGTGATTGATATCTTTGGTTTTGCAACAAACATTACTTATTCTTAACATTAAGGTGAGGTTCTATCAATAATCTATGGATACTTCACCTGAAGTCGCCGCCCAAGCTGTGGCACTTATTCAGGCCGGACACAGCCAAAGAAACGTGAGTGCTCAACTTAATTTAAGTCGATCTGCGGTCCGAAATGTTTTTCGGAGGTACCTAGAGACTGGCGGCTTTGTTCGTCGCCAAGGAAGGCCACGATCTCGGGTCACAACTGAAAGGCAGGATCGATTCATCGTGACGACCAGCTTGAGAAATCGTCACCTTACCTCCATTGAGATACAAAACCAACTTCGCGACTTCCACGGAGTATCTGTGAGCGCTCGAACTGTTCGGAGAAGGTTAAAAGAACGCGATATGGTACCACACAAGCCAGCTAATGGGCCCAAACTAAGGGATGATTTATATTAGACCGGGCCGTGTCCGGGCCGGGGCGAGGACGGGGCGGGCCGGAGCGTACGTTAGTAGGCGGGCCCGGACAGGACACGGATCAGGCACTGTCTAATATAAACTGCTTCATACAAAATGCCCCGTCCGGGCCACGTACACGGCACGCCACGGGCACGGCCCGGTCTAATATAAATCTACCCTAACGCGAGCCCACCGAACAGCGCGCCTTCATTTCGCACGCAGTCATTTAAATTGGACACAGCAAGATTGGAGCCGTGTACTCTTTTCTGATGAGTCTAAAATTGTGTTACATGGCAATGATGGAAGGAAGAAGGTCTACCAACGTAAGGGAGAGCGTTTCGCACAATGCTGCTTTGAAGAGAGGGTTGCTTATGGCGGTGGCTCATGGACTGTCTGGGGCGGTATATCTGCGAGCGGCAAAACTCAACTTGAGGTTGTTACAGGACCACGGCTGCCAACATTAAATGCTGAAAGGTACATTGGTGAGTGCTTAGAACCTCACGTGATACCATACGCGGACTATGTGGGCCCAAATTTCCTTTTTATGCATGATAATGCAAGAGCCCATGCGGCCGGCATCGTCAGGGAATATCTTCGGGATGTGAACATCACAGTTATGGACTGGCCAGCCAGAAGCCCAGACATGAACCCTATTGAGCTCATGTGGGACGAGCTAAAAAGACGTGTTAGGGCTCGTCAGCCAGTTGCCCAGACGATGCAGGAGTTGAAAACTGCCATAGAAGAGGAATGGGAGATGATCCCTCAAAATTTCATAGAGCGGTTGATAAACTCTATGCCTAATCGTATGAGAGCTGTGGTAGATGCCCATGGAGGCAACACGCGTTATTAAATTAAACCTTTATTTGATAAAACATGTTTTTTATTCAAAAATCAATTGCCTTTAACAAGGCGCATATCCGACTTGTTAGGCGTAGCTCCATGTCGTATGGTATTCTGAATTCAAATTTAAAACAATACGATCGAATAAGATGGTAAAATGTGCCAGGTTCAAAACTGCATAAAAACTTTTTGCTCGACCTAATATAAAATTTTAGCTAGGACCAAACGAAACTGAAAATACAAGGTGGGCCAATAGATGAGTCCAGAAGTATATAACGAAAACCAAAACTAAGTGTCGTACGATTTAATAAAACCGTATCATGTGTGAAACTTATCACCTGGCTTTTCACGCCTCTTAGCACAGGATGTGCGGGTGCTTGAGGGGCTCAAGAGAAAGATAAGTAAATACAGAGAGATTTTTTAAAGATAAAGTTAGGTGTACTTTTATTAGGTACTTGTTGTTTTGAAACAAATACGGTAGGTATATATTTCATAATAAATAAATATTTCAAATTCCCGACTATTTTGTGTTTGAGATAAACCCGGTAATAAATAGTATCTAAAACTTCTCTACAATTCGATATTTTTTTAAATTACATTTAAATTTAATGTGTATCAGTCTGAACAAGCATTGGACAACGTTTTTTCCACATTAGAATTAAAAATAGGAATGGTTTTAGTTTTACGTTCCATAATTTTAATCAATGTCTATAATTATAGTATTCTACCAGAAAATGTCTAATTTCTGGCATTTAACTCATTAGGTCTACAAGCTGGGGCCTCGTGATTAACAGATATACTGAAAGTATACTAACAACAAATTATGAACGCTCCGTTTCAAGCTAGATTCCCGCCCGTGGTTTACACACCGACAGTCATCAGATTAAAAGCAATTACGTACAGGGTGCCGTTTACCTTTTCTGTGATAGGGCATTTTCCTAAAACCCGCCTGGCTAGCTACCACGTGCAAGTGGAAAATATGTCCAATATGTATGAGAGGCCCGACTCGGACATGGGAAGACATTTTTATAGTTTGTATACTACTCTACTAAATTATTTACTAAAATGTGAGCTGTTAGACCTCACTGCCTAACTCTCGTGGATATAACACGTGATGAATAATGCTGATAGGCGGTAAGTGAAGATGTAGTTGAAGGTGTTGATTCTAGGTTATGACAACTAGAATTACTGGGTTTCAACGACATATACAATAAAACTTGTTACGTGTAAGGTGCTCGGCGACAGATTTTATACATGAGAGTGGTAGCTAGCAAGGGGGAATTTAACATACCCTACCACCATACGGTGAAGCTCAATCTCGCGGTGGACTTCAAACCATAGACCTTCTGCGCGGTAATTCAACGCGGCTTGTAAAACTACTTGAAAACATGACTTGATTATATTACCTATCATCCGAAGTTTCTGCGACACTACCATAAATAATATCAACGCGAGAAATAAGAACAAACCAAGCGGTAAATTTTTACTTACATTATTCAGAGCTTTCCGTTCCCCCATCTCACATTGCATCATCTGGAGAAATAGCGTTCTGTATCTCCGTGCAAAATATAAGTTGCCGCGAGCGAAATTGTGTCGTGTATCCACTTATATTCCTGCGTAGGTGTTTCGTTTTGTATACTACCTACATTGCTGTGAGACGATAAATATTTTCCAATTTCCATGTTTACGTCTCAAGCCAAACTTTCGTCCTCATATTATGTGTGAATGTGTGTGTGCTTCATTTACCGTACACTATCAAGTTATACACCGATAGATTACCGCGGGCTGTAATTAAGTTTTAAACTTATTAGCTTACTGGAGACCGTTGAATTAGTCACAGAATATTATACTTAGGGCCTGTTTCAGAATGTTCCAGTAAGTTCCCGTTATACTACCCAGAACATAAAATAACTGAATGATAAAAATGACAGTTAACATGCAGCGCGTTTCAAGCTTTTACCGATGGATAGGCTAAATCGATGACTGTGAAACGCAAAGATAGTGTTTAATTTATTAAATGTTCTGGGTAGTATAACCGGAACTAACTCGAACATTCTGAAACAGGCCCTTAGTGAATAATTATAGCCATTTCATTGTCACACATTTATTTAGAGAAACATTCTGCATTTTAATTTTTATGTTAATAAATTACTTAAAAATTACGACGAGTTTAGTAAATAAATTACTTATAAATTATAACGAGATATTTCTGAAGTAAAAAAATGAATTGCCTCGTAGACCTAATAATTGTGGCTCGCTCAGGGCGATTATTAATGTAAGGGGGGCCCAACAAGCTTCACTTAAAAATGAGCAATTTCAAATAAAAAAAATGAATGAACGAAGATTTGAGCTCAGAGGCTTCTCAGTCTTTGCATCAGCATGGTACTGATTTCAACAAGTAATTTCATATTTATGTCATTCCCTTTATAAAAGCCTTCTCAAAAAGCAATTTGGTTACTATTTTGGTGTCTGAATTTAGCACACGCCGATATATTCGACCTCATTTTCAATGCTTTACAACCTTGTCCTTGTGCAAAAATACTCCATAGAAACTCCTTTTGCAGAGAACACTCGGACATACAAACTCAAAGGAAATAAATATCGCTTCACAAGTTGACCATCCTAATAATAATAATAAGAAAATTACTCTTCGTTTTAGTAGTTGATCCAATTTTAATCTAGGTATATTTAAATTAACTTAATCTTACCTTAAGTCGTTCTTTATTCATAAATTGCATACTATTATAAGTTTTGAAGCAGTGATAGCTCAGTGGCATTGGCTTTGGACTGCCGTGCAGTAGGTCCATGGTTCGCATCCCGCCGCGCGCTTGAGCTTTACAGCATGGTGGACGGGCATTTTGCGAATGCCCGCCTGGCTAGCGACCACTCTCAAGTAGAAAATCTGTCGCCAAGCACCTAACGGTGTATCCATCCGGCAGCAGTCCTAGAGAGCCAGTGTAATTTCAGGCATATGAGACTTAATAACTATGTCTCAAAGTGACGGGCGCAATGCCATTCGTAACTTGTGACGAAATGCATCTGTTATAGGCAGAGGTTAGTCCGCTTAACATCAGGAGGGCCTCGAGTTTGTTCCGTCACATTAAAATAAAAATAAAAAAATAAAATAATAAAAAGAAGTAATTTTATATTTAATTTTAATATAGAAATTTATGGTTTTGTAGCGCCTGCTATGTTTGCTTGCCTAGTCGTTCTTAATCTTCGATGCGATCATTACTTGGGTTGGTAACCACTAGCAGATGTAGTTTCTTGAAGCCGCTAGCTCAGATTACCTATAAACTATATAGTAGCTTTTTTGTATGGTAATGCGGTGGGCTGCCCTTTGACTACTAACTCATGTAATGATGTGATGATGTGGTCGAAGATGTTGTTCAGGCTAATTTAAAATTACTACACAGAAAAAAAGGAATACTTGAGCCAACGCAGTGTGTTTTTATTCAAGAATATTTGTGATTCATATATATCGAAAACAATATATTCTTGAAAACAGAACACAATATTCTCAGGAATATATTCTTGAATCAAAGTATATATTGCATTCTTCTTTGGAGAAATCGTTAAAGTGTTTAAATACGAATATGGTTAGTTTTGAATCCAAGAATCTTACCATAAATATTCGTAAGTGAAACACCTTAATTACATTCTACAAGAATATTTAAAAATATTTCAAGAAAGAATATAGAAATTTTATTTAGAGAATAAAATGCTAACAGAAGAATTCCTATTTTATTGTTAGAAGAATATTTTCGTTATCTTGAAATAATAATTTGAATACTTTAGTGTAATATCAAGACTTGATTATTTTTCAGTTCAGAATATATTCTTATTGTAATACAGCATTGTCTTGAATTTATTAAGACAATATATACTCTTGGCTAAAGAAGTCTTTTTTTCTGTGTCAAGGAAAGCCGCTGGAAAACACCGCTATGTGCTTAGAGACAGATTTTCTACTCGAGGGTGGTACTAAGCCAGACGAGCACTCGTAAATTGCCCTTCCACCTACGAATATGACTGCCATCCTAATAACCAATCGGGACCGACGCGACGACTTAATTTGCACTCCGAAGTACGGAATGAAATATAACGTCTAGTTTATACTTATTCCATCCATATTACCTATATGGATGTAGTTTAGCAATTGTATAGTACAAGCATGGCTGTTACGACCCATTCTATTCCCAGACCGTAGTAAACATGGATACGTGACAAGAATCGGCAAAAGTGCACGCACTTTAATCTATTCAAATTTGCGGCATTGTTTTATATAGCAACATGACGTTACGTTGAATCGTCAACATTTTTGTGGCTATACGTTGTGATGATAAAGACTGCATTGGACATTGTCTTGTTTTAGTTTTTGTGTCAGTTTAGTGTTAGACTATAGTGGTACGCATTTTGAGACCTAATCTATCTCACTGATGAATAGATCTCTGTGTGCTACACTTGAAGCTACCTGCTACGAGCAATACCTTCGTCTATCTTTGTTTTTTTTTCATAGTTTTCTAAGCAGTAACTTTAGCGTTGTTTATTATAAAATGAAAGAAAGTAGTCAGTGAAATTAAGGGTAAATGTAAATTTGCGGCACGCCCCGCATAGACATTTTATTGCTATCGGTCTATACCTCCTTGTAACGGGCTGTGGCGAAATGGGGACACACTTTCAGGCGTGCCGTCTCGTTTTGTCATCCTCCAACCTCATAAAATATAAATTAGTTTGGTAGCTTGCATTTTATTCGTATTTTATCATCAACGACATCCCAATCGACACAAAAGAGTGAGTCAATTTAAATATTTAGGGTGTCTGATAACATGAACTAAAAGATGACACATATTATGTGGGAAGGAACGCAGAGCATTGTCAGTCCGATAGAATATTCTGACCCATAGTATCGCCAGATTTACAAATGTAGTGAAAGTAACTATTAAAGCATTGTACATCTCTGTACTCGGTAAGTTTGTGGTTCCACTAACACAAAAGGTATGCAATATTATATCGAATAACGTGAAGTCATTTAAGTAACGTCCAATATAATAGTACTAGCTGACCCGGTTAACTTTGCATCGCCATTTTTTTCCAATCGCGGACACTTTGCACCGCCATTTTTTTTACAATCGCGAAGAACAAGCTTGTGACGTGGGTGACCCTTTCGGCTAGCTGGCCTGGGTCCGGTCGTCCAGGGGGCGAACTCTCACATCTTATAGTAATAATAACTTGGTCTTACTGCTAAATGTTATACCTCCACGTCAATTAAACAGGTTTACAATCGGTAATGGAATCGCTCATCGTTTTGATGACGTCAAAACAAATTGTTCACTCTATGCGCGAACTCTGACGTTACATTTAATACGAAGTATTACTATTCCAGCGAAAAATCCGTCATGTTTATCGATCTTAAAAAAGTTACTTTCTAGCAGCGGATTTAAACTTGATTTAGGGTATTTTACGATAAAAATGTTTTTAGTTAATGTGTAAGTTACGTGCAATGTTTTTATTTCTATTATTCTTTAAAATAAATGCAGTAAAATTGTTTGATGAGTTAAACTAAATAATTTACAGACAGCTGTTGAGCATCATACAATAAAATGTCGTAAAACTATGGTAAATCCGTTCCATAACATGGTAGTTCCGAACAGTGCGAGCGGGATAACGGTATATTATAAACATCTTGTATCTCGCTTGCACATCCGTGATACATATTTCATTCGTTCTTTAAGTAGGATCAAACCAATATTGCTTGACGCGATTGTGGGTCGGTCATAGTTCATGACTGCGAATGATTATTTTAAGCATGAAATAAAACGCTCCTCTATTATGATGGTTTCGTAAAAGTGGGAGTTGCCCCCTGTACAATGAACACTCGTCGAAAACTATTCCGGCTTGGCTACCTGCTGTTTCTGACCTCACGTCAGGTTGGCAGGAAATTTAAGCGGAATTATAACTAGCTATATTATTTTATGTTATTCGTAAGTATATATTAACAAGACGTTTTCTTAAAACAGTTCCTTTCATTTTCATAATGATGGCTTATCCCTAGTATTCCGAGTTCAGTTAAATAACTTTATGAACAATAATATAAATAATAATTAATGAATCCTTGGTGGGATCCGATGGGAGAGAGACAATTTGATTTATGGGATTGGATAGGTTTTTCTTAAAACGGGTCAGGGCTGTGGGAAAGAATCCCTAACACGGAACTCGTTTTAAAATGCTCTCTCAAACGGGAGCTACCCCGTTAGCTGTTAGTATATGGACAATAACGACCAAGGGTTTCAAAAGAACAAACTAATTTAGCTAATAACTTATGTTGCGCGTGGCTCTACTATGGGCTGTACTGTACTGTATCAGCCGGATTGTCCACTGCTGAACACAGCCTCCCCCATTATGGGGGGGATTTGCCGTAATCCCCACGCTTGGCAGGCGTCTTGGGGATCGCAGTGTGAGATATCAGTTTCTCAGAAAGCGCTGCTGCCCACCTTCTGGTGTATTACCCTTAGTCGCCTCTTACGACACCCACGGGTAGAGATGGGGGGGAGTGACATTCTAGCCCAGCCCCCCATGGGTGCCCAGCCCCCCATGGGCTACTATGGGCATATCTAATAATTCGAGTCTCTCACTACTCACCGCGGCGTGAATGTAAACACGCTATGAAAATACACCTAGGTAAATTATAAATTGCTTTTCCCTGTATGAATTTTTTATGACAAAATGACGAGATGGTATCGCTGTGATCCATTTTAGCCTGATATCCAATAACTTATCTACTATGCGCTATTGCTAAGTCATTGTGTTGAATAATGGGAGTGTACCTACGGTACACAATAGACTGAACTACTGAATAGCTACACCATAACACCGAACAGGAAGTTCGTACACAACCTATGACTAGCTATATAGGTATATCCACAGAATAATTAATAGTAAGGACACTGCTAACATAGTAGAAAGAGTTGGAAGTAAGTTATCTTCATACAAACGCACCGCGCGCGGCTTGTATGTGTGCGCCATAATATCTATGCGTCCCGCACGCACACTCTAACAAAATCTCGACCCGTTTCGACCGTGCGCCAGTCGGGGCTAACATCGCACAAAGTTTGAGCGTCACGGCTTTTCGGCACCTCTAAATAAATTAAAAATGTGTGATAATCGCAGGAGAACTTATTGCTGCGTTTGGCTGTTTAAACAGTTCATCTATTTCAGAGTTGTCTCTGTTCAGATTACCTACTGAACAGGAAAGGTAAGCAAGTTATTCTAGCATACCTATAATTTTTAATTGATGATGAGTGAGATACCTATAGATTTTATTTGGTAGTTTTCTATCAGGCAGACGAAGTAGGCAGGCCTACTTTCCCACTACAATGTATTACCTAGGTATATTTGATCTGTCAATTGATATGCGACTATTGCTTTGTTTACATTTAGTCATGCCGATTTCTCAGTATTGTAGGTAGGTAGTAGTAAATAGTAAGATTGAAACAAAGTTAATTGAATGTGTCTGTCTCGAGATATTGCTATCAAAGCCCCATTTTTGTCATATTTTTAGTTCCACCAATAACTCCCATAGTACAACTTTTAAAACTGTAAGTTACAGTTTTCGAAATATAAAGGTATTTAGCATCAAATTACAGAAGGAAAGTTATTTTGGGTTTTTCATATATAATGTATGCGAAAACAAACAAAACTTACAAACAATAAAAAACTAACTCAATAACTACACATGAACTACGAAACCTTACATATGGGCGTGTCCGAAACGGCGCATTTTTTATAAATAGTACTGTTCTGAATCTTGAATACATTTCTGTATTTGTTAGGAAAACTATTGTTGAACTTTATTGAATCACTAAATTAGCTATACAGAGATGTGTCATCTTTGGCAAGGGCCGGGCTTTAAACTAGTGAATTGGTTGACAGTACTATCAGTAAACTCACGTAAACTACCGTAGGTACTCGTACACATCACCGCCCCACGTCGCCCGTCTCTGGCCCCGCAACCACATAGGTATCTTCTGTCGCTCTTTCTATCATCGTGAAAGGCTTCATCATGGTTTAGGTAAAACCGACCTCACTTACCCTGAACCCACACAACATAAGTAAAAAACACATCTTCCCGGCCGTTGCCAATGTCTAGGCACTGAATTAAAATTTTGCTAAAAGTGACAACCCTGAGACAGACAAGTGTGGTAGGTAATTATATCGCAGATTGGGCCGGAGATGGCCTACTTCCTCTCTTTCTACTATGCTGCTAATGTTCAGAGCAACCTTTGCGACTATTGTATACATCCTACTAATATTATAATCACGAAAGTTTGTGAGTATGGATATTTGTTACTCTTTCACGAAAAAACTACTGAATGGATTTAAATGAAACTTTACAATAATTTTGCTTATACATCAGAATGGCACATAGGCTATACTTTATGAAGATAGTGTGTGAATTGTTCAAAATATAAAGATAAATGTCAAGTAAGTAGGAAAAAAATCTGCCATTGCGACCAATTTTTTTGTGAACCATAAATACTATAAAAACACTTATTGTTACATTTTATATCTGATGCATATTTGGTATTAACAAATTGATCCTTATCAATATCAAACTAATATTATAAACGCGATCTTTTGTGAGTATGTTTGTTACTTCTTCACGCTCAAATGGCTAGACCGATTTTGATGAAATTTGTATGAAGGTAGATGAGGCACTAGATTAACACATATAATACTACTTTTAGAGTTTACTACGTTTCAGAATGTTCGAGTAAATTCCGGTTATACTACCCAGAACATAAAATAACTGAATGATAAAAATGACAGATAACATGCAGCGCGTTTCAAGCTTTAACTGATGGATAGGCTAAATCGATGACTGTAAAACGCAAAGATAGTGTTTTATTCATTAAATATGCTCTGGGTAGTATAACCGAAACTTACTCGAACATTCTGATACAGGCCCTAAGTATAGCAAAATTCAAGTAATACCATTTCTGTTTTTGACTGAACGTTTACAACTTTGACTCTGACGGTTTTGCATTACTTTTGATATCCATGTCTCGTCAGTTTTGCGAAAGAGGATGTACACGAGGTTTCGATTCATCGGACAGACAATAAAAAGTTTTATACAAACCTCAACATTTAATTACCTTTAGGGGCGGATTTTCAAAAACTTCCTTATTAGGCTTTCATTGGGTTGGCTACAGTTCCAATGGATCTCCTTCCAGACTCAGAGAAATGAATAAGAAAGAGGGAGTCTAATGAAAATAAAAAATGAAGCATCAAATTCGGCCAATTTTATGTAAGACACAACTCACTCACACAAACGTATCCAAATTCGGCCAATTTTGTCCTCATTCACGATAGACGTCGCACATTACACACGTCACACATAACGGAATTAATAAATTTAAAACCAACTTGAGTATTAAAACACACGTAAGTATTAAATATAATGTACTTTCTTTAATATTATACAACGCAATTTAGGTTATAATTTCGAATAAAAATGTAAACAAAAGTGTTGCCAGACATACATTTTAGGTTGTTTCCAAAAGTGTGCAGTTTTTAATAGTCGGTTCGTGTAGCTGTAACATTATATACTTTATATCTAAACGAGCGTATTTTTACGAGGAAAAACTAGGGATTATCTTAGTTAAATTTAATTTATTATAGTTATAGTGCAACATCTTTGTTATCACTGCAACTATAGTAGATAGATAGTTCGACCAAGAAATTTGATACTTCTTATAAAAGTTTGCAGGTTAAAAGTTATTACAAAATTGTCCCACAGTTGGGCAAAAGCCTACATTTTGATGACTAACGAAGACAATAATCGACCAAGAGCGTGTCAGGACACGCATATGATATGCTCCCGTCGCAGATGCCGTAGATAAATAGAAAACCATTTAACGAGTATTGTTGGTTTTTTATTATATTTACATTTCTCAAAATTTTATAGTTAAAAACAGTCCTTAGAAAAAGTCCTTCAAATGACAGGAACGGTTATTATTATCACAGAATGCTCAAACTAATTTTCGTTTGATGTTTTTAGTATAATCTATCTATGGTAAATAATGAAATTCTAGGTCTAAAAGTTAGAAATGTCGACTAGGCTACCAAAACTTTCACACGAAAATAGTTAATTAGCAGTATTTTTAAAACACTCCCGTGATTCTTGTGGTGTTATTGTTGTTAATCATTTCAGGTTTCCAATAAGGAGTGCTTATATAGATGATTGGCTATCCGCGGTTAGGAATAATCGTTAGAACCTAAAAACCTTTTTTTACATTTTAATTTTTTTTCGTTAAAATTGTAATGTTTTTTCTTATTCTGTTTTCACAAACATTATACACAAAGTGATAGAGATATGTGAAAAATAATCGTAACTGTGCGCTTTTTATTGTAAAGAACGTTGAGAACGTAAAGTCTAGAATATCTTAAAAAAAAATTGCGAAACATATGGCAACACTTCTATCGCACACATGTATAAAAGTGTGGCTTCAGTTTGATGTTTTACGAGCCTCCGTCTTTTCTTCTATTTTGTCAGAGCTTCCAGAACCAATAGCTTAGCCTACGCTTTGATATGATAATGAATCAGTCTAGACTATTGTCAAGTATAAACAATAAACTTTTTTGAGCTAAAAAACTTTCGCGAGTTTTGTCCATAATTATTATTTAGTAACCGGCTAGGACTCGCGTTATATTTACCGGATATTGCTCCGACAACTTCTCCGGTCTCCTAAGGACAAGGGTACCCTGAATTGCCCTGGAGTGTACAAGATCCCATGCGATTGCGGCAAATCGTATATAGGTGAGACTCGACGCAATGTTTCCACCAGAGTGACTGAGCATATCAGGAGTATCAAAAACTTGGATACCGTGAGGTCGGCGGTAGCAGAGCATTCCCAAATCCCAGGCGCACACTATATCCGCTTCGATAGGGCGGCCGTACTAGCGCGAGAGAAGTTTTTCGTTCCGCGCAAAGTACGAGAGGCCATCGAAATTAGACGCCACCCTAATTTTAACCGGGATCGTGGGTGGAACATTCCGCCGTCTTGGATACCAGTTCTCAATGTTTGTGACACGGCATCAGAGTTGTGGAACCGCGAAGAGGACAGTACTAGTGTAGTGTGTCAACCATCTTATACCTGTAAAAACGACGGTGACAGTCACAGTGATAGTGACCGAAGTGACAGTTCGGACGGAGGAATTCTGACTTTGACAGCTGCGGCGCAACCGTCTCAACGCCAGTTACGTGCTGAGGCCCGCGCTCGCCGCTGTGCACAATCGTGACTCCCAGACGAAGAACTTCAAATAAGTTCGAAACTGGTCGGAGCAATATCCGGTAAATATAACGCGAGTCCTAGCCGGTTACTAAATAATAATTAATAAACTTTTTGTTTATTTATGTTAACACATATTTTTTTTTGCAAAATGTGTCATTTTCTGTACACGCAACGTGGTCTCAGTTCGCGGCGAACTTGTAATGTAATGTCGAAAACTAATGTAGGTACGTGTCTGTCAATCACTTGGTTAGCTACCACTCTCTAATATAAAATCTTTTGCCAAGCACCTACTGGTGTGTCAAGAAGTTTTGGTTCTAGATTTAGCCTGCATAACATGCTTGGCCATATAATCTCCAACAGTAATAAAAAAGGTTTTATTCAGTGTTACAAAAAATCTTCTTACCTAAGTAGTGCCATCTTATGTAATTTTAAGCGTGTTAACTTGTCTATTATAATATGACAATATGACAGACAAGTTTTTTTTGCAAATCTTAAGCAAGGCAATTTATTTAAAAGGGCTTTTTAGACATAAAGAAATCAAAAAGTTTGCAAAGTAAAAAAACTGTGTTCTTTCACTATCGAATAAAATACTTATAAGTGTTATCAAGTAGCTTGCTTTGGAGAAAATGACTCGACTATCAGGCTATATTTTTAAATGATAGTTTACCGTTCGATAACTATCTCACCTGTCGGTAAGTGGTCGTAAGTTAGTATTAACAAATCGATTCTAGTCCTGGTCCCGTGGGGTGCAGGGTAAGAATATTACCCCGGAGCACTTCCCATGGGTGTCGCAAGAAGTGGCTAAGGGTAAAATACCGGAAGATGGGGAGAAGTGCATACTGGGGAGCAGCTCTCACTGCGATCCCCATGACACCTGATACAGTACAGTCAAGGTCTGAAGACCAATCTCAGTTGGTAAGCTCTCAAGCACAGCATCTTAATACCGTCATTATTAAATAAACACAAGAAGTAATAGGTACTCTCAAGAATCAGCATCATCTGCATCGGCAGCATCAAGATTAGTTTGTTGTAACAGTTGATGGGGAGGTCTCAAAAATTAGAATCAAGATTGGTTTATTAAATAGCATCTTATCAGGGTGATTCCCTTATATTTGTGCCGTTGAAATTGAACTCTTCTGCAGAAGATATTTGTTTGGATTAAAAAAAAATACTACATGTACAGATATCTTGACAACAAATACGTGCTGAAGGTTTTTTCATAACTGCTTGATAAAAAAGTAAAAAAATACTTTGAACTGCAACTGTTTGCTAATAATATTTTGGAGCTCGAATGAATTTTCTCATTCAACTTTTGCTAATATGTGACCAATTATATTAATAACAAATCAGCGTTGATAATTTTAAAATCGGACAACCGCAGCTATGTGAAAAGTATTATTTACTCTATTTTTCGCGCTTTTTGTACATACAAAAAAGGCGTACATTGAGATGGAAATTTGTTTAATTGATATATTGTTTATTTTCCGTCACAAGTTCTTAATTTGATCGGCATCGACCTCTTCACATGTTTATTGAGACTGAGAGCATACACAAAGATAAGTGAGCCCTGAGATTGGTTTTTAAGAACCTAAGATGATAGTTTATCATGCAAAACTTAGTTTTTGTATTACAGATAGGTAAGCCTTTGGCCACAATCTTAACCCATGGTAAGTGATGATGTGGTCGAAGGTGTTAACAGGCTTAACTTAGAATTACTGGCTCTCAAGGACATCTGTCGCAACACACCTTTAGGTTCTTGGCGGCAGATTTTCTACTTGAGGGTGGTTGCTAGGCAGGCGTGCGTTCACTAAATGCCCTGCACATTACGGAAATAGGCATTGGGCAGATTTCGGAAATAATCATTGGAGATGTAGATAACAAACATGTTATTATGCGCTTGGATATAGGTTATGTTTGCCTATTTATGAGATGACCTCGTTTTCACTGAACTGGTCAATTGGTTATTCAGCGTCCGATACAAGTCGGTCATTTTAGCAGTTTTGCAGGCTTGTTTACAAAGTTTTGTCAGTAATAACAAATAATATAAAGAATGGACATAGAGGATTTTTTTATTAATAGTGTTAAGTAGATGATAAAGAACTACCTAACTTTGGTTAGTACAGGTTTTGGTTGTTTATTTTTATGAAATAATGCCATCGTTTACACTGTACTGGTCTATTATTTATCGAATTTCCGATACAAAATGCTTCTTTTGGGCGCACATTTTACAGTTATGTGTACAAACTTTTAAGAGGAAAACGAGGTATTTGTAGAAAATTTACGAGATCTTCATTTTATATTACTCTTTTTTTATCATCAAAAATAGAGCCAATTCAATTATTTTATTGCAATGAAATTTAAAGAAAGAGTGTATTTAGGCTTCCATTATTTTATTTTATGTTAAAACCTTTTCAGATTTATCTGGTGGTCCTCTGACCATGGCGGTAAAGCGGTTTTTTTTAGTGATTTTCAGGGTCGCATATTCTTAAGTAACAACTAGTTAACTACTTACATCTTATACATTAAAACCGGTTAAGCCGTTTAGATCTTATAGTGGAATACAGAAACTCACAAACACATGAACCCTGAAAACATTCTTAGGTACTCCGTTTTTGGGCAGTCTTGTAAAAATGGTTCCTCTTGAGGCATGATCCAGAAAAAAAAATTTGGAATAAGTTGTATATAGAATCATAGATTGACTTCTCTGTTAGGCTGCGTACTCACCAGACATGAGCGAGGAAAATCCACCAATATATGATCACTGCACTCAGCGAGGCTAGGAAATGAACCGATCATATTGGTGATTGTTTTCCTCGCAGACCGCTGATCTTAAATCTTGAAGCGCTCGTAGCAAAGTTTGCTAAGCCGTTCTTAACCAAGCAGCTAAGTTAAGCAACGTCCGCCGCGGTCATGACTTGGATGGGTGACCGCGAGTGACATTACTACTGCGCTTCCGTGCTTCGGAGGGCACATTAAGCCGTCGGTCCCGGGTGTTGTCTTAAGATCGCAGTCGTTACAGCACCTCCTCCTTTCCTCGAAGGAAGAAAGGAGGAGTTTGATCTTCTTCACACTTCTCCGGTGAATACGCAGCCTTAATTAATAAATAAAACAGGAAAACGTGGACGCAAATGAGCATTAATATAGAGGCACAAATAAATTAGTTTTTTGTCCATGACAGATGTAAGTAGATGACAAACAACTTGCTTATTTGTCTATATATATGAGGTCATGCCCTCGTATACAATGAAGTGTATTATTTAATGAGTATTCCAAAAGAAGCTCACTTGTCACCAAAGACACAAACAGAAGGGTGTTGTTGAGTGTCTGTCTGTTGCATCATAGCTCTCAAAATGAATGAACCGATGAAGTAGTAGATGAGTCTTTTTTGTCTTGAATGGCAACATTTTTAGCTATTCTTAGCTATATTTTCAAGAAAATCTGTTTAGCCGTTTAAGGATGTGATAAAGCTATTTAAGGGGTGTGAGCGACTGATGATTGACTACATTATTTGATTCTGTTCGATTCTAAATTTTGTATCCCATTACTGCAATAATATTGCAAGAATACAGTGACCTTGATGTAATTTTGCAGTATCACCTGGAATTTGCAGAGTATCTAACTAGACTAGTCCAGACATGATAGGAAAAGTATCACATTTGTCCTCACTGAAATGGTCTCAATGACAAGGTATTATTACACTGCGGTAATGTATATGATCATAGTTAAAGCTCTATCTCTATCAAAAAACGTAACTTCAAAAATCGTCACTAAATAAAAATTGGCAGCTTTTATCATCAGCACGTGTTGGAAACACAAAACATGTCCGTTTTAGTGTTTCCAATTTTGACAAAATATATTGTGTCGTCGCTTCTGGACATATCGCCTGAATTCTTCGAGGGTCGACAGAGATAATAATAGAAGAGAGATAGTAAAAACTCAAATTTCTTTTCACGTTTTGGTTCCATGCCATAGGTGGATAGTCTGTTGATATCTGGGAGACATACACAGTGCTAGGGCTGCCACTGTAACATATTTTTTCAGAAAATCCCAATAATAGTCCAACCCGGAGATCAAAACAGGGCCTTCGAGATTATACAGAAAAGCTATTGCCACTCCAACGCATGATTCGAGGCTGTAGAATGATATATATGTAGTTATATAAGTATATCTTATTTGAACTTGTGGAATATGGAATGTTCCGCTTATTAGGTAATTGTAATCTGTGGCAAAGATGCGGGTTCTCTGCTAATCTGCGTTTGAGAAACGTGGGTGTGTTTTAGGAAATCAATTAATTACGTATACAATATTCAATTATTGGCGTTAATTTCAGGATATAACATAACTATAAGGACTAAGGCTGGATAATGCTAAATTTGAGTATCGTTAAATCTGTGAAAAACGTTCGAAATTTATCTTTACTGTGACAGCCGACTCGTCCACTGCTGAACACATCCTCCTCTATTAAGGGGATTGTTTGCCATAATCCCCACGCAGGCAGGCGGCTTGGAGATCGCAGTGTAAGATGGTAGTTCTATAGAAGGTGCTGCTGCCCCCCTTTCAGTATTTTTCCCTTAGTCGCCTCTTACGACACCCACGGGATGATATGGGGAGGTGCAATTCTAACCCGGCACCCCACGGGGGAAATTCAACTTTATGCCCGTAATAATTGAGTTGACGGATGATTTGACGTAAACCGGAGTGGTGCAACCCATCCTATTATTCATATCCTGGCCCGAGGAGTGGATCGTTTGTTATTTCGAATATCTAAATTGAAATATCTTCTGATTTAATTTCCTAATATAGATGAATGATCCAATAGTTCAAGGTGTTAAATAAATCTTGTATTCAGTTTTAATAGATATAAAACCTAAACTAATGTAATAAAGAGGAAAGATTTGATTGATTGTTTCTTTGCATTGGATTTGAAACTACGGGACCGATTTGGATGAAATTTGGTATGGAAATAGTTTGAGACCCAGGGAAGTCCGTAATCAATAAAACAAATTAGTAATAAGTAATTTGTTTTATTAATAACTTAAATTTGTTTAGGTATGTAATTTGCCTGATATATAATAACTTTTCATTATAAATCTTTATGTATAGCGTGAAAACGGGTATATTTTTAAATTCAAATTTCTTATTCATTTATTTTTTGTTAAATATTTCAAGCTATATTTTTAGTTTTTAGATAGGTTTTTTTTTAGTGTAGAAGGACACTAGGATACTTTCCTAGCTGGATAAAGGACGAAATCGACTAGGTATGTTAGGCATAGATTAGGCGATTCCAGTACACTACAATACGAAAGTAGGTCTATGTATATGTGTATTTATTTCTACCCCATAAGCAATACCTATTTAATTATACCCGAGTTCAGCGAGGTCCTATTCAAAGGTCAGCTGCTACGCCTCAGTCAAATAATTATAGCTGGCAACAAACGGAAATAAACAAAACTTTTATAACGAATATTATTAAGTTAATAGAAAATAGCTTTAAAGTCGATTTTAAAACAACAATTTTCAAGTTTGCTAAAAATTATACACAAAGTTTGTTTTTATAAAAGCGAATTTTATAAAATGAAAGAGAGTTTATAAAAAGATATAAATAAAACCTAAGCTCCTGTAATCTTTCGATTAATGAGGCGGTAAATATCTTGATGAGCTTTGATTGTGTGCCTCTTCTTACCTATATTTATACAGGCAACATTTTATTTTTTGTTACAGTTTTCATAAATGGACCAGCCCGCCCCGGCTTTGCACGGGTATTATAAATTGAAACACATAAAAAGTAGTTATTGTAACATATCTGTAATAGTAACATATATTATTGCAGACCTTTTGTAGATATTGACGTCCTCTTTAAAATTGTAGTACATCACTTTCCTCTATTTTCAACAATATCCGCAGTGTACATACGCGATATAACGTTTTTTTTTTGGTATTTTTTCACATTTTGTGTTACATTATCGAAATTTTCGTACGGATCCCTAAGTTTTTGTAATATTCTGTAGCCAATAAAATACAAATCGTTCCTCCTTATAGTATAAGTATAGATATTTTTTTATAACGTACCTAACCTTGTAGAGCCTTAATCCCAATGGGATAAAGTTAGGTACTTACCTGTATTCCTATACTTAATTTTATTCGCTCAGAGGTGCTACCGTTAAGATCGAGCGTGGGAATTCACATAACTGTTACACATACCGCATCTAACTCGCAAGCTCTATGCTTAGAGTTTAATTCAATCTATTTCTTGAACTTGAATGTTTGTTGTTTCAGGTTTAGATTTTACGTGTATTCAGCGTATGTAGAGCGGCGTACGGTCGCTGCGGTTCGTATCATTGCGGCGACCAAGACCCGAGGACCAGACCCTGTAGCCTGCCGCTTGTGGCTCTCTAACAACCGCACACTTACGCTTAAAGCAAGGGTTAAGGTAATTAACAGACCTTCGTACTTAGAATATAGTGGCTTAATTTAACGCTAGTTTTCTTGTTACATTACGACGATACTTATCGATTGCTTTAAATAAATGTTCAAGATGCGAAGTAACTCACACTGGAGCAATACTTTTGCTAACCACTATACAGATTCAAAGACTGTTGAACAACTTTTCCGAGGCACTTGAATTGGAAGTAACTTAATCAAATCCAGAACCAAGTAGGGCGCTGCAGATCCAATTAGAAAAAAAAACGATTTTCAGACGTTAGTGCTATTCAATATCCTATACTCGTATAAAAACAATGAAGCACTTTTATTTTTCACCCTCTGTGCCTGAACACATGCAGACAGATATTTTTTTAAATTGACATTTGTTTATCTATGGCTAGTTCTCTTCCCAATTCTGCCTCTTGGATATTCAACAATCTCATGTTACACACTTATTAAATATCATACTCGTATGTAATGTCCTTAATACCATACTGTTTTGGCTTGACTATTTAATTTTTAGTTTATTTAGTCATGATGATTATCATCGTTTAGGCGATTTTTTTTAAGTGAAAAATATACCAAAACATAAAAAGATCTCAGATAGTAATTAATCAACTTTAAACGGTTTGAATCGCGTATATTTATAATTATTTTTGTCCCGACGCGACGTTTGAAACACTTTGCAGTGATCGTGGTCACCCCGTGACCAAAAAAGTTTTAAAGTTGTTTAATTACTATGTGTAATAATCGCGAAAACCTAAGACAACAAGATCTCAGATAAATAAAATATCTAAACTCTAAAAACTTCGATAATATTATAAGTTTCATCTATTACGGAAATAGCGTATTGCCACGGACATGATAACATTTCTATAATCCAGACTGAAATCTAGCATGTATGCTTGAAACATCAAACACAAGCTCACTTCCAATCAATATTTTCCAAGGATTTTACAAACGAAAAATAAAATAAAATGCATGTTTATCTTTCCTATTTACTGAATGTTTAACGATGTTGTAAAAATAGGACAGATTTTAATCGTGGAACTGTCCAGTGACAATTTAAATTTATAATTAAAGGCAATTTAACGTGCAAACACGCAAAGTGAACCAGGGGGACAAGTGGGTTTCAAGGATTTTATTGTAATTGTGAATGAATATTCAAACCTTTATTATAGAGTTACGGAAGGCTTCACGTTACCTTCGTTACTTTTGTCGATAAGAGCTATTACGGATTCCAGAGGTTCACAATGAAATCAAAGGAATATTTTATTTGGGAATATTTTCTTTGTCGTCAGTTACCGTGTGTACAGAAAATACAAGATCAGTAAAGAAAATAGTAATAAGAGTTTATACTTATTGTTTATATGTACCTATTCTCTTCAAATGTATTAAGGCGTCAACGAGGAAACGCGAGTTATACTAGAACTAAGTATAAAATGTCAAAAAACCAAGTTAACCCGAATCAAACAACTTTAACTCTCGAATGTATGTTGGCGCAATAAGCACTTATATTTTCTCTTTAACCAAAAGTTGCCTGGTATAAATTCGTGTTGGTGGCCAGACAAAGCGCTGTATTGTGATTAATTCATTGTGAGGCTTTAACGATCAACATATTTGCTACTTTATGTCGAGAACTAAAATAACAATAAAAACCATCTGTCGCAAAGTGGTTTTCATTTAGGTAATAAAATGTGACACAAGAAGTGCCAAATTTTAAAATGCTTTCAGTAAAAAATAAAGTAGTTTGAAGAATTCTCTATTTATTTTTTTGGCATTACTTGAAATTATCAGATTGTATAACATGATTTGTGACACATTGCTAACGAACCAAACGATAAAACTGTTAATTTTGATGTATGTGGCTTTCCGTAATGAAATCGCGGACGCTAGAGCTCCGTGATTTCATCTGGCCCTAATGGGTGAGCAAGAGCATAGTAATGACATTACTCTCTGAATCTAACGACACATCCATTGTCATCGAATAGTTTCACTGTAAACAGTGTGTAAGGTTCGTTACTCGATATTCATATGCAGATATTGAACATGTGGAATTCAGGTCATCTCCCTCGTGTTTTGTTCTACATGAACTAAGCTGAAATGGATTGCTTCCTTTGAAACCACTGAACATAGGGCTGGGTTCCATCGATCGAATATGTCTCTTTACAGAATACCGGCATGCTTGGATGATCAAAGAGATACCTACCCAAATTTATTCAAGGTTGTTTTTAGAAGGTTTCAAAGACTTGTAACCACCTGTTGTTTGTGGAGATGGCAAATCTCCTCGTAATTTGATTTGCGTTGTATTGTGATATGATTTGAAGTTATGTAGGTCATGGGGTGGCGTTGCGTGCCTTGCTTTAATCTTTGTCGTTATTTACTGATTTGAATTAGATTCAAATGAATCTGATTTGGTTGACATCGGATTTGAATACGATTCAAATAAATCTGCTTTGGGTGAAATTGGATTGGAAATGTATGTATTCCTTTTCTTCCTTTTATCATTTATTTCAGTTGTATACAAATCGATTTTGTTTTCGTTGTCGTCAATGTGCAATTTATAAAAACTATTTTCTTTAGGTGTTTGTTCTATAATGTATGTTATATTATATTGTTATGGGATAACCAGTTGAAGTTTACATACTTTTATTTTGCATTTTCAGGCAATTCGCGAGAACTGGAACCTGAAATACAGTGCAACATACGTACTTTGCCTACTTCGCGATTCAGGCGTAAAGCCACAAGATACTGTGGGAGCATCGATATCAGTCGTGTCCGCAAACTCTATTGGGAAACCTCCTACGAACATACTTACTGTAATGGACACTGAGCCTAAGGCAGGCATTGAGGTAAGCTTTTTTAGTAGTTCCTAGTCTGTAAAGGATCTTTTAAGGATTTGAGTATTGTATTTGCGCTTCTGTCAATGTAATTGAGAAAAATGAATCACTTATGAGAACACTGGGTTCTTCGGTTCAACGCTTCTTTATATATTAAGTGAATACACTAAACAATTTTACTGACATTAGTTTAACATTTTGTTTAATAATATGTATATGCTCATAATATTACACTTTAGTATGAAAGATAAAGTTTGTATGTCTTTAGGTTTGATAGCACTCACCTCCAAAACAGGTCTTGACAAAATACTTTTTACGAGTATCTCAATTTACCGTGATATAACTAATTTCAATGCGGGTGAAGACGCAAGCGGATACTAGTATTAAATGGGTGTTAGTTATAATCGCACAGTATCATAGACGAGAACAAAACCTTGTGATGCAATGTTAAGCATAATATATACCAACGTTTGATCGCGAAAAATTATTTTATACCCGAAGCTAAGAAAATGAAAGCAAATATTTACCATTCTATTGGTTTGCTTTTCATTATTAACAAAACGGTTGCTGTGCAAACAGTTTTATAGACACTCAGTGTAATAACACCAACCGTTACGACGACATAGGGGTACTGTGTTTATGGTGGTTGCTCCGATAATTTCTGAGGCATAGCAACAGATATTCTCGCAAACATTTAAAACGATTCGTATCGCATATTTACGATAGCGCGGAACTTTAGCACCTCGTTAAAAGCGTTTACACTCTACTGGTTTTATTGTGCCGACTATTTGCGTTATAACCTTTTGTCTGCGAGTGTTGTTGCTTATAATAATAGCCGTAGGAAGCGAAGGTAAGATGTTCACCGCCGCTTTATGAAATACTAGCTTTTATCGATACTTCCGTGCCCATGGGATTTGAATAAACGATAACGAATCACAATATTTGAGTGTCTGAGAATAAACCTTTTGAAGTTTTTTCAATAAGTTTTTCGGGAAAAAAACTAAAAAGTTTAAGAAGTTGAAATATGTAGATGATTTGGAAAATTCCTTACGATTAAAAATTTGCATTAATTATTAGTCGTTTTGTTGTGTCTACGCTTGCATTTTGATTTCAACTTTTTCAGAATTAATAGATGGTTCGGTGGTGTGTAAAACCGGGGACGTGGCTTCGATTTACTCGAAGATTATGTAGTTAGCTTTGCACGTAATAGATCTTGTAATCATATTTAGAAATATTGTTTGTTATTTTTTTTACTTTATATTAAGACGATGTAAACTACTCATCTTCAGTGCAGACATCAATATGACATCAACCCTGAAACGGGATAGACCTAAATTTTGTACATTAAACTTGAAGCAGTGACATTGGCTTGCTCAGTGGCATTGGCTATGGGCTGCAGGTCCATGGTTCGAATCCCGCCACGGGTTTGAGCTTCACCGCATGGTGGAAGGGCATTTTGCGAATCATCGCCTGGCTATCAACCACCCTTAAGTAGACAATCTGTCGCCAAACAAACAAAAAAAAAACTTTGATTAGGGAATAATGCATCGTTATTAAAATTTAGATAAAACTCGTTTACAGTCACATCTAAAGATGATCTATTCATATATCATGCAATAAAAAAACGTATTGACTTGAAAAATTTATCTGCAGGCTGGGGAAAAACGGCATCGTTCGCGCGTCAAGCCTTTATAATGATAAGGCTCGGCGCTCGAACGGTACCGTTTTTTGCAAGAATTCGCATTATTTTCTAGTTATAAAGAAATGTGCGAACTATATATAATATCTATATATACAATATAGAAATAAAAAAAAATATACATCATATTGATATAGATTGACAAATTATTAACTACTCCTGTCCCAGTAATAAGATCTAAGCGGCTTGTATCAATGTTATCGGCTGCCTATTCATACCAGACTATAAGCGGATTATTATTCGCGCAACAACGAAGCCCGCGGCTGGTCTGTTAAAAATAATGTTCTGATACCTGGAATTCCATATTCCTTGCTCCATGCATCCATACTTTCTTTGGTCTAGCTCTACTCCTATCCTATAACTATATCCTCTATCCTATAACTGTCTACGTTCAACAAAACAAACAAACAAATTATTTTTATAGACATTTATTCTCTTTACATGGTTTTCATCTATCTTCAAGATATTTATTTTATTTGTAGGGACATATGAAGTATGAAAATTGCATGTAAACGATTTTGTATGCGAAAAGAAACGAATGCTCGGAAGTCGGCCAGTTACTGCGTTCTGACCGGCTCGCGTGCTTGTGTTTCGAGTAGGGATTATCTTTGAATAAATAAGAAATTGAATTTGGTTTTATCATTGAAGGTCAGTGGCAGTAGCTCCCAGTGTAGTCGAGGATCCTCACACTTAAACACAGTTAGCCAGTTTTATAGTAGGCATTCACAGGATGTTCATAACACGTATACCTATTTTATTTGAATAGTTTACACGCACTAAGCGCACCGCTGCGCACAAATTTAACCACTGTAACAGCCGATTCATCCAATGCTGAACACAGCCTCACCTATTAAGGGGGTATTTGCCATAATCCCCACGCTAGGCAGTCGGCTTGGGGATCGCAGTGTAAGATAGCAGTTCTTTGGAAGGTGCTGCTGCCCACCTTCCAGTATTTTTCCCTTAGTCGCCACTTACGACACCCACGGGATGATATGGGGAGGGGCAATTCTAACCCGGCACCCCACGGGGTGATTAGTTATTTAACCACACAAGTTAATTATTTCTAAATGCAAAACATATATCTTGAATTTGAATTTCTCTTGCCAGTCACTTACGCCTACTACTTTAAAGCTTCATGAGGTACTTATTTCTTGTGCTTTTGAAATCGAGTATTCCTTTATCCGCCTCTATCGTTGTCCAATTTCAGACATACATTACGAAAGATCTTATGATGGTATTATGTATATTTTTTTACTTTTATATTAATAGGCAACATTTCTGAACTTTTTATGAATCTATAAGCGTCATCATTAGCAAGAAGAAGTGCACTGTTGAACAAATGCGTCACCTATGCTATAAACGAACGGCTATAAACCAAAATCCTCCAAGGGAACTCTTCGGCATTTATATTACTGGTGTAGGGCCCACTGTCTACTTACTACTACTCTACCTCTATGGTATGGTGTAGTGTCTGTCTATTGCCACTTCTACAAATTCTGCAGAATCGTAAGTCACTGAAGACATAGAGGTAAAGATACTTCTAACAAAGCTCTCTCCCTGGGTTGTTGTCTCCTAGTTTGTCCAAAGGGGCCACCGCTAAGATATGTTTCAGTACCATTATATCCTTCAAGACAACATACTGCTTACCTATACAACTACGAGTTAAGCTTGGCTCTGCGGGATAAAATAAAAAATGTGTGTAGTAATTTTAATAACGGTCCCAAACCGAGTTGTAGTCTTTGTCTAACCTCTTTTTTGAAGTTCGACCTACCTAACTACTTAAGGAAAACAGATGTTTTGAAGCGCTCGTAGCGAAGTTTACTTAGCTGTTCTCAACCGATCAGCAAAGTTAAGCAACGTCGCGCGCGGTCAGGAGTTGGATGGGTGACCGCTAGTGACATTACTACTGAGCGTTTCCGTGCTTCGGAGGGCACGTTAAGCCGTCGGTCCCGGTTGTTGTCTTAGGATGGCAGTCGTTATAGCATGGTGGTAGGGCATTTTGCGAATGCCCGCCTGGCTAGCTACCACCCTCAAGTAGAAAAACTGTCGCCAAGCACCTAACGGTGTGTTCCGGCAGCTGTCCTTGAGAGCCAGTACTTCTAGGTTAGCCTGAACAACATCTTCGACCACATCATCACTTACCATCAGGTGAGATAGTGGTCAAAGGCTAACCTATCACGCATAAAAAAAAAAAAAAAAAAAAAAAGATGTTCATATTGGGTTGCTTGAAGGCTCAAGCCATTCTTTCGAAAATTAAAGATAAAATGTTACTAAAAAACTTCTGAAGGAAATAGAAATAATACCGACTAATATACTGTTCTACTGACTTCAGAAGTTTTTTGTTTTTTTGTTGTTGTGTTATATCGTACAGATACGATGCCAGAAAAAAATAATAGGAGTGCGGTGGTGTTCATTTTCAGAAACGGTAACAAGACCTTTTTCAAGAAACTGAAGTCTCATCACAGCTAAGTGTACACTCTATTTTCCAGAGGTATTACGAACCGCGTTACTAATACACTTACTAACTTTCAGACAAGCCGGTTTTGCGAAAAAGCTCTATCATAAAATGAATATAAATGATGAACCTTTATCGAGATTATCGATATTTTTTTTCTTTTGGTCTTAACGATAAGCTATAAAGGTTGTCGTTTTTGGCATAAGCATTGAGCCTCACCACGTCCACTCCATAGATGATCTCATTGCGGAGCAGAGGTCCATCCTTGTCCATAAAGTCAACACCAGATCAGGGTCTGGAAAAGAAGAGATACCGTGGACTCAATGTTATTTTTATATGTTTTATTGATTGGTCGTTGACATAATCTCCACGTGGTGTCAGTGTTGGGGATCGCATTGTTAGACACTTGTCGCTTCGAGAGTTCGAGCCTGGTATTGTACTGTCTAATATATGTGTATACTACAATATTACTAGTAGTTATAAATATACTGCAATTGTTGACCATCAATTTATATAAGCATAAGTATTTAGTATACCTAATTGTTGAAACTATGCTTAAAAATTTACCAAATAAATGTTTTAGATAGATAACATACACGTGTTAGCCCAAAAAAAAACATTGTGAATAGGTACATTGTAAATCTACATACATTACGAGTATATATTTGCTTTGAAGTAGGTACCTACCTTCTTATCGAATCCCTAATTTAAAACTTGGTTGTGTCCTTAATTTTATCATAGTAACTAGTAATTAAGACTGGTTAGAATGGAACATTTTTATCAACAAATTTTAATTAATTAATTTAATTTATTATTCGGGAATGAGTTATAATTAATGTTGAACAAAACCGAACTAACAAGCGATAACGTTTAATTTTACACATGCACACATATAAAAATGGGTGTAGATTATTGCGGTGGTGTGGTCACGTGTTTAATGTTAATTCCAGTGTTTTTTTTTTATGCCTGATAGGTTAGCCTTTGACCACTATCTCACCTGATGGTAAGTGATGATGTGGTCGAAGATGTTGTTCAGGCTAACCTAGAAGTACTGGCTCTCAAGGACAGCTGCCGGAACACACCGTTAGGTGCTTGGCGACAGATTTTCTACTCGAGGGTGGTAGCTAGCCAGGCGGGCATTCGCAAAATGCCCTACCACCATGCTATAACGACTGCCATCATAAGACGACAACCGGGACCGACGGCTTAACGTGCCCTCCGAAGCACGGAAACGCTCAGTAGTAATGTCACTAGCGGTCACCCATCCAACTCATGACCGCGCGCGACGTTGCTTAACTTTGCTGATCGGTTGAGAACAGCTAAGTAAACTTCGCTACGAGCGCTTCAGTGTATTTTGCCAATGATTGTTAATTTTTGTTAAGACAGTTAAGGCTGCAGTTGCAGGCTGCGTTGTCTTGTTCCCATATAAATATGTGTGACCATGCTTGATGAGTACTAGGGGTTATATTGTTATTTAGATATTAACGTACCGTATCAGCCGGATCGTCCACTGCTGAACACAGCCTCCCCTATTAAGGGGGTATTTGCCATAATCCCCACGCTTGGCAGGCGTCTTTGTGATCACTGTGCAAGATGACAGTTCTTTTGAAGCCGCTGCCCACCTCCCAGTATTTTTCCCTTAGTTGGCTCTTACGACACCCACGGGATGATATGGGGAGGTGCAATTTTAACCCGGCACCACACGGGGAATATTTATATATTGCTGGATTTATATTCCATCAATATTACAGAATTCAAAAAATCCTACTAATATTATAAACGCGAAAGTTTGTAAGTAGGGATGTATGGATGTATGTATGATATTTGTTAGTCTTTCACGTAAAAACTACTGAATGGATTTTAATGAAACTTTACAATAATATAACTTACACACAGAATAACACATTGGCTATAATTTATATAGATATTGTAAGAACTTTTCAAAATATATAAGTTTCAAATTAGTAGGAAAAAATTATGCCATATGCGACCTATTCTGGCGTGCGCTGCAAAATCCTTTAGTATCACACATACATAATGTATAACTGAAGTGTTTATCTTAAATTGTCCTACAACAAAGCCCTTGACAGCACATATATCTATATTTTATGTGTAAGCTATGACTGCCAAAATAGTGAACCATAAATACTAATAGGTGGTACTATAATTCATATGTGGTATTAGCAAATTGATCCGTATCAAACTAATATTATAAAGTAACGTTTGTGCGGGTGTTGTAAATTTGATACTTCTTCACGCTTAAACGGCTGGACAAATTTTAATGAAATTTGGTATGGAAATATATGAAGCGCTGGATATATAATAGCTAACTAGGGCTAATAACTAGGGCGCAGCTAGTTTAAAATGTATATAATATTATTTAAAACTAGCTGCGCCCTAGTTCACTTGTAACACATATACTTACTTATCGAGGCTGAATTGCGGTTCAATCGTCATAATGGAGCCAAAAGTCAAGTTCACTTGCGACGGGAAAAATTACAGATTTTTAGTATTTAATTAAATAGTAAGTCCGGGTTTTTAAGAAATAAGCTATACGCACTATTTACAGTACAGCAAAGTAAATGCATAAGTGTTTTACGTCAGTATACTGACTGCATAATGTTCTTTTTAGGGTTCCGTACCCAAAGGGTAAAAACGGGACCCTGTTACTGAGACTTCGCTGTCCGTCCGTCCGTCCGTCTGTCACCAAGCTTTATCTCAAGAACCGTGATAGCTAGACAGAAATTTTCACTGATGATGTATTTCGATTGCCGCTATAATAACAAATACTAAAAATAAAATAAATATTTAAGGGGAGCTCCCATACAACAAACTTGATATTTTTACCGTTTCTTGCTCGATACTAATAATGATTACAGGTAGACGCTTTAACTATTCACAGAATATTTAGTTTTATGTTTTCTTTAAGTATAATGAACTAAAATAAAATAAATAATTAAGGGGGCTTCCATACAATAAAAGAGATTTTCGTTTATTTGCTAAAAATAATAATAATGAAAACGAGATAATGGTACGGAACCCTTCGTGCGCGAGTCCTACTTGCACTTAGCCGACTCTTTATTGATTAAGGTTGAACTGGCCGGTCGCTTTTTCATACAAACGCCGTAGGGTGATCACTCCCTCACATGAGATTTGAGGTCCAGAATTAAGCATAATACCGATTGATCTCGTCATTATCTAGGCTTGTATGATGCCGAAATTTTAAAAAGGTAATTAAGTTGAAAGTTATGAGCCTAGAACATTTTATATGAAAATGTTTCGAAGCTCATAACTCTCAAGTTAATTATCTTATTAAAATTTCGACATCATACAAGCCTAGATAATGACGAGATTAATAGGTGTTAGATATGCTTTGTTTTGGACCTAAATCCTGAAATAAGGGAGTGATCACCCTACCACGTTTGTATAACGGGCCGGCCAGTTCAACCTTAAGAGTATCGGACGTTACTTTGCGGTAATCTTTTATTTTATTTTAAATTCAATAGAAATTAAAATAAATATATGCGGTTATTGAAAATCTTTCTTCAGATTTAGGGTTCCGTGCTAGAATTATATTATTTATTATTGTTTTATAATAAATTATATTTCTATGCCTCGTCAGTTCGTTCGTCCGACGCTTTATCTTTGGAACCGTGATAGACAGCCGCCGATTGATATTTTCATATAATATGTGTTCATATGGTGGTTTGCCTAATAAATCATAATAATATCAAAAAAAAAGTAAAAATAAACGGGGGATTAATAGCTTAAAATGTCTGGTATAGGAGATACGTGTTATTACACGTTTTTTGTTTTTGCTGTATCGTAAAAACGGTAAAACATACAAAAGTCAAACTTGGTTTGATTATAGTCCTATATATACCGTATTTCAACAAATAATAAAAACCAGCCAACTGCGGGTCGGACTATAATCGACTTTCAAATTATATGAAAAATATAACGACGTTTTGTACACTCTGTATCGGTACGGAACCCTCGGTGTGCGAGTCCATTTCACACTTGGCCGGTTTTTTTATTTGAAATTGGGTAATGGGTAATTTGAAATTTTGAATACCTATATAAAAATCAGATAATGGTCAGATCAAAAATGTATGCTTTTCGCACTTTTTCCTTTATCTGTGCTATAAGTCGTTGCTTCGTACCAAATTTCAAGATTCTGAGTTTACGGGAAGTACCTTGTAGGCTTTGATCCCCACGCGAGTGTCGAAAGTTTGCGGAATAAACGGCTGTATCTTTTGATTGCGTTGGCTTAGAATTTTTATTTTTTCACAGCTCTAAGGGACAGTATAGACCTGAGTATTTGATATGAATTTCAGTTTGATACCTCCACGCGTTCCTGAGAAATAGGATCTTGACAGACAGACGGACAACAAAGTGATCCTATAAGGGTTCCGTTTTTTCCTTTTGACGTACGGGACCCTATAAACAGTAACAATTTGACAGGACTTGCAAATTGAACTAAACACATAGAGATTCTAAAGCGACGCACACTAATCCACCCAGCACAGAATCGGCATCGCTTTAACTCAAGCCGTTCAGTATTATTTGGAACTCCATACTACAACGCACACTAATCACCTTCGTGGCGTATCGGCATCACCTGGTCTCAGGACAAGCTTGCGAGTAGTCGTGAGACAGGCTAAGATGATACAGTGCCAATTTGTGCCTTCCTCTGCGTTATTCATTATTGCAACTTTGATCATTCCTTTTTTTTTTAATTAGTACCTTTGATGTTTCCAATGATTACGAACCTTAATAACTGTACCATGTTTCTACACAACTTACCTATTTTCGTTATATTCCAGGACACCTTACACGTGTGCGTGAAGCCATTCCATTTCTCATACTCCCGGGGTGACTGGCTGGTGGAATGGTTCGAGCTGAACAGGCTGCTCGGCGCCAGCCACTTCTATATGTACAATGAGTCGTTGAGCGCTCCAGTGGGATGTCTCCTCGACCACTATAGGAAGCAAGGCCTGGTCACACTGCTTGCTTGGAAACTTCCCATAGTATCTAAGGTAGAAATAAGGTGAGCAATTTTTGCTTCTATATCTGCAATAGACCTGTGGGCTTCCGGGCTAGAATGTCACTCCCCCATCTCACGTAGGTGTCATAAAAGGTGACTAAGGGTGACACACCAGAAGGTGAGCAGCAGCGCTTTTTGAGAAACTGATATCTCACACCGCCCAAGAGGCCAAGCGTGGGGAATATGGCAAACCTTCCATAATGGGGGAGGCTGTGTTCAGCAGTGGACGATCCGGCTGATACAGTATAGCTATTTTATTCTACTGCTGATAGGCTTCCCTTTGACCACAATCTCACCTCATGATGTGATGATGTGGTCAAAGGTAGTAAATAAACCGGCGTGATTTAGATGGATGGTAGCTAGCCAGGCCGGCATTTGCATTTTAAGCCTGCAATGGGATTTAAACCTTGGATTTCCTGCGTGGCAGTTCATATGATATTCGTTTTAACATGGCTATCACTGCTTGCAAATTGTCTCCCCCCCAACCTCAGTAGACCTCAGAGTAGATATGATGAAATAATCGTACTATTATGAATAATGACCTTGTGTTCGTGAACATTACATTCTTGTTGAATGTAATGTTCACGAACACAAGGTCAATATTCATAATAGTACGATTATTATTATTCGTTGGTATTTGAAGTTATTTCTTATCAATGGGTATGATAAGAAATTATCTGAACTTATTTTTTTATTAATGAATAAGGATAAATATTTTAATATAACAAATATAATTTTAGAAATACTGAACTTATCCATTCTTATGTTTTTATCGAGTCTCGAGTTCAATATACGATAAATAGTTGGAAAAGTGTTGACTTTTCTGACAAGAAACTTGCAGATACTTAGTAGCCCGAAGGCTGTAAAGTTGGAATTCAGTTGGATGGCAACAAGCTCGCTCTCTATTACTTACTGATTCTTATAATATGAAGCAAAACTTGAATACACATCAAGCTATGTAATAATTCTTTTGTTCATAGGCTTAGGATGTACAAAAGAATTATTACATTCGTAGCGAAAAAATCCTAAGTCTATGGGTTTGTTTTTTATTGCGCCAAAGCTCTCTCTGGCATGTTGGGGATCTCTCCCATTGTTAAATTTTTTTTTCAAAAAGTATCAGACTGATAATTCTATCCTTAATATAGGTAAAGTGAATGAAGTAAGTATAAAATAAACAAAAATGTATGCGCAAGGAATCAAAAAAGAAAAATCTGTTGAACAAGGAGAGATATTAGTGCAGGAATGAAATAATTGGAATCTTGATAGATTAATGAAACTGTCATTACTATATGCCAGATATGAAGAATGGGAAAATTTTTAGACCAGGTGAGCTACCAATAGAAGTATGTATGAATTTGATACTCGATGCATGTATGTGGCTGATATTTTCCTTCAATGAATTATAATGGGAAGAAGCGGAGTATAAATTAAATTAAAAGTTATGCAACAGGTATGAAGACTGGATAATTTGTAAAACGTAAAGTTTCTATGTTGCGCTTCGGAAGAGAATATGTCACACTGCGGCAGGGCTAATATTGCATGACCTAGGTTTTACAAAAAAACTAAATGTTACATCGTGGAGTTTAAAATACCTGAATGCTGTTTAAAATGTCGTAGAGATGTAAGACATATTTTATATCTTGACTTGACGAAACTAATTTTAATGCTTTTCACGGCCGGTTCATTATCATACATTGTGTAGGTCAAACTGCAATTGTAAATGGAGCACTTGTAATATTCAAAACAATTGTAAGACAGGTGTTTATTACGATGCTATGAATTTTGGAAGTTTCAATAAATGGACATATAAGAAGTTCAAGTCCAATAGATCAAAAAATTCTGAATAACGCATCTAATCATTCGGTTCGAGAAAAGAATAAGCCGTGTATGGTTTCTGCCAAGCCAGCTATGTAAGCATGGCTACGACAACATGACATACCTTTTGATGAGTTAATAAAATAAGTAAAATGTCATAGCATAGAATATATTTACAAAATAGACGAGTTATTGAAAACAAACGTACATGAAGTGTTGCGTTTGTCTCTATGCCACCCGGATCTGAATCCAAAGAGTTTTGGGCCAAAAGAAAATATACTAGAGGAATTATTTGCTGAATATTCCGTAGCATTTAGCAAATAATTCCGGGAGCACTGTGTTACCACGTAATTCAAATCGAGAATAAACACTAAAACCACGACGGAAATTTACATGATTTTGTTGATTTATTATAATTTGCAAGAATTATTATTCATTTTAAAGAAAACTCCGATGATTCTGATGTGAGTTGCTTATAATTAAGTATTGAGTATCGAGTTCCAGTTATATCGATATGGACTTAAATTATTGAGTAATAATTTTCAGTTAAAGATTCACAATATTATTGACTGCAAATCGTTAAGACGCCTTTTACATTTTGCAGCCCTCTCACTCGCACTTTTAAAGATAATTTCAAATAGCAACAATATGGTTTATATTTTTTTAAATGTGGTCAATCATTATTTCGCTGCATGCAACTATTGATGTACTCTACTAATTTTCATGTTGATGTCTGTAATGGGGGATCCAAAACGCGTAATTTAGTTATTTTAAACTTTGCGCCTCTAATTCTAATTGGACTCAACATGTAACAAAGTAAAAATATGTTGAGAACATCTATAGTTGCATGCAGCGAAATAATAATTGACCACATTTAAAAAAATATAAACCATATTGTTGCTATTTGAAATTATCTTTAAAAGTGCGAGTGAGAGGGCTGCATAATGTAAAAGGCCTCTTAAAGCTTTAATTATTAATTGGAGTAAAATTTCCTAATTATGAATTAAGAAATGTGCCAGGTTAGGCTATCGGTTGCTCTCTATTATATTATACGAAAACAAAGCATAAAATAGTGAAATAAAGATACTTTTAAGGGTATCTCTACCATCCGCGTAATAACATGATGAGAATTTTTACTTTTTTCTTTCAGGACAGAGGGCCAGTTCGCAGCGTTCAATGACTGCCTGTACCGGTCAATGTCCAACGCCGGGTGGCTGCTGGTATTAGACGTCGATGAGGTGGTTCTACCGAAAAGAGAGCGCACCTTACCCGCACTGCTGACGACCATGCGCGCTTCCTACAATCCGCCTTCGAAAGCACCGTCCGCCTTCCTCTTTAGGAATGCATTCTTCTATTTACGGTGGGAGGTATGACCCAATATTGCGCATATGCATCTTTAGGGGCCTGTCTTAAATAGGCTCTGTAAACTTTAGTGTGTGCACGACAAAGAAGTACTGCACGTTTCACATAAGGTTTTTTTACTAACCTGTTAGAATCACATGTGTCTATAATCTGGACATTTCTTGATGAAATTCAATTGTGTCTATTCATTATGATGGAACTAAGTTTAAACTGGGTGAGATGAAAGGTCATAAAAAAAGATTTCCCATGTTAAAAAAGTTCTTAGTTAGCTTATGACTTGAGTAACTCAAACACATTTTTTTAAAGGAGTTATGTACGATGTAATTACATATGTATATTATTTTTCTTGACGTTGTGGTATGATACATAGTGGCACGTAGAGAGGAGGGTGTTATTGTTTTTCAGGGTGGTATTCAATCAATCAATCAATCAATCAATCATTTATTTGTCAGAATACACAATCATTACAATTTCAGATGTTAGGAAAATATATAGCAATGCATTCAACCTGCAAGCAGGCGTACAAATATTAGTATTTATTCCTAAAAAATATATCCTATAATTACATAATAAAATTTTATACATTGAAATATTCTGTCATGCTATAAAAACAATTGTCCAATAACCAATTGTGCAGTTTAGTTTTGAAGCTGTTTCCGGCCAAAGTTTTCAAGTTTTCCGGTAATTTGTTATAAACAGTTATAGCCATATTATAAACATTTTTTTCATAAATAACTTTCTGGCATAGAGGATGGTATAACAAGTTTTTATACTTAGGTCTTTTTTGTCTTGGAATAACATCACTTTTTTTTCCAATTACTCGCATTTGTTATTCAACCTTTCATTTTGTGCCATCTTGACACATAAAACTGCAACATCCACTGGTTTTATTGCAGGCCTGAGATGGATTTCTTAGCTAAACTTTTATTAAAAATTACTGGCAAGTTCGTTATTATATTTTATGAGTAAAATATGTTCCAATATGAAATATCCATCCACATAAATAAGCCTGGTATATGGTGATCAATTTAGAGCAATATTGTTTTAAATTACAAATTACATACTACTCGGATGACTTTTTTAAATTAATAATGTATGATTCGATTTTTTTTATGAGATTGTGGCGGAATATTTAGGTGTTATTTTAATATTCAGGACACTTACATAATATTGTTTCCATAAGTGAATACTATTAGGCTTTTGTGTACCAAAATTCTCCTAGCTATATCATTGTCTTAGCAGCTGTTTGTATTCCTTGTAAAATAAAATACGCTCGTAGCCAACCTGATGTTAAACTACAGTAACTAATGTTCCTACAGTTAGACAGCTATTTATATTGCACACAGTTATCCGCAAACATTCTGAACTTAACTATGACTCCCAATTTGTAAAATCTAAACGCAGACCCCACAGGGTTTGTAAAGCAGTCTATCGTCGCACTCCATTAGCAGGTCGTCACTATTATTGCATAAGTGGCACTTTATATAACAGAATCAATAAAATTATTAATATTTACCCTCTTCCTTCTCAACAATGTAAAATGAAACTTAAAGACTGGCTACAATCACTTACATACGATGAAACGGAAGAGCTTGTGAAGTACACAACCTAACTACTACTACTTGACAACAAAAGAAATAAATAAGTACCATACGTACACATCTTCACACTCATACACACACTCATACACACACACATACTTGCAAGCATATTATACACTCAAAGAGAGACATAATTACTTTAATAGATTTATATAATTGTTTTAATATTAACTTTTAATCATATTTCATTTTACTTTTTCTGTACATATGATAAGCCTGAGGAACTAAATGTACCGTAGTTTTTAAGGAGGAGGGCGTTGGTACCTGCAACACAGTTTTTCTCAAAAACTTTCGCGGTTACCATCGTGTTTCATTCAATGTATGCTATCGCTTAAGTTCCAAATAAATAATTTGAATTTGAATTTTGAAACGGTAATCTCTGCCTAAAACATGCATTTCATCACAATTGATGAACAGCACTGCGCCCAACTCCCTGAGACATACAGTTGTTAAGTCTAATGTGCCTGTAATTATTGGTGCCGGAACACACTGTTAGGTGCTTGGCGATATATTTTCTACTTGATGGTGGTAGTTGGCCAGGTGGGTATTTGCAAAATGCCTTTCCACTAAACAAACTCAAGCCAGCGCTCGGGATCACACCAAAGACCTGCGGCACATCTATAGCTATTACCGCTCGGCAAAAAAGATAATTGAAGAGAATAGGCAGTTCATTAGAAGGCGCTGCTGTCCACCTTCAAGTGCTGTCGTAAAAGGAGAGTAAGGGAAGAATACTGTCCCTTATTCTCCTTAAACGACACCCACAGCATGATATGGGGAGGTGCAATTCTAACCCGGCACCCCACGGAGGAACTTATGAGTAACAACTAACAACACATAATTGTCAAATTTTAAGTAGTCTCATTTCTACGTGTTTATGAAGACAATCTACTACGTTTCTATTGTGGTTTTCAGGATGACCCAGAAGCAAATGCGCCCTTGGTGATGGCAAAAAAGACACGCCGTTGGGCCACACCACATGCACTCAAGAATCGCAGCAAGTATGCTCTTCGGCCACGCGATGCCGTCGAGCTCGGAAACCATTTCGTTTGGGAGCTTGCACCCGGCGCAAGGTCCGTCGGTGTAGCAACCGACCGTGCCTTGCTTCACCATTATAGAGTGAGTAGTTTACTCATGCAGAAGCCAATGCAAGCACGCTCATTCGACCGCGGCAACCACTTCATATGGGTCGCCTCGTGCCAGTTCTTTTGGTGTGCTGCCCACGCCTTGTTTCATCTTGTTTAGTGTCTCATTACTTACGTAGGAAACACGTATGTACGCGTTCAATGCAGTCTCGTGACGTGGTTTACTTCAGGAACTAATTTATATGCGTAATTGACGGCACCTTGCTGCACCCATGCAGCGTGAGAATTCAAAAACCGCAGTAAGCTCGCACTGCTGCCGCACGATGCAATCAAATCAGTTATTTCGTCTTGTTGTTGCTTCCTCATAAAGATGTTGTAGTAAGGATACACTAACAAGGAAGACTATGCAAAATTTTAGCATGTTGTCTTCAGATGCTATAGATAGATCAACTTAATGCACTTGATATTTATAACTCTCTGTTTTGGCCCTCAATATCACTTTACTCTCAAAATTTGAATTTTTATTCGTGGATATGTAATGTAATTATAGATTATATAATCTCATAATATCTCATACACACTTATATAAGTGTGTGAATGGGTATCTAAAAACTACGTATACCATACGTTAACGTGTTAAATTATTTGTTTCAGATTGCTTGTGAATTCGGCGGTATGAACTGTTTAACGGTTCCGTCTACGGTGGACCGCACTGCCCACCGTTGGACGGAAGAACTGCTGAAAAGGGTACAATCTCAATGGCAACACATATCCACTGCGTGTCCTGCCCATACATAGGACACGCACTTGTTTTTACGCAGCGGAACTTTCGGCCCCGTCAGGAGAAACTAGAATTCACAAACTTACTACCAATACAGTGCGTGAAACGGTCTACAGCAATTAAATTTCACCAGGCTATAGACAATGTAATTGTATATTGTATAACATATATAGCTAATCATCATGTTACGGCACCATAAGAATACAGCAAACCTAGTTTCTCGTACCATGTCAAAACTGTTTCAAATTCATTATAAAATTACAAATTTACGAGGGAGAAAATTATAGTCATGTGCGGGATACGGACCCGCGTATATCAACCTCTATAGCCGGTGTATGTTCAGACCGCTTGAGCTAACATGAGAATGACTCATAACTCAATATTTTTTTTTTTCGTTATTTTTTTTTTTTTTTTTTTTTATGCCTGATAGTTCAGTCTTTGACCACTATCTCACCTAATGGTAAGTGATGATGTGGTCGAAGATGTTGTTCAGACTAACCTAGAATTACTGGCTCTCAAGGACAGCTGCCGGAACACACCGTTTGGTGTTTGGCGACAGATTTTCTACTTGAGGGCGGTAGCTAGCCAGGCGGGCATTCGCAAATTGCCCTACCACCATGCTATAACGACTGCCATCCTAAGATAACAACCGGGACCGACGGCTTAACGTGCCCTCCGAAGCACGGAAGCGCTCAGTAGTAATGTCACTAGCGGTCACCCATCCAACTCATGACCGCGGGCGACCTTTGCTTGGTATCATTGGTAATTTTGTATTGTAATCCGCCGAGCAGGCGTTATTGCAAACATCACAATATTAAAATGTTTCAAATGAACTTTGTAATGAAGGAACTTTAAAGGTGTACACTGTACGTGCGCCCCATAAGCCGCACGCGCCATAATTATCTAATTCAGTCAGAAGTGCTGGTCATTTGGCGCGTATATCAGCGTGGCCTTGTATTTCCAAATTAATTCCATGACTGTGACGCGTCTGTGCATTTTTAGCTCAAGCTGATTGAATCACATATTTTAATTTATATAAATATTGCTTTTTCTAGGTACCAAACATTCAAATAACCGTACTAATAAGAACGTAAAAATATCAACACAATCACTTTACTGTATTGAAATGTTTAGACTAACACAATGTACTAATACCTACCTAATATAATCATATTACATGATGTTTTTATTTATTGTGTAGGTATACTAAGAACCACCGAATTCTTAATTTTTCCAAGACAACAAAATGATGAACAACTTGTTGAGGGTATAAAACGATGCTGCAAAGTAATTAGTAATGTCAGAATATCACGAAGTCGATCAATGATGAAAAATAAGATGATCGTCACGACTTTTTGTTACTTTTCATATAACATTCCCTAAAACCCTAAGAATAATTATATATCTATATACCAAACTTTGAATTACTTATTACCAAAATTCTGCAATAAAGCTTAAATCTAATGAATATATACAAATTTCCCAGTACTTTAGATCATTTAGATAAACTATTGTAATTCACGTGACATACTTTAAGTAGGTACAAATGAAAATTTTAATAATTAGATACTAAAGTGTTGTAAAAACTAATATACAACCATGTTTGTAGGTAAGTACATACATTCTGACTTGTATGAATTTTACATCTGTGGAAAATAAGCTAAAAATATAGAAAAATTACATATAACAAAAAAGGGGCCGATTCTCAAGAACATTAAATGATATTCTAAGTCGATTTAAATTTTATCTCTACGATACTCGAGATATATCTACACCGTGTCACGTGAGATATGGATAATTGTAAAATAAAAGATTTTCATTTTGTGTTCTAAAGAATTGGGCCCTAGAATATTGCCCCAAAATAAAACATAACCAACAAAAGGACCACTATTAATTAAATCTTTTCTCGATTTGTTCTTTTTTTGATCGTAAGTACAATAAAATTCAAGTTAAGAAAGTTAGTTATTGCTTTAAAAATGCTTTATAGAAGTTATATACAAAGGGCGATAAAAGTGTGTGCCATTCCGAGAGATGTGTTTTGGAGTAGAGATTTGCTCAATGTCAACAAAAACAGTATTACAAGTTTTCCAATATACTAAGTGTGATGTGTTGACTGGAATTGGCATTTTCCAAATATTTTCTCTTCTTTATAGAAAAACAAATAGGTGTCATAATGTTTTGTCAAACATGCTTAAATCGAACCGACAAATAAATTGAAATCATTATTCCGATTAAAATATATGTATATACTTAGGTATGTATCTACTTAAAGAGAAAGAAAACTTGTCAACAAAATTAACTTCTGCCAAAGAATTTTGTAAGTAAAATGAAGCTCACCATATTTCGGATTCTACTTAATTTAAATTGAATTAAAACGATTCTTATTTTAAATTTAGGTTATAATGTGACTGTATTATATTAATATTGTATGTATATATTATAAAATTAGTAATATATATTTATAAAATTAGAATTATAAGTAAATATTTTGTAAATATTGTACATCGGATATCTACAAAATAACAAATGACATACTTATTAAGTAGATTGACAATTGAATAACGATATTTTTTGTTTATTTACGTTAACATAATGCACGATCTGTTAAAATTGTTTGATATGATTATAGTTGAGAAAAAGTTTAACATATCAACTTGTCATTTAGATCTTTATTGTTCTTCACTTAAAAAAAACAAAGCTCATTTTTTTATCTATTGTAGATATATTATTGCGTAACTTAGGAATTGTTACGTTAATTATAGTTAATAGTATCATAATTTACAACCATGACATTTGTAAATAATTTTTTTTTTTAAACTTTAAACGCAATTAATAGCTACCTAATACTTAAGTACTTGCCTGTATTCTGCCTCTTCAACCTCGCTAGTTTTGAAAGTTACATTTTTTTTGGTATTGATCTAGAATTTATACATCTAACTTAAAGAAGTCAAGGGGATGAGCAAAAATACACTTGGTCATGATGGCAATATACCAGGTAGTAGGACTCTTCGGCAAGAATATGTCTTATTGGGTACCACTGCAGTTTCAGATATTCTGCCGACGTCAGACGGTGTTACTGTAACTGTAATGGACAGGCATGACGCTTACCATCAAACGTGCGACTGGCTCGTAGTTTCACATTGTAAAAAAAAAGACATTGTCCTAAGAAAGCGACGAGAAACAGAATTAATTTTTTATATAGAATTATGACGAAGCATACAGATCAAAAATCTTTTCGTGATATGTCGCGTTGTTGTGCTTCTGTTCAATTATTATAATACAATATATATATTCTTAAACGAATAACGTACATAGTACAAATGTGGTCGTAATGCCTTTTTTTTAGTACAATTAAAATGTCATACAAAAGGCAGTCTCTTCCTATATTAATTTGAGTGTTCAGACAAACATTGATCACACCTTCACTGCGGAACAGGCCCATATTGGCCTGCCGCGGTATTTCAGTTAGTGACGGACGAAGAAAACTATGTCTCTCTCCCTGGTGCGGAACGATTATCTCAGGTTTGTAGGAGTTCGACAGAGACGAATATATATTTCAGCTTAAAGCCAAAATTGTGTCTGAATCTCAGAGAAAAACTCCCACCTTTTCAAACCAATATAAAATAGGAGCGTTTTGTTTTATGCCTAAATTAATCATTCGTAGACACGCACTATCACCGACCTGCAATCGCGTCGAAGAAATGCATGTGTTATAGAGCAGAGGTTACCGCTTTACATCAGATGGCCCTCGTGCGTGTTGAGTTACAATCCCATAAAATGTAATGAAAAAATATAAAAATCGTTCAACTTAGTAGGTACTACAATACTACAGCTACTACAGTAAAAGCATTTGGACTCATAGGGAGTCCAAATGCTCTAGCCCACTATCAGTTGGCAGCGTGCCCAGCATGCTGGCAGTAGGTTAGATCTTGAACTCGACAGTTTTAGGTATCTGGTCTTTGTCAATAGTAATATTCACTCGTAATATTGATATAGTTGATCCAATGAGTTCTTTAAATTTCCCATTTATTATTCCATTCCAAAATTTGATACTTGATTTTAACAGCAACACTGTTCACTATCGCTTTAACTCACCGCCCCGTAACGGTTGAACATTTTGATCAAATCTGATTCATAGTTTCTATTTTATAAATAAGGGATTCCATAATTAAATTGTAAGCTGACGAAGTCGCGAGCAGTAGCTTATTATGAAATAGATGTAGACCAACTCTGTGACACAGTTAAAATCATGGCAGTCAAAATTAAAAAAGAAACCATTAGGTACCTATGTTAAACTTTTTCAGTGGCGGCGAAGTTGATATCGAATATATTGTATTTTTTTTAATCACTTGTAATGCCGTCGACTGTACTATTTATTTTAGTCATGGTTTGAAGTAAAACTTCCACTTAGGATAACAAATTATTTTCAATTTCATCAACTCACGGAAATGTATTTACGGAAATAACTAGGAAAAGATATTATTATTAGAGTGAATTCATTTATAACCTAGATATATCATTTTTGAACGTTACTATTATTCTTGAACATTGTACAGATTTTAATTGGCATTTTGTTTCACAATAATAATTTTATAAGTTCCTAAATTTGAATTGCTGTTTAAAATTTGTGTTGTACGTTGTGATTGTATGTATATATTTGTATTTAGAATACAAGTACTGCGGTGTACGTATTTTTTACGTAGAAATAGTCCACAGAGGTCATAAGTAAGTTCTTGTAAATGTAAGTTATTAATATGGACTTAACAGTTACTTGCATATTTTGACAATGCAAGGTTGATAAGGTAGGTGAATATAATAATTCTTATTCCTATTCAAAAGCGCTTTTGTTTTAGTCATAAACATTTATGTATAATAAGTCCGCTAATTAAAAGCCTAAGTTTGTGCTAATAACGGTAAAGCAAAATTACTTATAAATAATATTTAAACACCAATAAATATTCTAGAAGTCGGTAAAATTTAGTGGCAAAGATATATTTTGTGTCTCGTATATTTTATCTGTGATGTCTATTTTAGAAGTGGAATGTTGTATTTGTTCTATGAAGAAATGATTTGTTAGGCGATTGTTATTATGTACTTAAAACGGTCTTTTATAAATAAGAGAATATTGTCTTGAATTGTATTTTTATTTACTATCCATTTAATCCAAAAATCGGTCTGAAATCCCAGGCATCGTGGTACGTTTTCTGTAAGAATATATAGTGTATTTATAAATGACTATGTCGGATTGATTGATTATTAATGTAAGATATTAGAGATATAAAATCAAAAGCTTATAATGAGTGTTGAAATCAACAAAAGGAGTGCGGCGAAAGATACGTTTTGAAAAACCAAAGCAAAGGAAAAATTAAGAAAACCTGCCATTTTCACTTCTACATTTTTTTATTTTTTTGTTAAGAAATTAACGCTTCAGAAGATTCAAAAATTTTGCCTGTATATATTTGACAGCTGTCTTCTGAAATGCATATCTTGACTAGGATTGAAGCAATGATGGCCGAGCGGTAATAGTTATGGACTGCGGCGCCGCAGTACCCTGGTTCGATCCCCATCGCCGGCTTGAGCTTCACCGCATGGCGGAAGGGCTTTTTGAGATTGCCCGTCTGGCTAGCACAGATGTTGTTATTGGACTAGCAGAAGTCAACCCTAAGAGGTTGTTAGCATTTTACCAATAACCCTGTATAATCTGTATGAATCCATTGATTCCTCAAAGATTAGCAAAAGCGAGACTAAAGCTTATAAGTTACACAGTACAAAATGCATAAAAAATGCGGAAAATAAATCTTATCGAAAGGATATAAAGTATTAATGAAAATGATATTTTGAAAACTATTTGGCCAGTGTGTAATATTTCATACGGGAATCGGCTTATGAACCCGCACATAATGTTGATTAACCTAGAGAAACCGTACGATCGTATACCACTAGAGGCTTTGTGGTGGGCTTTAAGTGAGGTTGAGAAGAGTGCCTGGGAAGCATTATATACAAGGAAACAGTCATTTATACCGGGATTCGGTTGTTGTCCACCTGATTAGTTCACTACGGGCACTTTTTATTAACGGTGGTCCACCTCTGTCCACCTAGATGGACCACGGGCACTTTTTCTTGCCGGTGCGGTCCACCTTTATAATAATAATATATACACACACTAATCTGAATCTGAGTAAAGTTTTGCTATTGAAATTATAGGCACATTAGAAATCAACTTTTCTTACTGCTCTTATCCTACACTACACACACAATACCATATCAGTCCTCACACCCTTCATATAATGTCCGTATGGATTGAGAAGCCACCTCAGATTTTAAAAGGAAACTAATACTCTTATTTAGTAGCAAAGCTTAATATTTTGTAGTACAAATTCTATATTCTTTATATCTAGAATTTCTGAGTGAACCTGAACAATATCATCGACCACATCATCACTTAGCATAAGGTGAGATAGTGGTCAAAGGCTAACATGTAATATGTACACATCCAAAGTTATATCAATTTTAATGTAGCATTAGAATTGCAAGTAGGTACTTAGCAGTTACGTATGCAAGAAACAACATACCACGATAGCTTTTTTTAAACATGGCAACTTCCTCATAGGTGCATATTTTATCTTTAGATTAGTAGCAATTTCGATTTGTTAATATAGGATTTAAGAATAAAAGATGATACCAAATTTTAAGCAAGTCCCATCGTAATGGATACCACTGTAGACTCAGATATTCTGCCTCATAAAACTGCTACTAGGACCTGCTTGAGATTTAAAGGACACTGGCATTGCAGCAAGTGAAATTACTTGGCGATCGGGACATAAGATTTAACATGACGCTTACCGTCAGGCGAGCACTTCTCATAATATGTAGGTATAAAGAAGATACTCATTCATATATACTAGGTATCTATAAAATCTACGGTACGTATGAGTGGCTCCATCTATGTGAGAGATATAACTGTAGGAAGGTGATGAGTAAACCTTGTTATGATAAAAGCGCTGAAGAGCACTGCAATCCTGCTTTACGAAAGCTAACTTCTGCGTTATGTTACCGCTATCTTAAATAAAACGAAAAACCGCCGCTAGATGTCTATAGGTGAAACTTTTTTTAATGTCTATAGGTGATTTTTTTTTAAAGACTTCTTTAGATCTGAAGAAGTCTTGATATTAGTTGTCGTGTATAAGGACGGCGGCCCCATAACTTCCCTTAGGGTATCATAAAATGCGACTTAGGAATAAAATTCAGGTAGGTAGAAAACAAGCATGGGTAAACTGGATGGGTGTTTTCATCCAATATATATAAAAATTAAAATTTAACCGACATCCAACACAGAACCGTATGAAATAACTTGTGGAAGTCAGACTATGATAATGTGAGGTCAGTATTTTCAATGAGCATGGTACTGACTTCTACAAGTTATTACATACTTTATAGAGTTGGAATTCGGTTGCGTTTTTTAAATATTTTTGTTTTTAATGTTTACCTTGGTAAGCTAGTCTTTAACCTCTATCTCTCTCGACGGCAAATGATGATGCGGGCGGAGATGTGATTCAAGTTAGGACTGTATTTTACTGCAATAAACTAGTTGATCGGGTAAGAATAGTAAGATAGAAGCTCGAAGAAGACCGCCTATGCAAACTCTACTGCGAGCGCTCAGATACGTGCTGCTTCGTATTATAGTTACAAAACAGGGTTGTTGTTTTATTATTTATGCACCCTTTTGTTTAAACATTAAAGTACTGTGGCTACGGAGAGCATTCCCAAGGAGGATAAGGGACGTTTGATATACAGCGTGTCCTCAAATTCAACGATAAGCCGGCATCGGAGCATGGACCTACTCATGATTCCTCGGAAAAAAAAAAAAAAAATATAACTGTTTTTTTTTATTAATTACAGAGACTTTTATAAATTTCATCGATATTCGATACCCATTATGCTATTTTCAACTACCATGACCATAATTTTTGACATATTTTTGATATTTTTTGTGCATTAGCAACCTAAGAAGGACGGCTATCTACCACAATCCTTTAAAATTACAGAAAGTCTGTAGTTATTTTACAAAAATCAGTAAAAAAAAATTTTTTTCTTATAATTTTCATAGATTTTAACATTCTATGCACTTGCTATAGTCTGGGTTAAAAAAAAAAGTATGGACACTACCATGGTAAGTTTTATTAAAAGTTGGCGCAACTTTATAAAAGTCTCTGTAATTAAAAAAAAAAGAGTTATAATTTTTTTTTTATTTTTTCCCGAGTAGTCATGAGTAGGTCCATGCACCGATGCCGGCTTATCGTTGAATTTTGGGACACGGTGTATATATGGTATTAGAGAATATCATTTTTTTCTAATCCACACAACTAGTGGCGATTACGGGAAAAATATGTAAATGGCTCAACCAATTGATCCTGGCAGTTAAGCCTAGGGTCCTAAACTACTACATCAGCCGTGCACCAGCATGGTTCCGTATTTTGGATTGCACGACATTTTATTCCATGTCCAAGAGACCTGTGGAGGAAATCGACAAACTCGTGTAACCCCATACTTATCTACAAACCAATAACTGAAAGAGTCAGACCTTGATGATGCTTCGTGTAGAAGCGAATGTGCCGATTATTTTGGTTAGGCTACGTGGTAACGAGACGTAACGTCAGCATCAGGAAAATTAGTTATTTGATATAAAAATATAGTTTATTAATGACTTTCTGTAAAGTATTTTTTTATGGATTTTTTCGCATATTGATTTTATTTATTAATTGTGATTTTCCGACGTTGGTTTGGGCGGGTGTTCACTGATCAGTATCCCTTCGCAGTTTCATTAACATCACTGGATATTTAAGTAAAATACATATTTATATTTAATATTTGTTACTGTTGATCAGGTTAAATTTTGTTAACCTGAATAGATAAGTACACATTTTTTTTTTGATACGTTGTTTTTGTCGTATCCGTGTCGCTGTGATCATAAAGTAACTTTGTATATACTTGGCTTTGATCACTGGTTAGTTTCCCATCCCAACTTCTTCAACTAGTCAGTTTCCCATCTAGCATGTTTGAATAATTCGTCAAACCAATGGCTAATTGCGTTAAAAAGGTTTGGTAGAAACTGACGTATATGGGGGGAAATGCAAAGGTTTATCAGTTTTATCGCGATGTAGCTAGGTTTGGTAACTATGCTTGTTATAGGTATTTGGTATTCACGGCTTTAATAATATTGTACGTATTATCTTCAAATGTTATTGAACATCAATGCGCACAGTTCCATAACTTGTACATAAAACCGTAAAAACAAATTAAAAAAACGTTTACTTGTAACTAATGTAAATAATACAATAAGCGTTTTAATAATTAGGGCGAGCGAAGCGAGCCCTATCACAACTTGAAAATTTTGTGGCCTCTTTTACAAAACAAGTATTACACATAGATTTGTGCTTTAACATAGTAATTTAACTTCATATCTAGATGTGTTATCTATCAAAAGGAATATAATTTTATAAGCTTTAAAAATGAACATTAACAATTTTGTATTTATTGGATAGAATCTTAGATTATTGATGGGTCTCCGCGAGCGCGAGCGGAGACCCATCAATAATCTAAGGATAGAATGTTATTGTTCTACTAACGTCATCTGTTTGAAAATCAAAGAGTTAACATCGTATATGAATTAACATCGAAGGCCTCCGAGCACGGAAGCGCTCAGTAGTAATGCGACTAGCGGCAAGCGGTCACCCATCTAATTCATGACCGCAGCGAGCGGACGTTGCTTAACTTAGTTGATCTGTTAAGAACGGCTAAGTAAGCTACGAGTGATTTGAACTAAATACAAAAAAAAAGTTACATCGAGTACAGTTTGACTCGTAGGTTCTCTATAATAATTAAAATAATTTGTTCTGTCATGGAATAAAAACTATCCTGCGGTTTTCTATCCTGATCCTAAAATTTGAGGAATTATTTAACATCTAATCGTTTCAAGTGATCTAATTTTGCGGTCAATCAAAATAGACGTCTACCTACATTTGGTCTCTTTTACATTATTCACTGTACGTGCCTTAAGCTCAACCCATCAGCGGCAGCGGAGACCAAAATACAGGTGGGACTTTGTTGTTTTAACCTATAATTTGGGTCGGGTTTATAATTTATATTTCAGCGGCGTCACAAATCACGGCAGATAAGGGGCCGGCCACCGCGCAGCGACCCGACATATGACTAATGTGCTCAATTAACTCGAGGAATCAGGACATGGGTACCCGCCACCTCCACCCCTCACACATTCTCTGTTTACTTTTTCATAAACTTGGGGCATCTCCACTCAAAATATACATACAGCGACTGAGGCGTAATTGGCACGTTAGCTGTGTTTGGGCAAAAGGTTATCAGACGATAGAAGTTTTAAATTGGTCTACAAGTTACAATAGCTTTAGTTTGAATTTTTGGACCTCATGGATAGGAATGAGTTTGAATTCATGTTTGTATATAACTACAGCGTGTGTTAGATTAGAAATCAGTGTGATCTGCAAATATTAAAGCGAGCTCTAAGCTCTGTGATATCAAAATTAACTTATTATTTTATGTTAGACCAAGTATATTATGGTGAAATACTCTTACCTATGCGTTCCTAGTGTAGTGAAGTCTATCTTTTTGGTAAAGAAACTAGTAGTCTGATATCAATAGTTCAAAGATAGATCCGTTTAAAGTTTTGACAGCTGTGATTCAAAATGAAGATAGATGTAAGGTCTGTCTTTTTTGTAATGTAAATAGTAGTCTGGTATCAATATAGGGATAAAGCTGTCACCCGAAATAATGATCTCGGTGTGAGTTATCACTTTTGCGAAGAAATAAGTAGTGAATAATATGCGAAGAAATAACTAGTCCTGACAGTTAATGAAATAAAGCACTTTGAACCCTGACAGCTGTCACCTGAATCCCAGGTCTCAGCGAGATACTTGACAGCTGTCAAACTAAAACGAAGTGATGTTAAGATTAATGTCTCATGTAAATATTAGTTGAAAGAAACCCAAACCTATCAATACATCATCTTTCACTTTAACAGCTGTCTCATAACTGTTTTTCACAGCTACACCAACTGAGTGGATTTTTAAGTGTATTTTTAACCAAAAATAATGTTCTTTGGCAGCTGTCACATCTATGATGTATTGTGGGTAGTAAAAGGAAAGTCCGTCACTAGCAATCACTTGAACTTACAGTCCCACCAACTTATCTGTTCAGGCGGCAGAAAAAAGAACTACAACATTCCTTCAAATTGTGACAGTTTGTAGTTGATTTCCTTGACCAGCAGCGTTGGTGGTACTATAAATGCCTATTTCCGGTACCCATCTTCAACGGTGGCCTATCAGGCTATATTATGAAGAATACAAAGCATCTAAATAAGCAGTTGTGTATATGGGAAATATATTATACCACAACTAGCTGTGCATACTGATTGGCCTATCAAGAAATCCTCATCTTACTTCCCCGATGGGGTAGGCAGAAGTGCGTAAACACCCACGTTTCGCCAATTGGGTTTTGTTCCCATTCAATAGGGAGCGAGCCTATTGCCATTCACCGTATTCACCACGCAGTTTCAAAATGTTTCCTCTAACACACTGGACGAAACACGAGAACATATTATGAATAGTATGTTTATATACGCTAACAACATCTAAGACAGGAACACAAGAACATATTGTAGGAAACCCTGGCAGAAACAAAGATGGTATACAGGTCGTGCGTCTAATTCACACAACACTCTACTCACTTCCACGTGAGTAGTGGCATGCTGCTCATTTGGCACACTTTTCCCTTCGTCGCCTCTTACGACACCCACAGGAAGAAATGGGGAGGTGATATTATTTCTGTCAGGGAAAAGTTATCCTTATCACATACCTAAGTAACATAGGTACTTACAATGCATGCCATGCTTACTTTCTATCTGTCAAAAGGTATTTAACAGGTGCATGCCAAACCTTCGCTTACTTCATACCAGTGAACAGTTCTAAAATAGCTAATACGATGCATATCAATTGTATTTTATTTCTACGACCAGGCAGCTGTTACACAATGTAGTAAGTGCTCATTTTATATCAGTAAATCACAATAACTTACTAAATTATAGACTGTCGAAACTCCAAGTCTCGTTTGACACGAAACATGTTTATTTACTGCCTCACTCCTTTTTTTATTCTTCAGTCCTGGAACTGCAATCCGAAGCGTACTTGTATTTCGTTCGAGAGTCACTATAAATAACAGAAACTACGGCAAGTGCCGTTTAAAACTGCTCCGCTGTGCTGAAGAGCTTACTTCCGCTTGCTGGAGTAGCTATAATAAATACAGCCTGTGATTTCACTTCGCACCGAATGAAGTTTACATAAATCTTGTTTTAAATGTTTTCGTCTTTGCTGTTTGCGTTGTTTCCTATTGACAGATACATACGACATGAACCGTAAAATAATGTCTAGAAAGAGTCTGTATCTAGTATACATAGGTATAGATGTAGAATGAGGTAGTACTCTTTAGCTAGAGTCCGTCTTGGTGGCTACCGCCGCAATATCAGGCATTCTGCCTCGAAGCAGTAGTGTGCAAATACGGGGCAAGTGAAATTACTGGGCGAACGAGATAGAAAATCCAGCGTCTCGGAGTGATGAGCACAGTTCAGTAATAAGTAGGACAAGGACGGTGACATTTTGACTTTAATGGACAGGCGTGACGCTTTCTATCAGACTAGGTACATGTCAGTGTCGTCAGTATATTTAAAAACATACAATAAGAACGATTCAAAAAAAAAAAACTAATAAATAATGCACTAAAAAGTAAGTATAGTACCACCAACTTAACTGTGCAGTTCTCGAGGGCGCTATTGGTCAAGGAAATCAACTACAACCTGTCACAATTTGAGGGAATTTTGTAGTTCTTTTTTCTGCCGCCTGAACAGATAAGTTGGTCGAACTGTAAACCAAACCATCTTATCCAGTTTTTTTGTTCATTTTATTACATCGACAAGCGAAAATGAGAACATCATCTATGTAGTTGAAGCCAATTAAATACGCATTATTAGGGATAACTCAAATACGTAAAATGTCACAAAAATTTAAATGGGACCATGTCTTATAGTCATGACTAGCATCAGCTTTCGAATATAAAAAAAAAAACTTCAAAATCAGTGCACCCTGTAAAAAGTTTGTCGAAAGATAAAGTCGGTTAATTAAACTAAAACAATTCTTCATTTGTTAAATTTTTACAAGTTTATAAATTTTAATAGAACCCAGTTTCATCGCGCACCATTCATCGGCCGAGAGTCGTATAATTTTAATAAATCTAACATAACATAATAATAATCTAACATGATACACGCTGCCAACTGGTAGTGGGCTGGAGAATTTGGACTGCCTGTGAGTCTGCAATCGCTTATAGGTTGTCTAAATGCTTTTATTGTAGTAGCTGTAGTGTTGTTTATAGTAGTATTTTGTTAATAAAGGCATAAGTACCACCAGTAAAAAATATATAATATGTATTATTTAACTAGTGCTTAGTTTGAGCATTTATTTTATGTTATTGTAACGGAACAAGCCCGAGGGCCACCTCATATTAAGTGGACTAACTCTGCCTATAACAGATGAATTTCGTCAACGACAAGAATAATAGAAGTTTTCCTATTATTCTCGTCTCGTAAGTCTTGTCAGATTCATGCTTCATACTTTATGCTGTTACAGATGTACGTTGGCAGGCGCTCAAAAAGTGACAATAATGTAGCCATTTCTGCAATTGGCTGAAATGCCGGAGGCTTCGTATAAGCTGATACACACAGATGTATGGGTGACCTCGATTCGCAAAACTGAGGAAGCGATATATTATATAAAAAACAACTATTTCTTTCGAATGTTGCAATTGAGCTCATTTCAGAATTTAGTAATGTCTTTACTTAAAGAGAAGTTTTCAAATGTGTAAGCTCTACAGCTCCCGGCTTAAGAATATGATGACTTTTATATCCTGCTGTGTGTCCTAAGATCCTAAGATGTCGTTATACGTTACTTAAGGTAAAAATGCGCCAAAAATGCAGCATTTTTTATGCCCGATAGATTAGCCTTTGACCACTATTTCACTTGATGGTAATTGATTAGTCGAAGGTGTTGTTCAGGCTAACCTAGAATTACTGGCTCAAAATAGCATTAATTTAATGGGGTGGTGTTGGGTTCATAATAGGGCTCCTTCAGTACATAAAGAAAGAAATCTTGTATAATAACAACAAAAACATTCCCGAGGGTAAGGGACACTTTTTAAAATTATGTCCCGGTAATGTCATGTGTGTTGTTGTTGAAAACATATTTTTATTAATGAATAGATTCAGGCGTTACTTTGTGTGAATCCATACATCATTAAAACAATTATTTTATATTATATATTTTAAGAAAACCCCAATTGGTAATTTAGAATCGACTTCAAAAATTTAAACATGGATCTAGTGACAATTGCGACTAATTTTCCTGTTAAGCCGATGTGACTTCAAAACGCCACAAAGCCAAACCGCAAGAATCTTCGACGCGTTTTGCTTCTACACTAAGCATCACCAGAGAACTTCGAAATCGCTTGACTCTTCAACTCGTTAAGTTTAAATAGTTTTCTATAATATTAATTGAAATTTTTCATAAAATATTTTTCATACCTATATACCTATTTTAGTTTGTTCCCCAGACCTACCCTATATGCTTGGGACAAGGGTAGAAGATGTGGATGGAAATAGTATATTCCCATTACGAGTTAAATGTAGGGACTCGGGAGATACCTAAAAAGGATGCACTACATATTATATCAATAAACTTTAATGTTCCTATCGCTTTCATTTACGGATTAAATCACCCGGACAGCCTTCCCCATTAAGGCGGGGTTTACCATAATCCCCACGCTTGGTCTTGGGATCACAATGTAAGATAGAAGTTTCCAGAAGGCACAGCTTCCCAGCTTCCGGATTTTTTTCCTTTGTCTCCCCGTGAAGAGATGAGGGGGGGGGGAAGGGGAGGGGGTGACATTCTAGCCTGACACTTTTTTTACCTGTTCAATTTATATTTATTGACCATCAAACTTACTTTGTGATTCGGCAACAATTATTTAAATACAGGTTATTTATGTATTCTATGCAACGACGGAAAATGATTTTTGTATATCGCGGACACTGTAGAAGTAACACGTAATTTTATCTTTTTATTACAATTCGATTCGCACGAATTAAAGCACGAATAAAACGCGACATCACGACCGGAGAGAGCAATAAGCCGGCTAGCCAACTCTTTGAGAGCGCGAGCCAGCTTCAACTTTGCCCATAACGGAGCCACCGCCTAAAACGATATCCTGCAGAAGTTCTCACACTCAATACTGCAGTAATGACTAGAACATTCCCTGTGTTACTGTGCGCTAAGTGTCTACTTCTCTGCATTCCTGTGGAGTTTTACATAAGTACTTTTGAAATTGAAGAAACTAGTATTCATTTTTTGTACAGTTAATACTTGGTATTCTGTTAGAAATACTCAAATAATACAACAAAAAAGTCTTACAAAACTCCAAGGCAATCAGTCTTGTTTCTGTTAATTCTTAAAAAACATATGATAATATATTGTAAGAAGTTTCTTCGGTATCCAAAAATATTATAAAAATTAATGTCAGGTAATTTTTTTACCAAATTTTAAGTAATAAATAGATTCAGGCGTTACTTTGCGGAAATCCATATCTAATATTAACAAATATTTTTAAAATACTTTATGAAAACATCAAATTAATATTTTAATAAAACACACTACAAACACAATACAAAAATATATCTAGTGACAAATCTGCCTAATTAGGCGGAATTGTCAAATTATTTAAAAATATTTGTTATTATTAAATTTGAAGTAGGTATAATAATAAATTATAATAATTATTAATAACTGTACTGTGCTGTTTCAGGTGGATTGTCCACTGCTGTACAGAGCCAATTTTTTTTAAAAATTAATATACACACAGGAAATCTGAAAAAATATGTCTTGGTGGAGTGTAACGAATAACAAAAATTATGTCTAAAAACATGAGAGGAATGGAAATTTCTCATTGATATTTTTATTCAGTAGATATTTGGAAGGCTTATAAAAAAAAAACCATAAAAGCTGATATTAGTACTTCCTTAAAAAATAAAGTTATGAAATCATTTTTACATTAAACGATTTTCTTGAGCGCAGAATATTAGTCCGTTGTGCCATACTGAATTTCTGCATATAATTATCAAGCATTATCGATATGAGATGTGACGTTTGCTATACTATTAACATAGAAAACCACTACAAGAACATCACTAACGTATATTTTTTTAACAAAACAATAATTGCTATTAAAAACATAACATATTTATACTAGAAGTATTATTATGAAATATTATGATAACATAAAAAACCTAGTACAACCACATAAAAAAAATTCGACACGAAGCTTATGAATTTGTCATACCGATTAGTTTATAAACACGTAATTTTTGCTATATCGCCATCACTTATGATTTTATGAGCTCTAAAATTAACATAAACATTTCTCAAACTTTGTTATAAAAACTAACGTGGTTTTCACTCATTTTAGTAAATAATACGGGATAACTCACGTAAATAAGTCAGATAGCTCCGACTATAGTTTCAACCACATCCGGTGGTCTTTTTCAAGGAGAGCTCGGGACGCCCGCGTTGACGTCTCGCTGAGCTGAGTGCTCAGCGAGACGTCAACGCGGGCGTCCCATTTAATACATGCCTAAGAAACGATCCATATCGATTAATAAGTAGCATGTCTCTTCGAAGGCCAATCATTGACGCCCATTACCCAAAAGGGAGTGGGTATATTACCAACAAGAGTATTTCCAAGCAGGGTCTGCCTCAGCCAGGCGTTCGGCCATAGAACCAAAACCAAAACTTTTCACAATTATTGCCCTTGTCTTTTATGATTACAAAATCACAACGGAATAGAAAAATTTGAACCACGAGCGGAATTCGAGCCCGCGAACATCTGTCGCTCGGCTGGGACTTGCTCTGCCAATTTGAGCTACCGTGGTGAGGTGAGTCATAGTTTAAATTTATTCATTCGTTCTGTTGTTTGTTTTTCCTTTATAGAGAAAACATGTTGACCAACCTAACATGCATGGGTTAAGGGTATGAAGATGATGCTATATCTATAATAAAAACTAAAGTGCATTAAAAACTCCTAATCAAAATCAAATTCAAAATCATTTATTCAATTTAGGCGTCTACGAAGCCCTTCTAAATGTCATTTACAAATATTGATATTGAAATATAAAATAGTACTGATACGTTCAGCTAAAAAAAATTATAGAGCCACTGCGGAAGAACGGGCAAGAAACACGGGTAATTCTTTTTAAACGTCTCTTAGCAATATGTTACAACATGTATTATAAAATTATTACAACATTTGTGTAAATTACTTAAGTTACAGGCGATAGCTTGGCAGAGGAGGAATTATCCTAGCATTTTTGTCGTTTATTTTGTATTTTTGTTTTTTTTTAATTCATTACAAACTGTGTATAGTAGGATTTCTTTATCAAAATCATTTTCACGTACAACTTGAATTTTCCTTCTGTGAGCGTTGTATTATTTTTGGCAACTAAATAAAACCGCACACAATTTATTTATACATATATACACAAAACAGAATACAATCACTAAAAGAACACAGTCATATGTAGGTTAACATTTACGAGCCAGACTATATCCTAAAGTATGAACTTATATCTTTAACTAAGAAGGACCTTTAAATAATAAAAAAAATTCATTGAAGCACAACCACCACCACCATTCCTGTACCTGAAATAGTGCAAGTTGCTTCAATAATCATACAAAAGTGTAAGCATACGAGTTTCGATTCCAAATCTAAGTCGCGCCCATTCGGTACCGCCGCAGCGTACTAAAAAGATCCCCCTACGGCATTCCTAAGTAGATTGGCTTGTAAATGAAGGTTATACAGGTACCGGCTAAAATATCAGCGCAATTTGACAACGAAACCCGTTTCAGTCAAACGCTCCACAATGCGGAACGAGTGAAATGTTGCCAATAAAAAAAGGTCAAACGGATGGCCCCAGGCTTGGTTTTCAATATCTCACGCCAGGTAGAGGGCGTGTTCGGAGGACCTGTAGAATACATTCTCATTTCGACCGTCAATCACGTGTTTGAACGGGGGCAAGTTTTAAACAATAACCTCCGTACCTTCCGTAACCAAATTGCTAACTGGCAAGTAATTAAAACAAGAACGGGGATTGTTTCCGAGCGGGTGTACATTTTAAGGTTGTGGTGCAAAGTTGGTGTTAGTTAGTTTCAGGGTTATTTACATTACAAGAACAATCATTTGAATTTTCAAATCTTTGTGCTAATTTTATGTAAATGTGGACTTAGTAAATTATTTATAAATACTCACTCGGTTACTTCAGGTCCGGTAGAAGTAGAATATTTAAAAAAAAAATCGTAACGTAGCGCATATCATGTTATTGTCTAGAACTAATTGAGTATAATACAAATGTGTTTTTATATATATTTCCTGTGTATTATCGCATAAACGATAGAGCAACAACAAAAACCGATAAAAATAAACACATTTCCTGTATAATGACCCCGTTTTATTTAGGACTTTTTGTTATTATTAGTTGGTACGCAATCCGTTATACTAACACATACTCTGTGAAAATTTCAACTGGCTACCTCTTACAGTTTCATAGATGAGTTCCTCTAAAAATCAGACGGACGGAACCACATCAGGCTTAGTGATAAGGTCCCATTTTCATGAATGGATCCCTAAAAACCGACGTCTAGCTACTATCTAGTAGAAAATCTGTCACCAAGCACCTAACGGTATATTCTGGCAGCTGTTCTTGAGAGCCAGTGATCCTAGTTTAGCCTAAACAAGATTTTCGACCGCATCATCACTTACTACATGAGATAGTGGTCAATAGTTAGCCAAACAAAAAAAGGCCTGGGGCTTTCATCCACGTTGCATTTTCCCTTACACAAAGAAAATTTGTTTTTCAGGAAGTCATGCATCCCAACAGATAAATGACAAACGTGACGTTTGTTTTGTTAATCAAACCGATTGGGTCATTAGTGAAAGTAGATTACGGTGGTTCTATACTATCAAGAAGTACGTGGATTCGGATTATGCCCGTAATATATGAAGCAACGATAGACGGGCGATAATAGCTGTGGGCTGTCGTGCTGCAGGTCCATGGTTCTAGTCCCACCGCCGGCTTGAGCTGTACCGCAAGGTTGAAGGGCTTTTTGCGAATGCTTTCCCTGGCTAGATACCAGACTCAAGTAGAAAATCTGTCACCAAGCACCTAACCGTGTGTTGCAGCAGCAATCTTTGAGAGCCAGTAAGTATTTCATGCAATTACAGGCACATGAGACTTAACATCTGTATGTGTCAGGGTTAAGGACGCAATGCAGTTCTTCACTTGTGTCGAAATGCATCTGTAATATGCTGAGGTCACCACTTAACACCAGGTGGACATCGATTATGTTCCCTAAAAATAACAAAAAGAAAGCTGTCAAAGTGACAAATGATATCATAGTTTTCCGTTTTATTTCCTATTCAGTCTAGGGTTTTGTACCAACACACAAAACGTTTTTTCTAAAAGGCTTATAAAGAAGTCCTTAGATCGTTGTATACCTACATGACTTTCTTTTTCAATTTGGCATCTTCCATGCTTCCATCCGAGATATGTATTTTTTTTATAGAGTAACATGAATCGATATTTTAAGTGGAAATGTTAATGACCGTTTTTATTATACCGTATTTTGCCGGTCAATAATAACATACTTTTACTCCATAATAAAAGTTTGTTATTATGTAGCCCTATGGCTAAAACAACACGTCAAATAAAACGTTAAGGTATTGTATGAAGTCATAATTTTTTACTATTTGTATTATTTGTTTGACAACCAACCATAGGGCGCATATTCTCTGAAAAGTCCAAGTAGTGACCAATTAGGGTACAAAAGAAAGGTAGGATGGACAAACGTATGAACGGACAACGCAGGCTTAGTAATAAGGTCGCTCTTCAGGGGTCTTTTTTATGTGATTGTGATGAATATGCATGAGGCCCACCTTATGTTAAGTGGAAAACCTCTGCTTATAACTCATGCATTTCGCCACACGTTACGAATTGTACTACGCCCATTACATTACTGTGCCTGTAAATTTTCTGGCTTTTTAGCGCTGCTGCCGGAACACACTGTTAAGCTTGGCACCAGAATTTCTACTTGAGGGTAGTAGATAGCCAGGCGAGCATTCGTAAAATGCTCTTCCTTCCTCCATGCCGCGAAGCTTAAGGCAGTGGGGATCGAACCATGGACCTGCCGCACTGCAATTCAAAGCTATTACCGCTGGGCCATCATTGCTCAAAAGTCTATGTATTACAACTCATTTGAAGAAAAAACCCTGCTTCACATAAGTTTTACCAGTATTTGCCTCGCTCTAACAAAATGTATTTGCGTTGGTATATGTTAGATACAAATATCAGTCTAACCCAAGCCTAACCGAATGGCTGCCCATCGAAGCGTTCATAATGAAAATATAGCCGCAAGCAAGTTGACTGTATCCTAGTGAGCACAGGGGGTTTGGCAGTGTTTCTGGCAATCGAACCTCCACAGACATGTCCGCTGCATGACTTGCGCCAACCAATGTATCCAAATTAAGACATATCATTGATTTACAAGCCCATTGTGTATTGATGCGTTGTCTATGAATATAGATTGGAATTGGATCAGTCATTTTGATCCGACGTACAACTTTGTTAGTACATAGGTGGATTACAAAATTTGATCATTGTATAGATATTTCAGAAGCGCTCGTAGCGAAGTTTGCTTAGCCGTTTTGAACCGATCAGCAAAGTTAACCCATTAGCATCGGCGCTAATGATAACAATAGAATTTCATTAATAACTAGGACGTAGTGGTCCTGACGATGCCAACTTATTAGCAACGTCCGCCGCGGTCATGACCTGGATGGGTGACGTCTGGTCACATTACTACTGAACGCTTCCGTGCTTCAGAAGAAGTTGTTGTCTTGGTAACACGATGGCAGTCGTTATAGAATGGTGGTAGGGCATTTTGCAAATGCCCGTCTGGAGCTAGCCATAGTTTTTTTTTGTTAGGGTATAGCTACCACCCTCAAGTCGCCAAGCACCTAACGGTGTGTTCCGGCAGCTGTCCTTGAGAGCCAGTAATCATAGGTTAGCCTTAACAACATCTTCGACCACATCATCACTCACCATCAGGTGAGATTTAAAGGCTAACCTATAAGGTATAAAATAAAAATAAAAACTTTTTTATCAAAGGCAGGACACTGAAGAGATAATTTAATCTGAATATCCGTATTACTTAGATATAGGCACAGCCTGGACACTCGACTCATTCTCTATACAAAAGCCGCGTTCTAACTACCTATTACACAGACACTACACAAATGTTGTTTTTGTACACGCTTAAATGTGTGCGTGAAGTCTAAGGTTGTCATCGTATGAATAATTATTCTTGTACTTACCTACCTAACAATCTTTAGATGCTGTTAATATGCCTTATTAGATTTCGTAGGTTACCTTACCTACCTTCAGACACATTTACACAACCGAGTAGGTAATATTATTCACATTTCACTCGCATTACTTATACAATAATAGATACCTACACTATACAAAAAGTATCATTCCAAGTTCACATTTTATAAAAGTAATGATAATAATTACAATCATAATAATAATGTTCTTCTCGTATAATAAACAATCATAAAGTATGCCGCGTGTCAACCGTGGCGAAGGTCAGAATGTGTATTGCTTTTCTCTATGGTAGGTATAGGTCTAGGTATATGTTACAATGACACTTGTTTCGCTGCAAACGAAGTCGATGTCCACGGATACTTTTTACAAACGAAAATCTTCTAAAATAATAATTACTTGGATAGCAGTTTGAATAAAATACAAAGATAAAGTTTTATGTTTGTATTTTTTCAAACCTACTGAAAATTACCGGTTTTTATAAGTTACTTACTGTATAACTGAAACACGACAAATAGGTAGGTACTTAGTGTAGGTTACCAAGAATGACTTACCTCGTTTTATCCTTAGGGAATCTATAAAAACTCCTATCCTTTTCTCGTTTAGTTGATAAGCAACCGTAAACAGCAAAAGAGTACCCCATTCTCAACTATTAAATTACTCATACAATCGTCACGCTTCGTCGACACGTCATCGTGTGCGAGTTGCGCGTCCCGTACTCAAGTCAGCTCAGCGACCGCTCAGAATCGGTGGCGGGGTGAGGAAGGCTCGATTTGGTGGGGGGTGAGGAGTGTCCATTCTATACGTAGTATTATTATATGTTCTATGATATAGGTACAAAGTTTAGATTGAACGCACATGATACAAGTCAAGTAAAAAACACGCTCCTATCATGCTATCCCTTTCGGCAGTACGGCAAATCCATGGAGCGTGGGATAGTATGATAGGAGCATGTTTTATTTTAGATTCACTTGGTGATAATCATTTGGTGTTTATAAATTGGCGGTATATGATAAAGTTGTTACACCATCAAACTTTGATCTTCCACAGTTTTTCAACTACCTTCATACGTCTGTTGAACGTACGCCTTTAATCCCCATGCTTGGCAGGCGTCTTGGGCACTCGTCGGTTCACGAGATACGATGTTAAAAAAGAATTATATCTCTTTATATTAAATATTTACACACGGTCCATTATTGCTATTATTTTATTTTACGAGTACTTTTGACTTGTTTCTTAGTTTATTTCAGATAACTATAAAGCGCTATAAACTTTAAATAAGTTTTGATTATTGTACCTAAATTGGAAACATGTTATTGTACTCGTGGTGTATGTTATTCAATTTAATATATACATTCTTAACAGTACATTTCTTGTTTTATTACATTTTTTGATGAAAAACAAGCTAATATTTATAAATTTTACTATTTTAAGTGAAATTATGCTGCCTACCTACTTCAAATGCTTTGTTCACTAAGTTGCGGCAAGTTTAGACCTGGCAGACCTTTTGATCCATTATCAGGGGTTTCTTGGCTATTATTTGGCGCAAGTACCAACGGGGTACTCGATGAGGTAGGTTGAGCGTGTTGTAAGGGCATATTTTTGGGGGTCTGCCAAGTACTTCCGGCAGGGTGCGCAATGGCAGACCAACTTTTTTTTACATTATTAATCAATGGTTAACTGTTGTCATCACTTTAATGCGGGTACCATATTACGTAATTTTCACAAAAAAGTTACATCAAAAAATATTAATTATTTCTATGCAGGCAGGATCGGCTCTGGCAGACTTAATTTTTTTACGTGTTTAAGTGTCGGTTAACGATCTAAGCATAGCCTAATGGGGTACTCGATGAGGTAGGAATTTTTGTAGTAGGCTCTCCCATTATTAGTGTAATATTAAAACGAACACGATACTGGCATGTGTTTGGAGTCTGGAAGTACATACGGAAGGTTAACAAAACAAATATGAGTCCTCACTACACAGCAAGCTCTCTGGTAATATATCTTGGTCGTATTATATTTCTCTACTCTATCTAGACCAGATAGTAACCTAGTATGTCGACTCTGTAACTTGTGTAAGGCGATGACTTCAAGACGGAATCTGAATAGAGTGAAACATCCGAGAAACCCGATTCACTTTGCAATAGCTTCAGTACTAATCCGTTTGAATAGTTCCAGATGCAGGAATCTGTGTATTGACCTATCTGTGTCCGTCAGTTTCATCGTTGGAACGTTCTTGGATACATCGAAACCAGTATCGCTACGAGAACAGGCACTCTACTACCGATTGCTTCATCTCTATTACGAACGATGTTCCTGCATTTTGCATAAATCATTTTCACAGACGAGTATAATGCAATTGGCATCTTTTCAACTGGTGCAAATCAATTTTGAAGCGTTCGTAGCGAAGTTTGTATAGCCGTTCTTAATCGATCAGCAAAGTTAAGCAACGTCCGCCGCGGTAAGGAGTTGGATGGGTGACCGCTAGTGACATTACTACTGAGCGCTTCCGTGCTTCGGAGGGCACGTTAAGCCGTCGGTCCCGGTTATTTTTGTTATAGAATGGTGGCAAGGAATTATAAACACTTTGCAGTGATCGTGGTCACGGGGTGACAGTCACCCCGTGGCCACGATCACTGCAAAGTGTTTGAAACGTCGGGACAAAGATAATGATAAATATACGCGATTTAAACCGTTTAAAGTTGTTTAATTACTATGTGTAATAATCGCGAAAACCTAAGACAACATTATAATTAATTAATGTTTTTTTTGTTGTTTTTAAAAATTTGCCACTGTGGAAAATATATGTAATTATAACTATTTTTAATATAATTATGATTATTAAATATTGTAAGCTAAGTAAGGTAGCATAACATTATTTGTGTTACTTAAAAAAGATAATCGTGAAACATGTATATAGATCTGTTAATTGTATTACTAAGACCACCTTGTTATAACCATGTTTCTTGCAATAAATATCATTTCATAAAAAAAAGCACTTCTCCAGAGTATATAAAACTTTTCCTCATGCAATTATGTTAGTATCTTAGCATTTCAAATATGTTTCCGTGCAGAGTAAACTAGCAGACATTACGAAGAAAGGTAAGTCTCTATGGGATAAATGGTGAAGCTAGATATGTGTACAAAAACCCTCTTTACACATATGAATAACACCCTCGTTTACCTGCAAAACGATATTGAAAATCGGACGAGGCGATCCGTTTTACCTTTTTTGTTATTGGAACGTTTCACTTGTTCCGCGTTGTTGACTCTCAGCGTTGACTCATTTTTTATTTCTCCAAAATTGAATGACGTTACATATATTTTAACGTAGTGAATATCTGTGAACCATAAATAATGTATTTTCCATATTTTAATGCCTGTTCTACATGTTCGTTACGAACAATGTATGAGGAACGTAATTATGTGCGTAATATAAAATAAATGGGTAAGCGCTGTGAACTAGTTTCAATATCTTTCAATTCATTTTAGCTATAGGTATGTCATTAACTTACCTGCTCGTGGCGCTCTCCATACAAACGTATTTTTAACTACGTTTGTTTTTTTTCAAACTCGGTGAAACTTTGCATGTCTATCCTTGAGCCTAATATCTATGCTTCTGGTTTGCCAGATTTCCGTAAAATTAAGTATTTTTAATAATTCGCATAATAGTTTTGTATGGGAATTGTTATTTTGACATTTAGGGATAACATAAATAATAAATCGAAATCTTGCCAAACCAGAAGCATAGATATTAGGCTCAGCAATATGCACACGAATTTTCACAGAGTTTGAACACTTGTTATTTAAAATATGACGAAACTACATTCCCCGTGGGGTGCCGGATTAGAATTTCACCTCCCCATATCGCGCCGTGGGTGTCGTAAGAGGGGACTAAGGGAAAATTACTGGAAGGTGGGCAGCAGCGCCTTCTCAACAACTGCTATCTGTAGTGACACTGCGATTCCCAAGACGTCTGCCAAGCGTGGGGATTATGGCAAATATCCCCTTAATAGGGGACGCTGTGTTCAGCAGTGGACGATCCGGCTGGTACAGTACAGTACAGTACGTTTGTGTGGAAAGCGCTTCGTGCACTCTACTCTACACTACTCAGTGACTGTTAATATAATCTATGATTATACCTGTAGTTAACCCTACTTAAATTTGATAAACTTTATTTGAGTATTATTGTGAATTATATATCTTATTGTGAAAAATATTCATAAGATATGGAAATCTGCTGCCCTGTGTGAATCTGTAAAGTAGATTAATAAATGGCCACATTGTAAGCAAGGATAAAATAGGTATACATAAATTCGTAGCGTTTTGTTTCGTAAACATTCACGACACAAAGAAATCTGTGTCTGAGATTGTGAACCCATCTGCATTGCTAACAATAATATGGTGATCATATTTGAATCATCATGGAAATTATCAAGGATGAATTATCATCATCACTATTATCATCATATCAATTACTAGCTACTGCTAAAAAATATTTTTCAGTAATGAATAGATTCAGGCGATACTTTCGGAAATCTATATTAAATGACAACAAATATGTTGAAAATATTTTAAGAAAACATTAAATTAATATTTTAACTAAACACTTCAAAAATATTAAAAATATATCTAGTGACAATTCCGCCTAATTTTCCTGCTAAGCCGACGCGACATCACTAACGCCACGCAGCCAAACCGGAAGAATTTCCGACGCGTTTAGCTTCTACACGAAGCATCCTTAGGGGGCATTGACTCATCATGCGCGCTTTTATTAAAATATTAATTTAGTTTTTAAAATATTTTCAATATATTTGTTAACATTTTTTCAGTGTTGGAAGATGGTAATAGTTTTATATTTACAAATCTCAAATTTATCACGTAAATATTCATGCCTACATTAAGTCCCAACACATTTTACCTAAAACTGTGCAGTTTGTGAGTAATCGAGCGCATTGCATTTAGGTGGGCGAGGTCGTACACCAACGACAGCGGCCGGAGGTGGAAGGTGGTAGTAATTGCGCCGCTGGATGGCGGTGCAGCCGACTGCGACATCAGTAATTGCTAGCCAGGGGACACTGACACTCGCCTGATGAATGGAGCCAGTGGAAAATTCGCTGCGCGGAAAAACTCTAGACATTTCTGTAAATTAAAACTGGAGTACCCTGATCTTGTTACTTAGTTACCTATCCACTCGCCGTTCGTTATAACCATTTGTTTACGAAGAAAAATCTACGCGAAGACTAATTATGCTGAGATACTCGTTGTTTACAAGTATAATGAGAAGTTGCATCGTGCTTTTGGCATAATCTAAGGAGTACCTGGTGTAAATCAAAGGAGTCAAAGGCTTTATTACCTTTGCCAATAAAATCATGTAAAGAACGCTTAATTTCTTTTCTTTTTTTTATGTTATTGTGATGGAACAAGCTCGAGGCCCACCTGATGTTAAGTGGACTAACCTCTGCCTGTAACAGTTGCAATTCATCACAAGTCACGAATTGCACTGCGCCCGTCACATGGAGACATAGTTGTTAAGTCTCATTGTGCCTGTAATTTCACTGGCTCTCTAGGACTACTGCCGGAACACACCTTTCGGTGCTTGGCGACAGACTTTCTACTTGAGGGTGGTAGCTAGCCAGGCGGTCAATCGCAAAATGCCCTTCCACCATGCGGTGAAGCTCAAGCCGGCGGTGGGGATTGAACCAGGGTACTGCGGCACGGCAGTCCATAGCTATTACCGCTCGGCCATCATTGCTTCTGAACTAATACAGCACCCATGATATTTTATCTATTGTGCTTGGGTTTCTATTGCTACGCTATCCGATCATCTAGATTACAGCAAACATCTGATAAACAAACAAGGTAGAGAGATATAGTAGTAGTAGAATACCCATCAGGAAGTCCTCCTCTCGAAATCTCTTATCGCCTCAGTATCTGAATACTGTTTTGCATGTACATTTTTGGGAGAAAGCCACTAACCACAGCCGTACAACCACTTTCAAGAAGCTATATAAAAATCCGCTGCACGGGAATCACTTTGACGAATTTTTTTTCACCAAAATGAAAATTTTTCTAAACATTTAACACTAAGACCACGAAATCATTTTATTGTCATTTTGTTGATGTATAAGAATCTAGTGGAAACTAAATGTGCATTACTTACGTATTTAACTTTAAAACTAAAGCGGTTTAGTAATCCTTTTTGAAACGTCTTTTAGTTTTATATCTGGACATGTAATGCTGTTTTTTTTTGTAATAAGATTCATTATATATAGCGTATTTAAGCACGTTTGTTCGGTAATTGTATAACCACCTACAGTTTGCTTAATCCTCCCGGTATGATTTAGCCATCGACTTTTTTCTGTCATAAACTATTTTTTATCAATGTCTAATAGTATATTACAGATTTATTTTAGGTGATCGTCCATAAAAACTTATTGATAAGAACCTAATTAAATTCATTCATAATTCATTGTTTTGTTTTGGATCAATATTCAACACAAAATATGAATAATTACAACTTGAATAAAAAATTGAGTAAATATTTATTAAATATATATTATAGAAATAACATTAAATGAATCTATCTCTATATTATCTAGTGACAATTCCGCCTATTTTTTCTGCTAAGCCAACGTGACGTCACAAATACCATGTAGTCCAACCGGAATAATTTTCGACGCTTTTCCCTTCTACAAGAAGTTCCTCGATCGTGCGCTCGAAGAATGAAATCCTCGTGATGATGGAATTAAAAATTAACTTTTTTAGCGGTTGTTTGCTCTTTGACTTCGATAAAAGTCCTTTTTTAATTGCTAGTAGTCTAGAAAAGCTTTTAATCACTACCTATATCACCTGTGCTTATGATTCTATGGACAAATGATTTCGCTCAAGAAAGTGCGACTTGCTCGAGAAAGTGCAACATATAGTTGGCCATGAGGAAATCACTTTTTTCTTAGAACGATGCCAAACAGAAAAATGTTGTCCCTGGGATTTATCAATCATCAATCATCAATCATCAATCATCAATCATCAATCATCAATCATCAATCATCAATCATCAATCATCAATCATCAATCATCAATCATCAATCATCAATCATCAATCATCAATCATCAATCATCAATCATCAATCATCAATCATCAATCATCAATCATCAATCATCAATCATCAATCATCAATCATCAATCATCAATCATCAATCATCAATCATCAATCATCAATCATCAATCATCAATCATCAATCATCAATCATCAATCATCAATCATCAATCATCAATCATCAATCATCAATCATCAATCATCAATCATCAATCGTCAATCGTCAATCGTCAATCGTCAATCGTCAATCGTCAATCGTCAATCGTCAATCGTCAATCGTCAATCATCAATCATCAATCATCAATCATCAATCATCAATCATCAATCATCAATCATCAATCATCAATCATCAATCATCAATCATCAATCATCAATCATCAATCATCAATCATCAATCATCAATCATCAATCATCAATCATCAATCATCAATCATCAATCATCAATCATCAATCATCAATCATCAATCATCAATCATCAATCATCAATCATCAATCATCAATCATCAATCATCAATCATCAATCATCAATCATCAATCATCAATCATCAATCATCAATCATCAATCATCAATCATCAATCATCAATCATCAATCATCAATCATCAATCATCAATCATCAATCATCAATCATCAATCATCAATCATCAATCATCAATCATCAATCATCAATCATCAATCATCAATCATCAATCATCAATCATCAATCATCAATCATCAATCATCAATCATCAATCATCAATCATCAATCATCAATCATCAATCATCAAGTGATCAGTTATCAGTTATCAGTTATCAGTTATCAGTTATCAGTTATCAGTTATCAGTTATCAGTTATCAGTTATCAGTTATCAGTTATCAGTTATCAGTTATCAGTTATCAGTTATCAGTTATCAGTTATCAGTTATCAGTTATCAGTTATCAGTTATCAGTTATCAGTTTTCAGTTTTCAGTTTTCAGTTTTCAGTTTTCAGTTTTCAGTTTTCAGTTTTCAGTTTTCAGTTTTCAGTTTTCAGTTTTCAGTTTTTAGTTTTCAGTTTTCAGTTTTCAGTTTTCAGTTTTCAGTTTTCAGTTTTCAGTTTTCAGTTTTCAGTTTTCAGTTTTCAGTTTTCAGTTTTCAGTTTTCAGTTTTCAGTTATCAGTTATCAGTTATCAGTTATCAGTTATCAGTTATCAGTTATCAGTTATCAGTTATCAGTTATCAGTTATCAGTTATCAGTTATCAGTTATCAGTTATCAGTTATCAGTTATCAGTTATCAGTTATCAGTTATCAGTTATCAGTTATCAGTTATCAGTTATCAGTAATCAGTAATCAGTAATCAGTAATCAGTTATCAGTTATCAGTTATCAGTTGTCAGTTATCAGTTATCAGTTATCAGTTATCAGTTATCAGTTATCAGTTATCAGTGATCAGTGATCAGTGATCAGTGATCAGTGATCAGTGATCAGTGATCAGTGATCAGTGATCAGTGATCAGTGATCAGTGATCAGTTATCAGTCATCAGTTATCAGTCATCAGTTAGTATTTATTTGTAAATTTATGTAAAAGTTCATATTATGAAAAATTCAGTATAACGCTCATAATGACTTTAGGTAGCTCAAGTAGTCTTATAAAATCTTGCATGTTTATTTTATTGTGATAGTGTCACAGTAATATGATGAATTTATTAAAATTAGAAAATTACATTCATGATAGTAAACATAAATGGAGGAAAAAGTACAGATGCCTGCCTTATTATGTCTACGATGCGTTTTTGGCGATTTGTATAAACCTTTTTTGTACCTACAAAGCGTTTATTTGTAATTTTACCCATGTTTTTATTTAATCGAGATCGCTGAGAAAAGCGACATAGGTCCAACGCTCAACGCGGCTGGCCGCGGTTTGAACGATAATGATAGCGCTATACGTGGATCGCTGGAGAAAATAGTGCGGCATGGTGTTAACGCTTCTCGGAATGAAAGGGCGTATGCGACATTTTAGAAACAGACTAATTACACATTAACTATGCTTATTTTGTAAAAAAAATTTACCAAAAAAATAGAACCGACTTCAACACTCAAATGTGTGAAATAACTTGTCGAAGTCGGTACCATGACGGTTCAAAAGTACCTATCATCACAATATTGTGCGCATGGTACCGACTTCGACAAGTTATTTCACACATTTGAGTGTTGAAGTCGGTTCTATTTTTTTGGTAAAAATTTTTATTTCGCCCTTTTTAGTGACCCTTGCTACTTATGGGCTTATGTTTAACTTACTACCAGATATAGTAACATATAACAGACTAAAATTAACCCCATTTTAATGTAAACTTAGAGCCAAAGTTTTCAAATCTCGCTATCCTATTTAAGCAAAATTACTCTTAGTAAATCATTGTTAACCCAAAAGTAGTAAATGATCACTGTTTAATATTGCCATATTAAATAAGTAAAGCTGTCTCACTCTCTCGTCTCACATCAATCAACATGCCTATTACATAATTTATTTTGTAGGAACACGCCTACACAATAAATTAATAAAAAATAGTAATTTAAGTGCTGTGTAACCCAAACTATGTTCAAAGGACACTACAAATATCAAGTCAGTTATTGAAGACTTTCATTTATAGCTAATACAACAGGATCCCTTAAATATTTAACAATCACCAAAAGTAGTAAATTATCATCAAAATTAAACTTGCTGTAATTCTTCTGGCGCATCGCCGGCCGCTGCCGCGGCACGCTCGCTATGCTCGCTCGGCTCGCGCGTTGTTGTGGTCGTAAGTAACCTAACGCTCCTCCTCGCTTCGCTCGTCGTCGCACCTAAACATGGCTTTGAGATTTAGTGATAATTTACTACATTTGGTGTTCGATTACAATTTTTGGTAAAAAAACTAAGGGTATCCAAGCATTTTATGGTGATCATTATATCTAGTCCCCTACTTATGGGATCAATTGTCATTTACTGTTAATGACATACGGTTTAAGAACGAAAGGAAAGATTTGAGTTATGACATCATGTCATGTTAGCTCAATTGGTTAGAGCATACCCCGGCTCAAGGGGTGGATGGACGCGGGTTCGAATCCCGCACATGACTGAAATTTTTCCTATCGTATATTTGTGATTTTGTAATGTAATCCGCATACCAGGCGTTATTGCAAACCTAACAATATTAAAATTATACGGTTGCGTCATAATTTACAAGTATAAAACCAATTGCAAAATTGGTCTTGTTTGTAGTACAACGCAAGTGGCACTATAGATGTCGCTCCATCCCAATTCGATGGTTAAAGGACGATAGGAAAGATTTGAGTTATGACGTCATGTCATGTTAGCTCAATTGGTTAGAACATACCCCGGCTCAAGGGGTGGATGGACGCGGGTTCGAATCCCGCACATGACTGAAATTTTTCCTATCGTATATTTGTGATTTTGTAATGTAATCAGCATAGCAGGCGTTATTGCAAACCTAACAATATTAAAATTATACGGTTGCGTCATCATTTACAAGTATAAAACCAATTGCAAAATTGGTCTTGTTTGTAGTACAACGCAAGTGGCACTATAGATGTCGCTCCATCCCAATTCGATGGTTAAAGAACGATAGGAAAGATTTGAGTTACGACGTCATGTCATGTTAGCTCAATTGGTTAGACCATACCCCGGCTCAAGGGGTGGATGGACGCGGGTTCGAATCCCGCATATGACTTAAATTTTTCCCATCGTATATTTGTGATTTGTAATGTAATCCGCATAGCAGGCGTTATTGCAAACCTAACAATATTAAAATAAGACTTTTTTTTAGTTTGCAGCATAATACACGTTTTATCTTCCTATCCAAAAAAAATATTTCTATCTTATACCGTTGAGGACATATTACTCCGTGCTACCACCAAATTTGAGCTTCGATGAGAATTCATCATGATAGGAAAATACTTTAGAGTTATTAAGTTGTAACTCAAAAACGGCTTGACCGATTTTGATGAAATTTAAATGGGACCACATGGCAAGCATCAGCTTTTAAATAAAAATAGAGTTATCAAAATGGGTTAACCCAGTCAAAAGTTCTATGGTAACAAACATTGACTATAATATATGGAAAACACTTTTACAGTTTTTGGAGTGTAACTCAAAAACGGCTAAATTGATATTGATGAAATTTCAATGGGACCACACGGCAAGCATCAGCTATCAAATAAAAAAAGAATTATTAAAATCAGTTCACCCAGTGAGAAGATAACAAACATAAAAAAAAAAATAAAAAAAAAAAAATACAGACGAATTGAGTACCTCCTCCTTTTTTGAAGTCGGTAGAAAATAAAACAACAAATTTTATTGCACTTAAAAATTTAATAAATAAGAACATAAATCATATCTTAATACATTAAAATCTTGCGGAATGAGTAGAAAGTCTTTATTTTTAGAGGGGTTTTGTGAATTTTTTGTATCGAGCCAATTATTAGGAAACATGTTTTAAGATCTATGAGCACATTACCTATATCCTTGAGTATTGTGTATATAAATTGCAGTACCATGCGGTATCATCAATCATCTATCATCAATCATCAATCATCAATCATCAATCATCAATCATCAATCATCAATCATCAATCGAATATGATATGTCGAACTACGGCAAGCTCAATAGACGAATTTCGAAGGCACTGCGACACGACTTGCGCGCCTTTAATACTAATCGGATAAAGGCCGCAATCGAGCGTAACCAAGGCTCCAAAGTGTTCGCAAAAACTTCGTCTATAGGGCAAACCCAAATGACCAAGCTAAAGATCGACAACGGCAGAATCATCTCATCAAAACCGGAGATTCTGAGAGAGCTTGAGAGGTTTTATAGACAGCTATACACCTCGACACGAAAACCCATTGTCAGTGCAGCTCAAGACAAGAGAGCTAAACTGACCCGACACTAGGACATGGGTAGGTGTACCTAGATTAAGTAGTAAGTACTTACATTATTCACGTACATTAGATATACCAAACTCTCAAAATATGATATGAAAACAAAGAAACCCAAGGTACCTAATAAATTTGCAAGCATGACCCATTTTATTCTGTGGCATTTCAATAATAAATTGAATACGCGTCAGCAAACTGAATTTTACGAAGAAAATACAATACTTATCAAGTACATGGCAATATAAATTAAAAAGTACCCAAAATGCATCACGGTTCGTGAGATTCGAACCACGGTAGTCGTATTTCTAAATCCGACTTCAGTTTTCATACGCTATACGAACATTACATGCAGTGTTGAAAATTACAGACATAACCTTTGTGCCTTACTGTCAGAAACTTAGCATAATATTATTTCATATTTAAGAAATTCCCGCTCGGCGTATAAAATTTCGTGCTCCAATAATTTGTAAAATACTATTATCGCATAGCACGCGATAGAGCTTGTAATAATATTTAGGAATAATATAATTGTTTTTTTTTTATGGTGCACGTAAATATTATATAATATTATAATTATGAGGAAAAAATAAAATTGACCAAAAAGAATCACAGTGACAGATCATGAGCTTCGAGCCACGGGATTCGGCCTTCCGAACCGATATGATTTATATGGCAACGTAAAAACTAAAGAGTTGCCAACGAAGGTTAACTACGAAATCAAGGTAAAAATGTACAAGATTTACATTAGATAATTAAAAATCCTTAGATAACTAAATAATATGCAAATACGTATCAAATTTTAATAAAAAAATAATAATAGGCAAAAAGATCAATGCGTCAGGATTCGAACTCCGTTCTTCCAGATTCTGATCTGACCTCTCTAAGAATGCACCACTTAGACATTGCAAAAGCAATCGAAAATAAGAGATATTTACAGGCTTTTGTGCCTTACTGCCAGAAGTAAACGTAGTATGATATGATTCTTATCATAATGTATTTATTTGTAAATTTATGTAAAAGTTCATATTATGAAAAATTCAGTATAACGCTCATAATGACTTTAGGTAGCTCAAGTAGTCTTATAAAATCTTGCATGTTTATTTTATTGTGATAGTGTCACAGTAATATGATGAATTTATTAAAATTAGAAAATTACATTCATGATAGTAAACATAAATGGAGGAAAAAGTACAGATGCCATGATAGAACATAAATCATATCTTAATACATTAAAATCTTGCGGAATGAGTAGAAAGCCTTTATTTTTAGAGGGGTTTTGTGAATTTTTTGTATCGAGCCAATTATTAGGAAACATGTTTTAAGATCTATGAGCACATTACCTATATCCTTGAGTATTGTGTATATAAATTGCAGTACCATGCGGTATCTGGTTTATGAGATTTTCTACATATTGTTAACATTATTTCTTATTTTCCGGGCCTTAAGTTTTTTTTTACATTTTGATTAAAAGTTTTTTTTTACTTATTTAAAAATCTTTTTAATTTTATTGAATTTTTATTTTAAGATCGAGTTTTAATTTTTACCTTAATGTTATGTTATGTGAGCAATGGTATTTGTAGATGGCCATAAATCATATTGATTTTCAAGAGAGAGACTCGAGAAAGTGCAACATATAGTTGGCCATGAGGAAATCACTTTTTTCTTAGAACGATGCCAAACAGAAAAATGTTGTCCCTGGGATTTATCAATCATCAATCATCAATCATCAATCATCAATCATCAATCATCAATCATCAATCATCAATCATCAATCATCAATCATCAATCATCAATCATCAATCATCAATCATCAATCATCAATCATCAATCATCAATCATCAATCATCAATCATCAATCATCAATCATCAATCATCAATCATCAATCATCAATCATCAATCATCAATCATCAATCATCAATCATCAATCATCAATCATCAATCATCAATCATCAATCATCAATCATCAATCATCAATCATCAATCATCAATCATCAATCATCAATCATCAATCATCAATCATCAATCATCAATCATCAATCATCAATCATCAATCATCAATCATCAATCATCAATCATCAATCATCAATCATCAATCATCAATCATGGTGTTAACGCTTCTCGGAACGAAATGGCGTATGCGACATTTTAGAAACAGACTAATTACACATTAACTATGCTTATTTTGTAAAAAATAAAACAACAAATTTTATTGCACTTAAAAATTTAATAAATTAGAACATAAATCATATCTTAATACATTAAAATCTTGCGGAATGAGTAGAAAGTCTTTATTTTTAGAGGGGTTTTGTGAATTTTTTGTATCGAGCCAATTATTAGGAAACATGTTTTAAGATCTATGAGCACATTACCTATATCCTTGAGTATTGTGTATATAAATTGCAGTACCATGCGGTATCTGGTTTATGAGATTTTCTACATATTGTTAGCATTATTTCTTATTTTCCGGGCCTTAAGTTTTTTTTTACATTTTGATTAAAAGTTTTTTTTTACTTATTTAAAAATCTTTTTAATTTTATTGAATTTTTATTTTAAGATCGAGTTTGAATTTTTACCTTAATGTTATGTTATGTGAGCAATGGTATTTGTAGATGGCCATAAATCATATTGATTTTCAAGAGAGAGACTCGAGAAAGTGCAACATATACACTTCTGGACTCATCTATTGGCCCACCTTGTATTTTCAGTTTCGTTTGGTCCTAGCTAAAATTTTATATTAGGTCGAGCAAAAAGTTTTTATGCAGTTTTGAACCTGGCACATTTTACCATCTTTTTCGATCGTATTGTTTTAAATTTGAATTCAGAATACCATACGACATAGAGCTACGCCTAACAAGTCGGATATGCGCCTTGTTAAAGGCAATTGATTTTTGAATAAAAAACATGTTTTATCAAATAAAGGTTTAATTTAATAACGCGTGTTGCCTCCATGGGCATCTACCACAGCTCTCATACGATTAGGCATAGAGTTTATCAACCGCTCTATGAAATTTTGAGGGATCATCTCCCATTCCTCTTCTATGGCAGTTTTCAACTCCTGCATCGTCTGGGCAACTGGCTGACGAGCCCTAACACGTCTTTTTAGCTCGTCCCACATGTGCTCAATAGGGTTCATGTCTGGGCTTCTGGCTGGCCAGTCCATAACTGTGATGTTCACATCCCGAAGATATTCCCTGATGATGCCGGCCGCATGGGCTCTTGCATTATCATGCATAAAAAGGAAATTTGGGCCCACATAGTCCGCGTATGGTATCACGTGAGGTTCTAAGCACTCACGAATGTACCTTTCAGCATTTAATGTTGGCAGCCGTGGTCCTGTAACAACCTCAAGTTGAGTTTTGCCGCTCGCGGATATACCGCCCCAGACAGTCCATGAGCCACCGCCATAAGCAACCCTCTCTTCAAAGCAGCATTGTGCGAAACGCTCTCCCTTACGTTGGTAGACCTTCTTCCTTCCATCATTGCCATGTAAAACAATTTTAGACTCATCAGAAAAGAGTACACGGCTCCAATCTTGCTGTGTCCAATTTAAATGACTGCGTGCGAAATGAAGGCGCGCTGTTCGGTGTGCTCGCGTTAGTTTGGGCCCATTAGCTGGCTTGTGTGGTACCATATCGCGTTCTTTTAACCTTCTCCGAACAGTTCGAGCGCTAACAGATACTCCGTGGAAGTCGCGAAGTTGGTTTTGTATCTCAATGGAGGTAAGGTGACGATTTCTCAAGCTGGTCGTCACGATGAATCGATCCTGCCGTTCAGTTGTGACCCGAGATCGTGGCCTTCCTTGGCGACGAACAAAGCCGCCAGTCTCTAGGTACCTCCGATAAACATTTCGGACCGCAGATCGACTTAAATTAAGTTGAGCACTCACGTTTCTTTGGCTGTGTCCGGCCTGAATAAGTGCCACAGCTTGGGCGGCGGCTTCAGGTGAAGTATCCATAGATTATTGATAGAACCTCACCTTAATGTTAAGAATAAGTAATGTTTGTTGCAAAACCAAAGATATCAATCACTTTTTCAAGAATTAAATCCAAGTAAACCAATAAAACCAAGTTTTCTTAGTATTCGATTGTTTGATATCAACAAACAGGCTCCAAATTGTCTTTTGTTTCTTTAAATTCTGTGTTCGAAATTCAAAAAAAGACTATTGAATGAAATTGTGAATTTACCAGGTTCAAAACTGCATAAAAACTTTTTGCTCGACCTAATATAAAATTTTAGCTAGGACCAAACGAAACTGAAAATACAAGGTGGGCCAATAGATGAGTCCAGAAGTGTAGTTGGCCATGAGGAAATCACTTTTTTCTTAGAACGATGCCAAACAGAAAAATGTTGTCCCTGGGATTTATCAATCATCAATCATCAATCATCAATCATCAATCATCAATCATCAATCATCAATCATCAATCATCAATCATCAATCATCAATCATCAATCATCAATCATCAATCATCAATCATCAATCATCAATCATCAATCATCAATCATCAATCATCAATCATCAATCATCAATCATCAATCATCAATCATCAATCATCAATCATCAATCATCAATCATCAATCATCAATCATCAATCATCAATCATCAATCATCAATCATCAATCATCAATCATCAATCATCAATCATCAATCATCAATCATCAATCATCAATCATCAATCATCAATCATCAATCATGGTGTTAACGCTTCTCGGAACGAAATGGCGTATGCGACATTTTAGAAACAGACTAATTACACATTAACTATGCTTATTTTGTAAAAAATAAAACAACAAATTTTATTGCACTTAAAAATTTAATAAATTAGAACATAAATCATATCTTAATACATTAAAATCTTGCGGAATGAGTAGAAAGTCTTTATTTTTAGAGGGGTTTTGTGAATTTTTTGTATCGAGCCAATTATTAGGAAACATGTTTTAAGATCTATGAGCACATTACCTATATCCTTGAGTATTGTGTATATAAATTGCAGTACCATGCGGTATCTGGTTTATGAGATTTTCTACATATTGTTAGCATTATTTCTTATTTTCCGGGCCTTAAGTTTTTTTTTACATTTTGATTAAAAGTTTTTTTTTACTTATTTAAAAATCTTTTTAATTTTATTGAATTTTTATTTTAAGATCGAGTTTTAATTTTTACCTTAATGTTATGTTATGTGAGCAATGGTATTTGTAGATGGCCATAAATCATATTGATTTTCAAGAGAGAGACTCGAGAAAGTGCAACATATACACTTCTGGACTCATCTATTGGCCCACCTTGTATTTTCAGTTTCGTTTGGTCCTAGCTAAAATTTTATATTAGGTCGAGCAAAAAGTTTTTATGCAGTTTTGAACCTGGCACATTTTACCATCTTTTTCGATCGTATTGTTTTAAATTTGAATTCAGAATACCATACGACATGGAGCTACGCCTAACAAGTCGGATATGCGCCTTGTTAAAGGCAATTGATTTTTGAATAAAAAACATGTTTTATCAAATAAAGGTTTAATTTAATAACGCGTGTTGCCTCCATGGGCATCTACCACAGCTCTCATACGATTAGGCATAGAGTTTATCAACCGCTCTATGAAATTTTGAGGGATCATCTCCCATTCCTCTTCTATGGCAGTTTTCAACTCCTGCATCGTCTGGGCAACTGGCTGACGAGCCCTAACACGTCTTTTTAGCTCGTCCCACATGTGCTCAATAGGGTTCATGTCTGGGCTTCTGGCTGGCCAGTCCATAACTGTGATGTTCACATCCCGAAGATATTCCCTGATGATGCCGGCCGCATGGGCTCTTGCATTATCATGCATAAAAAGGAAATTTGGGCCCACATAGTCCGCGTATGGTATCACGTGAGGTTCTAAGCACTCACGAATGTACCTTTCAGCATTTAATGTTGGCAGCCGTGGTCCTGTAACAACCTCAAGTTGAGTTTTGCCGCTCGCGGATATACCGCCCCAGACAGTCCATGAGCCACCGCCATAAGCAACCCTCTCTTCAAAGCAGCATTGTGCGAAACGCTCTCCCTTACGTTGGTAGACCTTCTTCCTTCCATCATTGCCATGTAAAACAATTTTAGACTCATCAGAAAAGAGTACACGGCTCCAATCTTGCTGTGTCCAATTTAAATGACTGCGTGCGAAATGAAGGCGCGCTGTTCGGTGGGCTCGCGTTAGTTTGGGCCCATTAGCTGGCTTGTGTGGTACCATATCGCGTTCTTTTAACCTTCTCCGAACAGTTCGAGCGCTCACAGATACTCCGTGGAAGTCGCGAAGTTGGTTTTGTATCTCAATGGAGGTAAGGTGACGATTTCTCAAGCTGGTCGTCACGATGAATCGATCCTGCCGTTCAGTTGTGACCCGAGATCGTGGCCTTCCTTGGCGACGAACAAAGCCTCCTTGGCGACGAACAAAGCCGCCAGTCTCTAGGTACCTCCGATAAACATTTCGGACCGCAGATCGACTTAAATTAAGTTGAGCACTCACGTTTCTTTGGCTGTGTCCGGCCTGAATAAGTGCCACAGCTTGGGCGGCGGCTTCAGGTGAAGTATCCATAGATTATTGATAGAACCTCACCTTAATGTTAAGAATAAGTAATGTTTGTTGCAAAACCAAAGATATCAATCACTTTTTCAAGAATTAAATCCAAGTAAACCAATAAAACCAAGTTTTCTTAAATTCGATTGTTTTTGATATCAACAAACAGGCTCCAAATTGTCTTTTGTTTCTTTAAATTCTGTGTTCGAAATTCAAAAAAAGACTATTGAATGAAATTGTGAATTTACCAGGTTCAAAACTGCATAAAAACTTTTTGCTCGACCTAATATAAAATTTTAGCTAGGACCAAACGAAACTGAAAATACAAGGTGGGCCAATAGATGAGTCCAGAAGTGTAGTTGGCCATGAGGAAATCACTTTTTTCTTAGAACGATGCCAAACAGAAAAATGTTGTCCCTGGGATTTATCAATTATCAATCATCAATCATCAATCATCAATCATCAATCATCAATCATCAATCATCAATCATCAATCATCAATCATCAATCATCAATCATCAATCATCAATCATCAATCATCAATCATCAATCATCAATCATCAATCATCAATCATCAATCATCAATCATCAATCATCAATCATCAATCATCAATCATCAATCATCAATCATCAATCATCAATCATCAATCATCAATCATCAATCATCAATCATCAATCATCAATCATCAATCATCAATCATCAATCATCAATCATCAATCATCAATCATCAATCATCAATCATCAATCATCAATCATCAATCATCAATCATCAATCATCAATCATCAATCATCAATCATCAATCATCAATCATCAATCATCAATCATCAATCATCAATCATCAGTTATCAATTATCAATTGTTAATTATTAATTATCCGCCGGGCTAGAATGTCACCCCCTCATCTTTTCTTGTGGGTGTCGTAAAAGGCGACTTAGGGAAAAATACCGGAAGGTGGGCAGCAGCGCCTTCTGAGAAATTTACACCAATAACTGCGATCCCAAGACGCCGGTTTAACGTGGGTATTATGGCAAACTCCCACTATGAATAGCACAACAACTACTCGGCCCCCAGTCCCCGGCAGCTCTACTATTCTTGGCCCTGGTAGCAGGCTTGGTAACGGTGGAGCAGGGGGTGCGTAGAATCCCCGGCAGATGCACGGCTACCAACCTCAAAAATGACGACCCTTGGCCCTGACAACACACAACATACTTACGCTCAGGGAGGACCACAAGATTGTCGAGCTGGAGGAAGAATTGAACAAGTTATGCTGGGATAACATGGGATTATCGGAAGTCCGAAGACAGGGACAGGACACCGTTATCCTTGACTTTGGTAATTTGTTCTTCTACCGGGAAGGTCACCAAAAGTCTCGGGGTGGTGTTGGGTTTCTCGTACGGAAGTCCCTTGTTAACAACTTCGTAAAAGTCGAAAGTGTGTCGAGTAGGGTAGCGTACCTTATACTCAGAATCACCAAACGGTATTCGCTGAAGGTCATACAGGTTTACGCACCGACCTCGACACGCTCAGACGATGAAGTAGAGGCTATGTATGAGGAGATATCTAAGCCATTCATTCTTCCGAAACTTACTTCACCGTTGTTATGGGGGATTTCAACGCCAAGTTGGGCACACGGAATAGCGGTGAGTTGAGAGTGGGGCCATTTGGATATGGGCAGCGGAACCAGAGCGGCCAACGGCTGGTCGACTCCATGGAAAAGGAGGAACTCTTTGCGATGAACTCCTTTTTCGAGAAGCGACCATCCAGGAAGTGGACGTGGATAAGCCCTGATGGTTCAACAAAAAATGAGATCGAGTTTATCATGATGACTAAAAAGCAAATATTCAATGATGTCTCTGTGATCCATAAGGTGTAAACCGGTAGCGATCACCGTATCGTTAGAGGCACATTGAATATCAATGTTAAGCTTGAGAGGTTGCGTCTGATAAACCCCACGCTCCGTCCTAGCGTTGCCCAAATCCAAAACCCCGAGAGCTTTCAACTCGAACTACATAACCGCTTCCAGTGCCTAGCTGAATATGAAACAGTGAACGAGATAAATAATAAGTTGGTGGATGCTGTCCAAGCGGTAGGGTCCTAGTTGTTTAAGACCCCCCGCCGACAAAAACCGAAGAAACTCTCAGAGGAAACCATCAAGTTGATGGAAGATCGGAATGAGATGAGACTGCAATCTTCGTTTGATATGTCGAACTACGGCAAGCTCAATAGACGAATTTCGAAGGCACTGCGACACGACTTGTGCGCCTTTAATACTAATCGGATAAAGGCCGCAATCGAGCGTAACCAAGGCTCCAAAGTGTTCGCAAAAACTTCGTCTATAGGGCAAACCCAAATGACCAAGCTAAAGATCGACAACGGCAGAATCATCTCATCAAAACCGGAGATTCTGAGAGAGCTTGAGAGGTTTTATAGACAGCTATACACCTCGACACGAAAACCCATTGTCAGTGCAGCTCAAGACAAGAGAGCTAAACTGACCCGACACTAGAACATGGGTAGGTGTACCTAGATTAAGTAGTAAGTACTTATATTATTCACGTACATTAGATATACCAAACTCTCAAAATATGATATGAAAACAAAGAAACCCAAGGTACCTAATAAATTTGCAAGCATGACCCATTTTATTCTGTGGCATTTCAATAATAAATTGAATACGCGTCAGCAAACTGAATTTTACGAAGAAAATACAATACTTATCAAGTACATGGCAATATAAATTAAAAAGTATCCAAAATGCATCACGGTTCGTGAGATTCGAACCACGGTAGTCGTATTTCTAAATCCGACTTCAGTTTTCATACGCTATACGAACATTACATGCAGTGTTGAAAATTACAGACATAACCTTTGTGCCTTACTGTCAGAAACTTAGCATAATATTATTTCATATTTAACAAATTCCCGCTCGGCGTATAAAATTTCGTGCTCCAATAATTTGTAAAATACTATTATCGCATAGCACGCGATAGAGCTTGTAATAATATTTAGGAATAATATAATTGTTTTTTTTTATGGTGCACGTAAATATTATATAATATTATAATTATGAGGAAAAAATAAAATTGACCAAAAAGAATCACAGTGACAGATCATGAGCTTCGAGCCACGGGATTCGGCCTTCCGAACCGATATGATTTATATGGCAACGTAAAAACTAAAGAGTTGCCAACGTAGGTTAACTACGAAATCAAGGTAAAAATGTACAAGATTTACATTAGATAATTAAAAATCCTTAGATAACTAAATAATATGCAAATACGTATCAAATTTTAATAAAAAAATAATAATAGGCAAAAAGATCAATGCGTCAGGATTCGAACTCCGTTCTTCCAGATTCTGATCTGACCTCTCTAAGAATGCACCACTTAGACATTGCAAAAGCAATCGAAAATAAGAGATATTTACAGGCTTTTGTGCCTTACTGCCAGAAGTAAACGTAGGTTATCAGTTATCAGTTATCAGATATCAGATATCAGTTATCAGTTATCAGTTATCAGTTATCAGTTATCAGTTATCAGTTATCAGTTATCAGTTATCAGTTATCAGTTATCAGTTATCAGTTATCAGTTATCAGTTATCAGTTATCAGTTATCAGTTATCAGTTATCAGTTATCAGTTATCAGTTATCAGTTATCAGTTATCAGTTATCAGTTATCAGTTATCAGTTATCAGTTATCAGTTATCAGTTATCAGTTATCAGTTATCAGTTATCAGTTATCAGTTATCAGTTATCAGTTATCAGTTATCAGTTATCAGTTATCAGTTATCAGTTATCAGTTATCAGTTATCAGTTATCAGTTATCAGTTATCAGTTATCAGTTATCAGTTATCAGTTATCAGTTATCAGTTATCAGTTATCAGTTATCACTGATCACTGATCACTGATCACTGATCACTGATCACTGATCACTGATCACTGATAACTGACCACTGACAACTGACCACTGATAACTGATAACTGATAACTGATAACTGATAACTGATAACTGATAACTGATAACTGGTAACTGATAACTGATAACTAATAACTGATAACTGATAACTGATAACTGATAAATGATCACTGATATCTGATACCTGATAACTGATAACTGATAACTGATAACTGATCACTGATCGATGATCACTGATCACTGATCACTGATCACTGATCACTTATTGATGATTGATGATTGATGATTGATGATTGATGATTGATGATTGATGATTGATGATTGATGATTGATGATTGATGATTGATGATTGATGATTGATGATTGATGATTGATGATTGATGATTGATGATTGATGATTGATGATTGATGATTGATGATTGATGATTGATGATTGATGATTGATGATTGATGATTGATGATTGATGATTGATGATTGATGATTGATGATTGATGATTGATGATTGATGATTGATGATTGATGATTGATGATTGATGATTGATGATTGATGATTGATGATTGATGATTGATGATTGATGATTGATGATTGATGATTGATGATTGATGATTGATGATTGATGATTGATGATTGATGATTGATGATTGATGATTGATGATTGATGATTGATGATTGATGATTGATGATTGATGATTGATGATTGATGATTGATAAATCCCAGGGACAACATTTTTCTGTTTGGCATCGTTCTAAGAAAAAAGTGATTTCTTCATGGCCAACTATATGTTGCACTTTCTCGAGTCTCTCTCTTGAAAATCAATATGATTTATGGCCATCTACAAATACCATTGCTCACATAACATAACATTAAGGTAAAAATTAAAACTCGATCTTAAAATAAAAATTCAATAAAATTAAAAAGATTTTTAAATAAGTAAAAAAAAACTTTTAATCAAAATGTAAAAAAAAACTTAAGGCCCGGAAAATAAGAAATAATGCTAACAATATGTAGAAAATCTCATAAACCAGATACCGCATGGTACTGCAATTTATATACACAATACTCAAGGATATAGGTAATGTGCTCATAGATCTTAAAACATGTTTCCTAATAATTGGCTCGATACAAAAAATTCACAAAACCCCTCTAAAAATAAAGACTTTCTACTCATTCCGCAAGATTTTAATGTATTAAGATATGATTTATGTTCTAATTTATTAAATTTTTAAGTGCAATAAAATTTGTTGTTTTATTTTTTACAAAATAAGCATGGTTAATGTGTAATTAGTCTTTTTCTAAAATGTCGCATACGCCCTTTCATTCCGAGTAGCGTTAACACCATGCCGCACTATTTTCTCCAGCGATCCACGTATAGCGCTATCATTATCGTTCAAACCGCGGCCAGCCGCGTTGAGCGTTGGACCTATGTCGCTTTTCTCAGCGATCTCGATTAAATAAAAACATGGGTAAAATTACAAATAAACGCTTTGTAGGTACAAAAAAGGTTCTCTTTCTCTTGCTCTCAAGGGCAAATGATTGTTAGACGATTGGCGACAGATGCCAGCACTCGCAAAATGCACTATCAAATATGCACTACAACCATAAGTCTGTGGTAGAATTCAAACCATCAATCCTTGCACGGTAGTACATAGGCATAACAACTGGGCGATCATTCTACATAAAAAGAACAAATCACTATTATATGCATAAACCGAGTATCATTTAATTCCCAACTGAATCACGGCGAAGGTTTCGAAGTCTAGTAGGCTTGTCGATATTATTTACGAAATCTAATAAACTCTGTCTATAGCCGATTCATTACGTACAGTCGAGCTTAACCACTCGAAGGGTCCATGCGTAATAATTTATTACTGGCTCGGCTCGCATGGATGTATCTCTTGGAGCCTGAAACGCCAGTATTTATACGTAATTCGGGTTGTTATCAGGGATTCGAAACTGAGTTTAATTTTCGCTCTAATTTTGTATTCTGGCTTTGTTGAGTTGAATGTGTTTGCGTAAACAAGCGAGGGTACGGAAATTTTAACTTGTTTAATGGGATTTGTAATGTACCACTGTAATGAAAGTTTAATTGGCTTGTGTGTGTTTATTTGAAGATTTGGTAACATTTGATTGCAAAAGCTTCGCTAGTTACTAATTGTGTGGACATTATTCTTCTTTATATGATGATATACTCATATTACCAGATTTACTAACTGGTTACTTCAAAACTTCTAGCTAAGTAACCTTAAAATTGAAAGTAGCTACCCACATGTCCCATACAATATGTGGCCTGACACCTTATAGCTTCGTATTTTTCTAGAATGAAGCTAGTATATCTTTTCTAGAAAAAGCCACTTTATAATGTCAAAAATATTTAATGCTGCATATATAACTAGCTGGGTAAATATCTCAGCGTTGAGCCCGTGACCTTAAAAATAACTTTATTTTCTTATTAGAGGCAAACGCGGAACAAATCCCCTGAGAAGCGCTGTTTATCTTCCCACAACAAAAACTTTTAAATGGGATCTCACCTTACACATGCTGTTATTTATTGATTTTTGTTTCAGGAAAACCTTACAACAAAATAATACCTCCGTAATTTATTTTATCTAATCTTATCCTACCTTACTTGAAATATTTTTGGTAAGGTTATTTTGTTGCTAGTTTTTATATGAACAGTTAATGGTACTGTATCAGCCAGATCATCCGTTGCTGAACACAGTTTCCTCCACTATGGGAGGATTTGCCATAATCCCCACGCTTGGCAGGCGTCTTCTCTAACAGACTGAATTGCCGGTTGCTGTCTGATATCTTCTCTATTAGGAACTGATATCTCACACTGCGTGGGGATTGCAGTGTGAGATATCAGTTCCTAACAGAGAAGATATCAGTCAGCAACCGAGACCGACGGCTTAAATTACCCTCCGAAGCACGGAAACGCTCAGTAGTATTGTCACTATCGGTCACCCATCGAAGTCGTGACCGCGGCGGACGTTGCTTTACTTAGCTGATCGGTTAAGAGCGGCTACGCAAACTTTGCTACAAGCGCTTCAAATAGCAGAAAATAGTCATAAGATATTTGCCTCTGCAGCTTCTTTACGTACACTTCGCAATTTCCTATATACCAACTAGGGATGGGCCGAATATTCGTTTTATATTCGGTATTCGGCATGTTTGCCGAATATTCAGTTAAATCGCCGAATATTTGGCAAACGGGTACTCAGTTTTCACGGTATTAAGCCGGGTATGATTGATCATGAGTTGAGTGTTAAATGTATCCTATATTTTATTTTATTCTTAGTACGTATTTCGTAAGTAATTTGCAGTGTAGCTTTATGTTTATGTTGACACTGAAGCTTTATTTCCAACTAGCTGTACTTGTGACTTCATTTGTGATTGCCTTTACGCAGACTAATTATTCACATTTGAGCACTGTTTATCTCATATTGAGCAACTCTGTGGTCTTCGGTGTAGAACTCTTTGTAAAGCTTATTTTTTTTATTCCTATTAGGTTAGCCTTTGACCACTATCTCACCTGATGGTAAGTGATGATGTGCTCGAAGATGTTGTTCAGGATAACCTAGAATTTTAGCTCAGAAAGGAGCTTTTTACTTTGGGTTTGATAACTCCCGGGTTGTATTTCCCAGAAGACAGTAGTTAAGTTCCTGAGAGAGTTCCTTGGCGGTTCGCACAATAAATTTAGTGCGTTTCTTTGGAATTTCGATTTTAAAACGGGGTTTTTTGCCGAGGTTCTCCTTGTTTGGAGGTAGAACGAAAATATATTACATTGTTCACTTCCATTGCGCAGTCTCCAAAATGTATCCCGCAAAACATAGATAGTTAGAAAAACTGATTGTGGCGAATGTTCCAGATTTTAGAGATTTATCTTAGCAAGTTTCAAAACTAAATAAGGGTGCCGAGCTGCCCGAGGAATCCCTAGCTGCCTGTGGGGTACAGAGCTGCGCGGGGAGTGCCCGGATGCCCATGGGGTGCCGGGATGCCCGTGGGGTGCCGGGATGCCCGTGGGGCGCCGGGATGCCCGTGGGGTGCCGGGATGCCCGTGGGGTGCCGGAATGCCCGTGGGGTGCCCGGCTACTCGTGGAGTGCCGGGCTCACTCGTCACTATTCTACCAAAAAAGAATAATTGAAATCGGTCTACGAGTTAATAAATTACAACTACGTGTACATTTTGACTATCATCTCCTTTCCCGAGGGAACCGTGCTGACTTTCGGAATAAAAAGTACAATAACCTTCTTCATAGTATGAACTTAAATCTTGTTAAGTTTCATTGAATTCCATCCAGTAGTTTTGGAGTGATGCGCGGCCGGGATACAAACAGACAGACAGACAAAAATTAAAACAAATACATTTTTGGCATTAGTGTCAGCTACAGATTGCTATCAATTATTTTTTTCAAATAATAGCTGCCGTGTACAGAATTTTATCTGTAACAGTTTTATTATAAGTATAGATAAGAGCAGATAAAAATATGGTAATTAAAAACAATTTTAAAGTATGTAGCTGTTTTGGGGTTAAACTACTGCGAAATCTTTAAAATAAAAAGGAGAGCGGGCGGGAGGGTCCGGTGGCTGTCCACGCGCTTTGAGTGACAAGTTCAGACCTGTATTGTTAACGCAAGGTAATCAATTATGCCGAACATTCGGCTGAATATTCGGTTCGGTAAAAGTTTTACCGAATATTCGTATTCGGTGAAACCTATGTTCGGCCCATCTCTAATACCAACCACAACTAAGATTGCGCTTGCACAGTTTGTCATAATCCCTTTTATTGATTACATTTGCTATCATAACCTCAAAGACTATATGCTAGAAATATGTGAGCGCCTTTATAACTTGTATTACGTTTATATTTGGTTTACGCAAATATGACTACGTCTCTGAATTTTGCATAAAGCTCAAGTAGCTCCAAGAACGCTTTCGTCGTAGTGCTCATACGTTGTCCCTATATAACATTATTCTGTTTAATCACTCTTCCCGCGTTACTTAAGGAACGTTTTCAATTTCCTCTGCCCTATTCATTAGTGTTCATTACGGTTGTCAAGTAATCTAACACTTACAATGCACAAAGTTCTATGACGGATCGTTTCCACTGAAGATGTATGCCTACGGAATGCGTTCTAAATAAACTTACAACCTCCTATACAGTAGTACTATACAGTACAGAGCCAGTAAAATTATAGGCACATGAGACCTAACAACTGTACGTCTCAGTGTGACGGGCACTGTGCAAGTCGTCTTTGACGAAATGCGTCTGTTATAGGCAGAGGTTAGTCCACTTAACATCAGGTGGTCCTCGGGATGTTCCGTCACATGTCATGTTGAAAAAAAAAATGTACTAAGTTTAATCAAAATCTGTTCAGCAGTGTCTGTATAAATATGTCTTCAAAACTTTGTGAAATCTCATTACCATTCTCCTACTACTATTATTTTTAAATAACTATTTATTTTAATTGTTATAATTTAAGTTTGAAATTACAGGCACATGAGACTTAACAACTATTTGTCAAGGTGACGGGCGCAGTGCAATTCGTGACTTGTGACGAAATGCATCTGTTATAGGCAGAGGTTAGTCCGCTTAACATCAGGTGGGCCTCGAGCTTGTTCCGTCACATTAACATAAAAAAACACTGCATATATTTCCATAATTGTAAGTAATGTGTGTTATATATTTATTTTAAACATGTGGGTTGCCTTGAATACCTCGCTTTCAGCGATAAGACGGCCCATTGTCATATGTATTTTTGATTGTATTGTTTTAAGTTATAAGTCTTAAAATTTGTAATGTGTAGTTAAATAAAGAGTTATCTGTTTATAGGAATTGAACCCAGGACATCTGGATTGCCAGTGGCTTTTTACACGCACACTAACGAGGCACCTGTACACCAAATGGCTTAAATAGATATTTATTTATTATAACAAATACCGAGACGTAGAACCATAAGTATGCATTATGTTACTGAGGCGGGTTTAGATGTAGGGTAGGTATATTAGCGCCGTGTTGCTCTCCAAAATAGCCACGGCGAGGAGCCGGCTACAGTGGCTTGTCTCAGAATCGTAATCATGTAGTATGTATATACTACATGATTACGATTCTGTATATGTTTATGTATATATATACATTGTTATAAATAATTATGTATTGCCGCAAATTAACGCCTGAATACAATTAATTGCTTATTATTCCGTTGCCAAAACTGTATTCTTAAATAAATGTGACAGTTATTAATAGTAACAGAAAAAACTTCAATTATATTATAAAACTTTAACATTATTTAAGTAAGAATTAATTAAGATTATCTTTCATTAAAAGTAATACTAAAATATTAATTTGTCGGACATACATACATAATGCAATTAATTAAATGTGTAAACAACTAATGTTTACTTGGGCTTCTCATAATAACGTTTTTCGAGGTATAAAATCAATAAATAATATATCATAACTATGCAGTCATAAAAAAGAGAAAATGAAAAGTTAATTAAATAATCGTGTATTGGAACGTAATAAGGTTCAATTGAAAATGTAAAACACTCCTATACCATAGCAACATGTTTGAAACGAAGAGATTCGTTTGAATCATAGAACACTCTCAATTAACAAATAAGAACATCAAAAGCTTTCATCAAATAAACACATATGGGATGTCATATATATTGCACAGAGGGAGGTTCTCGCTCGATCAATTATCATAACACTTATATATTTTAACTGTAAAACTTATGAGTTAGGATGTAATGGATGTATGTAACGCGAAAAAGTAAATGCGGATTTTTAAAAAGTAACAGTCAAAGTTATTTTTATTTTTTATTTATACATGATAGGTTAGCCTTTGACCACTATCTCACCTCAGTGATGATGTGGTCGCAGATGTTGTTCAGGCTAACCTAGAAGTACTGGCTCTCAAGGACAGCTGCCGGAACACACCGATAGGTGCTTGGCGACAGATTTTCTACTTGAGGGTGGTAGCTAGCCAGGCGGGCATTCGCAAAATGCCCTACCACCATCTATAACGACTGCTATCCTAAGACGACAACCGGGACCGACGGCTTAACGTGCCCTCCGAAGCACGGAAACGCTCAGTAGTAATGTCACTAGCGGTCACCCATCCAACTCCTGACCGCGCGCGACGTTGCTTAACTTTGCTGATCGGTTGAGAACAGCTAAGTAAACTTCGCTACGAGCGCTTCAATTATATGTTCAATTTGCCGTCTACGATATTTTTATCAAGAGCAATTACAAAATTTTACCATGGAAAAATTGCAAACAAAATTTCTTAATAAGTGTTACGTAATTAGGAAATAAAAATTTAAATGATTACAATGTTAATTAACATAACATAGGTGATCTACTTCCTTTGCAGTGCAGTGTTTATAATCTTAAACTGTATTGTGTAAACTGAGTGTGGTTTAGGCTTTAATTAAATTTTATGTTGTTTTTATGCAACAAGAATATTCGCTCAATAAACATACTTTTAAAGTATTAATCGCACAAAATCTCATTACCTATAGGTTAATTTTCAATATTTACTAATCGATGAGCAACTATCATACTAATGTCAGTCCTCGTAGAACTCCCAATTTCAAAATACACCGAAATTATGTATCGTCATTTATTCCAACCTTTTGTTGTCTATGGCAAAGGCATTTTTACTCTATGGCAAAGGACTTTTGTAGTCTATGGCAAAGGACTTTTGTAGTCTATGGCAAAACTTTTAAGCCTATGACTTTAAAATATCTAGAGCAGTTCTACGAAGGGTATTTCTATGAATTCTCTCTATGGATACAAAGGAAAACGTACAAAAGCAAACCAAATCGAGAAGTTACCGCGAGAATCCCTTATACTCCTTGAAAATGACCACTAGATGTGGTCTTAATTATATTCCGGGCTTTTAGTGAAAACCACGTTAGTTTTTAAAACAAAACAGGTAGACACATGAAATAATTTTATTTTAATATAAGTAGGTAACCCGCTTTCTCAATTACACTTCTTACAATGCGAAAGTATCCAATACTCTTAAAAAATTACTTTCATCTTTCTCTGAAAATGATCGTTTATGGCTGCCTCGAAGTCTTCATCTTTGGAATATCGTTTTCTACGTAACTTTTTTCTGCTTTGAGTACACAAATATTAATCACAAGCTGCCACGTCTGGGCTGTAAAGTGTTTTTTTTTTATGTGATTGTGGTGGAACAAGCGCGAAGCCCACCTGATGTTAAGCGGTATCCTCTGCCTATAACAGATGCATTTCATCACAAGTGTCGAACTGCACTGCGCCCATCACCTTGAGACATACCTGTTAAGTCTCATTTTGCCTGTTATTTCACTGGCTCTCAAGGACTGCTGCTGGAACACACCGTTTGGTGCTTGGCGACAGATTTTCTACTTGAGGGTGGTCGCTAGCCAGGCGGGCATTCGCAAAACGCCCTTCCACCATGCGGTGAAGCTCAAGCTCTGGGCGGGATTCGAACCATGGACCTGCTGCGCGGCAGTCCATAGCCAATGCCACTGAGCCATCACTGCTTCAATGATTCATAACTTGGAAACAACACGCCTGAATAGCAGCCTTGGTTACGCATTGTCGTTAAGAAGCAAGAACTCACGGTCAGTTTTCCGTTAAATTTACACATAGGTAAGCTGCTGAGACCTTATTTGGTATATTCAATTAACACAATCGCTTTCAAGTTCCAAAATACTGTTGCCATGAGCTTTTACTAACCGATTGCGTGATTGAACTCCTTCAGAGGTGCTGCATCCATTTCAACGTACTACATTGACTCGTGTATGCTCTCAGGGCAGTAGTGACAAACCCAGGTTATGTTTCCGATAACGATGCGATCGAAACACTCGTAAGTTTTTCACATAAAAGCTCCAAAAACTCCTTACGACTTTCTATTCGCGTTTGTTTCTGAATACTATGAGCTCAAGTACGTAACAAGTACACTAATGATAACAAATATTTTAGAATTGTATTAAGAAAACACTAAATTAATATATTTATAAAACACTTAAAGAACATTAAAAATAATAAGTAAACTACTACTAATTATTGACTATTTCGCCTAATTTCTGACTTGACGATCGAGACTCGATCGTGCGCTCGAAGAGTAAAAACCTTCTGAGGATGCTTCCTGTAGAAGCGAGACGCGTCAAAAAAAATCTTGCTTGGCTGCGTGGCGTCACATGCAAATTAGGCGGAATTGTCACAAGATATATATTCATATATTTTTTAAGTGTTTTATTAAAATATTAATCAGCGTTTTCCTAAAATATTTGTTATTATTAAATATTGATTTTCGCAAAGTGACGCCTGAATCTATTCATTATTATAAGTACACTAGTTCATTGATTCTTAACGTCCTGGATTTTTAATGATAGTTTGCATCCTGAAAAGTTTCCGAGAGAGTACGTTATAATATTCAACGCGGGCGAAGCTGCGACTGGAAGCTAGTGTAAACATAATTCAATTAATCACACACGTTGTCAGGGTCTTATGTGTGCACACACTGGTGCTGCCACAAGATATCTTCGCATAAACTAACTTTTATAAAAGTAAGTGTATCACTTTCCTGTTTACCGAAATAAAACTTAAAGGAACTTGAGCTCGATGAATTTCTAAGGTTGCCTACCTAATTCTTAAATGCGCTGGGAAGCAAAATACATTTGGTTATTGTGCCAATTTGAACTCTGTTCCACGTCTTAGTTTGATATAGGTATCCAGGTAGGTCCATCGCATTAGAACATCTGGGAAATAGATGTACACATGAAAAGTATTCGCTTCCTTTTGTTTATTACAATCGACCGTACCTTCACAGTAGATATACATTTAGCTCAATATTTCCTACAGGTACGTTGGTAAGAATTTAATCACGTTTTCGTTCGCTGACGTTAATTGGCCGTGATTCGGTAATACTGATTGAAACTCAGCGCTTAATTAAAAATAGTTTGTTATGAAATAAAGACTAATCATACTAAACCATATGTCGGTTAAATTAAAGTTCTCGCGAGCAATGAAGATAATAGATTCATGAAATCGTCAAATGTTTAATAAGTTAAGTTTTTGAAACGTAAACATAAACTGCTTTAACGCTCATGTATTTTGTAATATTAATCAGATAAATGTGGACCTGGCCAGCTTAACTTAAGAAAATTTTAATCTAATTAGAGAATCCAACAGCTATGTTTGAGAGCAAAATATTTGCGTGGTTACATTAAATAACATAATGCAATGCTTTACAAAACCAGTGGTGGCAACTAAGATGGATTTTGCTTGGTACGTCAAGTTTTCAGTGTAGGTCTCATTTCAATTTAAAACTTTTTAGATAAAGTGCATTGATGGTGTTTGTAATAAGATAATATAATACAAAGCATTTTAAGAACCTGTCACTCGCTGAATTAAATCAAATCGTAATATTTCACCACATAATTATACTCGTATTTTTTTATAAACTATGTACAGTCGCCTGCAATAAGAAGTATACACTTCGTAATTTTCAAAATAATGTAATGTCGCTAAGTTATTAATAATCTAAGTTAACATTAACATGAGTAAAAATATTCAACTTATTCTTTGATTTTAAGATACTTCTGATTACATAGAGAAAAACTATTTGCCACTATGTTGAAAATTACAATGCGTATACTTCTTATTGCAGGCGACTGTACATCAAAGTCAAGAATCAGCACGCTCCTATTTTGCTCTAGGGGACGCTTTGTATATATCTGTTGTAAAATATACACGAAAGAGAACTTAGAAATCTAGGGTCATAGACTTGATATATTCATTTAAACCCTAATAAAGACAATTAATAGTAAAATATCAGTTTCCTACAAATGGAGGGCTTTGTCGACTGTAACACAGTTTAAATACTAGCTCAGGTGACACAGGTTCTTATATACAATCCTTGTGTCCAATAATCAAACCTTCGCATGTCATTTAAATTAGTTAAGGCATTGTATTGTAATAGCTGAATAAGTTTTGGCAATAAATCATTATTATTATTTTAATATGTAATAAAAACAAGATTAAATTACACCAAATTGTGCATATGACAAGACTAAAACCAATTAGCTATGCATTAAGTTCATCATATGGAATCGCAGTCACTCTATACATAAAGTCAAATTGCTCTAGTACTACAATCTATTCCGTTCCAATTTAATATTCTTACAACTTTAATAATAGCTTTTACTATGACTCAAAACTTTTTGCTTAAACATAATTTGATGTTTTTATCAGATCAATTTCATTCCAGATTAAATTTTTCCCATCAAATGAAATGACTTTAAATAGCAATGGGAACATAGTGCCTAAACTAGACAGCTGCGTCATGTTCTCACACAATTCTGTGACAGGGTACACGGGTGCTCTCCGAGAATCATTCGCAAGCTCGAGCTGTACAATAGGCGCTAGAGACAGGCTATAGGCACGTCGAAACACACTCTGCCTGAGCCGAGGACGATGTCCGCCTGGGAATCCACAACTTTCTCAGTAACAACACCGTCGATATAACCTTACATCACTGCCAAAGTGAGTTGACATTCTGTTGGCTTTGATCTATCGTGTCGATAAAACGAAAGCGCCACAAAATTTGCGAGTTCAGTCAGCCACGGTGAAACAGCTTTGCCGTTTGACGGAAGCCTGCAGAGCCACGGGTAATTTCCGACCTTCGTGAATTTAAGCTTTGATCGAAATGGAAATAATATGAAAGTTTTATCGTGTGGCGGTTGATCGCGAATGCTTTATTATTTATGCAAAGCGGTATGCTAAAAGCTTATACTTTTACAGGCATTTGTGAAATAACGATAAAATCTTATACCCAGTAGATACCTAAGTTAGTTTAGATTCACTAAGTATAAAGCGTAATGGAGTTTAATCACATTTTCATTCTAAGCGCCTGCATTGCTGAAATAATGTGCGGTACAAATGGCCTTAATATTTCAAAGGATAAGTTCATATAACGATTAAGATAAGTTCCAGTGGCGTTACGAAGTTCGTTCCAGAAATTGAAACTGGATTACATGGAATATTGGCTCTTTCACCATTCTATGACGTAGCAGGGTGAAATTCTTGCTTTTAAGTTTTATTTAAGACACATTTCTCCAGCACAAAATAAAAAATAACGCACAGGAGCAGAACATAACGTGAAGTCTCTAGTCAGCTTTAAGAAATGAAAGGAACATAAAAACCTACCAACATACACATAAGAGCTTTTCATTTCCTTTTCAATAAAGTATGAAACCTTGCAGTAATCGGCTTTTGTTATTTTACCTCCTTCTCATAGCCCGTACCTGCTTTTATTTTACCCGATATATTTTAGAAAAATAAGTTGTTTTCATTCTCGAAAGATGTATTCAATTTTCTTGTCAAGGACACAAATATATCAAAATTATTTTGCCAGTCTATTAATAAAGGTAAGGAATGGTAGCTATAAAAGATCCATAACTTATGAAATTCGTTTGAGATTTAAATGGTGACTTGGTGGGATAATTTTAGAATAAAATCAGCTGTGTGTTGATAATGCGTAGTGAAAGAACTGACGTATAGTTTAAGTATATACGAGTAAAAAACAGACTCACTTTTTCGATTACTTTAAATCGTCTGGTATGAACTCATCAGTTAACTCTTTTGTGTTATTGTGCTTTCTTTTTATCGCTGATGACTACAGAAAAAATAAGAATAAATCAATAATTTTTAACTATTGAAAGGGAGGTACTGTTACGGTTTTTTTGAGTGTATAAGTTTGAGAACGCACCATGTGTTACTTTTAGGGCCAGTTTCAGAATGTTCGAGTAAGTTCCGGTTATAATACCCAGAATATATTTAATAAATAAAACACTATTTTTGCGTTTCACGGTCATCGACCGATGGATAGGCATCGGTTAAAAGTTAAAACGCGCTGCATGTTAACTGTCATTTTTATTTCAGTTATTTTATGTTCTGGGTAGTATAACCGGAACTTACTCGAACATTCTGTAATAGGCCCTTGATCTAATGTGGTAGGGACAGAACGTAAATCACACGCTAATTAATCTGTGACCTAATTAAGGAGAAATGTAAAGACACTGGGTTGCCACTTTAATGAAATTAGCTCACTCAACGGTTAGAAACTGTACTAGGATTGTTTTTTTTGATTCAATAATAAAATACTGGTAAGGTGGAGTCTCGCGTAGCATGAAAAGAAACTTGTTACTTGTAATTGCTTTGATAGTATAGGAGCCCTGGTGGGGTATGCTTATGTTTTTTTTCAGTCAACCGAGGTTTTATCACCTATTAGCACCTTGTTCTTGATTAGACTTGTTCCAGGATGATATGTGAAGATGGATATCTGCTTGGCAACATCCAGGATGGCTTTGAGCACGGTCTTTTCGATGAGACCATCTATATAGGTTCAGCAATCCGAGCATTCCTAGCACAGAGTAGTTTTTTTCCTGGGAGAGAATTCTCTAGGTGCTTCTCATCCCTTCCTGCCATCGAACATTCTCGATGAAAAATACGATCTCAGGCGCCCCGGCCTGTTTTTATTCTTCCGCTCAGCACATCAAGAACAGCGCTGCCTGGTGCGAGATTAATGAGAATTCCTGTGGTCTCTGTGCCCCAGCAGATTTTAGGTTTGGCAATTTGCATTTTATCTTTTCAGGGCTCGAAAGGATTAAATAACTAAACCAATCCGCCTTCCAAGGGTTTCCTATTATATATACCGGCAAGCAAAAATCACGTGTCAAAACCTCCCAATTGGATAGTTCAGTGTTTTCTTTCTTGTTTAGAGTTCTTGTCATACAAAGTTGTAAGTTATAACGCTGGGCTAAATTTTAGTGCTTCGTTTCGTGAATTTTCTCTGTGAATCCGCAGCGAATGATGGAGGGATGGACCGCGTGGTATGTGAGCCCGCGCCGAACCTTGACTACGTACGCCTTCTATAGTGGACCCTCATTAAATGATACATGATAATACATTTGAGCCCTCTTCTGTTAAGAGTGAAATTCCATTTTTTGTGTGAAACGTAGCGGGCTGCACAAGAAACTTCACCACGTGGTCTAGTAAACCATGCCAAATCGACCAGTCCGTTTTTGAAACTGGCGTGCCTACCCTCTTATTCTAATTTATGCCGTTCAGACAAAGTCAACTTAAACAATAGATATGGCAAATTGGGACATGCGCATCCTTGCGTTTTCCAGGAGGTTCATGGTTAGCTGGAGGTACTTGTGTGCTCACCGCTCTGCCTTACTGATGCAGTATCCATGTTCACACCGTTTCAGTATTTATAACTTTTCCCCGTTTCAAATTACCGGGTGGCGCCCTAATTTTATTTTGTATATCCGGAATTCATATTTCAACTTATGCGACTCCCCTGAGATGTAAAATTTTCCTGAGCAAGCTGGTCTGAGTTTTGTTTATTCAAAATATTAAATTATTAAAATTTTTTATGTATTAATCTTATATAGATCTTTCAAGCTACCATACTCGTTTGTGTTAGAGTGCGGTGAAATGCACATATGTGAAATCAATATTAATACCTTTATCTATCGAAATATTTTTAAAAACATTTATTATTTCCTTACGAATCCTAACACTAGGTTAATTGATGACGTGATCGATGTTTTAGCAAGCAGGCTTAACCCAAAATAGGTAGAGTCTAAAAATAATAGTGGAGCTAGCTTTCTGTCTACTCTTCACACACGTTGATTTTTTAACATTTGCTTATCAATTTATATTTACTTATTTATATTTTAAAGTAGCGATGGCTTAGTGGCATTGGCTATGGACTGCCGCGCAGCAGGTCCATAGTTCGAATCCCGCCGCGCGCTTGAGCTTTACCACATGGTGGAAGGGCATTTTGAGAATGCCCGCCTGGCTAGTGACCACCCAAGTAGAAAATCTGTCGTCAAGCACCTATCAGTGTGTTCCGACAGTTGCCAGTAATTAGGTTAAGTCTGTTAACACCTTCGACCACATCATCACTTACCATCAGGTGAGATTGTGGTCAAAGGCTTACCGAGCTATTTATATATTATAAATATATATATATAATAAATATACATATATCATCTTTCATTACATATTCGCATTAATCGAACTTAAAGTTTTTAGAAATTAACGCTTTATCTTGAACTTTAATGAATATAGGATTCAATCCGTGGATTAAAAAACGGTGTTGGGTTCTTTTAATCAATAAAATTTTATACTACCACTCCATTATGTATATACTCCTTTTAGTTCAATAATTTGTCACTATCCCATGTACTTTAATGACGTGAGTGCAAGTAAGCAGCGTAATAAAGCTTTTCACAGATATTTTTGATCATTAAAACCTACTCAATCATTTAATGCTCCATACATATATGTTATTGTTAATTCAGCTATTAAGAATAAAAAGAGACCGCGATATTTACTGAAAACATGTTGATACAAAACGGTGTAAAATATGTGACATGGGTTTAAGCTCTGATAATTAACGTTATAATATTACCAAGCTTTTTCAAGCTTTAGCCAAGATCGTAAATTACAAAGCAAGAGATATATAGCCAGAGGCATAAAAATATAGGTACGTGTAGAAAACATCGACAAGAAAAACATGGCTCACGAAGTCGTGAATAGTATTTATAAAATTAAATGAGGCTCCATTTTCTGAAACAGCCACCATTCGAAGCTATTCTGCAGTGTGCATATCCGCATTCGATCCTTATACCTACAGACAATCTGCAGTTTCGTCGCAGATTGCATTTCTGTAATGAAATCTCCGTTTCATTATATCGAAGAAGAGAGTAAACATTCGACTAGCGTTGTTTTATTTAGGTCATGAAATTTATATTTAGGTACTGTGGAATTTTATACACAATTCCTCATCTACAACAGCAAAATACTAAGCTATAAACAAGTCTCTAGTAATAAATATGCGGAGGATATATGTATTGTATTTATTATATACATTGTAAAAGAGGCGGGATACTTTAAGGTTAGATAAGTGTAAAATTATTATTTTGAAGCAGTGTTGGCTCAGTGGCATTGCCTATGGACTGCCGCGCAGCAGGTACATGGTTCGAATCCCGCAGCGGGCTTGAGCTTCACCGCATGGTGGAAGGGCATTTTGTGGATGCCCGCCTGGCTAGCGACCACCCTCAAGTAGAAAATCTGTCGCCAAGCACCGGTGTTCCGGCAGCAGTCCATGAGAGCCAGTGAAATAACAGGCAAAATGAGACTTAACAGGTATGTCTCAAGGTGATGGGCGCAGTGCAGTTCGTCACTTGTGATGAAATGCATCTGTTATAGGCAGAGGATACCGCTTAACATCAGGTGGTCCTCGCGCTTGTTCCTTCACAATAACATAAAAAAAAATATTAAAAAAAAAGGAAAACCGCGTATAACGTGTATTATATACACGAATATAATACACGGAATTGGTTATATAATTATCATACAAAGGTATTGATTGTATTATTTTTTTATGCTTATCTAGAAAAACATTAGTTTGATTAAGGTATGAATATATTGATCCAATTTACTTAAGTAGGTAGGTATACAATTATTAATATTTCTGAATTTATCACATATCATATTATATAACCTAGCCCGGCTATAAGTTCTGTTATAAATGAAATAGCATTTTTTACGAAGTAATGTAATATTGCTATAACTTATCTACACTAATAGTATTAATATTATAAACAGGAGAGATTTTTATTTTTTTATGTAACGAATAAACTTAAAAACTACTATACCGATTTTAAAATTCACCATTAGAATCCTACATTATCCCTGATGAACACAGGCTATAGCCGTTATAAAAAAAACAGTTTTTTTAAATATTTTTTCCTACATAGGTACCCGTGCGAAGTCGCGCGGGCCGCTAGTATGTACCTACATATTTATTAAAGTGTCAGCCAAAAATAAAAACAATATTATATTCAAATTGGTCACCATTGGCTTTTATACAGACCTTTAATCTATCTGGCTCCGAAACTATTGATTTACGCACTACTTCCATGAGAAATTTCACCACTGCTTGCTCCAGAGACTTTTTAAGAGACTCAATGTCGCCGTGCTGTTTAGAGCAAGCCATGTCCTCTGAAACGGAAGATAATTTGTAGTCTCAAGGGTTGAGGTCTAGGGTAGATGAGGGCCATTCTTCAGTTCTTATAAAGTCCGGAACGTTGGTTTAAAGCCAAGCTTAGGTAGTTCGTGCCTTGTAACCAGGTGCAGAGTCCTACTGGAAAGTCCACGGTACATTTTTAAAAAGTGTATTGCTAAGAGGCTTCTCAACACAAAACAAGACTGTATCTTGATACACTGAAGCTGAAGTTTTCACTCGTTCTTCGCAAATATGTAGCTTTGTGACGCCTTGATAAGACACGTCCCATCAAACTATCACTGATGCAATATGATGACCACGTCATTTTGCTTATTGTAGTGCTGTTCAATCATGAAAATAGTTTTATCGGTAGATGATATTTCTGTGCCCTTCACCTGCGTATCGCGACAGACAGCGTTTTGATCGATCCACTCTCTTTAATTGTAAATTTTGATTTAGGGCATGTCCTGTATATCGACGATAAGCACTGAGCTTCAGATCTTGTTTTATAATACGCGACAAAGTCCTAGCGAGAATTTTCATTTCTCGCGATACGATTTTTATTTCGACGACTTATTGTAGTTCTAACAGCACGCGGCCACGCCGATCTTTTAGGGTCTATGTCAAAGAAAGTGTTGTTGTATTTGTTGATAGTACGATAAACGAATATACGGCTGATACTAAGCTTTTGAAGTAACTGGAATATTATGACCGACGCGACGGCTCCATACCCACTTTGTGTAAGGCAATCACTGCAATCCTATTTTATTTAACAATGACCTCGAAAAAATATGTGCATTTCGCAGATAAAATAAAAGTTTTTAAAATATTAAACGCGTTCCAAATTCAAAGTAATTAAGAGTAGAAAAAAATAAAAGTTTATATATAATGTATTTATGGCCAGACCAGTTATATAATATAGTTCTAGTCTTTATTTTTTTGTGTAATCATGTGTGAACTATACTACTCGTAGGGTGTCTCGAAAATTGCTCCCCTCTCCAACCGTTTTCTTGTAGGAGTCATAATAACAACGAATTGAAATATAATAGGAGGTACGCAGAAGCGCCGTCTTAACTAGCATCTTATACTGCGATCCCCAAGACACATGCCAAGCTTGGGGATTATTCAAGGTGGACATTCCACTTAATGTGACTCGTCATGATGTAAATACCTTGTTGCTATAGAATGTAATATATTGTACCGACTATACATGAATAGGATAAAAATAGGAAGCGAAGCAACACCATATGAAGTCCAATCGTGCTAATAACAGGTATCGATTTTGATGCTACCAAAATAAACTCAGTCAGCCAACGCCAGACCTGGATAGCTCGATATAGCTGCGTGTTAATGTATAGGGAAGCTTGCGTTGAATCCGCGGCCAGTTATCAACTTAAAATAATGTAATATATTGGCATATAGCCAAATTATTTTGAAGCAGTGATAGCTCAGTGGCATTGGCTATGGACTGCCGCGCATCAGGTCCATGGTTCGACTCCCGCCGCGGGCTTAAGCTTCACCGCGTAGTGGAAGGGCATTTTGCGAATGCCCGCGAGATGTGGGTGGTCATAAAAACAAAGCTTTATATAGGTAACTAAGCCCGGGCTATTGCTACCTGTAGGTGTCGTAGGAGGCGACTAAAGGTAAAATACCGGAAAGTGGGTAGAAGCGCCTTCTGAGGAACTCATAATTTTAACTGCGATCCCCAAGACACCTGCCCAGCGTGGGGATTACGGCAAAACCCCTTTAATGGGGGCGCTGTGTTCAGCAGTGGACAATCCGGCTGGTACAGTACAGCAGAGTATGTAAGTAACTTATCGAGTACGTATTTACTATCATATATGATATACATATATGTGCTGATTTTATGTTGCTACCAGGAAATATATTCTCTAATATGATCTTGCGTTGCGTCGTTTGTGTTGTTAGAAAAAACATAATGTATCAATATATACCCTTAGTTGGAATAAGGGAAGGTAGAGGATGATGATGGCTGACATATTAACCAAAGGAATGAAAATACGGAATAAGTACTGATTATATATCGATTCCAAGACTACAGAACCAACGATACAGAAACTCGTATATGTTATAATACGGTATAATACCGAGATTAAGTATTTCATTATGCGCAGCAAGGAAGATTAAAACGAAATATAAATAGAATTTTTATAGCTGTTATATGTTCCTACATAAAAATGTATTAGGTACTTAGAGCATTTCGTATATCGGATGGTTATGCAACCTATCTTGAACATCTTTTTTTATTAAACTACGGATCATCCCGTTAGGGGTACCGAAAGAGAAAAGCAGATTCTGTACTATGCTGTCCGTTCGCTCGTCTGATTTTCTCAAAAGATCTATTAAATTATAATATGTAAATTTTGTGTGTGTGTTGCCAGTGATGACATATGACACTGAAACGTGGTCCTTGACTGTGGCCCTTATGGACAAGCTCAGGGTCGCTCAACCAGCTATGGAGAGAGCTATGCTCGGAGTTTCTTTGCGTGATAAAATCCGGAACGTGGATATTCGCCAAAGAACTAAAGTCATCGACATAGCTCTCAGGATTTGAAAGTTGAAGTGGCAATGGGCAGGCCACATTGCTCGACGAACTGATAACCGATGGGGAAGAAAGGTTCTCAAGTGGTTACCACAATACACCGGAAGACTTAGAGTTGGTAGGCCCCCCACTAGGTGGACTGACGACATCGTTAAAGCCAATGGTTACGAGCGGCTAATAGCTGTTATTTGTGGCGTTCATTCTATAGGGGAGGCATTTGTTCAACAGTGGACGTTTTCGATTCGATTCGACAGTTGGCTGATGATGATGTAAATTTTTATGTATTTTCTCACAAATATGGAAGATTACTCTATCTAAAAAAAAGTGGGGGTGAGCGTAGCAACGGGTTTTTGTTGACGTTTTTGTTTTATCGTAAAAACGACAATATAAGCCGTTAAACTAAATGTGATCGATTTTTGTACAAAACTAGAAAATTAATGCAAACCAGTCATGTCAGCCTTCCAATGGAGATTGTGAAAAAAAATATGTTTAATTCTGTGTTTTTTTATGTTATTGTGACGGAACAAGCCCAAGGCTCACCTGATGTTAAGTGGACTAACCTCTGCCTATAACAGAAGCATTTCGTCAACGACAAATTACAGTCTGCCCACTGTGTCACACTGAGACGTACTGTTGTTAGGTCTCATGTGCCTGTAATTTTACTGGCTCTCAAGGACTGCTACCGCAACACACTGTTAAGTGCTTGGCGATACATTTTCTCTAATTTACACATTCCCCGCGGGGTGTCGGGATATAATTTCTCCCTCCCGTATCTTCCTGTGGTATTCTAAAGAGGTGATGAAGAGAAAATGCCAGAAGGTGGGCAGCAGTGCCTTCTGATGAACTGCTATCTTACACGGCGATACCCAAACGGCCTGCGAAGCGTAGGGAATATGGCAGACCGCTAATGGGGGAGGCTGTGTTCAGCAGTGGACAACCTGGCTCATATAATAAACACATTCCCTGTCGATTATTATTTGGTTTCGTATAGCTGGTTTGCCAACTGTAAATGATAAGTCATGAAACGAAATATTTCCGGTCTCTATTTATTAAATGGAATTTAATTTGGTACACCTAACTAAGCTTCAAAATTTAGATTAGCTGATGGAATGAACGTTTCCAATAATTAAATAGCAACCCACCTTATCTCAAAGGAGTTGTGTTAGCCTTTTTAATCTCCTTAGTATTATGTAATTGAATTCTTTTAACCGCGAGTATAAAGGAAATGCCGTCGCTTTTATCTGAGCCCCGAGGCTTTTGGATCACCTAATTGATTCGAGCGAATCTTTGTTGCTTCGCTTATGTAATAACATGAAACTGCTCTGTACCAATTTAGAGTTATCTATATATATACCTGCTTGCCAGGCTTTAACTGTTGCTACCCAAAACGTCTCTTTGTAAATTTTAATGAATATACCTTTTTTTTGTATAATGAGATTAATTATTTAGCGGATAGGCTGGAAAGGAAACATTTAGTCCCCTAAATTTAATTAGTTCAGCATTGAACTTTGTAATGAAACTTAAAGTGTTTTGATAATGAGTAGGATAGGTACTTACGTTCTTTGAGTGTCCGCAGATCATTAGAAACCATGGAAAAGCGGAGGGTGGTTGTTTTAAGAGCCATTAAATGAAACTGTCCTAAAATTATAGCCACTTTGGGCAAATAACCTCTTCCAAAAGCAATATATTCATTCCGACAGAACAAACAGAATGACTTTTTTATATTTCAGCAGCGCCCTAACTTATTGTATTTTAAACTTACTTTAGTAAGCCAGTGCAGGCTGGTTTACTTATCAGCTACAAAGTACATGCGCGCTGTGTAATTGGTAAATATAGCCAGTAATAGGTGGAATCAATATTTGCTCTACAGAAACTACTACCCTGTCGAGGGTCCAATTTAGAGATGAGCAAACTCAGCTATTTTCGGAAGTTATACAGTACAAACATGTTATAATATCGACTACTATTTTGCTAACAATCAGGCATGTTCGTCGTCGGTGGTGAATCAATTTATGCCAGCAGTATAAAAGCCCATTGTAGCGCTTGTACATCGGTTACGAGTTGCTACAGATGATAATGTAGGTTTGCATTCAATAACTGCCCACTTTATTATTAAACACATCCTTGTTTAGTTTATGTGAGTGGTTTGATTAAGAGAAAATTTAAGAGAGAGAGAGAGTTCTGTACCAATATAAATTAAATGCGGTGACCCGGACTAACAATTGTTGTTATTATACGAGGATGGCCACGGCGCTGCACAGCCTCACATTACCTACTAACCGCGACACTGCGTTATCGGAAAAGAGTTTCCCCAGCCCAGTTGCCTGTTCTGTCATCGACGCCGAAGACTCCACATTCCATCCGGTATTGCCGCTTCGATGAATTATATAAATTCATTTATCATTCTCTGATTACAAAAAGCATATGATTAGCCGATTATAAGCCAAGTTCGAGATAATTCCGAACCCGTCATGAACGCGTAATTTAGTCGTTAAACCTTTTGGTTGAGATTAATTAGCTTTGCCGTGAATAGGGTGTAGTTAGGCGCGGTCAGATTTTCTCAGATAAATAAATGAATGTGTGCAATGGCGAGAGGAAGAAATGGGCCACCAGGGTGTGACATGAAAGGAGTTAATATAAAGTAACAGTTAGCAAGTGAAACATGTTAGTATGTTTTAATATTGTTATGTTTGCAATAACGCCTGCTACGTAATCCACATTACAAAATTACAAATAAACGATAGGTTTTTTTCTTAATTTCCATTCCAATACGTTGGTTAAAGAAAGATAGGAAAGATATGAGTTATGAGGTCATATCATGTTAGCGCAATTGGTTAAGTATTGGTGTAAGTAGGTATAGCTGTTATAGCCAGATACAACAATTGTATTCTTGTAGATAGATAGATAATTCATTATTGCTACACCACTAAAAAACAAATTAAATCTTAAATAAAACTTGTATTATACATTAAGATTTTTAAGGAGGGGATGCTTCATTATTATTTATATTTCTCAAATATGTCAATTATTATATTCGTATATAAATATTTAACAAACATTAATCATAGTCAGCTTGAAGATATTTTCGATTTTACTCCAAAAGAGAATGAGTACCTATTCGTGAAGCCTCGTAGATTCTTATAGTAAATAAGATAATACTGTAGCTAGGACAGCACAGACGGCAATCATGAATTTGTAACATACGTATTCTTACTTTGAAATCACCCACACGAATACACGCTGTACGGAGCAAGTTCTAAATAAAGTTGGTTCTCTTGAGCCCAAAAGCTAGGATTGTAACATAAATCCATCCTTTTAAGTTAGATCACGTTCAGCAAATGTTTGCCAATCGAACACACGAGCTTTAATAGGAAGGCAAACATATATAAACTTTTACTCCGCTATTAATTTTATATGATATTATTTAGTTAGGCAGCTCGTTTGGTAACTAGAAAACGTTATCATTAACGTTATATAATTTAATTCCGAAAGTATTATTACTTTTAAATACGTATTATTCTGAAAAGGCCAGCAAGTTTTGTATATGATATTGAAAACCCGTTGAGGGTTAATTATGACATTTAGGGCTGGGCTAATTCCTTCCTCTTAGAGAGGAAGAAAAGTATGGGCTGTAATCAACCACGCGTGCTCAGTATATCTTGGCAGACAGGCTAGTGGCAAGTCATGGTGTTAGAATCCCAATCTATTGAGGGGTGACCAACTTATGAACACCATCATCATATTCAACAATATGTTAGCTCTCCTTCATCGAGCGAGGCTTGGGCTTACGTTACTACGTTCACCTAAAATTAAATAGGACTGCATTGGGTATAGAGTACCAAAAAAACCAGACAATTCTTAGCGCATAATAAGTTCTCAAATATGTTTTGCTTTGTATATTTCATACTAGCGGCCCGCCTCAGCTTCGCACGGGTAATTATGTATTTTTTTTTGATAATAATCTATAGCCTAGGTTCATGAGGGATAATGTAAGACGCATGGTGAAATAACTTTTCCAATCGATCCAGTAGTTTTTATGTTTATTCGTTACATACAAAATTTAAAATATACAAATCTTCCTAATATTAGTATAGATTCTCGTATATTAAATAATGCTAGTTAGTAGATATCGTTTCAATAACTAACCGGTAAATATAACACGGGTCTTAGCGGGTTGCTAATAAGTTAATATGGTTTCAATGTTCGGATCAGACACACTGCAACAAATATTTATAAGGAAACATTTGGAATTCATAATATAAATTTACTACAATTGTAACGGCATAGTAGTATGAGTTAGTTTTTTATATTAGTCTGTGTTACATCTGACTTGGCTATTGGCACAAAGTTAAAACATTTTTTTCATAACTTCCCATTTCTATGTTATTTTGTTATTGTAGTTACACTTTCGGGTCTCTTTGCGTATAAAGTAACAGTAGGCCAATCAATTTTAGAGTCGGCAGGGGTGGAGTGTAGAAGTTTGTGTCCCCGAAATCGATTTAAAACCAAAGTTCGTCCAAAGTACCGTTTAATTAATATTTTTTTGACTCACCTCGACGTTTCGATTAGGTTGCATCAATCTTTGTCACAGGCTGGCTCACATTATTTTATTTTCAACTATTTTCTCCATATTAATTGTGTCGGTCGTTGTACTTCAATTATAAGTCCAAATTTGATAATGCTATACTACAACAGCCGTCTTTTTACCTTGATAAAACCAACCCTTATATAAATCGAATAACGTGAATATTAAAGATGATATGATAAAATTATATGTCAGCATTAGGTAATAATTTTAATCAGACAAGTTCGAGTCGCTGCAGTACCTATACTCTTATTTTTGTATTCATTTATATTAGGTATGTGAGATACTCATATTCAATAAAACTTCAGATGATTATTATTTTAGAACTCAAAAGAGTTTCAAAAATTCCTAGAATCTGAGGGAACCTTCGACAAGATGCAAGAAGTGAATCGTCGCAGTGAACCGATTGACAATGCACATCGCACGCTTCAATTCAGGCGAGACTTTATTTCCACAAAATAAGATTTATTCCAAGCCCAAAGAGATACAAAACTATCTTTCCTTCGACCAAACGCCTTATTTTAAACACGGCGCGCTGTTTATTTTCAATTGTTTTCAAGTTTAGATGCGTCACAGAATTCATACTACTTCGTATTTACTACGGTGCAAGTTACACGATAATATAAATACGGCACAGGTGTGCTAATATGTAATGCCACCTTTTTTCTAATATTATTGCTATCTTCTGTAACTTTGAGGCTAGTACTTGTGTCGAGTTGTACCTGCTAGACAACATATCCAATTTCAAAATGCTCTTACTGTTGTCCTAACAGATAAGGACTAGAACATATATCACTTCCAACGTTCAAACAACATTTTATTGATTGAAAAAAGCAACCTTTTTTCTATAAATAAAATGTAGCTTGAAACGGATATCATTAAGAAATCTCTGTAACTTTAGTAGAATTAATTTCATAAAGTGTACTTATATTTTAAAATACATTTAGCCAACACATTTATAAAGGGACGTATTTCCAAGAATTTTAGGATAAAAGGGAACCATCGCACATCGATACAATACATTCGATTTGGGACTCAGTAGACTTGTCTTATCAAATTTTACCACATGCAACATTAAGTGAGAATTTTCGTTTAATAATTATTAATTAAACCTTTGGCAATATTTTATTTGAAGAAGTGTCAACGCGTCGATATGCATATAGGTATCTCGACGCGTTGAAACGAAGAAGATTCCCTAATTCGTCTTATTCCTGAAACATACAACCCTTTTGTAAACGGTTAAGTGTTTAAAAATGATTTTCTATAGGATTGTTACTGAAGAAGTACATGACCCACCTGATGTTAAGCGGACTTACGGATAACATATGCATTTTATCACAAGTGACGAATTGCACAGCGCCCGACACCCTGAAACATACAGTTGTTAAGTCTCATGTGCCTGTAACTTTACTGGTTCTCAAGGAGTGCTGCCAGGACACACTGTTATAAAAACAGAATCAACTCATAACATTGCGTAGTATTAAATGACTTGTGGAATTACAAATATACGATAGAAAAAAAAAGTCATGTGCGGGTTTTTTTTTGTAATGTAATCCGCATAGCAGGCGTTATTGCAAACATAATAATATTAAAATGACTTGTGAAAGTTAGACCATGAAAATGTGAGCTCAGAATTTTGAATCAGCATGGAACATGACAAACTACAGTGCTAATAACAAATTTACGTATAAAAGGTTGTAAAAATAAGCCATCGGAAATCGAAGATTAGGGCTCCGTGGAAACACCCATATTATAGTAAATTTAGTTCTATTACTAAATTCACGTACCACGATAGTGCAGCCATGTAAATGAAAAGTTCGTTTTATTTATGCTACACCAAATTGTAAGTTGGTAACAAATTTTATTCGCAGCGTATTATTTGTGTCTGAAATGCATGTAAACGGCGACCGTACGTCCTGTATTCGACACTGGAAATAGCGTGTTGTTGGAAGCCATTTCCGGATTAAGTATGTGCTATATATGCCTGAGGCACATGTAGGTGTGGTATACTTAAAGAGATGAACATATTAATTGCACTATGCTGAACATGTATCTTTCAAAAAACAGATTGAGATTGCCACATTTACCCTTTCAGTTCAGGTCTATTTGCGCTCAAAATGTTGGGGTTTTATTTGTTGTTGGGTTGTTTTAACCCCTACAGTTTTTGAATTTCAAATATCAAAATATTATTATTAATTTACAATATTAAATTTTTAAGCAATTATTTTATGATTTATACTATTTTGATTGGACTAGGATACACCTATTCCTATAATTTTAACTTCTCCAGTAGTCTATGATTTAGAAAACAACACAAAACCTTTTATATTTTTTTTTGTGTGAAAAATTCATTTACGCTTTCCCGTCCACCCCGGGGAAGGTGGCCGGGATATGTCTGGCTCGACTCCAACTACTCCCAAGTAGCAAGTGCCCCTACCGAAAAACTAACACACTGAGTTCCACCTCTACCGCATATCGGCGGGATCGCAGGGATGCTTTAGCATTCAACCACGAACCCGCCACGGTTGTTCGTTGCCGGACCCCTCCTGGGGTTCTCTTGAAAGACTTGATAGACTCCTCACGACGCACCAGTACACATGGCACGTCGCTACCACCCGGGTACCAAGCCCGCAAATGGGCGTCAGACCCCGCTTCCAACGCCCAAGGTCCCCCTGCGACGGGTTAGATGAGTAGCCCCGTCGCCTGCTACTTCGGCCACAGAAGATAGGGAGAGCAGCGCCTCGCTATACCAACAGTCCTCCTCCCCTGCGGCCCCTCCGCGTCCGCCATCCAACAGTGGCGGCCCCGCCGTGACCATGGAAGGAGCGGCGCACCATAATACCGGCACTCCTGTCCCGCTGTGGCCCCTCACCGTCAGCTGTGGTGTCGCTCATACAACACCACAGCCCACCTCAGATGCGGTGCTGCCCATACAGCTAGCACCGCAGCTTACCCGTTGCCGCTCCATTCTGGACTTAGAGGCCCAGTGGAGCGACTGCCCAAGCCAGCACGGCCCCTGGTTCCTCTTCGCTTCACCGTGGGTGACGAAGCCACGGCTACTAAGCCCCACCGCCACGACAAGGTGGGAACCCTTTGGGGGGACCTTCCTATACTTATGCCAAGTATGTGGTTGCGGTTGAATATGTTTCATCTAGAAAACAAAAGACGACATCAGAACTTATTTCAATAGCTTAAAATATACCTAATATTTTCTCAAAAAACATAGAATGATGCCAAAAGAACATATAAAAAAAATGTTTGCTATTGTTTGGGCCAGCCTTATACCAACCCTCATAGCAAAATATTTATGTATCCAAATATTAAAAGTAACACAATAAGTATTAAGCGTTCGTTTTCTAAGAACAAAACAAACAGATAACCATGAAATGCTATCAAATAATAAGAGTTTTATAATAAAATACATTGCTTGATGGGCAGGCTGTTTTTAAGGCCACTCCACTCAAGTTCGTCTCTGTGGAGGGCTCTAGCAGGTCGCGACGACGACGCCACTCCAAATGCAGTACTGTGCCAGAAACCCCGACGACTACAGCACCTCTGACCTTACGGATACCTCTGTTTTATTTATCACGCTCGTAGTATATGAGCGTCAAATCATTGCTTTATAACGATGTAATGTATATGTTACAGCCAAAGTAACAAATCTGGATATTATATATACTGTCTAGCCATTATATATAATGTCTACTTAATTTAGATAAAGTGATAATTGACACAACATTTTGATATTATTCATGAGACTAATATTTCTATTGATCACGGAGGGCGCACCAGAATGGTTAAAGAGCTTAAAAACAAATATAAGAATAGTAGTAATTTATGTGGCGCATCGCCGGCCGCTGCCGCGGCACGCTCGCTTCGCTCGCTCGGCTCGCGCGTTGTTGTAGTCACAAGTAACCTAACGCTCCTCCTCGCTTCGCTCGTCGTCGCACCTAAATATGACTTTGCCCTAGACTAAACGATATTTAACCCCTTTTTATAACTTTTACCAATATGTGTCGTGAATTATTAATAATTACTACTAAAAGTAATACATTTCGATCGTTTATTTACATTTACCAAAACAATTTTGTGTCAATTATCACTTTATCTAAATTGAGTAGACATTATATATAATGGCTAGACAGTATATATAATATCCAGATTTATTACTTTGGCTGAGACATATATACCTACATAGGTAGTGCTAGTTAGTGCTATAGCACCTTGATATATTTGTTGTCTTTGAAAATGCTTTGTACATTCTATTGAAATTGTTATCGTGGTATTCGATTTTTACCTAATAATAGGACCAATTTCAACACTCAAAAGTGTGAAAAAACTTGTTGAAGTCGGTACCATGATGGTTCAAAAGTACCTATTACAATATTTTGCGCATGGTATCAACTTTGACAAGTTATTTTAACACACTTTTGAGTGTTGAAGTCGTTTCCATTTTCAGGTTAATACATATTTTTCTCTTTTTTTAGTGACCCTTGCTACTTACGGGATCGATTGTCGTTCACTGTCAATGACTATATAATCAAGATAGGAAAATAAATTTCAGTTATCGGAGTGTAACTCAAAAACGGATTTACTGATTTTGATGAAATTTAAATGAGACCACACGGCAAACATCAACTTTCAAATAAAAGAAAAATCATCAAAGTCAGTTCACCCAGTCAAAAGTTCTGAGGTGACAAACATAAAAAATGCAGTCGAATTGAGAACCTTTCCTTTTTTTGAAGTCGGTAAAGAAGTCCGTAAACAGTTTATATCCAATCAGGATATCCTGTGATGTAATTACTACAGTCATGACATACTAAAACAAAATATAATATAATTATCAGAAGCCTCGTTAATAGTACTCAAACTCACACAATTTGAATTTGTTAAAAAGTTGATAGTTTGCCTATAAAGGCCCACGTATCCTAAGCTCTTAACAGTCGCCTATCAATGTTTTGTTGTGTGCAGTTAAGGGGGCCGAACGCAACGGGGCGGTAATTAGTGTTGCGGCGCGCTACCACCCGAGCACCCGCAACCAGCAATTACCTGCCACGCCGTGCAGTGCTGAATTGTCTCTCTTGATCTGCAATTCCTGAAAGAGCAGCAATACTGTCTCATACTGACGAATTTACAGGTAACGTTTGGATAACGTTTGGACTTACAGGTAATTGGATACTTAGGTACTAGTTTGCAAACGTTTTTTAATAGCATTTGGTACTCCGTACTAATTGAAACGGGCTAAAAGACATATGGTAGATAAATTCAGGCGTGTCTTTGAGCAAATCCATATTATATACGAATGAATGAATGGAATATAAAAAGATTAGCGATGAAAATGAGTTGATTCCGCCAAAATATCAAACTCGGGTGCGCTGACGTGACATCAGAAGCATTACGATATCCAGTCGGAACAATAATCGATGCATTTAGCCTCTATGCAAGGCAAAATCAAATCCTGATGATGCTGAAGTGGTCCTTTAGTCATCACATCGGTGTACCAGGTCTGGAAATTTTGGCGGATACACTTTTTGTTCTTTAAGTTCTTTGAATTAAAAATGTATACTTTGTATTTTTATATATATGTGTATTTATCCAAATATCGAATTACCTAACAAAAAATCACGTATTAAATATATGTACGCAATAAATTGCCGAGTTTGTTGGCATAAGCGGTATAAGTATAGTAAATTTGGTACACATACATTATGACCAATTGAAATTGTTAGTAAAGTTCACTCTGATGAGTAAACATTTTAAGGTTTTTCTTCCAAAATGTCATCGTTATTTTGAAATGTTGCCACGTGACACGTGTGAAAAGCGTTTACTTTTCCCTTTTATGCATCAAGATGAATGTAAATAGATTGTCCGGCGACGGGTGCGACACGGAAGTCATTTGCACAGTTGATTTGCACACAGAACCGCGAGAATACAACATTGCATACGGCCGCTCGCGCCGTGGGACGCGGTCGTCCTTGTACTATCGCGCTTTTGTTACTATTCAAAATGTATTTTACTGAAATATATTTATTATACCAACCTACTTGATTTTGCATACAATTCGCAAAATTCTTATAATACATAAACACTAATTTACAGTAAAGGCCATCCACTGCCTCGTTGGCCGAGTGTCTAACAGCGTTGTATGGGAACCTAGAGATCCTGATGGGTTAAATTTTTTGTGTTTTTATGACACAGTAATCCTCTGTTACAGTCCGGTGTTTGGAATTCAGGCCGGCCCGTATGGTGGAGAATTGCCTGTAATTAAATGACATCAAAATATGTTTATAACAATAGAATACTCGTATATGCAAGCTTTAATATCCATTAACTATGTAAAACAGGTGTATAGTTCGAGCAACTTTAATTTAAAGCCAAAATTCAAATAAAATGGAATTTATTGGTAATTTTTGTAGTCTGCCTACTCTTACACTTGTGTAGATATACCGTGGTACATGTAGTACCAGCATACAAACTTGTATTTTTTTTTAAATTTACATAAACAAGCATTTAACCGCTGTTTCATCTGATGGAAAGTGACGACGCGGCGACGGTAGAACATGCTTGCCTAGCAAATACCTATTAACTCTATACTTGAATACTTCCAGATTATAGCTATCGGGAAATAGAGACGCTGGTTGGGTGTTCCATACTTCAGCCGTACCCATTATAAAGCTGGATTTAAACCGTTTTGTGCGTATTTTTGGAATATCGACCATGTATGGAGGCCGTGTTCCAGTGCGTCTTGTTGTCCGATGAAAAAAAGGTGAAGACGGAATGAGGTTATGTAAATCGATCGCACATTCTCCAAAATGAAACCTGTAAAACACCTATAAACTGGCACCTTTGCGTCTATGCTCGAGGCTATGGAGTCTAGTCTCCACCAACGCATCGTCACCAATGAGCTGATCCCTATCCCATTGTACTATAACCCTGAAACTGTAATCTTGGGAGGAGGCACCACTAAATGTCTTGTCGTCTACATCCTGATTATGGAGGCCTAAATTGTAATGTGCCAAACCTACTCTATACTGGCACTAGATTTAACGCTAATTTGTAATATTTGCTTCACTAATAAAAGTAGTTTAGCTTAAATAATTTAATTGTAGCCATTTATCGAATACACTAATTAGCCAAGAAAATCTAGTGATTTCCAAATCACAATCTTAGCCATCATGGTAAGTGGTGGTTTGTGGATACTAAGTGCTTAACTAGTTTGACTAGATAAACTGAAAGGACCTACATCTAATGTAAACTATCATAGTCTGAAATGATTAATAATGTTTCGGACTTACTAACCTCAAGGTCAATGAACTACGCTATACATACTAGCTTCTATGGACTTGTTGTAGCTAAGATTGTGTTGGTCTGAAATGTTAATATGGCCAATGTATATCGTCTAGACTAAATAGTAGAATCGTAAGTTGTTAATCGTTGCAGTAACCTTAATTCTTTTCAGGGATCCTTGGGACAAGTTTAATATTCCTAAATGAATCTCTAAGAACACTACTATTATTACTACAATTAGCATTGGGAAATATAGGGTAGATAGAGTTTTGTTAGTAAAACGTTATAATATATAATTGTAGATACTTAAAAGTTAGATGAACCCATCCACATTCACATTAACGACCACATATACAGAATTATTGAATGTATATCTATTGAACGGAAACTACTTATATAATATATAATCCCTGTAGCTTATATTATAATGCCATGCAATGCTTTTGTCGATGAATCAATTAATATTTCGTGATCGCCAAAGTATTCAATCCTCACAGATTACACAGAATAAAAAGTATAACCTTTAGGTCCTATTCGATAGTGAATGTCATAATGTTTTTTATTTATCGATATTACTAAATCATATTAATAAAGCCATGTATATTAGGATCCGAGCAAAACTTCAGGAGTGGAACGGACTTGCGACGTTGTATGTAGACTTAAGGAATCCCTTTCTGGCCTGCCAAAGCTCGAAATTACACCCAGACATATTTCTCCTTTTGACTATGATTTGGTTACGCAATGCTGAATTAATATTATTACATTTAAGTTTGGTATATACAATACTCTTGATAATATTTGCCCATGTGATGACAAAGAACTATTTATCTTGTCTGTTATACATATACTGCTAATACTCTCAATCTTAGGTCATCAGATAACTATTCTACGATTGATCTTTTCTAGTCAAAGCTGTCCGCCTGTGGAATTCACTACCGGTTTCTATCAGGCGTGCACAGTCACTGTCCAATTTTAAAACTCAAGTCAAGAATTTTTTCTTGTTTAATTAGTAAATTCAAACTGTTAGAATTGTTTCATTATTTCATATATGTTAGTTATTATACTTACTATATATAATATACTATATACTATATATATTATATATAATATAGATAGTTATATGACTGTATATATATATATTATTTATATACTTGTATTATATATTTGTGTAAATATATTATGTCATATTATTATGTATTAGTAAAATAATAAATATATTGTATGTATTACTAGATTTTAAATTATGTGTTTTAGATTATAACGTTTACTAATTTTCTTTAGCTCGATGATTGTGTAGTCATATTTCTTGTGCACCCCCGACATTGTTGCTGTATTTCCTCTCCATACAACGGTTGCCTGGAAGAGATCGCTATTAGTGATAAGGCCGCCCATTGTGACACTTTAGTCAAAGTTTTATTTAAGATTTAATTTGTATATAACTGGTGTAGCAATAAAGAATTATCATCTATATTTTATTCACAATGATTATATTACGTCTTGTCTCAATAATCAGTTACATCATTGTCTAATATTTCTAATAAGAAAAGCTCTAGTTGTTGTAGTCTAGTGAACATTTCAGGATTTCAGATAACACTCTAAGAGAAGAGATAGACGGTGGTAAACAGTAAATTAAGGTTAAATATTTATATAGTTAAAATCAAATAGGTATTTACTAAAAATATCCATAGAAGTAAAACATAATTGTAGGTAATTCAATATGATTTACACATTAAATATATTGCTATAGAGTTCAAAATAAGTTGATATTTCAATACTTGTTAAGGCTATAGAGGTAGAAATTAATTAAAGGAAACGGTACATACTGGATTCTCATGACCTTATTATTGTTGTTTACTGATGCCGACTGTTTTATGATGTATTAAGGAGGTTCGTCGAATTGCTATTATTGGCGTTAATAATAACAAGCAATGTAGGCGTGTCAAGCGTGGAGCTGTATATTTAACGTGTATTAATATTAATGTTTGTTAACTGCTGCGTCTTATTCCCGGGCCGGAATATAAGTAAAAAACTGAAATGTCATCATAGTAGTAATTACTGTACTGTATCGTATCGACACTCTGTGGGGTGCTAGGCTAGAATGTTACCCCCCCCCCCCTCCCTCGCTACATTAAGGGGGCCTTTGCCATAATCCCCACGCTTGGCAGGCGTCTTGGGGATCGCAGTTTAAGATACCAGTTCTTCAGAAGGCGCTGCTGTCCACTTTCCGGTATTTTACCTTTAGTCGCCTCTTACGACACCCCATGGGGGGTAACATACTTGCTCAACACCCCCACGTGCAGCAATAATTGCTACTGTAAAATTAATGAAAATTCTCACAATCAAAATTTATTGTATCAGTAATAAACGACCGATTCGACTTTTCATGGAAAACATATCCACTGTAATAAGCATCTCAATTACATAATGTAGCTAAAGAATAACCGGTTTTTTTATACCTACTACTAGTACATGTGTGTTTGTTCGTCAGTTTCCTGTGTTTTTATTACAAAATCATGTAAATTTTAATGAATATCTATGATCTAGACTAATATAATAGAGAGGAAAGATTTGATTATTTATTTTTTTGCATTGACTAGGCTCTAAAACTACTGGATCCGTATGAAAACTTCGATAATGTAACCCAAAGTGCGAAAAAAATACAAATAGAAATAAATCGCGTACGCTGTGGAAATTATTTGAAAATAGAGCATAGTGATTGTAGTACATCACTATGGAAAACATCTATATCTATAAAAAAAGTCTGCACTACTAAGTATAAGTGTAACTGTTACAGTTATGTCACAAATAAAATAGTAGTTACTATTTTATGTGTTTAAATTTATATTTTTTTGTTAAATACCCGTGCGAAGCCGGGCGGACTGCTAGTCTAAACTAATATAATAAAGAGGAAAGATTTGATAATAACAAATATTTTTTTAATATTTTAATAAAACATCAAATTAATATTTTAATAAAACACTTAAAAAATACAAAAATATATCTAGTGACAATTCCGCCTAATTTTCCTGCTAAGCCGACGTTTGATGTTTTCTTAAAATATTTTAAAAATATTTGTTATTATTAAATATGGATTTCTGCAGAGTACCTAACGCCTGAATCTATTTATTATTTCATTAGGAAAGATTTAATCGGTTTCTTTGGTGTTGTATTATCACCACATCATCCTGCCAATCATTCTAAGCCTACCTGCAGCAACGTGCGACTTTGATATCGTCAAATTTCTTTGTTTTGGATATTGTCGCGTAAATAGACTGAAGGATAATTTAATGATCAAAACTTATTAAAAATAAATAACGATAAATTCAAGACAAAACCAGTTCCAACAGATGATACATTTTAGTTTGCATATAATAGTTGCCCTCTTATTACCAAACACATCGTTGTTTAGTTTTGTGAGTGGTTAGTTTATGAGAAAAGTTAAGAGACAGAACGAACCTTCGTTCTGTCCCTACATAAATTAAGTGTGGTGATGCGGACTAATTGGTGTCATTATGCTAGGATGGCCGCGTAAATACTCCGCGTCTTCGGAAACTAATCTCTCTCCACCCCACTGTGATTGCTCTGTCGGGGTCCGCAGAAGATTCTATTTTCCTTCCAGGATCGCCGGTGCTTAATTATACATATGATAGGTAACTTTATTTATCATTCTCTAATAATAAAAGGCATACAATAAGCTGATTATTAGCCAAGTTCTAGATAATTCCGAACCTGTTTTCTATTGTGATCGTAATTTAATCGTTGTACTTTTTGGTTGATATTAATTAGCTTTGTCGTGAATGGGGTGTAGTTAGGAGAGATCAGATTTTCTCAGATAAATAAATGGGTGTGAGCAATGGCGAGGGGAAGTAATGGCTCGCTTGGGCATGTATATAAATGTGCGAGATCAGCGCGACCACAACCGCGACCGCCCGCTAAACTGATATGTAGCGCGGTCCTGCTGACTAATTACGGCTTGTCTCTAATCTGACTTTACCAGAATTAAAGGGAGTGAATGTGATAAGTTTATTTATCGGAGTGTGAATTTTCAACAACCTATTTGAGAAAAAATTATGACAGGTCACGTCATGTCGATGAATTTCAGAACCGTACCGACTTAAAAGGTAACTTACTCCTGGTTAGGTGAAAAAAAACAATAAAAAAGAATTTGATCTGTAAAATACATCTGGTATGGTCACCTCTTAGAATAGTTTCAACAACGCAACGTTGCTAAAAATTCAGAAAACCTTTTTTTGTCACTAAATGTTCGTCTTCTTCAGCACTTTTACGGAATTCCGAGATAGGAAATTAAATGAAATTGTTTTTCTAAAAATCTCTAACTAAAAAAAAATGTAGCATAAGTACTTTGATGGTAATTTTTACCCTTGACGATAGTGAGCAGTATTTTGGGTGGGTGAAAGATCATGTATAAAAAATATTAAAAAACGGTACTGACTTCTAAGAATGATAAGTACGAAATAACTTATACAGTTTTTTCGTACTTGTCATTCTCTTGTTCAGTTTTGTTAATAGAATATTTTTTCAGTGATAGAAGTCGGCTCTGTTACTTATTAAATATATTTTTTTTTATAAAAATTTGAATAAAATACTTGATGTGACAAGATTTAAATGTATATAATAATGTAAAACATTTTAATGTATATTTTACATCATATTTTTTAGTATTGGGCTACTGTTAACATAACGATTGCACCAAAATGCATGGTATATGGAACAGATGGCATATCTTACATTAAAAAAAACTTCCGAAATAGAAATTAAAGTCAAGGTTAAGATTTTCAAAAAGCTTTCGGGCATTTTAATATGATCAAGTATTCGGATGCATTTTTGTTTATCACCTCCAAGTAAAATGCCGTACTTCAATTATGAATATACATATTATTTGTAGGACATGGATATGTCTGTTTTTTTGTTTAGTGGCTATTATAATTTTTTGAAAGCATATGTTAAGCTACCAAATTTAGATTGTATCCTTTGGATATGGTTTAAACCTAGTAACACACATACATGTGTCAACGTATTTGAATATAATATTGTCATCAAACATTTATCAAACGTGTTTGATTATATTATGCATGTATATTTATTTCCATTAATACGGATTAATCATTAACATTAATGACACAAAAAGTAATAACAATATGTAATAGAGTAATTGATAAAAATATTTACAATAAATAGGAATCAAAAGTTGAATCAAATACTTTTTGAATACGAGAGAATTGAATAAAAAAATAAGAACAGTAGAGTTATAAACAATCAGTCAATATAAAAGAAGACACATTAAGAAGACAAAAATCTAAATTCTAACAATAAGGGTAGATTTATATTAGAGCGGGCCGTGCCCGGGGCGTGCCGTGCACGTGGCCCGTACGGGGCACGGATTTGAAACGTTACATACATTTTGTATGAAGCAATTTATATTAGACCGTGCCTGATCCGTGTCCCCTCCGGGCCCGCATACTAACGTACGGACGGGCTTCGCCCCGGGCCCGCCCCGTCCACGGCCCGGCCCGGACACGGCCCGGTCTAATATAAATCATCCCTAATAGTCGTCAAAACAAAAGTAAGATTATCAGTAGAATATATCCGAGTTAGGTATTGGCACACCGTGAAAACTATTTTTTCATCTCTTATTTTTTTTTTGTATTATCTGTTCGTTATCCTTCTAAACCGAACACATAATACGAACATTGGGGTAGAAGTAGGAATGGCGGCAGTACATCCCCGGGCGAACTCATTCACAAAGAGCTCTACTGCTACTAGAAAGATGTCTAGGTACTAAATCATATGTTATATCTGCATTTTAGTGAAATTTTTTGAAGCAGTGATGGCTCCGCGGCATTGGCTAGGACTGCCGCGCAGCAGGTCCATGATTCAAACCCCGTCGTGGGCTTGAGTTTAACCGCATGGTGGAAGGGCATTTTGCGAATGCCCGCCCGTCTTGCGACCACGTTAAGTACAAAATCTGTCGCCAAACACCTATCGGTGTGTTCCGGCAGCAGTTTTTGAGAGCCAGTCAAATTACAGGCACATGATACTTAACAACTATTTCTCAAGGTGACGGGCACAGTGCACTTCGTGACTTGTGGCGAAATGCATCATATAGGCAGAGGTTAGTCAGCTTAACATCAGCTGGGCCTAAAGTATGGTACGTCACATTAAAAAAAAATTGACAATTTTAAGTCGCTGCGACTCTAACAGTATTTTTATACACATAGAAATACTCTTATTCAATCAAACTATGCTTCGATCCCCGTGGGGTGCCGGGTTAGAATTGCACCTCCCCATATCATCCCGTGGGTGTCGTAAAAGGCGACTAAGGGAATAATTCTACTGGAAGGTGGGCAGCAGCGCCTTCTAAAGAACTACTATCTTACACTGCGATCCCCAAGCCGCCTGCCAAGCGTGGGGATTATGGCAAACACCCTCTTAATAGGGGAGGCTGTGTTCAGCAGTGGACGATACGGCTGATACAGTACAGTACAGTAATCAAACTATATTACATATTTGAGCCGTTTGGTGTAGAGACGTTGGGTCCGTGGGGGGTTAATCGTATTTTACGATTAACTCCCGGTCCCCACGGACCAAAACTTATCAGAGCGCTTGGTCAATGCGACACGTGATCAAAATGCTGGCACCTTTTTGGCTCAAAGAATAAGCATTGCAATTCAACGGGGCAATGCTGCCAGCATGCTGGGCACGCTGCCAACTGGTAGTGGGCTAGAGCATTTGGACTGCCTATGAGTCCAAATGCTTTTATTGTAGTAGCTGTAGTGTTGTATATAGTTCGTAGTATTTTTTAATAAAGGCATAGCGCCGGTAAAATAAAATAAAAATAAAACAAACTACAGTTTAGTTATTGCATAATATTAATTTAAAAAACATAGAAACAAACATTTAAAACGGGGCGAACTTATTCCGAGAACTTGAGAACGAAGGAAACCATCAACACGATACAAGAAGTGAATCGTCGCAGTCAACCGATTGACAATGCATATCGCACGCTCCACTTCTCCGCGGGACTTTATTTACACAAAATAAGATTTATTCCACGCCCGAAGAGATACAAAACTATCTTTCCCTCGACTGAACGCCTTATTTTAAACTCGGAGCGAGCTGTCCTAGCTATTTTCACTACCATTTGTTAAAATGCAGATGCGTCACAGAATTTATATAGTACTACGGTGCAGGTTACACTATAATATGAACACTGCACAGGTACAGAATGATACTTTTTTTTGTGGGTTATTGTATTATTCTGTAAGTTCGACGTTGGCACTTGTATTTATACAACGTAACCAATTTCAAAATCCTTTTTTTGTATTACTGTATTGTATTACTGTAACATTTACATTTTCTAAAGTCCTACAAAATCAAGTAAAGTTTGACTTAGGCCTTTTATCTTTATGTAACAGGTCCAATTCTGTACATTGCAGATATTTTGAAAATAATTTTGAGAGCACTCTGTAGCAGATACTGATGCCAAAACAGCATTTTATTTTTATTTATGTCTGTCTGTCTGTCTGTATCATGGCCGCGCATCACGCCGAAACTACTGAATTATTTTTCAATGAAACTTAGCACGATTTAATTCATACTACGAAGAAGGACATTGTATACTTTTTATGATGATGGGCAACTTTGAACTGCGTTCACCAAGATGCCTGCCAAGCGTAGGAATCAAAGTATAACCCCTCTTAATGGGGAGGCTGGCTTTATGATTTGGAGCAGAAGTTCCATGATTCGAATCCAATCGCGCAGGCTTGAGCTAAGCTGCACAGTGGAAGGGCATTACGCGAATACCCGTCTGGCTAGCTACCACCTAAAACTAGAATATCTGTCACCAAGCAACAAGCAGTGTTTTCCGGCAGGTGTCATGGAGAGCCAGTAATTCTAGACAAAGTTTGTTAACACCTTCGACCACATCCTCTCTTACCAACAGCGAAGATGGGCCAAGCAAGTCTTACCTATCATAAATAAAAAAAACAATCAGAAAAGTAAATATTCCTATTAGTTTTCATTTTAGTCTTTTCGATTCATTGAGTTTTCTTGTTCAGTAGTGCACGGAACAAACGTTCATAGTTTAAAATAGTTAGATACGTCAGAGCAATACGTGCTTCGCTGGTATCTTTCTTTGATTTCAGTTTTTGTTTTCTTTATCGCGTTGTCTAAATAAAAATGTACGTTAACTTACATTATATGTTGGACGTATTACTTTTTTAAAGAAAAAAAAATATATAAATATCTGACTTATTCACGCGAGTTATCCCGTAGAATTACTAAAAAAAAATATCTATTATTATGACAAGCGAAATGACTGTCCCCAAGTTGTATTTGAATGGGTATTTTGCTAATACCCACCTGGTTAGTTCCCACCTGTAAGTAAAAATATTAGTAGTTATTTTCGGTGTGTTCTGGCAGCTACCCTTGAAAGCCAGTTATTCTAAGTTGGCCTGAAGAACATCATCGACAGCATCATCACTTACCATCAGTTGAGGTAGAGGCAAAAATTTGCCTATCAGCATAAAACTGACAAAACTTAATGCAAGGCTCTCTAAAATCATATAAATACGTATATATAATAATTGTAGCAGTTGTAGAATATTTGACTATGCTTAAAGAACAAATTCTTGTAAAAAAAATATATTTTTTCTACTTCTGTTTCATGGGAATCATGAAGTCTTAAAAAAACAGACTTTAAATAACACTACTTTATTTCATTTCCATCTGAGGACCTATTTTAAAAAGTTCATCGATTAGTGCAACCAGAGAAATTTGTGGTTTAAGAATTTTTTGACAAATTTACAGGTCGAAATATTCCAAATAAGTACAACTGGTTGAACTAATCAAATCAACACTAACAAACCCTAAAGTCACACATTTTTGTGATATAAGCTAAGTCCGATTGAAAACTATCCGAAAAATAATTATTGTTTGTGACTGCTATCATAGTGACAATATAATGTAATGTCGTATGGTAGTGTATTGATTTCACGTTTGGGCTATAATTTATTCATATATAACCCCAAAATAGGTATTGGGTGTAATAGCTATTAAAGTAAAAGTTGATGTGTCAATAGATTCAAAAATAACCCTAAGGCAGGTCTTGAATGAGAAAGCTGTCAGTGACACTTAATATATTATTTTGAATAAACAATATTTTGCCGTGAGTTTTCTGGCATGTTATTCTGACAAGTTTAATTTTTCGAGTGTCACTTTGATAACTGTCACAACCAAGGCCTAAAAAGGAGCTATTTCTAAACATGATATAAAATGAAAAAGATTATAAAAATGTCACACTCGTATTTTAGCATTACAATAATCTTTCATTTTCATGACTGTTGTCTAACTTAAAAAAGACATTTCACATAAACTTGTCCTTAGACCAGTATAAGCTACACAAAACTGATAGATCGCGTTGATATGTTTATTTCGGATGACAGCTGTTAAATTAAGAGAGGATTTATTTCGTAAGTAAGATCTTAGATTACTAGTTTGTAAGCGAAATTCATAGATCTCATTGAGATCTTCATTTTAGATGACAGCTATCAAATACAAAGGAGATATATATAGCGGGCCATAATTTATGTTAAATAGTTTTATACTAACTATTAAATAACTATTCAACATAAATTATGGCCCGCAAGCCCGCAGAAGCCACAAAAAGAACTTGAATTTGAATTATTAACACTAAATAATGGATTTTTTGCCGGCTATTAACAATTTTAACCAAATGGTTCAAATGCATTTTTTGGCTTTAACGGCTTATGAATTGCTAATAGCTTGAACGGCATTTTATGGTTGTGCCGGGGCGTGCTACTATAGAATGTTACCCCCTTTTTCTACCCGTGGGTGTAAGAGGCGACTAAGGTTAGGTAACACTTCAGAATGTGGGCAGCAGCGCTTTTTGAGGAACTGATATCTCACAGTGTCACCCCAAGTCATTTGCCAAGCGTTTTAATCGACTTCAAATCGACTTGTACTCGATTTGTACACTCTATTGTTTAAATTATGTAGGTAGGTATCAATACAATATAAATAATATATAGGCACGTGTTATTTGTAACGCGTATCTATGATGATAGGTTATCGTTTATAATGAATCTTAATAATGAAAAATTTACTTTAACCAGTATGTAATGTAGGTAAGGAGTTTTTTGCAACTATAACCTAGACCCACAAGTTTCTTTACAAAATCTCATCTAGATCTTTGATGATAGCTAAACTAAAAACAGCGTTACCTTGGACACTGTTGATTCCGAACCACTAAATCTTTACAACAAAATACTATAAAAATGAAAATTAATTGATAAAGAGTCTAAAATTCGATAACATGACAGCCACCTATTTTTTTAAACAATTTTTTTCTGTTTCAATAAGCTTTAAACGATGATATACAAGGAGGATAAAAGTATATTTTTCGCATTAAAATTTTTGTACTGAACTTCTTTAAAAAAAAAAAATAACCTTCTAGTCTTATATTCTATTTTAGTTAATATAAATAGTTAATATAAAAAAAATTTTTACCAAAAAAATAGAACCGACTTCAACACTCAAATGTGTGAAATAACTTGTCGATGTCGGTACCATGACGGTTCAAAAGTACCTATCATCACAATATTGTGCGCATGGTACCGACTTCGACAAGTTATTTCACACATTTGAGTGTTGAAGTCGGTTCTATTTTTTTGGTAAAAAAATTTATTTTGCGCTTTTTAGTGAACTTTGCTACTTATGGGCTTATGTTTAACTTACCACCAGATATAGTAACATATAACAGACTAAAATTAACCCCCATTTAATGTAAACTTAGAACCAAAGTTTTAACATCTCGCTATCCTATTTAAGCAAAATTACTCTTAGTAAATCATTGTTAACCCAAAAGTAGTAAATGATCACTGTTTAATATTGCCATGTTAAATAAGTAAAGCTGTCTCACTCTCTCGTCTCACATCAAACAACATGCCATATGTGTTCCTACAAAATAAATTAATAAAAATAGTAATTTAAGTGCTGTGTAACCCAAACTAGGTTCAAAGGACAATACAAATATCAAGTCAGTTATTGAAGACTTTCATTTAAAGCGAATACAACAGGATCCCTTAAATATTTAACAATCACCAAAAGTACTAAATTATCATCAAAATTAAATTTTGATGATAATTATTGCTGTAATTCTTCTAGCGCATCGCCGGCCGCTGCCGCGGCACGCTCGCTATGCTCGCTCGTCTCGCGCATTATTGTGGTCGCAAGTAACCTAACGCTCCTCCTCGCTTCGCTCGTCGTCGCACCTAAACATGGCTTTGAGATTTAGTGATCATTTACTACATTTGGTGTTCGATTACAATTTTTGGTAAAAGAACTAAGGGAATCCAAGCATTTTATGGTGATCATTATATTTAGTCCCCTACTTATGGGATCAATTGTCATTTACTGTTAATGACATTTACGGTTTAAGAACGATAGGAAAGATTTGAGTTATGACATCATGTCATGTTAGCTCAATTGGTTAGACCATACCACGGCTCAAGGGGTGGATGGACGCGGATTCGAATCCCGCACATGACTTAAATTTTTCGTTGTATATTTGTGATTTTGTAATGTAATCCGCATAGCAGGCGTTATTGCAAACCTAACAATATTAAAATAAGACTATATATATTTTTTTGCTATTGTGAAGGAACAAGCGCGGGGCCCACCTTATGTTAAGCGGTATCCTCTGCCTATAACAGATGCATTTCATCACAAGTGACGAACTGCACTGCGCCCATCACCTTGAGACATACCTGTTAAGTCTCATTTTTGCCTGTTATTCCACTGGCTCTCAAGGACTGCTGCCGGAACACACCATTAAGTGCTTGGCGACAGATTTTCTACTTGAGGGTGGTCGCTAGCCAGGCGGGCATTCGCAAAATGCCCTTCCACCATGCGGTGAAGCTCAAGCTCTGGGCGGGATTCGAGCCATGGACCTGCTGCGCGGCAGTCCATAGCCAATAGTTTCCAGCTCAATACACGTTTTATCTTCCTATCCAAAATTTGTATTTCTATCTTATACCGTTGAGGAAATATTACTGTGTTACCACCAAATTTGAGCTTCGATGAGAATTCATCATGATAGGAAAATACTTTTCAGTTATTGGGGTGTAACTCAAAAACGGCTTGACCGATTTTGATAAAATTTAAATGGGACCACACGGCAAGCATCAGCTTTCAAATAAAAATAGAGTAATCAAAATCGGTTTACCTAGTCAAAAGTTCTAAGGGAACAAACATTGACTAAAATATTAGGACAGGAAAACACTTTTTCAGTTTTTGGAGTGTTACTCAAAAACGGCTAAATCGATTTTGATGAAATTTAAATGGGACCATACGGCAAGCATCAACTATCAAATAAAAAAAGAATTATTGAAATCAGTTCACCCAGTCAGAAGATATGAGGTAACAAACATAAAAAAAAAAAAAAAAAAATACAGACGAATTGAGTACCTCCTCCTTTTTTGAAGTCGGTAGATAAAATGTATTACTATGATAAGGAAAAGTAAGATCTCAAAAGAGTACGGACCCAGAGTCTGTAGTGTAAAAATATAAATAATAAAAAAAAAAAAAAAAAATAGTTAATATAAAAATTCTAGAAAAGATGGTAAAACTTACTTCAGGTTTGTAACTCAATCCGTTTACAAGCTAGAAATCGGACGGACAGACAGACAACGGAGTCTCATTAATGGGGTTCCGTTTTACCTTTTTAAGTACAGGTGTAAACGCTGGGCACCATTTATTTATCGAACTCATTGTGCTGCTCAAGTACACGTTCGAGAGTTCGATTTAAAATCCAATTATGCACAAGAGACGATTTAAGCTGAGATAGTAATTTGCATAAAAGGCGCTCGATTTTATTCCAATCTATTATATTAGTACTTTTATACATGTAAACTGTAGATATTTTATATTGTCTACAGTTTACAATGGCAACGGCCATATCTGGTAAAAGTATTACTGGATTTGCATATAAATACGAATGTTATTCCATTTTATATGAAGTTTATTAATTGTGCAGGTCAAATTATGCACAAACGATTGTTTATATATACTACCTTAAAACTTATTTTACTTTTCCCTAAAAAGTAGCAAGTTTATGTTTTATATTGGAATTTAGATTTTTACAGATACACAAGAGCTCTATTAAACTTAAGGCGATGATAGCCAAACGGTTACGGCTATGCACTGCGGTGTCGCAGGTCCATGATTTGATACAGCTACCGCCGCGCCGGCTTGAGCTTCACCGCATGGTAGGAGGGTATTTTGCGAATGCTCGCTTGGCTAGCTCCTCCCTCAAGTAGGAAATCGATCGCCAAGCACCTAACAGTGTGTTCCGGCAGTCCTTAAGCGCCAGTTAAATTACAGGCACATGACTCAACAACTGTGTCTCTCAGGGTAACGGGCGCAGTCAGGCAGAGGTTGACGCTTAACATCAGGTGGGTCTCGTGCTTGTATTTTTCTTAAGCAAAAATATATTATTAGTGAGTATTTAAGAACTGTTGTTTTTTTGTACTAATACGTAAAATGATGTTGTTGTTTCAATGCCTTTAAATTAAATTCATTTATTGCATATATATTGGTTCAAAAGTAATATGGACTTCGGCAAAATTTGAGTCAAATCTGATTTTAGTCTGAACTTTGCAGTTGCAGCAAAACCGATAGGTCTGTGAACATTTTGAAGCAGTGATGGCTCAGTGGCATTGACTATGGACTGCCGTGCCGCAGGTCCATGGTTCGAAACCCGCCCAGAGCTTGAGCTTCACCGCATGGTGGAAGGGTATTTTGCGAAAGCCCGCCAAGCATGAAAAACATATACATAGTATTTTTTCTACAGCAAAAAAACAATAAATCGTTTTTCTTGAATTTTTATGTATCAAGACTCGGTTTGTTTAAGTTGTAAGGGAAAACAAATACAATATATATTTAGTTCTATATATTATGTTCTATAAAATATATATAAAACATAATTTGTGCCGTTACGGTTTTAGAAGATAACAGCTTTAAAAGGGCACCTTCAGCCGGTAGGATATATTTATTTAAACAATTTGGAAACGCAAAATCTAGTAAAGTATTTGGTTATATTTCTGTTATATCTATTTATGTATCTGTCGTGCATCTATTTCATCAGATTTCTAAAACATGGCTCCGTTACGAAAACTACAGTCCGCGGATAGCGGACTAACCCTAGAACTTAGAAAAACAGCGTAGAAGCGAGAAATACTAGACCTACGGATTGTAACCCTGGTTTATTTTATTGAGTCTTAAAAACTACAGTTAGTAATCTAAGCAAATGCTAAGCAGTTGTTTTTTTTACGGCGTGTAACTCGGGCTGTCGGGTTATATGACACGGCTTAGTAAACGTTTGTGTCACCATATGTATTTGAAAAGACATTAAATCTGCATATATCGGTGTTAAAAATGTGGAAACTATATGTGGATGACATCTTTTGCATTATGAAAGGCGGTCAGCAAGAGGTCGAACAATTAAGGCAACATTTAAACACAATTGACATGTTAATCAAATTTTGCTGTGAAATTGTCATGTACAGTTCTTTGGCTTTTCTTGATGTGTTAGTAATGGCGAAACCAGATGGCTCTCTAGCGCACTCATTTTATAGAAAACCGACACTCACCGACAGATACCTGAACGCGACATCACATCATCACCCATGCCATTTACAATCCGTTGTCACGTCCCTTATTAATCGCGCCCATGACCTGTGTGACCCTCAGAACATTCAAGCAGAGTTGTCCCATGTTCAGGAAGTGCTAGTGGATATACAGAGCACAGAAGGCGGCCCAGACGAGCATATCAGAAAAAGACAATCTTTGAGGTCAAAAGACAACCAGCGTTTTTAACAGCCATACATCAAAGAAATAGGGGGCAAAGTTGGAACGGCACTCAAAAACTATTCCATAAAGACTGTATTTATAGACCGTTATCTCAATTAGCACAACATGTGAGAGCAGCAATATATATATCAAACATCTCGTGTCTGCAAGATTGACTGCAGCTGTGGTAGTTCTTATACTGGGCAGACTAAACGCACTATTGTAAGGAACATATCGAGTCGGTCAAAGAGCATATCACTGCGGTAAAGAATTGTGACACGCATAAATCAGCGATAGCTGAGCACTTGCTTGAGTCAGGATCGAGCTACATGACTCAAAAATTCTCTTCACTGAACGGTATTATTCGAGAACTGTACGTGAAGCGGTTGAAATTAAGAAGTACAAAAAATTCTATCGGGAGGATGGATTTAAATTGTCTACATCGTGGAATGCAAACAAATAACGACGAGCACTTTTTTATTACAATAAAAAAGTCTCGAGTCATTATTTGTTTTCACGTTCCGACACTAACATTAGTGTAGTGTGTCGAGGTGACAGTGATAAACATAAAAAACTAAAATCGAACGGGGGTGGGTTTAAATCGCTCTCGCTGCTCCTCAAGACGATGACACCCGCTTCTTCAGTCTACTCGTGACCACAGTCAATGCAACTTGATCGAAACGTCGAGGTTAGTGAAAATACTATTATTTTGATGTTAATTCACGCGTGAATAGACCCGTTTATGATTTAGAAACACCGTGTATAGTTGATAAAAATATAAAAGACAAACTCAATGGTGTGTACATTTTCCTCTATTAGTGAAAAATATGACAGTTCATTATTATTTTTGTCTAGTAATAGTATTAAAAAGGTTTACGTACTAATAAGCTGAATGTAGGATCACCAAAAAAGATTAGCCTTTGCAAGCCTTCACCCGAGTCCATTCAATATTCATGGGCCAGCAACAAGGCGGTCGTTAAGCTTAACTAAACTCTACTCAGTTAACTCGAATACGTTTTGATATGATTACGAAAATGTTTCAACTTTACGATAAAGTTATTCTGTGTACGTTTTATTATGAGTACCGACTTTTTAGCTTTCCGTAATCAAAGCCAAAACGGAGTAGGTACTAATAATGAGGCTGAAACTCAGCTGTGTGTGTCCGTCCGTCCATCTGTCCATCTGCACATATACCATGGATCTTTAGCTCATAAACAAAATCGTCATCGACCTGAAATTTAAATATTATAGAATAGACTTAAATTTTGAAACGTTTTCATGTATCATTATTTGGAAGCTTAAAAATAAAGCTTTTATTTTCTTTTGGATAGTTGTATCGATTTATTTAACGGCAGGGTATGGGTGCGAGTAAAATTACAGGGACATGAGACTTAAATTTTTTATATCTCAAGGTGATGGGCGCAGTGCAGTAAGCCACTTGTGATGAACTTCATGTGATACCTATGTGATAAAGAGGTTGCCGCTAGACACCAGGTGGGCCTAGATCTTACGATAACATGAGAAAAAATATTTTAAATTAACTTAAGCATATAATAATTGATTACCAAGCCTTTGAGTGTAATAAATTAATCGTGGAAAGCTTATCTGATCATTCCACAAGTGTATTAATCCAGAAAACATCGACGAAACTGAACTCTTAAGTATGTTGTGTACTTCTTAATTATTATTTTTTTATTATGCCTCATAGGTTAGCCTTTGACCACCATCTCACCTGGTGATAAGTGATGATGTCGTCGAAGGTGTTGTTCAGGCTAACCTAGAACTACTGGCTCTCAAAAACAGCTGCCAGAACACACCGTTAGGTGCTTGGCGACAGATTCTCTACTTGAGGGTGGTAGTTAGCCAGGTGGGCATTCGCAATATGCCTTACGACCATACATATAAACATACATTTATGACGGCAACTGTACTGTCAAAGTTGCTTGAAGTTTGAAATAATCGTAAGTAACGAGTAGATAAGTTATTCAACCTGATTTTTTTCATATATTTCTAAAAAAATTATAATTCAAGTGTTGGAAACGAAAACACTAAAAAAAACTTATAGTAGAGGAAGAGCACTTTATGCAGGCAACTACAATAACAATTGTCCGGCACTTAACGGCTCGTTCCGCTATTGCCCGATAATCGCCGACAACACCCGGTGCTGTACCACTACTGATTTACTACCACCTAATGATTATTCAATTATAAAGTACACTAAACGGTTGTTTTCAAGGGTCGTTAGTTTCTTATCACTCACTCGGTAGATAAATAATGATAAAATAATAAATTCAACTAGGTACACGAGTATTTTCGGCCGTTTTCCCGTTCTACCTCTGGTCAACAAATTGCTGCAAAAAATTAAAAGACAAAAGGGTCGTTCAAGAGCCCAAAATACGTAATGAACAATAATTTGGACACAAAAGAAATGTGTACATAAGCTAGTAAGTCAATGTAACCTGAAAATAGCTTTACTAGAAAAATGTAGACCCTGGATTATTGTTTTATCATAATTATAGTAACCAAACTAAGCCCACGCCTGTCTGCGACCGCCGCCTCCGTCATCGCCTACTAAGAGCTCTACTCATAAAGAATAATAACCCATCAAAAGTTCACATCTGCCTTTTGTTCTTATGTAAAAATAAAACTTTCAACCTCTTGCGTGTTGAGAGACCACAATGCATATGATCGACTCATGAAATGCAGAAGCTACAAAAATCAATATAACTTCAACAAAACGCTTGCAGATGCAGATTTCGTTATTCCTGTGGGCTTTTCACTCTGAAAACTTCAGAACAAATTCTTGAGCGTTCTGAGTAAAAAGTTAGCTGTCGATATTTTATCAGCCCAAAGCGTGCAATTCTGTAAGAAGTGGCTTGCAATTTCGATATTGTAAGTTGTATTACTGCATATTTCGTTAATGCATTTTCAATCACTTAACATGCCATTATTTCTGACTCTTTACTAAAACAGCATATGCATTAGATTTTGAGAATATTGGAAATTGTTTAGATCACAACGTTTACATGATTCACGAAAAAGTAACAATACGTTGAGTAATAGAAAAAAATAATACCTTAATTCAGTCTTTTACTCTCGAATTCGATAGTTTTCCACAAACTCAGGAAAGCTTACAGTGGAGTCTAGGGTCTACCTCTAATGACTAAGTCAATAATGTACAGATGTACATACCCGCCTAGAGTGAAAACGTACTAAAATGCGGACTCAACGTAATTGATGTATTTTGTAGTGCATATATTGGAGCAAATAAATATTATTATTTATAGTTTAATAAAGGTGTGTGTTGTACAATAACATTCTTATCCGTACTCTTATTTATAGTAACCGCTGAAAAGTACAAACGCTATAGGCCTTACAAAAAGTATTATGTGATGCTTTTATTTGCTCAATAGGGTAGGTAGACATATCTATTTACCCACCTTTCACCCTAGTTGCGGGCTTAATGTTAAAGAGGAAAGCTTGCTATCCATAGCTGCAGTTCCATAATCTAGCCTACACTATTTCTCATCATTTCTAGCTTCGTCTAGCCTCCGGGTCTCCCACAATTCGATCAAAACGCAATGTCAAAGCCACTACTTCACATCGATATCATGTGGGAGAGTGGTACCTACTTCCCCGGTCGTGCCGGCCCATGCAGCTGTAACCCATAGAGAAGACTAGTAGCTAGATCGGTTTGTCATGCCGGAAAACCCGTACAATATTATTTCTGTTGAAATTGTTCTATCCTTTTTCAGTTAGTATGGGATCGTCGATGATATGAACGATGCAGCACGTCGTTGGATAGAAACGACAATTTACTATTGAAAATGTAGAAACTGGATAATTGGCATATTTTTAGTCGAAAGTATTATTTTCAGAAGTAACGTCTGATTGTTGAATACACTCAAGATTGCTACACTAGGTGTTCTGTAAAAACTAGATATATGTTTAAAATTATCTGTTTCTGTTTACATATGATAGCCGCGTACTCTAAACTCTTAATAGTCGGCTATTAGTGTTTTGTTGTGTGCAGCTAAAGGGGCGGTAATTAGTGTTGTGGTGTGGCACTGTCCGGCGCCCGTAACCAGCAATTACCTGCCACGCCGTGCAGTGCTGAATTGTCTCTCTTGATCTGCAATTCCTGAGCAGCAATACTGTCTCAAACTGACGAATTTACAGGTAACGTGCAGGAAATTGGATACTTGTTTGCATACGGTAGCCATTTGGTGAATTACGTAATTATTGAACTTGGGTGAATGAAGTTAGATGACATTAATATAGTAGAATTGATTCAGGCGTTATTTTGCGGAAATCCATTTCGTTTTATCGACGAAACATAAGAAGCATTATCTTCCAATCCAATTGCAAAAATAACTGTTGCATTTCGCTTCTACGCGAGCAATCATAGCTCTCTGATGATGCTGCAGTATATAATGTTAGTATAAATAAAAATTTTTACCAAAAAAATAGAACCGACTTCAACACTCAAATGTGTGAAATAACTTGTTGAAGTCGGTACCATGACGGTTCAAAAGTACCTATCAGCACAATATTGTGCGCATGGTACCGACTTCGACAAGTTATTTCACACATTTGAGTGTTGAAGTCGGTTCTATTTTTTTGGTAAAAATTTTTATTTCGCCCTTTTTAGTGACCCTTGCTACTTATGGGCTTATGTTTAACTTACCACCAGATATAGTAACATATAACAGACTTAAATTATCAAAACGGCTTGTCCGATTTTGATGAAATTTAAATGGGACTACACGGCAAGCATCAGCTTTTAAATAAAAACAAGGTTATCAAAATCGGTTCACCCAGTCAAAAGTTCTAAGGTAACAAACATTGATTATAATATCAGGACAGGAAAACACTTTTTCAGTTTTTGGAGTGTAACTCAAAAACGGCTATATCAATTTTGATGAAATTTAAATGGGACCACACGGCAAGCATCAGCTATCAAATAAAAAAAGAATTATTAAAATCAGTTTACCCAGGCAGAAGATATGAGGTAACAAACATAAAAAAAAAAAAAAAAAAAATATATACAGACGAATTGAGTACCTCCTCCTTTTTTGAAGTCGGTAGAAAACATCTTAAACCTGGCACCGCTATCTAATCTTTATTCCTAGAGTTTATATAAGTTTTTTCGAACACACAATATATTTTCAAGAATGTAAAGACTTGGTAAAGTTTATGGATTTTAGTAAGTCGCTCAGGGTTTTTTTAAATGTTATTTAAAAAAACCCTGAGCGACTTACTAAAATCCATTTCATATATATGTCACCGTTTTATTGTACTAACCGTTAGTTTATAATAAATTTAGTTAGATTATAGACTGTCGATGGATTGTGAATGGAAACTAAAATTTACAATCTAACGTTTAAACTTTCGTAAGATTATAAACTGACCATGTCCAGCCGTCAAATTGTAATTATGTGGAACAACAACAATTTACCATAGATCTACGAAAGTATTACAGTGACCATAAGCAAAATACGTAGGTAAGTACAGGTTTTCAATGTATTATTTTTTGGCTTATGTTTAACTTACCACTAGATATAGTAGAGTAACATATAACGGACCAAAATAGTAAATTATCACCAAAATTATTTATTATTTTAATTTTAATGTCATGTTATATAACCAAAGTTTTAACATCTAGCTATCTTATTTAAGCAAAATTACTCAAAATAAATCATTGTTAACCCAAAAGTAGTAAATGATCACCAAAAATAGTATATGATCACCAAAATTAAATTCTTGTGGCGCATCGCCGGCTGCTACCGCGGCACGATCGCTTCGCTCGCTCGGCTCGCGCGATGTTGTAGTCACAAGTAACCTAACGCTCCTCCTCGCTTCGCTCGTCGTCGCACCTAAATATGACTTTGCCCTAGACTAATAAATGATATTTAACCCCTCGCTAAAATATAGTGATCATTTACTACATTTGGTGTCCGATTAAAATTTTTGGTAAAAGAACTAAGGGTATCAAAGCATTGTATGGTGATCATTATTTTAAATCCCTTAGTTTTATTAATGTACAAACTCAAAATGAATGTGTTTTTTTGTTTGACTATTATTTTTGTTCTTAACTCTATGAAATGAACTCATGGCACCTATAACGGCGACCAATTAGAGGACGGTTCACAATTTCGCGGGCGATTATAGATCGTTATATTATTAACAGCCAGCTAGACATGGTCAGTTTATAATCTGACGAAAACGTAAGCGTTAGATTGTAAATTTTAATGTTCGTTCACAATCTATCGACAGTTTATAATCTCACTAGATTTTTTATAAAGTAACGTATCGTACAATTATCCGGTGACATATATACTGTATCAGCCGGATTTTCCACTTCTGAACAAATATGGTAACTAACCATATTAGGGAAGGCACTTGACAGGCGGCTTGGGGATCGTTATTATATATAAAAGCTGCAGCTCCTTTACACCACACGATATAATGCTGTGGAAATATGTGAAATAAACCAGCCAAGCTGTATTTACATCCGTCAACTACCTTAGCTTACGAACGTTATATGCAACAGAACGAAGTCTCCCGGAGAGATCATTTATATGAGGACCACACTATATAGAAATGAATCTTTTTTAATTCCTCAGAATACTGTTGCCTTAGGAATTGCAACTTTTACTCGATCAAGTTTAATGTTTGGCTCTACATAACAAATATTGGGCAAAGAAAACTTTAAACATTTCCCCTTATTCGAATATAACCGTAAATTATTACTGGAAAACCATTCAGAAATAACAGATAAGACATTATTAACTTAAATCAGTTCGCTATCCATCGCATTCCTGTCTACATTAAAATCAGAGATCAAATGAATAAATGAAGCCTTGGAGAGATTTGCCCGCAGACGGAATGAATGAGGACCGACAAATGCAGTCGCGCAGCGTCACGCCATGCCAACCCGCGCCAGTCGTAGCTAGGCATAATTGAACCACGCCTTTTTTGAACTAGCAGATTAGTAGGACTAACGTGGTACGTGGAGCAACTAATTGAGGAATATACTTATATAACGCTCGGTACTTTGTGTATCAACCAATCCAATTATATAAGTGTACACTTTTTTATCTCGTGACGCCAGTTGTCTTCAACGATGAGACGTATTTATCCATGGCAGTGCTTGAAATTCAGTGGAATTTTGATGCATTTTCCGTCAATAATAACAGCGCATGCTTCTGTTCCAAACACTTGGTCAATTCAATCCGTTTTAGTTTAGTACGTACGATAAGGAGTTACAGTGCTAACATGATACCAGCATTCAGTCGGCGTGTTGTCATTAGTTTTAGATAACCTAGTAGATAACGTTTCCAATTTGTAGATGGGAGTATTGAGCCAGGCTAGCACGACAGAACAATCCGTGAACTACAACTTTTTATTGATTTCAAGTCAATTATGTTATATGGATTTGACTTAAGTTTGGCTAACAAGTGTTCAGCAATGACTGTTCTAGACGGAAAATAGTGACAGTATTTAAGAGTGTTCAATTGACAGACCTTAGACTAAATTTAGCGACGATTAAGCTGATTATATAGTCTCTACATCCGTGTTTTCAGTTCGTAAATATATATTTGCAGCATAGCTAAAATAAGTACCGTCTAATGAGACGTTACAAAACCCTAGAATTTAACAGTAGGTATGGTGCATGCGTGTTTAACATTTGACAATAACGGAAGTTCCTTAACTTACTGTTTACGGTTTAAATAATTTAATACCCAAAATAATTTAAAATGTACTTACAGAGAAATACATATTATATCTTATAAGTGGTAAAATAAAATGCCTGCCATTAAGAAAACAGTAATGTGTATATAGACGGCTCCGCCCGCGGGTATATCGGTTATCGCGTAAAACCATTAACCTCTTTTTGCGCAGTTGGATAAAAACTATCCTATGCCCTTCCCCGTGTCTCAAACTATTTCCATACCAAATTTCATTCTAATCGGTCCAGTAGTTTTAGACCCTATTCAATGCAAACAAACAAACAAACAATTAAATCTGTCCTCTTTAATATATTAGTACATTGTCTACCGTGCGATTGTTGTTAATGCATGCAATAATCTGATACATACTCAGTGCTGTAAACATTTAATTATAGGATTATAAATATGGGAAACATGCAATTATTAAGTGCTTTGAATTATTTATTATCCTTTGAATTGTGGGCTTTGAGTAATTTTTAGAAATAATTTAGCGAGTTTCTTTCCTTTATATCCTTAGGCAACTCATTATACATTTTGGCGCCCTCATAAAGTAGACTTCTTGTACCGTAGTTAGTTCTGGGTGGTCGTAAGCTAATATTGTTAGATTGTCTAGTTAGTAGTTTTTAGATATGTAGCTTTTTGGCAAATATTATTTAAGTATGAATATCTTTAGAGATATTTTTTCTAATTAAAATGTAATTCGCGTGTTATTAAGTTTGTTCAAGATTTTAGTTTCCTTACAAATTATGACAAAAGTAACATTACTTACGTTCTTTTAAAAAAATTATGTATTGACATATTTTGCATACCTTTGCACCTCGTATAAACACAGAGTTGGCGAGATGCAATGTGTGTCGAGTGGCGCTCATCAGTCGTCACCTGCAAATAGGTAAAGTTTGATTGCTGTATCTATATATGTACCTATTCTTGTATTTATCGATAACTTGTATATATCTGTAAATAAACTTTGTATCCAGTATAGATAGATAAGGGCACAGTAAGTTAAAATATCATAGAGCCTGCTATTTAGGCGTGCCTAAGCATTTACATAGTGATGGCCAATTAGCAATGACTATGGACTGCCAGTCTACCACGCACTATGTCTGAGGTTATAATCCTGCCGCGGCGCTGTCTTGAGTCTTATTCTGATACTAGGGTATTATGAAAATGATTGCCTGGTACCACTCTCGAGAAAGAAATCTATAAAACAAATTGTATAGCTTATTTGTTATTAAATTCTATTATTACACGAATAGTTTATATAAATTATTTCCTTACTATTTGACGATTGTCTAGTTGGATATTGTCTAGTTTGACTAGCCTTGACTTTGTCAAGGCCAGGGTTTGCTTAAGTTCCTTGGGTTCGATCCATGCATAGTTCAAACAAGCTTATTGGATTTTTCTTGTAAATTATATATTCAGTAGCAGTTTGGAGTCAGAAACTATTCACGGAAATGGCAACAGGTCCGCTTTTCTACCGACTTCAAAAAAGGAGGAGGTACTCAATTCGTCTGTATTATTATTTTTTTTTTTTTTTTATGTTTGTTACCTCATATCTTCTGACTGGGTAAACTGATTTTAATAATTCTTTTTTTATTTGATAGCTGATGCTTGCCGTGTGGTCCCGTTTAAATTTCATCAAAATTGATTTAGCCGTTTTTGAGTTACACTCCAAAAACTGAAAAAGTGTTTTCCTGTCCTGATATTATAATCAATGTTTGTTACCTTAGAACTTTTGACTGGGTGAACCGATTTTGATAACCTTGTTTTTATTATTCAAAAGCTGATGCTTGCCGTGTAGTCCCATTTAAATTTCATCAAAATCGGACAAGTCGTTTTGATAATTTAAGTCTGTTATATGTTACTATATCTGGTGGTAAGTTAAACATAAGCCCATAAGTAGCAAGGGTCACTAAAAAGTAGTCCCATTTAAATTTCATCAAAATCGGACAAGCCGTTTTGATAATTTAAGTCTGTTATATGTTACTATATCTGGTGGTAAGTTAAACATAAGCCCATAAGTAGCAAGGGTCACTAAAAAGGGCGAAATAAAAATGTTTACCAAAAAAATAGAACCGACTTCAACACTCAAATGTGTGAAATAACTTGTCGAAGTCGGTACCATGCGCACAATATTGTGATGATAGGTACTTTTGAACCGTCATGGTACCGACTTCAACAAGTTATTTCACACATTTGAGTGTTGAAGTCGGTTCTATTTTTTTGGTAAAAATTTTTATTATCACATGGAACCAAAAAACATAACTGGTGAAAGTGTGTGTTAGACTCTTCTGCTTACTCTTTGGGAGAATAAGGGTATGACGATAAAAGGATACTTTTTTTTTGTTAGTATATATTTGTCTACTCTGCATTATCATCATCGCACTTGCACAGAATAGTACCCTTCTAGCTATAGAATCAAAGTAGGTGGACTTAGTTCGTTTGATATTTATAATTTATGACTAAGGGAGTTGTTACTTCCTTCTTATATTTACGAGTATATTATTGTTCTCTAACTTCTTCACGCTGAAACTTAACCGATTTGGATTCAATCGAAATATAGAGTTTTGGTCCTGGTCATGAAATACCTTTCATCGTCATCTAATTTCATCATTGTGAATACGCGTGGTGCAGCTAGTTTAAAATGATTATCAGATTTTTTTACAGTGAGATGTGACCATCTGTCCTTCTATTTGTATTACGAAATTAACATATAGGATTAAAACTATTTATTTATTTTAATTTTATTGTTTTGTTTATGGAGCAATATTTATTGGTAAATACGTAGGAAAGAAACCCGGTTATACTCAGTTTCGGTGTATGCAGGGTAGCTGTTCCAGTGATAGGTCTGTGGTCATGTTATCGCTTTTCGTATACCAATCAAGGTAATTACCTACCTAGTATGTCTAGGTATACCTACCTGGCATAAACCTCGCATCCCCCCATCTCTTAACGTGGGATTCATAAAATGCTCTGAACGGGAACAAATGCCGTAACAGCAGCATGTCGATGTGATTTGGGGGTTTATGCCCATTGAGTGCACTAATGTTGTGAGCCGGGCTAAAATGTCACCACCATCTCTACCCGTGGGTGTCGTAAGAGGCTACTAAGTGTAACTCACCAGAAGATGGGCAGCAGCGCTTTCTGTGGAACTGATATCTCACACTGCGATATCCAAGACACCTGCCAAGCGTGGGGATTATGTCGAACCCCCCTTAATGGGGAGGCTGGTGGTGGTGGTGTTCAGCTATGGACAATCCGGTTCATGATGATAAACCTAAAGCGTGAACAACATGACTTACTTTGATTACTCGAAAGGTAGCGGTTATACTACCAATAACAGCATTTCTTAGGATGTTTGGCATAAAGAAATCTTTTGACTATAAAATCAAAGTGAAAACTTTTACTATTAAGTATGCGTTGACAATACAAGATTTCATAAGGACTTAAATAACATAAAGTTTTACAAACAATATTGTCTGTTTTCGCGAAATCATATTAATAATTTTATGGTCCTGTATTCTAGTTTCTAATACTAGAGAAAACAATGTGTGCCACCTCCATAGGCTTGGGGTAAGGGTAAGAATATGTAACTTGATGGAAACAATACCTAAGTAATGATCTTTAAACCTGTAAATTCATAATTATTGTTCAGTTTCAATTTGATAATTTTGAAACTGAATATACCTCGCAACCGTATCGTGCTCAATATTTTTAATTATAATTTCTGAAGTTCAAACAACATACTGTATTTATATAATATGAAATGTGGATAAACCCAGAAACATACTATATTCTGAAGGATCTTGAATTTCAATTTGAATTTAATGAGTTAAATTAAACTAAATTATATTTGTGTGAGATCTATGTAGGCACATAAATGGTATGTGTAACTAATTGCAATTAGGGAACGGGCATAGAGATATATATTACTAGTACAGTATATGAAATATAATTCCTCATTAGGTAACCCATGTCGGTCAGTTCGTGGCAATTCCACAAATTGGTTCTCAAACGCATTTAATTAAAATATACATATATTGACGAGCAACTACGACATTCCTCAATAAGTTTCCTGTAGCATTTTGCTACCTATAATACACATCTATCACAGATTAATTACCTGTCCCCTTTTAATTGATTTATCGTTTTAATCTTACACTGGCACGTTTTCGTTTACTTTTCTCTATGCTGAATGTGTCACATCATACCTTTTAATTAAGGGGACTGTTAGCGCTGATACGGAAAGACTTCTCTTTTGGTGTGAGATTAATATATTTTTTAATATATTATTGTAACGGAACAAGCACGAGGCCCACCTGATGTTAAGCGGTCTCCTCTGCCTATAACAGATGCATTTCGTCACAAATGACGAACTACACTGCGCTCATCACCTTGAGACATACTTGTTAAGTCTCATTTTGCCTGTAATTTCTCTCGCTCTCAAGGACTGCTGCCGGAATACACCGTTAGGTGCTTGGCGACAGACTTTCTACTTGAGGGTGGTCGCTAGCCAGGCGGGCATTCGCAGAATGCCCTTCCACCATGCGGTGAAGCTGAAGCCTGCGGCGGGATTCGAACCATTGACCTGCTGCGCGGCAGTCCATAGCCAATGCCACTGAGCCATCACTGCTGCAAAAACTTGCAACAAGATGATAAAAAATGCATTTATTATTACTCAAAGAAACAGTACAATGGTTTGTAAGATAGGTACATATGTGCATAGCGCTAGAGGGTCGCAAGTTAGCGTATTAGTTTTCTTTGTTTTCTATCGGATAGGTAGGTGTAGGAGTGCGCTTGAATCCGCAACAGAGACGATTCTCTGATTAAAATCTCTTTAAAAATGAACTCTTCACAGGACATTGATATAGTGATTGATCAACATGGATGTGTTGGGGATAAATAGGATTAAAAAAATAATTATTTTTTAATTCTAATAATCATTAACAAATGCATGTTGAGGGGTTTTTCATAACTTCTTGATTAAGATTAATACAAATCTGAAGTGCAGCTGTTTTAAAGATTTATTTTTGCATCTTCTCCTCAATGATAACCTTCTATTAAATGTGATCAATTATATCATTAACAACTTCGTATTGTTATTTTTTATTTTGGACAGTCGCTACTGTTTAAAGTATTATTTCGCACATATCGGATATAGGTCGTAGCCGCCACGCGCATTGAGATAGTTTAATAGATGTTGTTTTTTTCCGTTCCAAACTTCTCACTGATCTAAATCGCCCCCTTATGTGAAAGTCAGAAAAAGAAGCTATCTGATGGTGACTGGGTACCTGGACATATGATCATTTGTAATATGGGAAGGAACTAAAAATTAGACCATTATAGTAACTGTTAAGATTCCAGATTGCCTAGGCAGGTATGGTAAGCAGAGTCTTCCACCTGAACAACCTGTTTTTGAATCCTAACTGCCCGCGGTTCGCGGGACTTAAAATAATATAAGTACAGTCAACGACTTACAAAATTGTTCCGGTCTTCTTTCCTTCGACGACCTCACCCTTGCGCTTCCCTAATTAATGAGAGGTTGGCCAACGACACATTAACTAAGTACTTACTGCTTGGGTTGCTGGTGAGAGATCTAGAGGTCCAGCTCTCTTCTTGAGATTCTCCAACGTCACAAATACAATACAATCTGGTTACAAAATACAAAATAGTTCAAACACTGCACTACCACAAACTTCAAAGGGTCCCCCATATAAGGACAAACACGCGCGGGATTACATTCGGCTATACAAATCAAAATTATTTTTAACACGAGCTAACCAAAAATCATTTTTTCTCCCAACCAAAGTCATAGACAAAAGTAGACTGCCTACGCTAAGTGGCGTTCCGAACAGTAACCGTTAACTTTTATATTATGTTTGTCGACGTTTCATGAATGAAAGTTCAAAGTTAAAGAAAGATTAACATATTATTTAGATCAATACCACTTTCGAGATGCTGTCTAACATTAAACTGAAAAAGGCACATAGACATGCCAAATTCTCTTCAGGCTACAATGTTAAAATTATAGTTAAAACAGCTTGCTCATGTATTCACGTTAAGTGATAAATAAAATATAACCACGTAATTTTACTAGCATATTGGGGTCAAGCGATACTTGGAACTAGCCCGCTGAATAGCAAAGCCTCTCGTTGTTCTGAAAATAACGCAGCATGGCTCCGATGTGCTATATTTGAAGTGTATCGCAACTTGAATAATTTATAAGTCAACCTCGTCTCAAAGTGCACCACATTTCCGCAGTTAGGCCTCCTCCGCTGGAATAAGTTTTGGCTTAAGTTGACTATGGAAGACTATATCTACCTTAAAGACGCACGATATACGTAAACATTTGAAATTAAATGCTCCGCGCTGCGCACTTATAAAATGTGTTAAAATTCTTATCTAATTTGACTTGTAATTGTAATAGTTTGATCATATTGCAAATCTTACTGTTAAGTACTATGTTTATTAACGTCAACAAACTAATAAATATCAAGGCAGTTATATATTGAATTTAAATGTTGAAGCAATGATGGCCGAGCGGTAATAGCTATGGACTGCCGCGCCGCAGTACCCTAGTTCGATCCCCACGGCCGGCTTGAGATTGCCCGCCTGGCTAGCTACCACCCTCAAGTAGAAAGTCTGTCGCCAAGCACCTAACGGTGTGTTCAGGCAGTAGTCCTTGAGAGCCAGTGAAATTACAGGCATAAATGAGACTTAACAACTATGTCTCAAGGTGACGGGCGCAGTACAATTCGTGACTTGTGATGAAATGCATCTGTTATAGGCAGAGGTTAGTCCGCTTAACATCAGGTAGACCTCGAGCTTGTTCCGTCACAATAACATAAAAAAAAGAAAAAAATAGCTATTTATTCCTAATTCTTACTAAGCATTGGTTTCTAAGTTATTGTTATTATCTTAAACTCAAACTAAATTAAATTATTATTTTTGTTGGGCACCTAAAGTTGGGCGTAGGCCTCCTCCATACTGTGCCAGTTGCTTCGGTCCTGCGCCAGTCTCGACCACGTGCTGCACGCTGCCTCGATGAGGTCCTCTCCACCTCCTCCTCGGCCGCCCTCTCGATCTGCAGTCTTCCATGGGGTAATGTGTATGTCTTCCATGTAAGTTATATATTACAGAAGTATTATTTGTGAAACGTAAACGTATATTCAGCCATTATGTGCAGCGTTTGTGCAATTGATCAACAGTGGACGTGTTCCAGCAAATGATGATAGTGTACTTCACACTTAAACATAGTAAGGTTTGCATACTACTACTTTAAAGTACATTAACATGAAGTCTAGAAGAGAGCTTCATCTGGCATGTATTACCCAAAAAGTATTATACAGTAAAAATCCGCAATATCATTTCGATAAACTTACATGATTTAGAGACATACACTATCTAAATATTCGTTCTAAACATGGTAATTCACTGGCTGTCCCTAAACATAGCACAAAAAGTTTAAAGGGCTGCTTCAAGTACAGAGAGTCCAAATTTTGGAACGATCTCCCACCACCTTTAAGAAATGAACTCAGCAACCAAACAAGAAATTAAAGCTAATAGGTCAGTTTTAAAAAATCGTTTAAAACTGAACTATTTGCATCGTCAGAAACTTAACTTTGAAGCAACCTTTAAAATAAAAGGATGTTTTTCACAATTCAACACACACACACACAACACACCCATCCTATTTACTTATAGTAATAAAATTCTCTGCTCTGCTCTGATCTGCTCTGCAGTGGAGATTTACAGAACAGACAAAAATTATTAAGAATTCCCAAAACCAACAATTAGAGTTAGTCAATGTACCTACTCAACCCCTGACGTGTGTAAAGTATGGGATACACAAATTTGTGACTGCCACCTTTAATGTTTGTTCTTGCAATGTGTTCACAGTTTCAGAAAATGCACTTTCAAATAGAACTGGCGGGAAACTACACTGTTGGGGCGAGTTCGAGATATTTCCGAACCTATAATGCTGAGCGTAATTTAGTTGCTGTACCTGTTTGAGATTAACTCACTCTGCCGTGAAAGGGGCGTACTTAAGACTGATCACATTTTCTCAATTAAATAAAGTAGATTTGAGCAATGTAGACGGAAAATACCTAATAGGGCGCCAGGGTGTGTGTATAAATGTGCAAGATCAGCGCGACCGCAACCACAACCGCCCACTTAACTGATAACACTTAACTAATTACAGATTGTCTCTAATCTGACGTTACCAATTTGTTTAATGTTTTAAACAAGTGTATGATCTGGGGGCCTATGCATAACTTCTTTTGCGATCTGCGACATTTATTAGCGCAGATTACTTAAAAGACATTAATGTTCGGTCATCAGAAGAATCAGAAATTGTTGGGTGATATTGTTAAAAATAAACTTGCTTTTAAAATATTTGTTTAGTAGGTATTGACATTCACTCGTTGGGTCTTCCTGCGGGTGTAAGTGGGGAGGAAAGGAATAATACCAGAAGGTGGGCAGTAGCGCCTTCTGAAGAACTGCCATCTTACACTGTAATCCCGAAGACGCCTGCCAAGCGTGGGGATTATGGAAACACCAAAGGTGGACGTTCTTAACTTTTTCTTAACCATCGTAGCCCACAAACAGCAAAACTATTGTAGGTAGGTAATATAACACGCGCAAGTTATAAAAACTGAAAAATTGTTCATAAAAGAATTTTTGTGAGTATATGATTTCAAAACTACATAAATATATAACTTAAAGTCAGCTTTGTTTAAGCTGACTTTTCGGTTTTGTAAATTTATAACTCGAAAATATAATAAATATTGGAGAAGCCTCGTACCAAGTTATAATGTAGGTTGGACAACACAAGCCTATGCGCCGTCGTGAATTTTGTCAACAAAGTTACTTTTGTCAAAGGAATTTGTAACATACGTGTTTATTATTGAAGTCACACACAAACGCAATTCACGATGTACGGAGAAGTTCTAAATAAAGTTTGTCCTCGTGAGCCCAAAAGCTCGGATTGTAACATAAATGCATCCTTATAAGTAAAATCACGTTCAACAAATGTTTGTCAATCGAGTATACCTACGAGCTTTAATTGGAAAGCAAACGTATTGATATTATAAGCTCGCTATTTAATTTGATATGCCATTATTTAGTTAAGCAGATTGTATATCAAGTAAAATGTATCCATTGGGATAGAAGAAGTAAGTTTTGAAAAGATAATAACCTTTGTTATGTATCATTATCAGACCGTTACGTTCCTACGGCTGGTATAAGGACCTTTTTTTATTGCTGATAGGTAAGACTTTGACACAATCTCACCTGATGGTAAGTGATGATGTGGTTGAAGTTGCTAACCTAGAATTACTGGCTCTCAAAGACAGCTGCCGGAACACAGTGTAAGGTGCTTGAAGACATATTTTCTACTTGAGGGTGCTAGCTAGTCAGGCGGGCATTCAAAAAATGTCCTTTCACCATGCGGTGAAGCTCAAGCCGCGGCGGGATTCGAACCATGGGCCTGCTGCGCGGCAGTCCATAGCCAATACCACTGAGCTATCACTGCTTCAAAAGAGAGAGAAAGCAGTATGTGCCATTATGTACTAAGTGGGCTTAGAACGGGATAGCAGATAAGCAAGTGGCCAACACCAAGTGTTCAGACCGCCAGAATGGCTCTGACATAAAAGGGTGTCATCCTAAGACTACAACAGAAACCGACTGAAGCACGTTAGAGCTCAGTTACAATTGCCAATAGCGGTCACCCATCCAAGACTGACCAGTGTTTTTTGGGATAGTGACAATAAAACTCAAGACATATCCAGTTATCAAATAAAAGTTATTTACACTATGAAGGAGGATTTATGAACGTTAAATACTCCATCAGTATGTATGTATAGCAAAAGGGCATAGATTAAGGTTAGTGTCTTCGTTCTCTTTCCATACAATTGTAGTTTCGACGTTCGTAAACTTTGAATATCAAGTGCTCAAACTCGGTGAAATTTTGCATGCATATTTTTGAGCCCAATATCTATGCTTCCTTCTTGGTAAGCCAGTTTATCGTTTTACTATATGTTTTATTTCTAAATGTATAAACAGTTATTCCCACACAAAATCATTTCCCCATACAATTTTGAAAATACATAATCTTATGGGAAACTGGCACACCAGAAACACAGACATTAAGCTCAAGGACATGTATACAAAATGTCAATGTATTTGAACACTAATTGGAATTCAAAATATGACGAAACTAATTTTGTATGGAAAAAGTTACAAAGACGCTAGCCAAGAAGAACAACTTAGAAATTAGAGCCATATATTTTTATAAAAATGTTTTTTACTCATTGTTTAATATACGTAATTTCATAATATTTTTTTATAATCTAGAACAACCTAGGAATTCAAGAGAAGAATAGCAAAAGTTAAAATAACGAAAAGTTATAGAGTCACCAAGAATTATGAGCCAGTGCAATTATAGGCACATGAGACTTAACAACTATGTCTCAAGGTGACGGGCACAGTGCAATTCGTGACTTGTGACGAAATGCATCTTTTATAGGTAGAGGTTAGTCAAAATACAACCATATTGAGAACTTCCTCCTATTTTGAAGTCAGTTAAATATAAAACACAATAAAAGTTGAAATCTAATGCATTTATTGTAAATAAATAATGCTTAAAGTCAGAACTACATCTCATCTCATAGACACTAGCTAGGTCATAACACAATTAAAAGTCGACTAAACTAAACTACATCTCGTACTGTAGTCCGAAAATGGTATCTAAAAATAGTCTGCCGTTACTTTAATAACTAAATTGTGTTACGAATTTATGGCCCTATAAATACTAAATTCTTATTTAAATGGGATCTAAAAGCTTTTTAAATTAGTTTAAAGAAACTAAAAGACAATTTAATGGACCCTTACAATTTGGTCTAGAGCCCAAATCGATAATAATTTAGGTACATTAGGGAAAATATTATCAAAATAAAAAGTGAAATTTACAGTTTTTTTTTATGTTATTGTGACGGAACAAGCCCGAGGCCCACCTGATGCTAAGTGGACTAACCTCTGCCTATAACAGACGTATTTCGTCAACGACGAATTGCACTGTGCCCGTCACACTGAGACGTCCAGTTATTAGGTCTCATTTTGACTGTAATTTTTTTGGCTCTCAAAGACTGCTACCGAAACACATTGTTATGTGCTTGGCGACAGATTTTCTACTTGAACTGGTCGCTAGCCAGGCGGGCATTCACAAAATGCCTTTCCACCACGCGGTGAAGCTCAAGCCCGCGGCGGGATTCGAACCATGGACCTACTGCACGGCAGTCCATATAGCCAAAGCCACTGAGCCATCATTGCTTCAAAATATGAACTAGTCGCAGACTCTGGATTATTATTTCATCACAATGAATGATAGTGAGGGAAACATACTAAGCCCTCGCCTGTCTGCGGCTGATGCCACCGGCCACCAATGAGCTTCTCATAATTAATATTTACTCCATTAAGGCTAGAGTACACGTTGCACTTTCCATACAAACGTAGTTTTGTCATATTTTAATCACCAAGTATTTAGTCTGGGAAGTTATGCATAATCCATGGGGTGCGATTTTTGTATCTTACTCAGAGACTAAAAATTATCAAAATGGCCGATATACACCGAACTCCAATAAATGGTATTTTTAAAACTATGAGCTTTTTTAAAACTCGTAGCTTGTGACTAAAATTATTGTTATACCCTACGAAAAATATTTTATTTATTCGTAGGTTAAACCTAATATGATATCAATTACAACGTGACGTTACCTACTCATATAATAGGTATTACATACTCATATTTGCTATTACTAAAATAAACCTCAGTTTATTATATAAAAACATACATACATTCTAACAAATAGATAAATGTATGTACTTTTACAATAATTACTATCATTAATCTGAGTTTTGAATTAACTCCATCTATAATTGTGACTTATAATAATTTTTAACTGCTGCACTCAGACGTCAGTTACTTTTTTAACTAGTGGTTGAATAGTTTTTATTTGTACTGGTTTTAATTTTGATCTTGATTCAATGATAATTTCGCTACATTTTTTGAAATTTTTTGAAGCTTTGATTGCTTAGTTGACTCTATGGACTGCCGTGCAGGAAGTCCACGGTTCGAATCCTGCCGCAGGCTTGAGCTTCACTGCATGGTGGTAGGGCATTTTGCAAGTGCCCGCTTGGCTACCGACTACCCTCAAGTAGAAAATGTGTCGCCAAGCAACTAACGGTGTATTCCGGCAGCTATCCTTGAGAGAGAGTAATTCTAAGCCTGTTAACACCTTCGACCACATCATAACTTATAACCAGGTACTAACCTCAATGCAAAAAAAAAATAATGAAAAAAATTGCCTCCTCCGATTGCCTCCAATACTTAATATAAGAAAAACAGTAGTTACTGACAAAAACATAAGCTGCGTAAAATAGAACCCAACCATATGTTAGTCCTTTAAAGCACCTGTGAAATTTTTGCAGGATAGTAGACCGAGTATGTCATTAAAAAAGACGACAATTGATAATAAATGATATCTAAATCACCGATGATCTTTTTAGGGATTCCCGAGCTTAATACCTATGCTTCTGGTTCACTAGATTTAAATTCATCATTAAGTTTATCCCTAAATGTTAAACTATTAATTCCCGTTTTGTCGAATACTTTTTAAAATACTTAATTTTACAGAATCAAAGACTTGCATGCTAAATTTCACCGAGTTGAACAAAAAAAGAAAAAGTATTTAAAATATGAAGAAACTAAGTTTGAATGGAAAGCACTACGTGCACACATCCTTAAACTATTACAAATCCCCCTTCCGTTTAGTCTCTTGTTAAAATTTAGATGTAAAATAAGTTAAAACCAGTTACCATTAATGGGAGTACAAAGTAAAAATTTGGTACAAAATATTTTTGTGGGTAATGAAGATCAGGGCACCGTTAAAATACCCACGACCCTATTGGTATAGAATGTGCCAGTGGTATAGAAGGGCAAAAATATTCCCCGCGACACTACTAGAGTGTCGTGGGTAAGGACTGGATTATGTGCTTGTCAGATAATCAAAAGCTTCGACTGCAAATCTGCAGAAGCTACAAAAATCAATATCACGTCAACAAAACGCTTGCAGGTGCAGATTTCATTATTCCAGTGGGCTTTTCACTTTACTATCTTCATAACGAGTTCTCGAGCGTTTGAGTAGAAACTAAGTTTTTAGTGTTATTTATCAGCCTAAAGTGAGCAATTGTGAGCAACTTACATAATTGCTCTCTTAACTTAGCGTCGCTCATTGAACGCTGTGAATTGTAATATTATGTGTTTCGTTTTTGCATTTTAATCACTTAGTATGTCTTTATTTCTAACACTTTGCTGGAATGTGGCAAACTAGTGGTTGGGAAAATAATGAAAATTACGTAGCTCTCAAACTTAATTAGTACTAGGTATTCACGATAAAGTATAAAGAAAATGTATTTCGAAGTCAAGACTTATTATGTAAGGTACTTGCGGTAAACAAGGGCCACCTTAATCTAAACTTAAATATTTAACAAAATTAAAGAGTATGAATAAAAACCAGGCCTTGTAGATAATACTTTATTTATTAACAGTTCAATAAAGTATAAATTTTTGATAGTTCTCCACAATCTTTTATATAAATTAAGATTTTTAAAACGCTCTCTACGGCCCTTATTAAACATAGGTACGTTAACAAGGACCACATCAAAATGAGAAAAAATACTGGGATCAATACCTATAAACATGAAGAATTTGTTTTACACAAGCTATATTAATCAATTATCATTGAATGCCATTTTAAGTGAGTCTTAATTAAAGAGAAAAATAAAATGGGCCACATTAAACTAAGGCAACATTTTTATTTTAATTTTAAGTATTTTATGACTTATTACCTATAAAATGATTACATTTCTAAACAAGTTATTCATCACTGGAATTAAATCAGTAACAGCAAAAAAAAATTAAAACAAAAAAAAAAATTTTGTAAAATCGTGGCCCTTAATACCCTACTGAGCTGAAATGTACGATTACTAACGTGATCATGTTTCAATGAACTTTTAATAAACAGTTATTCTATTAACTATTTCACTATAATAGTAATAATATAAAAAATGAATTTATTAGCTCTTAAAAATAAAAAATGAGAATATAAAAAAAAACATTTAGGGCCAAAACTAAACAAACTAAAAAAACGTATCCCCTTACCTAAACTACTTAACGTCTGTTAGTAGAAAACATATTTTAATAGATGAACACAGAAATAAACTATTATTATCATAAATATTGATTATTGCTGTAGCATTAATCAACATATTAATTTAACAAATTACTATGTAAGAAGAACGACATTGTTAAGAAATCATGATCGGTTTCGATTTGTTTTGGTCAATTGCACATCACAAATTTAATCTCAACATCCTCTTTTATCAGGCTTACTGCTTTGTGCATGCTTTCAAATTGCCCTCATTGCTCTCAAAAATTACAATGGATAATATAAAATAATATTATAGGCCAAAACTTATTAAACTAAAAAAATGTTCACCTTACTAAAACTACTTAACATCTATCAGTAGAAAACATATTTAAGTATATGAATACAGTAATAAACTATTATTATCACTAGTGCAATAATCAACATATTCATTTAACAAATAATTTTATAAAATCTTTAACTATGTGAGATCAACGAAATAATAATGAGATCATGATCGGTTTCAATTTGTTTTGGTCAATTAATCGCACATCGGGCATTTAAACTCAACATCCTCTTTTGTCAGGCCCACGCATTGTTCATGGAACCATCTTTGACACACTGGACATTGACATGCGTGGCAGTACCATTTATCATCGGCATCTACTTTTTCATTATTATTTTTTTTGCCTTTTATTGTCTTACTTCGCGTTTTTTCGATTCGCGTTACCGGGTCCTTATTTTTTCTTATATATTTTTTTTTATGCTTTTCTTCTGTTGTTGTTTCTTCTGCATATCTTTCTTAGTATCTTTTTCTGTAAACAAATCTTTTGTTACTATCAGGGCTTTATAATTGATTGCTTTCCGTCTTGGCTTGTGTTGTTTTACCACAGCAACGTTTGGCGTTGGTATTAACTGCTGGAAAGGAGATTAAAAGTTTTTTTGGGGTTTCAACCTCCCTAGTGGTATGTTGTCTTTCGATTCATCACTTGTCGAAAAGCCACCACGCTGCTGTTGCATTATAACGCCCATGTTGACACACGAAGTATTGATCTGTTTGATGGGAGTACGCTCATGTCTTGGCACCGAGTCAGCATTTTCATCTTCAGATGTACTGTATATTAATGTCCTAAGTGATGTATAAATTCTACAAACAGTGATGAAGTCATGGTTCCTTTTGGAGCCATTTTTACATGGGATTCTGCAGGCAAATTATCTTTAAATTCTGGTTTTAGTCTTTGTCCCTTAAATATTATCATAGGAGGTATCGGACTACCTAATGCATTTACACAAACAGCCACTGTAACGTTCTCTGCATGTTCTGGCGCAACCATATGCACTCGTTTAGCGCCTTTTTGTGCTAATACCACTGGCTGGTTGTGAATAGTCAGTCTGCAGCCTTTTTCGTCCATATTGTACAAGCGCTGTGGATGGCTTCCGATGTCTAGTTTTTCGTATATTTTTTTATATTCTTCAAAGTGCTGCATCACAATATTCTTATTAAGCTTTTGTGCTCTACCTGGGTTTAAAATCTGAACCTTACGCTTTGATAAATCGGAGTGCCTTTTTAAAAACAATCTTAACCAATCTTTTCCAGCCTGCTTTGTATTTTGGTTAAAATTATTTGGAATTTAGTGCTGTTCACAAAACACGTATGCTTGATGGCGTATAACTTTTGGGGTTAAGGGAAATCCTACGGCAGCAAGCCTTTTGATCCTTGACGCCAAATCCTTTTCTTGGTCCGTGGTTAATATTGTTCGGCGGCCTATTTGTTTTTCTACTTTTCCAGATTTTAAATGGTTTGTCAATGTTCTTCTAGGAATAGAATACCGCGCAGCCGCTGCACGTTGGGATAATGTTTCTCCTTGAACTGCAGCCATTGCGTCTTTCAATTGTTGGAGTGACCAGAGGCCACGACGCTTTTTTGCTGGAGGAACGATAATTGCGGCCTTAAAAAATAAATATTGTGCCTAAGATAACGAAGTAAAATAAAAGGCATCACCTACTTATACCTGTTAAAGAGGCATATAATGTAATGGTCCAAATAAATAATAGAAAAATAAAATTTTAATCGAATGTGCTTGCTAATACTAGACTAACTAAAAGTTTAATAAGGGCCGGCCCTATTAATCCGCTATGTAGGTGGCCCTTATTAGAACATGAGACTCATATTATAAGATCGAATGTAAACTTCATAAAAAACAATGTATTTAATAAACTCACCTTAATAAATCAACACAGTTCCCTGATTTTAACTATACAATTGCAAATTTTATAAATATCACGCTATCTTCTACACAATTTGTCGGTTATGTGGAGATTATTTTATTGTGGAGTAATACAAACCAACTCCATGGACGGACTCGCGGTGACTGACAAGATGGCGGATCGCACAGCGACGGGACCGCGAATGGTAGACTTACTATTGGTCCTTTATATGTGTGCGTGTGTGGAATCTATTGAAAAATGTCGGAAGTGTGTTTTTATAGAAGTGCCCCTACTTATACGCCGGCCCTTATAACCCGCAGGTACCTTATCTTATATCTTATCATATGTGTATTTATTCATGGATCTAGTTCTGTTTTCGTATTAAATCGTATGTACAAATATCTGAAATGGTCTCAATACTCTCAATGTAACTACTTATCTATAATTTTATTGGCTATACATTTGAGCCGTACATTATGATACAAGTGCGCAATGTTGGTCATTAGTCATTACAAACTCTAATAGAGCCAAGAGTGTAATGACCAACATACTTACAAGTATCATACGATGTTTTTCAACACAGGAAGCGAGGAAGAAGTACGAAAATTTCCTTAAGAAAATATATAATTACTGAAACAATCATTAAAGTGATACTAAACTGTCTTTGTTGGCATTTTTTATATCATAGATAATTTTATTGTTTTGACTACTTTGAGTTGGCGTGAATTTTGAACAGCACTATAGTTCTTAATTATTTACTCATTATTATTATAGAGAAGTAGGAGGCAGTAAAACATCATTGTCATAGGAAGTAGAAGGCCGTGGGTCAGGGCAACCCTTTTTAGGCTGTGGCTCCCGATTGATGGCCTGTGTTATCGTGGCGCATATTTTTATCTTGTTTTGTATCTTTATGATTCTGCGACTGTGTTGGATGACATGACCCGCCATGACGCTTTAAAGTCAATATATTTAATATCAATATATATATTATATATATGCTCCTCAATCAGCCAGTAATGTAGCTGAAGTTCTTCCAAAACTGTGCCCAGACCAAGTTTCAGCATCTGGTGATCCTGAAAACTGCGTTATTTTTTGGCATTGACACCAAATTTGTTCATAATAGCTTGACATGTAGGTAGATTTCCCATTTTGAAAAAGTAAATTTTTTTTTTTTTATCGATTTCAAAAATAGAAGCAGGTTCTCAGTTTGTCTGTTTTTTTAACGTATTGCTTCGTATTTCTTTATATATCCATAGTACGGACCGTGAAATGATCGTGGAAATATTTAGTGTTGGTGAATCTAATTAGAAGCATTTTGATAGTCTATGTCTTTTGTAGTACTGTATCAGCCAGATAGTCCACTGCTGAACACAGCCTCCTTCAATATGGGGGGATTTGCTTTAATCCCCACGCTTGGCAGGCGCTTGGTGATGGCAGTGTGAGAAATCAGTTCCTTTTAAAGCGCTGCTGCTTTTGTAGTAGGTAATATTATTTTGTTCCTGACGTCTACATTCACCAGTAATTCCAAATATTAACGCGACCTGAAAAGAAATAGCATATATATCTACTTATAGAAATATGGGTATGGAAGAAGGCTGTAATAATATAGTAGTATAGATAGATATGCCAGTAGATGCTTCAACTGAACTTCATTTCAGGTACTGGCTATACGGCGCTTCTTTCAAAAACTTTCAACGTCATTCGGTACAAGTGTCTTAGACTACAACTAATATACCTAACCGTCTGAGCATCTCTTACGAAGTGCTTATAACATAGTTTACTTAGTTATTGTTAACCGATCAACTACTTAATTTAAGCAACATCCGCTGCGTTCATGACTTGATGGGTGAACGCTAATTACTACTGAGTGCCTCCGTGCTTCAGAGAGCACATTAAACCTTCGATCTCGGTTGTTGTCTTAGGATGGCCGTCGTTATAGCAACCGGTAGTGTATGTCGCGCATGCCCGCCGCGGTCTTTGGATATTATAGAGAACCTAAACATGTTTAACGAACCATGGATCTTAAGACAATTCTGTTTACCCCTTCGGGTAATACAGGCTAAGTGATTTCTAACGATATTGTTCCATTGAATGAGTTTTAATGATTATCATTTATATACTTGTTTTCAATCAGTATATAAGCTAGATATATAGGCTGCCCAAGTTAAAATATCTTATGTATTTATATACCGAGGAGTTGAAACACAATATAATAATAATTTGTGACGAAACAAGAACGATGTCGTGTTTGCGGTAACTTCTGCCTATACCATAGGTGCAGTAAATGATGAACTAAGACATAAAATTGTTGAGTCTCATATCCCTGTTATTTTACACACAAACATATTATTGTCCTGTTTGATGACTTAAGTAAAGGACTTGTCGGTGCAGGTTGCATCACAATTTTTTTTTTCTTTTTTTTTTTCTTTTTTTTATGCCTGATAGGTTAGCCTTTGACCACTATCTCACCTGATGGTAAGTGATGATGTGGTTGAAGATGTTGTTCAGGCTAACCTAGAAGTACTGGCTCTCTAGAACAGCTGCCAGAACACACCGTTAGGTGCGTGGCGGCAGATTGTCTACTTGAGGGTGGTAGCTAGCCAGGCGGGCATACGCTATATGCCCTACCACCATGCTATAACGACTGTCATCCTAAGACAACAACCGGGACCGACGGCTTAACGTGCCCTCCGAAGCACGAAAACGCTCAGTAGTAATGTCACTAGCGGTCACCCATCCAACTCATGACCGCGGGCGACGTTGCTTAACTTTGCTGATCGGTTGAGAACAGCTAAGTAAACTTCGCGCCACCACCTAAATGATAAATTTATGATTCATATGTACCGATAAAAATTATAATAGATCAAACTATTACCATAGGCAGTATATACAAGCTCTAATATGGTCTTGCAACTAAAATGGCGCAAAGTTTGAGCAACTTAAATTTAAAGTTAGCAGGTAGTGAACGGTCGAGTTTTAGTTAGAGAGAGCTTAAGTTGTGCGATCGCACGTTTATTTAAAGTTTCAAGTAATAGAGGCAGTGATTACTTAGTGAGCTCAATCTATTCAGAAAGTCTCAATCGTATCTCTTGCTATAAAGCAAACTCTACAACATTTCAAAGCTTTTTGAACTGTTGTTGATTCTTTCATAAAGTATATACTTGGTAAGTGTTATTCTTTTCTGTAGAGATCTTTGAATCAAAAATTGTAGTGCTATTAAATCTGATTGTTTGTAAGCAAATACTTTTTGCAACTCTGCGTTTTGGTCATGGCGACTAAACTATCATCATAGACTCTTTTGTATTCTTAGAGGTCGTAGGGACCTCGTATGGTAAGTACAATATTATAACAATAACTATGTTGTTATAATATTGTACGACGGGAACAACTGTACTTAAAGTACAACACGTCCGATCAGTCACGAGTTGCAGAATTTCGTAACTACGAGTATTTGACCAACAGACCCAGCCAAGCAACAAGTAAGTAGTAGTAAGTTTAAATAAGTAAGTATTAACAAGAATTAATCATCAATACGGTGATTGATTAATAAAATAAAAATATATGAAAAATGGGTGCCTCACCATTAGACTGATCAGCACAAAGAAACGCGTGTTGAAACTTGTGTTGCCTTGTTGAATAGATACAGAAATGAAGGAATATTGGATCGAATTGTGACATGTGATGAAAAGTGGATTCTTTACGATAACCGTAAATTACTTAAACGTACTTTAAATTAGGTAGGGGAAGGTGAGGGGACACCGGATACTTAATATAAACTCACGATTAATAAATGGCTGTGTTCTTTATTCAGCTAATCAATATGCTAAATGTTTATAATATACCTTACACATAAGTTTGGAATGAAAATGTTTAAGCTCAGTGTTAAAAACTACAAATTAGAGCAAAAATATACAAAAATTATATATCAATAACACGTTGGAAAATGTAATAACTACGGTTAAGTTTACACACATAGCAACAACATGTGACGTTACAGTACTACTTCTTAATCGATACAACTGTTTATGTTAGCACATAGCTAAACGTAATGATAACACCTTTTTTTATAATTTTGCCTATAAACACAAACGCTGAGATGTTACCAAGCGACGCCACAATTTGCAACTACACTGAGTAAGCGTTCGCGCTTGTTTCCCCACTAGCTATAACGAGACTGCTATACGTAAAGTAATAAAATAGCAACTATCTGGTTTTACCCCCTATCCGGTTTTCCCCCTTACTCCCCTATATCCTATTGAGTTTAAATTGGTATATCACTCACTATACGAAAAATCTTTTAAATTTAGATTAGCTTACAGAATTAACGTTTTCAATCAATAAATAACAACCCATTTTATGTCAAAATGAATTGTGAAAGGCTTTTTAATCTCCTTAGCATTATGTAATTGAATTTTACTAACCGCAAGCATAAAAGAAATGCCATCTCTTTTATCTGAGAAACTTTGTTGCTTCTTATGTTATAACATGAAACCGCTTTGTACCGGTTTGAAGGTATCTATATAATATACGACTGCTAGCACAGCTTTACTGCTGCTACTATTGAGTAGAAGTATTGACCTTTCTCTGTTAATTTTAATGATTACTTATTAACTACATTTTTGTATGATAAGATGCGGATGGAATGGAAACGTATAGTTCCTTAAACTTAATTAATTTTAGCGTTGAACTTTGTAAAACTGAGTGTATTTTTCATAAGTAAGAATCAAACGGGCATTGTGATGTTTGACTTTTTTAATGTTATTTTGACGGAACTAGCTCGAGGCCTACCTGATGCTAAGTGGACTAACCTCTGCCTTGAACAGATTCATTTCATCACAAGTGACGAATTGCACTGGGGCCGTCACACTGAGATATACAGTTGTTAAGTCTCATGTGCCTGTGATTTCACTGGCTCTCAAGAAGGTACTGCTGCCTGAACACACGGTTAGGTGCTTGGTAATAGATTTTCTACTTGAGGGCGGTAGCTAGCAATCGAAAATGCCCTTCCACCATGCGGTGAAGCTTAAGCCAGCGGTGGGGATCGAACCAGGAAGCTGCGGCACGGCAGTCCATAGCTATTAGCACTCGGTCATCATTGCTAGTTATACGAGCTGTTTGATGGTTGATATGGACAGCATCATCTCGCGTGCATGTAAACATTAATCATCTTTGGAAAGATGCGCTATATAATGAGTAGGATACTTAACCTCTTTAAATGTCCTCAGGTCATTAGAAATTATTAAACAGCAGAAGCTTCTTGAAATACTAGCCACTTTGTGTAAGTAACCAGGTTTCCTATGGGAATATTTCGATTCTGACAGAAAAGTATTCGTTAGTATTTTAACAGCTTAAAAAACGGCGCATGCGTTTTATATTTGCTATAGACTATATAATAGACTAGACTAGACCAAATAATAAGCCCGTAATATGTGACCCCGTGGGGTGCTGGGTTAGAATAGCATCTCTCCATATCATCCCGTGGGTGTCGTAAGAGGCAACTAAGGGAAAAATACTGGAAGGTGGGCAGCAGTGCCTTCTAAAGAACTGCTATCTTACACTGCGATCCCCAAGCCGCCAAGCGTGGGGATTATTGCAAGTACCCCCTTAACACACTGCTGACCACAGCCTCCCCGGCTTTGGTGTGTGGACAGTGGACGATCCGGCTGATACAGTATGTGAAAATAATATTTGCTCTACAGATAATATTAGACATGGTTCCGCTATAAACAAAAGCAAACTCATCTGTAGGACGTTATTTCGCCACATCTATGCTGCTAGGAAATAAAAAGAAAAAGTATATGTACATAGTTGGCAAAGAAGTTAAATTAAAGTGAAGTTAAAAAGTGAGCGGAGATACGTGGAGATCTAAAGGTCGTGAGAAAAAACTTTCACCACTGCAAATTACCTGCCCATCTTAAAAGGTAGAATTTTCGGCACAAATAAAGCAATAGAATGTAGCTCTCAATATATTGTTCTATGTATTTATTTCAGTAGGTTTAACATCTCACATAGAATTTGAAAAATTATATAATGAGTGACCAAATTCCACTATACTGGCTACCAAGCGACGATTTTTGTAATTAGGGCACAGACCATGTGTTTTGGGGGTTTTATTCAATTGCTGTAATGGTTTAACAGAAAAAAAAACGGGGAGTGAATAAAGAAGCCGTAACAGTGCATAATGATTACTACTTTGCTAGCAGATATCGTACATTGTGTATTAGTGGAGTCTGAATTGATGCCAGTGATATACCTAAAATCGCCCTATAATGCTCGTCTATCGGCTACGACTTGGTTTGCATGTAATCTAACCCACTTTATTACATCGTTGTTTAGTTTTTTGTGAGCTGTTTGTTTATGAGAAAAGTTAAGAGAAGGTTCGTTCTGTCCCCTACATAAATTAAGTGCGGTGACACGGACTAATTGGCGTCATTATGCGAGGATGGCCGCGTCGCTACACCGCGTCGTCGGAAACGAGTCTCGCCCCGCCCAGTGCCTGCTCTGCCGGAGCCCGCCGAAGACTCCACTTTCCTTCCGGTATATATCCACTGCTTAATTAAACAAAGGGAAATTAATTAATCACTCTCTGATTACAAAAGGCGTATGACTAGCCGATTATTAGCCAAGTTCGAGATAATTCCGAACCTGTCATGAATTCTAAGCGTAATTTAGTCGTTGTACCTTTTTGCTTCAGATTAATTAGCTTTGCCGTGAATGGGGTGTAGTTAGGAGAGATCAGATTTTCTCAGCTAAATAAATAGATGTTAGCAATGGCGAGAGGGACTAATAGCTCGCCAGGGTATGTGTAAAAATGTGTGAGATCAGCACGATGTAACCACAATCGCCTGGTAATCTGATACGAGATGTAGCGCTTTATCTCATACTGAAGACAATTCCAACTTAACTCCTGCCTGATATCACCAAAACTAAAATGGAGTTGACTATAAGTTTTTTCACACTTGTGAGCTTAAGTTAATAGAAAAAAATATTTTTCTAGAGAGATGGAATTGACTTTCAATATTGAAAAGTATGAAATCACTTTTGGAAGTCAGTACCATGCTGATTTAAATAGCTGACCTCACATGAGCATGGTTTGACTTCCACAAGTTATTTCATACTTCTCAGTGTCGGAAGTCGAATATGTTTATTTACTAATTTTAGTGATATAAACTGCTGAAAAGGTCATTCACTCGCCTAAAATAGTGTGCATCGTCAGCAACAGCAAATACAATTAAATCATCCGATTCCAGTAAGCGAATATTTTTTCAATTAGTTGACTATAGCTTATAAAGTACTGAACCAATTACAATATTTTTTTATGGAACGACCTCAAAATTATACCGTTTCTAAGAAATAAATAAATGTCAAGATCGGATTACTCTGTAAAAAGTTTTGCGTGGTCATACATAAAATAAAAAATACATGCGTCGACATAAGAACTCCTTTTTTAGCTGTCGGTTAAAAATAAATTTGCTTTGTTCATAAACTATACCAGGTGCGATTCCTCCAAAACCGACCGATTTACCTAAGAATTTGTTTTTTACTGGACGTTTTCAGCAACTAGTCCAAATTCCGAATGCCTTTTGTTGTCACTAAGGCTTCTCAAGATTTGCAGGACAGAATCCCGGTGATGTCAGTTGGAATATTAACAAGGGTCGAGACGTCGGCCGAGACAGGTTGACAATCCTTTAAGCGTATATTACCTACCCAACACGCAGAGTTTAGCTAACCTTTATATATAGAGCGTTACACCATAGTGACCGTATATGATGATAAGCAACGCCTCGATTATGTACCCTCGATTATAGTGAAGTCTCGTCAGAATTTTTTGTTACTATGCAAAATAACTTTCTTTTCTATCATTGATAATAATTGGAAGTGGTCCGAATTGCGCCAAACATGTTTTCTCCGAGCGGGATCGAGCCCGCACCCCGTCCCGCGATTTTGTGCCGGGTACCTTTCGTTTAAGCCGAAATTTTGTGCTATAACTGTATCATTTTAACCGTCACAGAGGACAATACGCGGTCATCAACCAGACTACTAGACTTCACCTGATCGAAAGAAAGTGCTTTTTCAAACACAACTCTCGCAACGATGTTCTCGCAACACTTCCATATTTCTAAATATGTCTACAAGCCCTATCGCGTGCTAAGTAAAAATCACATTTACAAACTAATTAGTACCTTTTTTATTGTTTAGGCAACCGGCGCGAAACATGATCACGCGGTCTCTATTCCCGCCCGGGACAAATATGTTGTGCTCTTGTAATTTGTATGTATGATTTTCGCTCAGCACGCGATAGTGCTTGTAATCATATTTAGAAGTACTAACAATGCCAAGAGTACTAACGATTGCACTAATTTGCATATACACACTTATGGTCGTTTGCATTACTATCAATTCTGACTTGTCAAGAGCGTGCATAAGAAATCATCCATCTATCTAAATTTATATATAATTTCCATACCTTCTCAAAAAACTTACTGATTTTTATTGTTATTAGTAGTAGAGTACTTAAAGAAACAGAAATAAACTTTTTTTTTTTTTATGCCTGATAGGTTAGCCTTTGACCACTATCTCACCTGATGGTAAGTGATGATGCGGTCGAAGATGTTGTTCAGGCTAACCTAGAAGTACTGGCTCTCAAGGACAGCTGCCGGAACACACCGTTAGGTGCTTGGCGACAGATTTTCTACTTGAGGGTGGTAGCTAGCCAGGCGGGCATTCGCAAAATGCCCTACCACCATGCTATAACGACTGCCATCCTAAGACGACAACCGGGACCGACGGCTTAACGTGCCCTCCGAAGCACGGAAACGCTCAGTAGTAATGTCACTAGCGGTCACCCATCCAACTCATGACCGCGGGCGACGTTGCTTAACTTTGCTGATCGGTTGAGAACAGCTAAGTAAACTTCGCTACGAGCGCTTCAATAATATCTTATTATAAATTATAATTATATTAAAAGAATTCATTATATAATTATTATAATAACAATTAATATAATATTTAATTATAATATTAGAACTAGCTGTAAACAAAAGATTACAGGAAATATTACAGAAGTCTCTAGTTCAAAACTGTAAGTCTCAGATTTTTACTCATCACTTTTAAATTGTTGTACTCGTAACAGCTAAGCTATAGATTCATAAACGAGCCAATGCTTGGTCCGAATTACGCTCAAAGGGTTAATGACAGCACACCCATTAGCCGTGTAAATGTTAGGTGCTCTTGTTACAATTCGGACCAGCTCTGAGCGTGCTATTGGTACCAATTTCGCAATTCTGACTCGTACAGATTACTTAAATGTCATGATATTAGTTTCATTGGTTAATTAAATGATATCATTCAGATACAAATATTATATGCGTTCAAAATAAAAAGTTTGTGTCAAGGATAAAGATATACTATATATTAAAAGCTCATAGCAGAACTTGCCTGGTAATATTTAGTCCATTAACTAGGTTAAGCAACGTGCGCTGCTGTCATTACTTTAAAAAATTGTTAAGTTTTAAGAGATTGAGAAAATCTAAAAATATTTAATTCTAAAGTATAAAAAAATTAAGAACCCATAATTTTGTATCGGGTGAAAATAAATAAACTTTGCTCTAAAATATGTATATTTAGTGTTAAAAATAACTTATGGCGGATATTCCCTGTTAGGCCACATTGAATGTAAACTTAGTTTTAGAGAATCATCATATGGATTTTGAAAAATTTTATGATATTGTTGCTCCAACAAGTCCTTGCTCATACTTTTTTTTTATAAAAACTTGATTTAATAAAATATTAAATCTATTTTAAAATTATGTTTTGAAATTCTTCTTTAACAGTAATTCATTTTCTAATCTAACTGTCGCTAAAATTTGATCCATTATATACTTACCTAACAAATCTGTGTTGAATTTTTTTCAATCAGGCTATCGAATCTATGTGGACTATATTATTTATTCGATTTTTTTTGCATCTAGAAATAAAATATTTGTTGTAACCACCTTGCTACAGCGCGATTCATATTGAACTTTATTTAGGTAATCCATGTTTTGTTTTATTTTTATGTCACAAGGTCACAATTGATATCAATCAGCCCCTTAATATTAGATAGTGCTTTAAATGATATCCAGAAAATTGGAGATATTTTATTTTAATATATTACATCTATGATTTATCTACGTATAAAACTACTATAAAACGACATAAAGCTTATAGTCAGCTTAAAGGCCTTTTCGATTCCATGAATTTCTTACTTCAAACGAAATAAATATGCGAGAAGACTAGGCTCGTATATTATGCATGTAAATAAGATTATAATGTAGGTAAGACAACACAGGAGGCATACAGAGGCTTCATAAATTTGATATATTTTTTACTTTTGCAGTGATACACAAACGGAATGGTGTACGTACCAAGTTCTACATAGTAGATTCAGGCAATAATTTGCGAAAATACAAATTAAAAATAACAAATATTTTAGGAAAACATTAAATTAATGTTAACAAAAACACTTAAAATATATAAATATTTAACTAGTGACAATTCCGCCTAATTTCCCTGTTAACAGACGTGACGTTATCACCACGAAGCCAAACTGGAAGAACTAAACATAAACATGTCACTTCTACACAAAGCATATATGTACAGAGATATGTGTTATTATTAGTTCTACGTAAACTTTATCCCCAAGTTTTCTAGCTAAAGGCCACTATTTTTGGATTCTCAATAGGTCCATCGCATTTTAGTGTTAAGAAGTAGAGGAAGTGTTTTTTTCACAGTAATTACAAACTTTTTAGCAATTAAACTAGAGAAAGTTCAAAACTTCCATGCTATAATACTATTTTTATTATTATTACCATTTTCTGCAAACTTTCTCTGTTGTTCGTTGACTAAGAATGCATTACCTTTAATTAGATAATAAAACATACTAATAACTAAATTTTATATACTGTACACTACAGTACAGTACAGATAATAAAACATATAAATCGAATAAGTTGAAAATTTATGATATGATAAAACAACTATGGATGAAATTATCTATATGTTTTAGAACTTTAGTGGAATTCACTTTGAAGCAATGATGGCCGAGTGGTAATAGCTATGGACTGCCGTGCCACAGGTCCATGGTTCGATTTCCACCGCCGCCGCGCGCCGGCTTGAGCTTCATCGCATGGTGGAAGGGCATTTTGCAAATGCTCGCCTGACTATACAGGGTTATTGGTAAATGTCTAAGAAACTCTTAAGGTTGACTTCTGCTAGTCCTAACAAACAATTTGAGATGTTTTTTTTTATTTGAAAAATATATTTTTACCAATAACCCTGTATATATACCACCCAAGTTGAAAATCTGTCGCAAAGCATCTAATAGTGCGTTCCGGCACCTTTAATGGGTCTCAACGACTGCTGCCGGAACACAAATTACAGGCACAAGAGACTTACAACTATACGTCTCAGAGTGACGGGCGCAGTGCAATTATTCGTCACTTGTGATGTGCATCTGTTATAGGTAGAGGTTAGTCCAGTTAAAATCAGGTGGGACTCGCGCCTACTACGTCATAATTATATTAAAAACTAGCGGCCCGATCCGGCTTCGCACGGGTATAAAATATATAGCCTATGTCATTCACTGAAAAAATGATTAAAATCGATCCAGTAGTTTTGATCTATCTATTACTGCCCGTGGCCCGCACGAATTATATTTAGAGTAAATCAATTCTTCTTTCTCTAAACCATGAAGATTTCCTGCTATCTTTGGAATATCTAAATTCATACACTACATTTTTACTTATTTACTTTTTACATTTTTACACTACTACACGCTTCCGCCGCCCGGGCCAGCCGGAACCGCCGCAAACGCTACGTCCCGCAATTTGTAAATCTGTAATATCTTCGAAAATATTCATTTAAATCATATGCTGTAAAGGGCCATATAGATCTTTATTAAATCAACAATGTATTTAAGGTATTTAATTAGATAAAGAATAATTCTGTATAGGTTAAATTCGTTTCGAAAATTAGCCATTATATGCCGTACAAAGTAAATGTCAAAAAAAATTTATTGTGGGATATCCATAAGAGATAGTTATACCATAGTGAGTTTTCTGTAGACCTTTTCAATGTGTACAATACTTAGTACATTATTTTGATAAATCTCGTAGGGTCCAGCCTGCGTTTGCAATGTAAGCGGAAAAAATGTAATTATTTACGACATGACATTTGAAACCTCAAAAATAACAGTATTTCTCCACTATTTAATGGATGTTATTATACATATAAACCTTCCTCTTCAATCACTCTATCTATTAAAAAAAATCGCATCAAAATCCATTGCGTAGTTTAAAAGATTTAAGCATACATAGGGATATAGGGACAGAGAAAGCGACTTTTTTATACTATGTAGTGATGATGAAGCTCCTAACTAACAGTATCTGCTTATTTGTATCGAGTACACTTAATCTCTATATTCAATTAAATTTCAGTTCAGTTTAAATTCATTTATTAGTTTTAAGTTCTTTAAGAACTTTTAATACCTACATTTATTTAGACGAAGTAATTCCGAGAACCTGAGCACCTAAGCATCGAAAGCATCGACACGATAGAAGAATCTTCATTCAGAAAAGCGATTGTCTATGCACATCGCTCGCTACGCTTCTCAGCGGACTTTCTTTAACAAAACAATATTTATTCCACACCCGAAGAGATACAGAACTATCTTTCCCTCCACCGAACGCGTTATTTTAAACTCGGCGCGCAATCTTAAAGCTTTCAATAAAAGCTATCTTGCAAATTAAATGAAGTAATTTATTTCAGAATTCATCCATATTATACATAATTTTCTACACTACCACCTTATTGAATCGACATAATTATTGAACACTAAATAAAATAAAATTAAATCATACATTCACATATTATGTCGAATCATTAAGTTTTAAATTAAATATTATACATATATAAAGTTGCAAAATTTAAAATCCTTCCACTAATTGTTTACTTTGCACATCGATGGAATGGCAGAAAATGCATCTCTATTAAATGGGTAACTAAAAGACAACCAACCCTATCTGCTACTACTTTCAGATAGCTGTTATCGCTGTCGCGTACCCGCCGCATCAGAGAGGGCACACTTCTAGGCATTATAACAGTGAAACCATCGATACGTGCCTCAAACACTGAAAAAAAAACACAAACGCCGAAAACATACCTGACGCGTGCAGAAACGTGGCAGCTTCAACAGCATCCTGAACGCGTTATTATATTGGATACGTAATGCGCCTAAAGCTTTTTGAGTATAGGTAAACCACAGGCTGCAGGTGTAAAATGATTGACAGTAAGCTCGGAAGAGTGTCACGTCTCTTGAGCACCTCACAAAACTACGGATCAACATGTTACTCCTCACTGCGAGCGCCCTACGCTACGCTCCCTTTCAATGTGCATGTTATCGTTTAGTGTACCGGTGACCCAGTGCCACAGGTACTTCAAGTGTGAGACCATTTTGAGTGGAGTACTGTCTAACTTCACCTCTGTAACGCATGGGTAATATTTGGTGCCCACTTTGAAAGCCATCAATTCGCTCTTTGTGGCGTTATACTTGAGGCAATGAACCTCCGCATAACACTCGCATTTTCTGACCAACCTGCGCAAGGAACAAATTTTTAGGTACGCTTTTTGAGGTCTGATATCTGACACTGCAATTTCCAAGACGCCTGCCAAGCGTGGAGATTATGGTTAACCCCCCCCCCCCCCCCTCCAACCTTTCCCATAAATTGGGGAGGCTATGTTCTGCAGTGGACAATCCGGCTAATACAGTATATCCATTAAAAACTCGTGTTGAAAACTTTAAAATTGGACAACCGCATCCGCGTGAAAAATATTATTTTCTCCATTTTTGGCGCTTATTTGCCAAACAAAAGGTTGTGGCCGCCACACGCAGTGCGTATTCAGATATTTATTTTCCGTTACAATCTCCTAACATCGCCCCTTTATTCATTCATTAATTTTTTTATGTTATTATGACGGAACAATCTCGAGGCCCACCTGATGTTAAGCAGACTTATAACAGATGCATTTCGTCACAAGTCACGAATTTCACTGCGCCCAATCACCTTGAGAATAGTTGTTAAGTCTCATGTGCCTGTAATTTCACTGGCTCTCAAGGACTGCTGCCGGAACACACCGTTAGGTGCATGGCGACAGATTTTCTACTTGATTGAATTCAATTTACAACAGTAAATTTTCAGTGATGGCTCAGTGGCATTGGCCTGCCGTGCCACAGGTCCATAGTTCGAATCCCGCCGTGGGCTTGAGTTTCACCGCATGGTGGAAGGGCATTTTGCGAATGCCCGCCTGGCTAGCGACCACCCTCAAGTAGAAAATCTGTCGCCAAGCACCTAACGGTGTGTTCCGGCAGCAGTCCATGACAGCCAGTGAAATTACAGGCACATGAGACTTAACAACTATTCTCAAGGTGATTGGGCGCAGTGAAATTCGTGACTTGTGACGAAATGCATCTGTCATAGGCAGAGGTTAATCCGCGAAACATCAGGTGGGCCTCGAGCTTGATACGTCACAAAACATAAAAAATAATAAGCTTACAGTATCTTGTCACATAGTTATGTTCATGGACATAATTATGTGCGTCTTGACATCTATAAGTGTCAAGAAGTAGTCAGATTTGTCAGGAGCAGTATTGTCAGGAAGTACCAGACAGTATCGTATACACTCTAAGGCTACTATCAATTAATCATTTTTAAATTGTCTACAAAAATGTCGACTTCTTGGAACTCATGCGCAAAATAATTAAAAAAGTCACAACTCTATGTGCTGGCGCGTTACCGGCGTATTTATATTATGCAGATAAAGTTACCATATGAACATTTCCAAAATACTGCCAATAACTAAAACAAATTTCCTAAGATATATTTTCTTAGTCTTTGGTAGGTTCAAATAGCCCTAGTGTCGACTTGTAGATATCTTGTACGATTTCTCATCACTCAAAATGCTCTGCTGCCAAGCAGACAATTACTAGAACCGATAACATGTATTATGACTTTTATAAACATAACCCAGATTTTATTTGGAAATCTCTACAGCGGTGTCCTAATAAATAATTCAAGTAAGTATTTTTTTGAATGCCAAAGCAAATACACCAAAGACAGTACTTTAATATTAGATCTCCACCTGAGTCCCAAATATCTTAAGCATTCAGCTATGAATTTATAAGCAAAGGTCTTTGAAATAATTAAAAAATATATTAGGTGATTAGAGATAATAATATTAATAACATAAAGTATGTGGATAGGTAAATAGAATCATCACAAATGAAGTTTTACAAAATAAAAATCCATTTTATTTTTGCTGCACTACATTGTGTGTTGGTAACAAATGTTTTGCGCAGCGTATTTATTCTTGTCTAAAATGCATGTAAACAGCCACTGTAACGTCCTAGCTTCGACACTGGAAATAGCGTGATATTGGAAGCCAGGGCCCGATTAAGTAAGTACTGCGGTCTAGGGGCCTGTACTATATGTATAGATAGATACTGTATTTTTCTTAACTAAACGTACATTTGACTGCAATCTCACGTGGTAGAATATTCATACAGACATATATACATATAGTGTACATACGAGAAGTAGTTAGTGTACCGATTCCCTGATGTTTAGATATAAGTTACGCATCATCACCAATGAGGTTCTTCATTTATTAAAACGTTTTTGAATATTGTACAAAACACAAATGCTTGCTTAGCAAATGCATAAGTATTTTTAATTGATAGGTTATCCTTGAAATCCTTTAACTCACTGTCTCACTTGCTGATGAGGTGGTTGACGACATTATAGTGAACAAAATGGAAACTGTCTCTCAACAGAAGTTGCTGGATTACTCTGTAGGTTAGCAGCACATCAGATTTTCTCGATACGAGGATGGTAGCTACCAAGCGTGAAATCGTTAATTATGCGAAGCGCTCATAGCGAAGTTTACTTAGCTGTTCTCAACCGATCAGCAAAGTTAAGCAACGTCGCTCGCGGTCATGGGTTGGATGGGTGACCGCTAGTGACATTACTACTGAGCGTTTCCGTGCTTCGGAAGGCACGTTAAGCCGTCGGTCCCGGTTGTCGTCTTAGGATGGCAGTCGTTACAGCATGGTGGTAGGGCATTTTGCGAATGTCCGCCTGGCTAGCTACCACCCTCAAGTAGAAAATCTGTCGCCAAGCACCTAACGGTGTGTTCCGGCAGCTGTCCTTGAGAGCCAGTACTTCTAGGTTAGCCTGAACAACATCTTCGACCACATCATCACTTACCATCAGATGAGATAGTGATCAAAGGCTATCCTATCAAGCATTAAAAAAAAACCCACATCTTCGCTTTTAAATACCTGGTGCCATAACCAACTAGTGGTAGTGGGCTGGATCATTTGGACTACCTGTGAGTCTGCAATGACTTATAGGTTGTCTAAATGCTTAATAGAGGCATACCAGTGGAAATAAAAACATACCATACATCGATTACAGTAACAATCATACAAATTGTTTCGTAGTTTACAGAGATATCACATAGAGACAGAGAGCCAGTAACTCTATGTTAGCCTGAACAACATCTTCGACTACATCATCACTTACCATCAGGTGAGATAGTAGTCAAAATTTTACCTCTTTTTTAACTCAAATTTTACATTGTTTGATAGCAAGCCAATTTTAAGCCATTTCACTCAAGTTCGCCTCTGTAGAGGACCCTAGTGGGTCGCGACGACGGCGATGCCACTCCAAGTGCTGTACGTACTACGCCAGAGCCCCGACCACTGCATTCTTCACGATCGACAGACATTCCATTTTACATTCCTGGTTGAAATCTCAATGTGGAAATGGTTTGCATTCGGATAAGTATGGATGCACAAGAGGATTCACAAAGAAAAAATACGGGATGCCTCACGTTAGCCAGATAAAGCTATAGTTGCGAACATATCCGGTGTTCTTTTTCAAGAATTGTTCGGGATGCTCGCCTTACCGTCTTGCTATGCAATAGTACAGCAGTGGCTTATCAACTTAATTAATGCAGTAATTTTCATTTAAAAATTAGTGTATAACAAGTTATTTTGTAGGTATCAAAAGTAAAGTACGTGTGGAAATCAAAAACAAAATTTTGGCAAATTATCAGAAGCAATGCCACTTTCCCCGACGACCCAATTGACCCCATGGGGTGCCGGGTTAGAATTGCACACCCAATATCTTACCGCGGGTGTCGTTAAAGGCGACTAAGGGAAAAATACTGGAAGGTGGGCAGCAGCGCCTTCTAATGAACTGCCATCTTACACTGCGATCCCCAAGACGCCTGCCAAGCGTGGGGATTATGGCAAAACCCCCTTAATAGGGAGGCTGTGTTCAGCAGTGGACGATCCGGCTGATACAGTAATGCCAATTTCTCTTTGTTTTTACAACTACGAGAATGGAAGACAATGGTAAGTACTTGCAAGTATAGCTATATTTTTTTCACTAGATTATTATTATTCTTCAAATAATTAGTAAGTATTTATGTATTGTTCACATTAACATCAGTCATAGCATTATTCAAATAATTAGCCCCACTCGTTAGTGTACAGTCCCACCAACTTATCTGTTCAGGCGGCAAAAAAAAGAACTACAAAATTCCTTCAAATTGTGACAGTTTGTAGTTGATTTCCTTGACCAGTAGCGCCCTCAAAAACTGCACAGATAAGTTGGTGGTACTATAAACCAATTCAACCATAAAAATAGGGTATCTTATTTATCAGAAGCATTGTGCTGTGCCGCAGAAATGCACGTTCGAGCGTTCGATTAAAATCCAATTATGTACAAGAGTCGATTTAAGCTGAATTTGCAGATTGTATAAACGAAGCACGATTTTATTGCAATGTTTTCATACCTATACTAGTGGCTTCATACTTATTTTTTTTTTAATGTAAAGTTACGTAACATTCATACGGATACGGCCTATCTGATGTTAAGCGGTAACCTTGTAACGCCCCCCTTTACTATATATTTTTTTTAACATTGTTTTTTTTTTCTTTTTTTTTTTAAACCCGAATTAATAAATTATTAAATTAATAGTATATTAAAGAACGCAGAAACATTAATAATAAAATAAATAAACCACCTAAATTAAACTAAATTACCTACAAGACCTAAATGAAACTGAAATTAAATTGATCCCAAAACTGATCCTATTTTTGTTTAAATTTAACTATCGTGCTTGACTAAAAATTCTGATCCCAAAATATCAAAGTATTAAAGAAGCCTAAAATAAAGTAAGTATTAAATATGTTTTCTATATTCTAAAATTATTGTGATTTGAAATATGGCATGTGAATCGTCTAGTATAATGGCAGGACCTTAAGAAGTGACCTATTGTAGTAATCCATTTTCTTTTAAGGTACTTAAGAAATAATCTATCTAACCTAACAGATAATACTCCTAAATAATATCTACTTACTGATAATTTGAAATCTATCAAGTTGAAATTTATAATTAAAATAAGAATCATAAATATACCTAAGTATTTATACTTTAGTAATTTTATAGAAAATTTATATCATTTCACTCTAATATAATTTAGAATATTATTTGTTCACTTGATTATGTAAAGTTATGGAATTTGAATGTATTATTAAAATAACGTAAATATTCCGAATTAGTGAACAGAGAATAATAAATATCTCATAAAATATTGGAATTAGGTATCTAAGACCAATAGTGAATATGAGGGAACCTGAAGTCTAAAATTAGGTAAATCATTGTTAAAGAAGTTACATAGAAGATAATTATATGTATATATTTATACACCATAAATTCAAAGCAAAGCAATTATAAACGAAGTACCATTAGGGTATTGAATCGTTAAATAAAATCATTAAAAGTTAAATCATTTTGTATGGGAGTAAATATGTTCTTTATAGAAATCTGTGAGAAATTACAATTTAAAACAACGAATATATTTTTTCAAACAGATAAAAGTAGGTATTTGGAACCTAAAGTACAGAAACTAAATTTAAAACCACGCGTATAAATTAATATTGTAGATATTCTCAAATTACAAATAGACACCGAGAAAACCTGACATAAAATCTTGAGAAATAGGTAACATAGGATTCGGTTTAAAATAGCATAAGTATAAACAACTATGCATTGGCTATTGTAAGGAAAACAATATGGAACTAGAATTTACTTGAATGATGTACACATAATATGACTCCTAAGATTACTTAAGATTTCCTCAAAAATTGCAAAACATATTATAGTTTAATAATAAGAATCTAAGGTGCTTAGCTGCTTAACGAATAAAGCAAGTGGAAAGTATCAGAAGATATTTCCTCTAAAATACATAACATAGTAAACTAGAGTTTAACTCTAGAAAGCTAAGATGTTTAACTTAACTATAATTATGTTATGTGAGAGAGACTGACAAAGGAAATATACCAATAGGATAATCAACAAACTCCGTAATTAACTTGTATTATATTTGACTTCAATCATTCGAAGATCTAAATAGAAATAGACTAAAATTAATTTAATTAATACACCACAAAACTCGTCAAAGATTAATTAAAATAATAACTATTCCTATACGAACTTATCAGATTCAACGAAAATATAAAGAAAATTCCAAAAATATTGCATATTGTATTCCAAAGTACAATTTGTTCATTTACTTAGAACTTATCAAATTATATTCATAACGTCATAGAGTAAAATGAATATTAAAATAAGAAAATACATTGTACAAAATTATATGATGAATTTGGATTAAATTAAATTGTATTATTTTAAAGTTGGTCTAATTAAAAGAGTAGTAGAATGGACTAGACTGATAATTCCTAATTTACTTTGACTCTCGACTTCTACACTATTACATTATGGAAGTATAACGTTTATTGGAAGTAAACTAGCAAGTAGATATTTTATAATATTTAGTTTTGGATAATTTGATTATTTGATAAATTACAAATTTGATAATTAGATGGATCCATCGTATTTTAGTTAGCAGTTATAAGGAAAGGTTCAGATTCTAAGTGCCAGGGACTTGCAACCCCTGGTGTACGTTTAAGAAGGCCTCCTTTACGGTGCACGACACCAATGCTCATCGGTTCACTTAGGTAAAGCCTTCTCCTTAAATCAAATAGGTACTGCTTAACTTCCTATTTTATCTCATTATTGGAAAATTCATAATATCCATATAATGAGTGTCATTGATTGATTAATTTTTCAATTTCCTTTTACAAAATTCGTAAATATAACATATCTTATTAGTTAATTTCATTGATATAATATTTCTTAGTTTGAAATAGAATGTGTATCAGAGTATCATAATACTATCAATATTATAATTGATTTCAATGAAAAGTTTGGTTTTATATTTTAGGACTTACTTTGCCTAAGTTTTGTAAAATCACGTGTTTGTGATATCAAAAGTGAATTATACTTTTATTCAGACTCAAGTACTCAAATATGAATATATAAGGTTTAGAGGAATTATCTTCCCTCTGATTTTCTCATGTCGAATATAACATCTTTCATCCTTACAGCAGAAAGACTTATTAAAAATGTGGTCGCATTTGCACCAATGTTCAACAATGTATTATCATGGTTGAATAGAATTTAAACTTCATTTTGTCACGAGGACTTATATGCCTCATTCTTGTCGTAATATATGTCAATCCATCTTGGTTGAACAAACATAAAACATTCATTATAATATCAATCCAAATACTTGAGTAGAATAATCGTATACCTTTATAAGTTAGCATTAGTACTTAGACAAAATAAATTCTCTCGAATAATGTTCATAAAACGTTGGAATAGGATTTGAACTCAAAATTTATATAGTTTACTATTGCATTAGATTTGAACTGAAAGACCCAAGACTTAGCATTGGCGTACATTTGCATATTTGATTTTATTTATCGACTTGAACAGTTTTATGATAACTTTATTTTAAAACGTTGGTATTATTTATGAATATGATGTTCTCAGGATAACTTTATTCTAGTAATTTCACCTCTGTAATTTGACATAGGAATGCGAATTCATGTAAGGAATAGTGTAGAATAATTCTAAGATACAAATTAATCTTTAAAATGAATTAAATACCTTTTATAAGATCAATTTCCCATGACAAATTTTCTACAAAATATCAATATTGAAAGGGCCTCTCGACCATGCAAAGGAAATTAAGTATCCGCATATTATATGAAAACACAAATTTCCGAACATGTTGTTTCCCCAACGATATTAGATATATCTAAGTTTTGCTTTGCTATGTTTTTTTTTCATGTATATTACTAATCTACTCACCTTGTTAGTCACCTTTCCTTGTCGGAATTTAAGCAATCTATAAATTGCGTATACATTTCCTCTACATTGTGTGTACATAAGTTAATTGTAGTAAAAAAAGTAAAATATCTAAAGCACGAGAATTTACTATGACCAATTTTTTTCTTTCGATTCCTGCCTTGTTGACAGATCCTCTAGATTGAATTTTTATCGTATTATTTTTTTCAAAATATTCATTGCCTGTTATTATTTAAACATAAAATGAGATCCTGGAATCTCTTTACTGATTTAAGAATTCAATAAGGTTAGTAGTTAGGTTAGTTATACACAAATATTGTCTATTAAAACTTTTTACTAAGAATGAATAATTTATTTCTGATCTTTAGATTCTTTACCTATATTATTCGTCTTTAGTGACGGAACTTTCTTTCCAAGGTATGTTCCGTTACATTCAACCCCCAAAATTTGCGCAGGTGATATGATAATTTAACCGAAGTAAATTTTTAACAAACTACAAATATTTATCATTAATATGTTCTTTAATTTATTTAAAATTATAATAAAAACTTATTGGTAAATGAACTCATAAAGATTTCTTTATTATATTTCTAAGCTTTAAATTATTTATCATTTTTCAATTATATTATATTATTTGTCTTTAGTGAAGGAACTTCCTTTCCAAGGTATGTTCCGTTACATTCAACCCCCAAAATTTGCGCAGGTGATATGATAATTTAACCGAAGTAAATTTTTAACAAACTACAAATATTTATCATTAATATGTTTTTTAATTTATTTTAAATTATAATAAAACTTATTGGCAAATGAACTCATAAGGATTTACTTATTATATCTCTTAGTTTTAAATTATTTATCATATTTCAATTATATTATAATATTTGTGTTTAGTGATAGAACTTCCTTCCCTCGGTATGTTCTATTACATCCAACCCCCAAAATTTACACAATTGATATGGTTATTTAACCAAAGTAAATTTTTAACTAATTTTCTAAAATATTAAACAGAAATATATACATTTATAATTCGATATTAAATTTATTGGCAAATTAACTCAGACATGGTGTATTTGTATATGAGTGTGTTTTTAAACCATTCCAAAAGCTTAAAATTATATGAGTTAATATATAAGTTTATATAGCGATAACCATAAATAAAGATTTCTTTTCACCAAGCCGATTCAATCCTCGAAGGAAGTGATTCTGTGGGGCACACTCATCCTAATGATACAAAGGTAGGCGTTAGACCCCAAACCAATCATACGTTTAGAGAAAACCACCCCCAATGTCCTCCCTAGGATTAAATCTTCTCTTTAGGCTCAAAGTTTTAATTATGTATGTTCACCTCTATTCCACTTAATATCAATTTCATGTAATCAAACTTCTGGCTTTGGTGATGTATAGTGTACCGCAATATTTAATGTAGAGTGAGACCCATATGAAATCAGTGTATACTGATGACTTGTCATCTGACTTATCCTAACACCAAATCTCCTTCATATAAGTCGCTGATATGTACTGTTTTTTTAGCATTTAAGCTCCGTCGATAGGGTAGTGCATCTGAATTCAATTGACAACAAATTGCTTCAAACCAAGAATATTAATAAATCATTAAAGCCATCCATTCCTTCTATTATAATACTATCACATATACTCTTCCTTCTTTTCTATTAAACGATAACATTTTCACTCTTTTCTACGTAATTCATTCAAAACATTATCAATCATTGTGTTTCATACTCTTTAACAATGAATCAATCTCTTTTAGTAAGAAGCCCAAAATAAATATTGTATATTGATAACTAACAACTTAACCATATTTTGGCCGTAACAAACACACCTAAGGAATCATGAAATTCCATCACTAAATCAGCATTTATATATTATTATAAATACTATTATTTAACTTTAAATAATAAATTCTTTTAAATACGATTTCAATTATAAACTAAATTTAAAATAATTTGTATTAATTTATTAACTAGTGAAGATTTTGATTAGTAAATATTAAACTTTGATGTAGTAAAAAAAATGATTGTTATATGATATAAATTAAACGAACGATTTCAATCCATACATTAAAAGGTTCATTAGATTATGAAAAAAAAAAAAAAAAATTTGAAAAAGACCGCCGTCGCTCCCCTCTATCTAAGAATATTTCATTTTTGGTCTCTCCATTTTATTATGTCACTAAGTTCTTTTCTAAATTTTTATAGATTTATTCACTGTATAGTTTATTCTTGTAATCTCACTGTAATACCAAATATATTTTTCTTAAATTGTCTCCAATAAGTCATAGTAAAATTAATATTCAATACAACCCCCTGACTAAAGTTATTTAATTAATGATTTTACTACACGTTAATGTACAATCATCTCTCATTTTGATATACCTTTAAATATCGAATTGACTCACATTAACATCCTATAAAATCATTCTTAATACCTCTCTTTTTTTTTCAAATATTTATTTCTTTAATTTTCTGCAATAAGTAATTGTAAAATTAGTATTCAATACAACCCCCAGCCTGATTTTATTTAATCAATGATTTAACTACACTTTAATGTATAATCTTCTCTCATTTTAATATACTTTAAAATATCGAATTGACGCATATTAAGAACCTATAAAATCATTCTTAATACCTCTCCTTTTTCACGGCAACAAATTGTGCGATGAATCGCACCTTTACAAATCACAATAACCCTAGAATCTACCATATTAATCTATCATCACTGTTTTACAACTGTTATTTTTTAATAAATAAGGTCAAAAAAATTATCTATTAAATTCTAGTAAAATCCCCTTAATAATCTATTTTTTCTAAGTCTCAAAAATCCTGGTCACGGAACTCCAAATTGTAACCGCCCCTATACTATTTTTTTATTTCATTGAATTTTTATTTTAAAACTCAAATTAATAAATTAATAATCAATTAAAGAACGCAGAAATATTAATAATAATATAACTAAATAAATCACCTAATACTAAACTGAATTTAAATTGATCCCAAAACTGATCCTATTTTTGTTTAAATTTAACTATCGTGCTTGACTAAAAATTCTGATCCCAAAATATCAAAGTATTAAAGAAGCCTAAAATAAAGTAAGTATTAAATATATTTTCTATATTCTAAAATTATTGTGATTTGAAATATGGCATGTGAATCGTCTAGTATAATGGCAGGACCTTAAGAAGTGACCTATTGTAGTAATCCATTTTCTTTTAAGGTACTTAAGAAATAATCTATCTAACCTAACAGATAATACTCCTAAATAATATCTACTTACTGATAATTTGAAATCTATCAAGTTGAAATTTATAATTAAAATAAGAATCATAAATATACCTAAGTATTTATACTTTAGTAATTTTATAGAAAATTTATATCATTTCACTCTAATATAATTTAGAATATTATTTGTTCACTTGATTATGTAAAGTTATGGAATTTGAATGTATTATTAAAATAACGTAAATATTCCGAATTAGTGAACAGAGAATAATAAATATCTCATAAAATATTGGAATTAGGTATCTAAGACCAATAGTGAATATGAGGGAACCTGAAGTCTAAAATTAGGTAAATCATTGTTAAAGAAGTTACATAGAAGATAATTATATGTATATATTTATACACCATAAATTCAAAGCAAAGCAATTATAAACGAAGTACCATTAGGGTATTGAATCGTTAAATAAAATCATTAAAAGTTAAATCATTTTGTATGGGAGTAAATATGTTCTTTATAGAAATCTGTGAGAAATTACAATTTAAAACAACGAATATATTTTTTCAAACAGATAAAAGTAGGTATTTGGAACCTAAAGTACAGAAACTAAATTTAAAACCACGCGTATAAATTAATATTGTAGATATTCTCAAATTACAAATAGACACCGAGAAAACCTGACATAAAATCTTGAGAAATAGGTAACATAGGATTCGGTTTAAAATAGCATAAGTATAAACAACTATGCATTGGCTATTGTAAGGAAAACAATATGGAACTAGAATTTACTTGAATGATGTACACATAATATATTGTCATGACTCCTAAGATTACTTAAGATTTCCTCAAAAATTGCAAAACATATTATAGTTTAATAATAAGAATCTAAGGTGCTTAGCTGCTTAACGAATAAAGCAAGTGGAAAGTATCAGAAGATATTTCCTCTAAAATACATAACATAGTAAACTAGAGTTTAACTCTAGAAAGCTAAGATGTTTAACTTAACTATAATTATGTTATGTGAGAGAGACTGACAAAGGAAATATACCAATAGGATAATCAACAAACTCCGTAATTAACTTGTATTATATTTGACTTCAATCATTCGAAGATCTAAATAGAAATAGACTAAAATTAATTTAATTAATACACCACAAAACTCGTCAAAGATTAATTAAAATAATAACTATTCCTATACGAACTTATCAGATTCAACGAAAATATAAAGAAAATTCCAAAAATATTGCATATTGTATTCCAAAGTACAATTTGTTCATTTACTTAGAACTTATCAAATTATATTCATAACGTCATAGAGTAAAATGAATATTAAAATAAGAAAATACATTGTACAAAATTATATGATGAATTTGGATTAAATTAAATTGTATTATTTTAAAGTTGGTCTAATTAAAAGAGTAGTAGAATGGACTAGACTGATAATTCCTAATTTACTTTGACTCTCGACTTCTACACTATTACATTATGGAAGTATAACGTTTATTGGAAGTAAACTAGCAAGTAGATATTTTATAATATTTAGTTTTGGATAATTTGATTATTTGATAAATTACAAATTTGATAATTAGATGGATCCATCGTATTTTAGTTAGCAGTTATAAGGAAAGGTTCAGATTCTAAGTGCCAGGGACTTGCAACCCCTGGTGTACGTTTAAGAAGGCCTCCTTTACGGTGCACGACACCAATGCTCATCGGTTCACTTAGGTAAAGCCTTCTCCTTAAATCAAATACTGCTTAACTTCCTATTTTATCTCATTATTGGAAAATTCATAATATCCATATAATGAGTGTCATTGATTGATTAATTTTTCAATTTCCTTTTACAAAATTCGTAAATATAACATATCTTATTAGTTAATTTCATTGATATAATATTTCTTAGTTTGAAATAGAATGTGTATCAGAGTATCATAATACTATCAATATTATAATTGATTTCAATGAAAAGTTTGGTTTTATATTTTAGGACTTACTTTGCCTAAGTTTTGTAAAATCACGTGTTTGTGATATCAAAAGTGAATTATACTTTTATTCAGACTCAAGTACTCAAATATGAATATATAAGGTTTAGAGGAATTATCTTCCCTCTGATTTTCTCATGTCGAATATAACATCTTTCATCCTTACAGCAGAAAGACTTATTAAAAATGTGGTCGCATTTGCACCAATGTTCAACAATGTATTATCATGGTTGAATAGAATTTAAACTTCATTTTGTCACGAGGACTTATATGCCTCATTCTTGTCGTAATATATGTCAATCCATCTTGGTTGAACAAACATAAAACATTCATTATAATATCAATCCAAATACTTGAGTAGAATAATCGTATACCTTTATAAGTTAGCATTAGTACTTAGACAAAATAAATTCTCTCGAATAATGTTCATAAAACGTTGGAATAGGATTTGAACTCAAAATTTATATAGTTTACTATTGCATTAGATTTGAACTGAAAGACCCAAGAATTAGCATTGGCGTACATTTGCATATTTGATTTTATTTATCGACTTGAACAGTTTTATGATAACTTTATTTTAAAACGTTGGTATTATTTATGAATATGATGTTCTCAGGATAACTTTATTCTAGTAATTTCACCTCTGTAATTTGACATAGGAATGCGAATTCATGTAAGGAATAGTGTAGAATAATTCTAAGATACAAATTAATCTTTAAAATGAATTAAATACCTTTTATAAGATCAATTTCCCATGACAAATTTTCTACAAAATATCAATATTGAAAGGGCCTCTCGACCATGCAAAGGAAATTAAGTATCCGCATATTATATGAAAACACAAATTTCCGAACATGTTGTTTCCCCAACGATATTAGATATATCTAAGTTTTGCTTTGCTATGTTTTTTTTTCATGTATATTACTAATCTACTCACCTTGTTAGTCACCTTTCCTTGTCGGAATTTAAGCAATCTATAAATTGCGTATACATTTCCTCTACATTGTGTGTACATAAGTTAATTGTAGTAAAAAAAGTAAAATATCTAAAGCACGAGAATTTACTATGACCAATTTTTTTCTTTCGATTCCTGCCTTGTTGACAGATCCTCTAGATTGAATTTTTATCGTATTATTTTTTTCAAAATATTCATTGCCTGTTATTATTTAAACATAAAATGAGATCCTGGAATCTCTTTACTGATTTAAGAATTCAATAAGGTTAGTAGTTAGGTTAGTTATACACAAATATTGTCTATTAAAACTTTTTACTAAGAATGAATAATTTATTTCTGATCTTTAGATTCTTTACCTATATTATTCGTCTTTAGTGACGGAACTTTCTTTCCAAGGTATGTTCCGTTACAACCTTTGCCAATAACATTTATGGTAGGCTCTCGAACAGATGTTATAGGCAGAGTATATCATCATCACTACACAGTATAAAACAAAGAAGCTTCCCGCTGTCTGTCTGTCGCTGTCGCTTACAGCAAACGCTGGCTGAACATTACGAGATAAATAAAAAAAATTACTACAATACGTTAAGACTAAAACGTTAAAAAGGCACTTATACAACAAAAAAAACGTAATGGCATATAAACGAGAAATAATAGGTTATATACAAAGCTATTATATATATAAATATATGTTTTTTTGTTATTGAGGCGGAACAAGCTCGAGGTTCACCTGATGTTAAGCGGAGTAACCTCTGGCTATAACATGTGCATTTCATCACAAGTGTCATGAATTGCATTGCGCCTGCCACTTTGAGACATAGTTGTTAAGCCTCATGTGCCTGTAATTTCATTGGATCTCAAGGACAGCTGCCGGAACACACCGTTACGTGCTTGGCGACAGATTTTCTTCTTGAGGGTGGTCGCTAGCCAGGCGGGCATTCGCAAAATGCCCTTTGTTTTGTGTGTCATATGTATATATATGTCGCTCTTTTAAGAGTAACCTCTAAAGAAAATATGTTTGTATTGTCTTATGATATAAAAGCTGTTCACGTTGTATATAAAGGCATTCTGTATTATATTTAGTATCAGCATACCACCAGTGCGAAGCCGGAGCGGATCGCTAGTATCTGTATAAATCTGGTTCTCTATAACAGATGTTATAGGCAGAGTATGAGTCTGTGTTTCTATGTTCGATGATCACTTGTGACGAACTGCACTGTGCCCATAACCCTGATCTAGTATCTGACCTAAAGATCTCGGCGAGTCAGAAATTTGTAAGGTTGTCCGTAGAAGTACAGAGGCGGTCACCACGGTGTTTTCAAAAATTTGGTGACATTTGACGCTGTTCTTATTGAAAGTTATATTGTATTTCTAGGAATCCATTGAACCAAGGTATCCTTTTAGGTCCAAAATGGTGATTTCCGGTTCCGTGTAATTGACTTATTTATGGAGAAGTCAGATTTTGTGGCGAAGTTAGATTCTGGGTTGGTATAAAATGATCAATAATAACTGAAATTTACTATTTATATTTGTATGATATCATTCGATTTTGCATTAAATTTACATTCTGAAATTATATATAAACTTGTATGCGTTGATAACTAATATTATTACTTACGGGATTTGTACCGTGGTGATTTTTATTTTTAGCTCCCGATATTTCGACGCAGTTGCATGCATCATGATCGCGGGGTGACTGGAGTAACGAGCGGTTGACAAAAGTCAAGAGCAGACGAAACGGTCTACCCTCTTTCATTGTCTTTTGCTACGCGTACCACTGGAACTCGCACTCGACTGAAAGTTTAGACAAAATACACTCACAGTATCACTGCACATGTTATTAGAGTCACTTTTATGTGAACGTGTAACATTTTTCAAATCTCTTTATACTGGATTCAACGTGCCGGACAGTTTATAGCCTTCTTCCCTATTGAAACCCTTACATTTGGATATTTCAATCGCTTCCTTGACTAATCTGGGAATGTAGCGGCGCTGCGTAGATAGAACCTGTGGATTATGAAATTCGATCCAGTGATTACGGCCCGAGTTTTCAGGTGTTCAGCACTGTATTAATATATATTGTATGCGTTGAACATAATAATTTTACAAATCAGAGTTCTTCTTCTGTTAGTTAATTTAATACAAAGCAAAAACGTGCATGCAACGAAAAAACACATTCGAATATTGCACGCGCAGTGCAAATGATATTTTTATTTTTCTTTGGCATCTTTGTAAACCCTTCAAGCGTCCAACAGAAACACGGTGCTGTTAATAGACTTTTAGCGCCTTGCTGACACCATATCCGTAACAGTGTTCGCCATTACAAATCGTTTAATTAGTATTTTACTATAATTGGATGCAGGAAAGTTTATGGGAGATTAACAGTCTTACATTCTCCAGTATTTAAACGTTAGCTACTTATCGATTTCTTGGATCCAATAGAAAAAAAGTGAAAAAATATTGTGACGTTGACTTTCTCAAACTTCACCATTGTTATGATAAAACAAGCTTGTCATGTTTAAAACACTTCGTGTCAAAAATACGTGAGAATTATTAATATTATACATCAATATATACTGAAATTTCAATGCGTAATGATTAAAAAGTGTATTTTTTGGGTCATCTCGTTCAAAAAAGTGTGTATTTTACAAAATGGCGTTTTCGGCAATTGTCTTTAGTTCAAAAACAATCCAGCAAAATGTTTGGCTTTGTGTAAATAAAACAAGGAATCGCAGAAGAATCATGAAAATTCTCGAATAACAAGTAAGTGTATTCGTTAAACTTTATCATAATCATACTGTTCTTAATTTTTATTGATAGTAAAAATAAAGAATGGTATATAGCTTACCTCCATCTTTGAAAAAAGAGGTTAGTTTCTCGATGATATTCATATAATATCAGCTTTAAACAAATATCACACGTATTCTAGCCTAAGTCGTATTACAAATCTGATCCAAAAATCCTTCAACGCTAACGGCAAGCAAAGGTCTTGATGAGCCAACGCTGGAGGGTTCAAATTTATATATGCATACAGATACATTTATATTACATATACTTATACAGATAAGGCATTTGGAAACATTTATGCAGTAAATTTTTACCCATACAAATTATCTTTAAAATCATAAATAGGCAGAAGGTAGTAAGTCTATTAAAAAAGGTGAAGAAATTGTTTCGATCTATTTATGGCATTATTGAACATTAGTAATTTAAGAGAAAAATACTTTTCTTTTCAAACGCGTATAGTGAATAGAATATTACTCAGATAATAGTAGCCGAACGTCTGTCAACGTCATTAAAGCACAGCATTTTTTACGTTACAATATTGCTTACTTTCATGAAATTTACTGTCCGTGATTTTTCTATCATAATATAAGTAGTGGTTTTATTTCTTTTGCCTATAATATACTACACCAAAATCCACACAAAGCTCGATTACCAATTTTTGTTATAATTTACTCCTTAATATATTTATAGCAGTGTATATATACAATATTGAATAGTACGAGAATATATGTTTTGCACTCCAAAAATAGCTTTTTTGAACAAAAATTACAAGATTATTTAGCGCGGTAGCCCAATTCGAGCATCCCGTTCCCGCCAAAACCGCGCGGCCGTGGCGCCGCGAGCTCATTGGCCTTGTCATACCGAATGAATATTTTCGGATTTATTACTCATTCTTTACATTTATTCATTTCTTACTTTATTGCCTTCATTCTAAAAAAACATTGAGAAATGAGCTCTAATTCAAATTATATAAGGTCGAAAGCTTAGGCCGCAAATCGCTCTCCGTGACCTCTAAAACGGTTAAGTGTCAACTGTCCAGCACCCTGGCGGGTCTCATGTGCCTGTAATTTCATGATTTACTTACTGGCTCTCAAGGACTTCAGGGGTGTAGCTAGCCAGGTATGCCTTTGCAAAATGCTTTTCCACCATGCGGTGAAGCTCAAGCGGGCGGTGGGGATTGAACTGTAGACCTGCGGCACGGCAGTGATGGCCGTGCGGACTATGGCTATAGATATGGGTATCTATAGCCATAGTCCGCACGGCCATCACTGCTTATATCGTCTACTTACGAATTCAAGACTTACGCGACGACCTGACCTGCTTAATCTGGTTAAACAATCGATAAGAACTGGACGTGAATAGTAATACGATTTTATGTTAATCTATACTAATATAATACAGAAAAAAATATTTGTATTTTTGTATGTAACGAATATACTTAAAAACTTATAAACCGATTTGAAAAAATCTTTCACCATTAGAGTTCTACACTATCTTTGATGAACAGAGCTATAGAATATTTTCAAAAACGTAGGGATCAGTATGAAAACTTCGATAATGTAATCCAACGTGTGAAAAAATACCAAAAAAACGTTATATCGCATACGCTGCGGAAATCGTTAACGGTAGAGCAAAGTGATGTACTACAGAATTAAAAAAATAGAAGACATCAATATCTAAATAAAAGTCCGCAATACTATATGTCTAACTATTACAGTTATGTCACAATAACTACTTTTTATGGGTTTTAATTTATATTTTTTGTTAAATAGCCGTGCGAAGCCGGGGCGAGCCGCTAGTTGTATATATTTTATACAGATTTTTTTTAAATAAACAGATAAATTCAATTTCAACTGGAGATAAATAGCTTACACTAACATTTCCAAGAACTTAGTGGTGTTTTTAAAATGATTTTATCACTTCTTTATAAAATGGTAGTTAGACCAAATTTGTGCAGGTAGGTAGGTTCATAAAAGATACTTAAAATTGTTTTTTTATCACTTTAATATTTGGCCATTTGATAACTGTAGTATTTTGGGGTTATAAGTCAAATTATTGCCTTTAAAGTAATAATTTAACTTGGATGCTTGATCATTCATTTCTTGATTTCAGAGGTATTAAAAAGGTACGTACCACCGTAAGCTGAGTGTAGAACCACCGAAAAAGATTAGCTTTTGCAAGCCTTCACCCGAGTCTATTCAATATTCATGGGCCAGCAACAAGGCGGTCGTTAAGCTTAACTAAACTCTACTCACTGGACTTGAATTTATTTAATATGATAACGAAAATATTGAAATTGTACAAAATTGTACATTAAAGGTATTACAGCTTAGTTTTTATAAAATAAATAGTAGGTGAGTCTCGTTATATATTTATTGTACTTCGTTAGTCTCTTGGTTACTTGTATCAATTTGATTAACTGCAATTAAAACAATAATATGTAAATAGCAAGTTGAAGTGGCGATGGGCGGGCCACATTGCTCGACGAACTGATAACCGATGGGGAAGAAAGGTTCTCGAGTGGTTACCACACTACACCGGAAGACGTAGAGTTGGTAGGCCCCCCACCAGGTGGACTGACGACATCGTGAAAGTCGCGGGTAGCCAGTGGTTACAAGTGGCTATTAGCCGTTCTTTGTGGCGTTATATGGGGGAGGCCTTTGTTCAACAGTGGACGTCTTCCGTCTGATGATGATGATGAATTATGTGCAATATACGATCTGATTTTGATTTAAAGCTTTAGAATACCATTTTATTTTATAACTAACGCATACGTGATGGTATTTTTTTTGGGCGGAATAAGTTCATTACCATCTTGATGTTTGGCGGTATCCTGCATCTACTTATAACAGATGCATTTTGTGACAAGTAACGATACGTACTGCACCGGTCACCCTGAGACATACACTTGTATCTCATGTACCTGTAATATTACTGGCTCTCAAAGGCTGCAGCCGGAACACATCGTTAGGTGCTTGGCGGCAGATTTTTTTTAACGCAAACGAAAATACCTATAAAAACATATTCATAGTAGAGTAAGAGCACCCTATGCAGCTACTACAAAAGCTTTTGTTGGGCACTTAGCGGCTCGTTCAGCTATTGCCCGATATTCGCCGACAACACCCGTTGCAATACCGCTACTGATTTACTACCACTTAATGATTGTTCGATTACAAAATACACTGTAACATTGTATGTAAGGGTAATTTGTCTGTGTAAAGCTTGTCTCATACTTTTTAAACATATAAATTTATAAATGCCTCGGAGGGTACCAGTTTAGAATGTCAATGCATGGTGGTAGGGCATTTTGCGAATGCCCGCCTGTCTAGAGTCTACTAGCTACCTTATTTCTATTCAAGTAGAAAATCTGTCGCCAAGCACCTAACGATATGTTCTAGTTGCCTTTGAAAGCCAGTAATTCTAGGTTAGCGTGAACAACATCTTTGACAACATCATCACTTATCATCAGGTGAGGTTGTAGTGAAAGGATAACCTATCAGGCATAAAAAAACCCTCTAATTCTTTCCGTGGGTGTCGTACGAGGCAAAATGATGGTAGAAGATGGTAGAAAGCTGCGCCTTTTGAGCTAACCCAGCCTCCCCTATTAAGGGGGGGGGGAGGGTTGCTATTGTCCCCACGCTTGGCAGGCATCTTGGGGATCGCAGTTTAAGGTACCAGTTCCTCAGAAGGCGCTGCTGCCCACCTTCCGGTATATTACCTTTAGTCGCCTCTTACGACACACACAGGTAGCAATGTGAGGTGACATTCTAGTCCGGCACCCCACGTGGTGTTATTATAATGATGAAATTAATAAACCAATATAAAAACGGACAATGATCATTCGGTCCAGAGTCCTAAAAGATAAAAAGGCCATGTGCAGGACGGACTCGCGCACGAAGGGTTCCGTACCATTACTTATACAACATTAGACACTATTAAAGAAATTAATTAAATAAATATATTATAACATTTTTTTAGTAAACACGTGCGCGAGTTCAAATCGCATTTGGCCAATTTTTAGTATTTCTTGTTATAGAGACAACAAATATATATCACCTGTGAAAATTTCAACTGCCTACACTGAGAAAAACGACCTAAAGGCTTAAATCAAAATTGACCTTTTACCGTTGAATTGTAACTACGCAAGGTGAATTCACAATTCTTAAGATAATTTTCACGAATCAATAAAAATGTACCATGTTTTATACTAAACACAACCGTCAAAAATGCCTTCCGTAAAGTATTTTCAGAATTGAACTTGTTATACGATAATAATTGCAGTATTGACCATAAAATATACCTTACTTTTACGGCGGTTTATATATGGTGATTATCACTATAACGTACGACTTAATCAGCCTCATCGAATCGTCAATATTTAAGAAGGACCACAAAATACAACTTAAATGATGACGAAAAGAAACATTCGCCTTTTTCTAACCTCGTTTAACGCCTTCTAGTTGGAAGGCGTTTTTGTACGTATTTACGTTTGGTCGGTTTTTCGCCTTATACCATATAAATTGGCCGTCATTAGGGCGCTTTTGACTTTAGATTTTTCTCAGTGTAGCTACCACGGTTCATGAGATACAACCTGTGTAAGATAGACAGACAGACAGTGGTGTCATAGCAATAGGGTCCCGTTTTTACTCTTTGGGTAAGGAATCCTAACATGTGAAGAACCTATCTAGCAAATGGGCGATATCAAGTTAATTAATTACAAATAATAACGAGTGTTTAAACTAGATAAGGACCCTGAAACATTATTTTATCATAATGAGTAATAACAAAAAGATGACAGCAGGATTACAGCGCTTGCTCTCACCCATCTACGACCGCCGTCTTGAGCTCTTATAATTAATATTTACTTAATTAACTACAACGATCAGTAGCTACACATAAAAAGCTCACTCTTTCCTTTAATAAGGTAATAGAAAACTTCCGCAAGAAGTTTCCTTTCGTATTAAATGGTAGATTGGTAATGTTTTCGTCAAAGAACTTAAAGCTTTGACTGCGGAAATGCAAAAGCTACAAAAATCAATATAACGCCAACAAAACGTTTGCGCAGCTTTCGTTATTGCTGTTAGCTTTTCACTTTGAAAACTTCAGAACAAATTCTTGGGCGTTCGGATAGAAAAAAACTGTATTTCTCTGTAATATAATTTCAATATTTTTTATCAGCTCAAAGCGAGCCATTGAGTAAGGGGTCGCGCGCACTTTAGAAATTGCGAGTCGTTTTACTGCTTGTTTTGTTACTGCATTGTGAATAACGTAGCATGTTGTTGTTTTTGACACTTTACTGTAACCTATCCGATCACAAGCGATTGTGAATACTTTGTTAATAGTACCTCTTAATATTAAAAAGATTCACGACAAAGCAAAAATAAAGTCTGTTGGGGATACAAATGAAACTTGGTGGATTCTTTCGTAACACTGAATTGGAGAGTGCAAATTTGGTGATATTGCTTCCAAAACTAGGATATGTTTAAAGAAATATATTTAATTGAATCTAGCAACACCCGTGCGGGCTATCGGAGGTTATGCTGCTTACTTTAAGCTACACTGAGAAAAAAGACTTAAAGGCTTAAATCAAATTTGACCTTTTACCGTTGAATTGTAACTACGTAAGATGAATTCACTTAAGATGATTTTCACCAATCAATAAAAATTTACCATGTTTTATAATAAACACAAGCGTCAAAAACGCCTTCCGTAAAGTATTTTCAGAGTTGAACTTGTTATACGATAATAATTGCAGTATTGACCATAAAATTTCTTTTACGGCGGTTTATATACGGTGATTATCACTATAACGTTCGACTTAATCATCCTCATCGAAAAGTCAATATTTAAGAAAGACCCCAAAATACACCTTAAATGAAGACGAAAAGAAACATTCGCCTTCACTGACCTCGTTTAACGCCTTCTAGTTGGAAGGCGTTTTTGTACGTATTTACGTTTGGTCGGTTTTTTGCCTTATACAATATAAATTGACCGTCATTAGGGCGCTTTTGACTTTAGATTTTTCTCAGTGTACCTACGTAAAACGACTTGAACTTAAAAGCACCCTCCAATTTCAATTTTATTTATTATTTCAAATATTGCCGACAGAAAGCACCCGTAGGTCACAAAAGTGAGGCAAGTAAAAATAATATGTATTATAGTGGTAAGAAACTTAGCTACAAATTAAACGAAAAGTCAAGAAATGCAAAAATATCATATTTTCTATACAACGGTGACGTGCGTCGCCCACAATCCGCCCTCATAGTGCTGACCTGAGCTAGCAAAGTAAAATAAAACATCTGGACTAATAAGTTTAGATCAGCACTAACATTCCGCTGGAAAAATAGGGCGACGCGGGTGACCGGATGCCGCACAACACCAGTGCGTGTGCGCACATCTACTACGCGGATCCGACCATCATCGCCACTGTGGGTCTCACTCACTACTCCGTGGCGCCAAGAACTACGATGTAAATTAGATTCAATCAACAACTCAAAATCTCCAACTCACAACGCTCTCTGCTCTATATTCCACTTGTACCTTGGTAGCAAGGTAGGTAAATATTATTCGATCCATCGCAAACAGAACATGTCAGTTAAACGTTGCGCTATACGCCATTGCTTGCGTAAACAAAGATCCTTATCATCGTACCTACCGAAAATTGGACCCGCGTTTCGTTGGAAGATGTACCTATCAAGAAATGGTTAGGTGTTAAGGCTTCAGGATAGTTAGAGTCACAAGAAAAATAAGTAATAGGACGACTTTTTACGAGAGCTTCTACTTCCACCATCAAAGTGTATAGTGTCTCTGGATGTGGAGCGCGTTCATTAAGGATGAATTTCAAAGGTTTCTTGACCTTACCTATTTCCTTTCCCACGCACCTGCCATCTCTGGTGCACCAGGTGGTAAGAATCTCCACTCTATACCTGTAATAGAACCGTCTTCATAGAGCTTGCTTTTATTGAGTTCTAACACACTGCGTTTCAACTCATTATCCAATCAAGAAATGTAACTTCATTTATACCTTCTGTAGCCGGTCTGACAAATACGATTCTATAATATTTTATCATTTGGGAAAATCCTTACATATTTGTTTGTATTCATATTTTAAACTCTATAAAATGTTGAATACTGTTACATGTGTATGTGAGAATCTCTTGTGTAATCTCATTTGTATCTGAAATATTGTTTTTAATTAATTTCTTACAAAAAATTTTTTTTGGATTATAAAATATATGGCTGAAAATTTACTATGATTTTAACAACCTTAACCGCTAAGAAGGGCTGTGAATATATTTACAGGATAACAATAAATTCATATTGTTTTAAATTAGATCCGATATATGAGGGTTAAATAAATAATTATTAATTACACTGTCCACCACACTGGGTGTGTTTAAATTAGTTGTTCTTAAATATATTAGAAAATAATTCGTAAAGGGAATTTGAAGCTTCTTATAAATATGTGTACTCTGTTTACTCTGAAGTTCGTCAACCAATTTGTATGATTAAACTGTTTCATCCTTAAATCTGGGTTTTTTTTAGCCGACGCTATATATATTTTTTACTTTTACAGGGTTATTGGTAAAATGCTAACAACCTCTTAGAGTTGACTTCTGTTAGTAGGACTAACAGAAGTCAACTCTAACACACATTTTTAGTTTAGATTTTTTATGTTTTTGTGACGGAATATGAACGAAGACTATCTGTTAAAAGTCTATTGCGCCTGTAATTTATTATTTCATATACTTTGCTCGATGTAACTATTCTAAACTCTATCAATGGGAGCGCGGCGCAGTCCAGTGTTGTGACGGCGGGTGCTATTACCTCGGAGTCAGCATTGTTTTTTACTACGAGACACAGAACTTACAAGTGTCCAACAGTTTCCCGATGAGCAGTTTGGCTTTAGGCCCAAGCACTCATGCGTCCAACAGGTGCACCGCCTCACGGAGCACATCCTTGACGGTTTCAATAAGAAACCCAAACCCCAAACGACGGTAGCAGTCTTCCTCGACGTAGCGAAAGCTTTTGATAAAGTCTGGCACAATGGCTTGATTTACAAGTTATACCACTTTGGCGTGCCAGTACGTCTTGTGCTCACCTTACAAGACTTCCTAAGGGACAGAAGCTTTCGCTACCGCGTGGAAGGCACCCTCTCCACCCCCCACCCAGTCAGTGCCGGAGTCCCTCAGGGCTCCGTACTATCACCCATTCTCTTCGCGCTGTATACCAGCGACATCCCACGCTCACAGCCCAAGGTTTTCATAGCCCAATATGCGGACGATACCGCCATTTATTCCACTGGCTGGCATATTAATAGACAGACCTATTTTCTCCTTCAACGGGCCATCACCGAGATCGGTGACTGGTTCCGTAAATGGCGCATTGCAGTCAACCCAACTAAAAGTGCAGCTATATACTTCAATGAGAGTACTCACTCGAACCCCCGCTATCCTAAACCTTTAACTCTGTTCGACGAACCCATTCCCTGGGTTGGCAAAACAAAATATCTTGGAGTCACCCTTGATCGGCATCTCACCTTTGACGCTCACATCACTGATGTTCGTAACAGGGCGGCCTTTGTTATGGGTCGCCTAGGTCCCTTAATTCGTACAGAGAGTAAAATGTCTCTTAAAAATAAGAAGACACATTACACTGCTTGCATCCGCCCCATCATGACATACGCTTCAGTAGTGTTTAGTCATGCTAGCGAGGCCCACCTACATAAACTTCAAGTCATTCAAAACAGGTTCCTCCGCCAGGCAACCGGTGCTCCGTGGTATGTACGGAACGCCGAGTTGCACTGCGACCTAAACCTTCCCTCTTTAGCGCAGTTCAATAAGGACTGCGCCCGCCGATACTTTGATCGAGCGCCCCACCACTCGAACCCTCTAGTTGTCCAGGCATCGAACTACTCGACTGCCTCATCCGACCCATGGTTTAAGCCCCCCGTCGCCGACCACGGCAGGTATTGGACGACCCGGATGACCCCATCGCAGCCATTACGTTGGCAGCTTTTGTGTTTGTCAAAATAGAAAAGTTTAGGGTCTGAATGAGTGAGGCACCAACTTCGATAAAGTAGGGAGGCAGTTTGTTTTAAATGTTATTAACTTATGTTAATAAAATAAATGTTATAAAACCTGATACTTCACATCAATGTTAGTTCGCGGTTGGTAACAATCACAAGTTTGCATTTATCACACCCGTATTCTACCCCCTATTGCTACCTGTGGGTGTCGTTAGAGGCGACTATAGGTAAAATACTGGGAGGTGGGCAGCCGCACCTTCTGAGGAACTGATATCTTAAACTGCGATCCCCAAGACGCCTTGCCACGCGTGGGGATTATCGCAAACATCCCCTTAATGGAGGAGTCTATTTTCAGCAGTGGACAATCTCGCTGATACAGTGTCTGGGTGACATTTATTGCTCTGTCATCAGTCCACTGTTGAACAAACGCCTTCCCCATAGAACGCCACAATGAACTGTTATAGGTCTTGTAAACATTGGCTACCCGGGGCTTACACGATGGCGTCAGTTCACCTAGTGGGGGGCATTCCTACTCTACGTCTTCCAGTGTAATGTGGTGGTAACCGTAAAATTAATGCGGCTATACCTAGTCAAAGTAAGAATTGATGACTTACATCTGTGTTAAACACTACTTTTTATTTTAAATATGAGGAATGTAAAAATATATTACTTTATAAAATATTTTCTGCAAATGATTACATGAGTAGAAGATATATATTATATACAATTAATTGAGGAGTTAGAACAATCGTGATATTTAAGTAAAATTTTGTTATTTTTTTTTTCTAGTTTCTACCCCGCCATATTACAAAGTCTTTTTAAAATTTTAAATATGGAACACATTGCGTCCCACCCGGGGCCTTGCCACCTAATAAGTTTTCTTAAGTTCAATTGCTTTTATAAAACAAAAAATAATTTGTTTTATTATTTAGTGGTGGATAATTTATTCGAGAACTTTCCTTCTTACCAATCAGTTATCAGTTCTTCGAGTAATGTTTCTCTATGCAGTTGCAAAACAAGTTTCTGTGATATGAGCTCTATAGAGTTACATCTTTTTATCGTGTCTGAAACACTGTAAGTACAATCTAACGAAATAGGAAATCTATTATATGCAATCAGGTTTCAGAAGCAGTAGAACTCTTTGTGAACGAGTTCGTCTGGAGAAGTACTGCCACCATACCTATTTCTACCGCCAAGCAGTTATGTTCGCACTGTGTCACGGTTTGAAGGGTATGGGTGCCGGTTTTGTGTTAACCTAATAATTTGTAAATGAGATTTTCCTTAATAAGTTGGCGTCGTCAGGACTACTAGGTACGTCCTAGAAAATGGGATCGACTTCCACAGTCAAATGTTTGAAATGCGTTAAAAAGTTGGTACCATGATGGTTCAAAAGTACCTATTATCACAATATTGTGCGCCTTGTGACCCTTGCTACTTACGAGATCGATTGTCATTCACTGTCAATGACTATATCATCAAATAGGAAAATACTTTTCATTTATTAGAGTGCAACTCAAAAACGGCTTGATCGATTTTGATGAAATATATGGGACACGGCAAGTATTAGCTTTCAAATAAAAAATAATCATCAAAATCGGTTCACTCAGTCAAAAGTACTGAGGTAACATAATAAAAAAATACAGTATCTCCTCCTTTTTTTGAAGTTGATAAAAATACTCGTAATGATCATAATATGTAATTTAACTATGTGTATTGTTTTCAGAAATAATTGAAAGGTAATTGGTAGCACTGAAGCAAACAAAACTAGCCATACAGTAACTTATCTGTTTCTAATTGAGGCCCACGCTAACTAAGCTCTATTTGGCTATCAGTGTTTTGTTGTGTGCAGTTAAAGGAGCCGTACACAACGGGGCGGTAATAATTAGGGTTGCTACCGCTGCCCGATGCCCGCCACCAGCAATTACCTGCTACGTCGTACCTTATTTGACGCTTGATCTGCCATTGAAGGAGCATAAATACTGTCTCCTATTGACAAACTTACGTGTTACATGTGGTAATTGAACACTATCATAAAAATAAATAAAAATTTTAGAATTTTTCTTAAAATTCCGCCTATATTTCCTGTTAAGCCGTCGTAACGTCACAGACGCCACGCAGCTAAACCGGAAGATTTTTGGACGCGTTGCGCATCTACACGAAGCATCCTCAGGAAGTTTTGAATCATCGACGGCACGATCGAGAAAAATTATCTCGACGTCATGTCGGCTTAATAGGAAAATTAGGCGGAATTGTTACTAGATATGTAATGTATATATTATATAAGCATTTTTCTAAAATAATAATATATGTGTTGTTACAATATTTCTAAAACATTTGTTGTTTTTATTTGTAAATGTGGATTTTATCAAAGGAATGCTTGAATCTATTCATTATTAAAATGGTACATGCATGAAGCGTTACTTTGCAATAACCATCATAATCCATACAATAACTGATGATTCTAAAACAGGTATCATATAGGTGATACCTACCTTGGGCAGGGCTCCGTCACTCGCTCAACGTCGCAAGTTATATCCCTACCGGCTAGTGTATTCCTAAGAATACAAGAATCAGAGGGGCGTCGCAATTTTACCCAAGCACTCGCACGGTAGTTATTTTACGCAAATTTAAATTAAAATGCCGAAGTCACGGAACTATTCTGCAGTGGACGTGTAAGAAAAGCAACGAAAATTTGTCATTTCAAAGAAGAAGAAAAATAAGTGATTAACTTTTTGTGTTTTACTAGACGTTACTGATGAAATAAATCTATTGAAATGAATCACACAATGTTTAATTATAACTATATTTGAAACGTAGCATATAATTTTAAACTAATCCGTACCCAAAAGGCATAACAAGCCTTTTTAATTAAGCTCGTAAATAGAATGAGTTACAATGCGAAATTTTGATAATTTTATATAAAATGTTGACCCAAATACCCCTTGGTTGTGTGATATTACACTTACAATGTACCTAGGGAGTTTTCAAGCTGTGAATAAAACAAACAAATATTTTTCCGTTTATTATTTCAATGCGGAATCGTAAAAGAGTGAGATTCGACTCGTTTATTTAGGGAGGACTTAGATGCTGACTACCACTGTCGGTCGTTCAGCTCTACCGGTTTTTGGGAGAGGGAAGGCCCTCTTATAGCCCGGGAGGTGAACTGCCGAAGGCATTTATCCCGAGACGGGCGTAAAAAGCGAAAGAAGCCTTCTTCTACCTCCACTAGAACGCACCGTTACTAAAGGAGGGGTTGACGGCGAGCTCAAGGGCACCATTGTGGTTCGGGCCTCGGCTTGCGATACTAATGCGAAATACCCAGGTACAACTGCAGTGTTGTACCGTTGAGAATGGGCCCTTCGGAATATTACTCTGTGACTATTTGGAGAGACACTAATCGGGACTTTATTTTTGCCTCAAGCTCGCCGTCGGGCTCGGTGTAGTGAGATTATAGTTATTAAGATAGTGTACGAGAGATTCGACTCGCACTTGTAGGTACAGTGTTTTATACTCACGACTGCCGCCGTTACGTGCTATAATATACCAATCTAGAATGTTTGCGCGGTCATTCGCTTTCGCGGGCTTAGTACTTAAATATTGCATTAGTTTCCATATGTTTAAATTCAGAAGTATTGTCTTGTTGGTCAAGATGCATGTTAGTCTGCTGAATCGTACAATAAAGCTAGCTACGGTCAAATTGAAGCGAAGCCCAAAATTCACTCGCGAACTTTTACTGTGTGCCTTGGTTTACAGTAGAGTTCACGTAGTACTTTCCATACAAACGTAGTTTCGTCATATTTTATATACCAAGTGTTCAAACTTGGTGGAATTTTGTGTGCATATTGCTGAGTCTAATATCTATGCTTTCGGGTTTGCCAGTTCTTCGAAATACTTTTTATTATATTCCTAATTCCGCCAGTGGGGTGCCGGGTTAGAATGTCACCCCCCCATCTCTTCCCGTGGGTGTCGTAAAAGGCGACTAAGGGAATAAATACTTCAACAAAAAATTAGATCGAGTTTATCATGACGACTAAAAAGCAAATATTCAATGATGTCTCTGTGATCCATAAGGTGAAAACCGGTAGTGATCACCGTATCGTTAGAGGCACATTGAATATCAATGTAAAGCTTGAGAGGTCGCGTCTGATAAACTCCACGCTCCGTCCTAGCGTTGCCCAAATCCAAAACTCCGAGAGCTTTCAACTCGAACTACATAACCGCTTCCAGTGCCTAGCTGAATGCGAAACAGTGGACGAGATAAGCAATGGGTTGATGGAAGCTGTCCAAGCGGTGGGGTCCCAGTTCTTTAAGACCCCCCGCCGACAAAAACCGAAGAAACTCTCAGAGGAAACCATCAAGTTGATGGAAGATCGGAATGAGATAAGACTGCAATCTTCAGCTGATATGTCGAACTACGGCAAGCTCAATAGACGAATTTCGAAGGCACTGCGACACGACTTGCGTGCTTTTAATACTAATCGGATAAAGGCCGCAATCGAGCGTAACCAAGGCTCCAAAGTGTTCGCAAAAAATTCGTCTATAGGGCAAAGCCAAATGACCAAGCTGAAGATCGACGACGGCAGAATCATCTCATCAAAACCAGAGATTCTGAGAGAGCTTGAGAGGTTTTATGGACAGCTATACACCTCGACACAAAAACCCGTTGTCAGTGCAGCTCAAGATAAGAGATCTAAACTGACCCGACACTATACCGTAGATATCCCGGACATCAGCCTATACAAGATTAGAATGGCTCTCAAACAGCTTAAGAACAATAGGGCGCCGGGTGATGACGGAATCACGACAGAACTTCTGAGAGCGGGTGGAAAACCGGTACTCTCAGTCCTCCAGAAGTTATTTAATTCCGTCATCTTTGAAGGTAAAACGCCAGAAGCATGGAGCAGAAGTGTAGTGGTACTGTTCTTCAAAAAAGGTGACAAGACCTTGTTGAAGAACTACAGGCCCATTTCACTTCTGAGCCATGTTTATAAGCTGTTTTCGAGAGTCATTACGAATCGTCTTGCTCGTAGGTTTGATGACTTCCAGCCTCCCGAACAAGCCGGGTTCCGAAAAGGCTTTAGCACCATAGACCACATCCATACGCTCCGCCAGATTATACAGAAGACTGAGGAGTATAATCGGCCATTATGTTTAGCGTTTGTGGACTATGAGAAAGCCTTCGATTCAATCGAAACCTGGGCCGTACTGCAGTCTCTTCAGCGATGCCAAATCGACTATAGGTACGTCGAAGCGCTGAAGTGTTTGTATAGAAACGCCACCATGTCGATTCGACTACAGGACAAGAGCACGGAACCAATCCAACTGCAACGAGGCGTGAGACAGGGAGATGTTATTTCTCCGAAACTGTTCACAAATGCGTTGGAGGACGTTTTTAAGCTCTTGGACTGGAAAGAATTCGGCATCAACATCTATGGCGAATACATCACTCACCTTCGTTTCGCCGATGATATAGTCATTATGGCAGAGTCGCTTGAGGAACTCAGTACAATGCTCAGCGACCTCAGTAGAGTTTCCCAACAGGTGAGTCTTAAAATGAACATGGACAAGACGAAAATTATGTCTAATGTCCATGTTGCACCCATACCTGTAGTTGTTGGGAACGATACGCTCGAAGTTGTTGACCATTATATTTACCTGGGACAGACTGTCCAGTTAGGTAGGTTCAACTTCGACAAAGAGGTCGCCCGAAGAATCCAACTCGGATGGGCAGCGTTCGGGAAGTTACGCGACATCTTCTCGTCGAAGATTCCGCAGAGCCTGAAGACCAAAGTCTTCAATCAGTGTGTGTTGCCAGTTATGACTTATGGCACTGAGACGTGGTCCCTAACTGTGGCCCTTATAGACAAGCTCAGAGTCGCTCAACGAGCTATGGAGAGAGCTATGCTCGGAGTTTCTTTGCGCGATAAAATCCGGAACGTGGATATTCGCCAAAGAACCAAAGTCACCGACATAGCTCTCAGAATTAGCAAGTTGAAGTGTCGATGGGCGGGCCACATTGCTCGACCAACTGATAACCGATGGGGAAGAAAGGTTCTCGAGTGGTTACCACACTACACCGGAAGACGTAGAGTTGGTAGGCCCCCCACCAGGTGGACTGACGACATCGTGAAAGTCGCGGGTAGCCAGTGGTTACAAGTGGCTAATAGCCGTTCTTTGTGGCGTAATATAGGGGAGGCATTTGTTCCACAGTGGACGTCTTCCGGCTGATGATGATGATGATGATATTCCTATGTGTCAAAATAACAATTTCCATACAAAACGATTTTTCAAATTATTGTTTTACGGAAATCTGGCAAACCAGAAGCATAGATATTAGGTTCAAGAATATACATACAAAGTTTCATTGAGCTTGACCACTTAGTATAGAAAAATATATCGAAACTGAGTTTATATGGAAAACGCTTCGGAAACCTAATTAATGTATTATTTAATTTTGACTTTAGCTTATTGTTGTGAAAGTCGTACAAACTGTAAATTTTCAATTGACATTCGAATGGATGATTGTCACATCCCGAACATTTAATGAAGAACATAACAGGTTCTGCTTCTTTCACTCTGAAATTATGCGGAACGGGCGCTACAAACCTGTGTTTCCTTAATGATATCGAAAGCTTGTGTTTCAAGCGGAGCAGGGCTTGAACTTTCATGAGGGCTGTTGCGAGTAACACAATCTGTTCTGGCCAGAACATTGCAGCACAACCGGTATTACGCTGTTGTAAATAAGATTTAGGCAGGTTCATTTCAAAATCTAAGTATAGCTGTATTTCTTTTATGGTAGCCCACATTTAACAGCATTCGACTGTCGGGTCCAGGATGCAAGCGCAGTTAAATCCAAGAAATGCTACGATTTTTTTTTATGCCTGATAGGTTAGCCTTTGACCTCTGTCTCACCGTATGGTAAGTGATGATGTGGTCGAATGTGTTGTACAGGCTAACCTAGAAGTATTGGCTCTCAAGGACAGCTGCCGGAACACACCTTTAGGTACTTGGCGACAGATTTTCTACTTGAGGGTGGTAGCTAGCCAGGCGGGCATTCGCAAAATGCCCTACCACCATGCCAATGTATGTATTATTCGTAGAATAAATGAAAGATTGTGTGTCTTCCACGCATGGCGTATTTCCCAAACACTTCGTCTAGAAGGTCGATTCCTTGATCGACGTACGGCTCAATAACATGATACTGCTCGTATTTTTGGACAACCGACGTTTTTTGTCCCAAAATGATAAATAGCGTCCTCGAATAATCTCATGTGCTTCTGAACCATTTGATAACTGCCAAGTTTTTATCTTCACACAATCCTGACTATCTACCACCCCCACTTGCCTACGATTATATATAACTCTTGAGCCCTCGCCACTTCCTCTTGGCCCGTGGGGTAACGGGCTAGAATGTCACCCTCCCTCCCATCTCTACCCGTGGGTGTCGTAAGAGGCGACTAAGGGGACTAACACCAGAACGTGAGCAGCGCTTTCTGAGGAACTGATATATCAAACTACGATGATACGATCGATCATGAGGGGGTGCAACATAGACCCCATGCTTGCCAGGCGTCATGGGGATAGCAGTGTAAGATAGCAGTTTCTAAGAAGGTGATGCTACATATCTCTCGGTAATCTGGTAAGCGTAAGCGTCATCTTAGGTATTTTTTTAAAATAGTATAAAATAATAACAAAGATGTTAAATTAAATACTACGAACTATAAACAACTTTACATATCTATACTTATAATAAAACTGTAACAGGTCCAATTCTGAACATAGAAGATATATTGCAAAAAAAAAATTGAGAGCACTTTGTAGCTGATACTGATGCGAAAACTGTTTTTTTTTTTATTTTTGTCTGTCTGTCTGTCTATCTTTCTGTCTGTCTTTCTGTCTGTCTGTCTGTCTGTATCCCAGCCGCGCATCACTCCAAAACTACTGAATGGAATTCAATGAAACTTAACACGATTTGAGTTCATACTACGAAGAAGGTTATTGTAAACTTTTTATCCCGAAATTCAGCATGATTCCCTCGGGAAAGGGAATGAAAGTCAAAATGTACACTTAGTTGTAATTTACTAACGCGTAGTCCGATTTTAAAGATTCCTTTTTGTTAGAATAGTGATGAGTGAGCTCGGAACCCCATGGGTAGCCCGGCACCCCACGGGCAGCCCAGCACCTCATGGGCTACTGAATGGAATTCAATGAAACTTAACACGATTTGAGTTCATACCACGAAGAAGGTTATTGTATACTGTTTATCCCGAAATTCAGCACGATTCCCTCGGGAAAGGGGATGAAAGTCAAAATGTACACTTAGTTGTAATTTATTAACGCGTAGACCGATTTCAATTATTCTTTTTTTGTTAGAATAGTGACAAGTGAACTCGGAAGCCTACGGGTAGTTCGGCACCCCACGGGCAGCCCGGCACCCCACGTGCATTCCGGCACCCCATGGGCATACTGGCACCCCACCGGCAGCCTGGCACCCCACGGGCAGCCCAGCACCCCATGGGCAGCTCGGCACCCCACGGGCATCTCAGCATCCTTATTTAAATTTGCCAGCTTGCTAAGATAAAACTCTAAAATCTGGAACATTCGCCACATTTTTTAACCATCTATCTTTTGCCGGATACATTTTTTTTTTTTTTTGTTATGCTGGATAGGTTAGCCTTTGACCACTATCTCACCTGATGGTAAGCTCGTAAATGAAATGAGTTACAAATGCGAAATTTTGATAATTTTATATAAAATGTTGACCCAAATACTCCCGAATTGTGTAATATTACACTTATAATGTACCTAGGGAGTTTTCAAGCTGTGAATAAAACAAACAAATATTTTTCGTTTACTATTTCAATGCGGAATCGTAAAAGAGTGAGATTCAACTAGTTTATTTAGGGAGGACTTAGATGCTAACTACCGCTGTCGGTCGTTCAGCTCTACCAGTTTTTGGGCGAGTGAAGGCCCTTTTATAGCCCGGGAGCCTGGAGACTTAGAACCCGGATTCTCCTGAGCTGGGCGTAGACGGCGAAAAGCGCCTTCTACCTTCACCAAAACGCACCGTTACTAAAGGAGGGGCTGACAGCGAGCTCAAGGGCACCATTATGGTTCGGACCTCGGCTTGAGTCGCTGCCGAGAGACATTGGGGGGATCAGAACAAAATTCCCCGGTACAACTGCAGTGTTGTACCGTTTAGAGTGGGCCCTACGGAAAAATACTCTGTTAAGTAATATTTGGAGAGACACTAATCGAGACTTTATTTTTGCCTCGAGCTCGCCATCGAGCTCGGTGTAGTGAGATTAGTTATTAAGATAGTGTACGAGAGATTCGACTCGCACTTGTAGGTACAGTGTTTTATACTCACGACTGCCGCCGTGCTTACGTGCTATAATATACCCATCTAGATTGTTTGCACGGTCATTCGCTTTCGCGGGCTTAGTACTTAAATATTGCATTAGTTTCCATATGTTTAAATTCAGAAGTATTGCCTTGTTGGTCAAGATGCATGTTAGTCTGCTGAATCGAACAATAAAGCTAGCTACGGTCAAATTGAAGCGAAGCCCAAAATTCACTCGCGAATGGCACACAGTAGAGGAGTAAGGGCGAGTAGAGTTAACGTAGTGCTTTCCATACAAACGTAGTTTCGTCATATTTTAAATACCAAGTGTTCAAACTCAGTGAAATTTTGTGTGCATATTGCTGAGTCTAATACCTATGCTTCTGGTTTGCCAGTTCTTCGAAATATTGTTTATTATATTCCTAAATGTCAAAATAACAATTTCTATATATAAAGATTTATCAAATTATTTTTGTAAATACCACATTTTACGGAAATCTGGCAAACCAGAAGCATAGATCTTAGGTTCAAGAATATACATACAAAGTTTCATTTAGCTTGACCACTTAGTATTAAAAATATATCGAAACTACGTTTATATGGAAAACGCTTCGGAAACCTAATTAATGTATTATTTAATTTTGACTTTAGCTTATTCTTGTGATAGTCGTACAAACAGTAAATTTTCAATTGACATTCGAACGGATGATAGTCACATCCCGAACATTTAATGAAGCAGATAACAGGTTCTGCTTCTTTCACTCTGAAATTATGTGGAACAGGCGCTACAAACCTGTGTTTCCTTAATGATATCGAAGGCTTGTGTTTCAAGTGGAGCAGGGCTTGAACTTTCATGAGGGCTGTTGCGAGTAACACAATCTGTTCTGGCCAGAACAGTGCAGCACAACCGGTAATGCGCTGTTGTAAATAAGATTTTAGCCAGGTTCACTTAAACATCTAAGTATAGCTGTATTTCTTTTATGGTAGCCCACATTTAACAGCATCCAACCGCTGTTAGGTCCAGACTGCAAGAGTGGTTAAATCCAAGAAATGCTAAGAATAAATATGTATTATTCGTAGAAGAAATGAAAGATTGTGTGTTTTCCACGCATGGCGTATTTCCCAAACACTTTGTCCAGAAGGTCGATTCCTTGATCAACGTACGGGTCAATAACATGACACTGCTCGTCTTTTTGAACCACCGACGTTTTTTATGACCCAAAATGATAAATAGCGTCCTCGAATAATCTCATGTGCTTGTGAACCATTTGATGACTGCCAACTTTATCTTCACACACCACACAATCCTGACTATCTACCATCCCCACTTGCCTACGATTATATATAACTCTTGAGCCCTCGCCACTTCCTCTTGGCCCCTGGGGTGCCTGGCTAGAATGTCACTCTCCCTCCCATCTCTACCCGTGGGTGTCGTAAGAGGCGACTAAGGGGACTAACACCAGAAGGTGGGCAGCAGCACTTTCTGAGGAACTGATATATCAAACTGCGATCCTCAAGCCACCTGCCATGCGTGAGAATTATGGCAAAACCCCCCATATTGGGGGAGAATGTGTTCAGCAGTGGTCTATTCGGCGAGATACAGTACAAGTACATAGCCCTCTTATTTTCGTACAAGATCGTTGTCTTACTGTATCAGCCGGATTATTCACTGCTGAAGACAGCCTCTCTCATCAAGAGGGGGTGCAACATAAACCCCATGCTTGCCTGGCGTCGTGGGGATAGCAGTTTCTAAGAAGGTGATGCTACCTATATGTCGGTACTCCGATAAGCGTAAACGTTATCTAAAGTATTTATTTAAAATGGTATAAAATAACAAAGATTTAAAATTAAATACTACGAACTATAAACAACTATACATATTAATAATAAAACCATACGAAATTGAAATTATTAATTACCTAAGCTGTCCGTGATATCGCCATAACCAAGTAAAGAAAAAATCTAAACTAGACCTGACCATAGAAATGCAACATGGATTTACGGGGCAAACAAGTGCAGCCGATTATAGAAAATGCTCAATTAGTTCATGTATTTGAATGGTATTGAAGCGCTCGTAGCGAAGTTTACTTATCTATTCTCAACCGATCAGCAAAGTTAAGCAACGTCGCGCGCGGTCATGAGTTGGATGGGTGACCGCTAGTGACATTACTACTGAGCGTTTCCGTGCTTCGGAGGGCACGTTAAGCCGTCGGTCCTGGTTGTCTTCTCAGGATGGCAGTCGTTATAGCATGGTGGTAGGGCATTTTGCGAATGCCCGCCCGGGTAGCTACCACCCTCAAGTAGAAAATCTGTCGCAAACCACCTAACGGTGTGTTCCGGCAGCTGTCCTTGAGAGCCAGTACTTCTAGGTTAGCCTGAACAACATTTTCGACCACATCATCACTTACCATCAGGTGAGATAGTGTTCAAAGGCTAACCTATCAGGCATAAAAAGAAGATATAAATAAGGACTCAATTTTTTTTTAAATAAACTATCATTGAGGTATCGGCAATCTCAGGATGATATAATACTTTAGATCTGGAAAAGCATACAAGATAGGAGATAGGTTATTTAACATTTAACTGACCAGTTTTTGAAGGAGCGTGGTATAGAAAAAGTCTTATGTAGATGATTTCTTTAACACAATATTAGTAATTTATTACAATTAATAGATCAAAAGAGATTTACTGGCTCAATATAAGTAAAATGCGTAATAGAGTTTGAAGCAATGTTAGTCAAGCGGTATCAGCTGTGGACTGCAGTGGCGCAGGTCCATGGTTCGATTCCCACCGCCGGCTTGAACTTCACCGCATGGTGGAAGGGCATTTTGCGGATGCTCGCATGGCTAGCTACCACCCTCAATTTGAAAATCTGTCGCCAAGCACCTAACGGAGTGTTCCGGCAACAGTCCATGAGAGCCAGTAAAATTACAGGCACATTAGACTTAACAACTGTATGTCTCAAGGTGACTAGCGCTGTGCAGTTTGTAACTTGTGATGAAATGTATATAAGTAAAAAAGTAAAGTAAAGTAGTGACTATTTGAGAAGTTTTACAAATTTGTATTTAAAATAAATAGCTGAAATTGGGTGACCAAATTAATGGCTTTTAATTGTTTTAAAATTAATCTTAAAATGTAAACATAATATAATTATACATCGTTTTCCTGACTGATGACATTGAGTTACCCATTTTTTGTAGAAACACCCATATGTTATAGGCAGAAAATACTAGTATAACTTGTTAACAAAATCACTACCGGCTACCGATCTTAATTGACTTATTTTGACTCAAGGAAGGACTGTGCCCAGTTTCATACTTGTGTCAAAAAATGTATGCTTAAAGCATTTTATTCGTCTAACAGACTGTAATATACCTCTTAAAATCAGGTTAACATCGTGCTTGTACCTTTACAATTCCATAAAAAAAAGAATAACTAGATTTATCACCAAAGATGCCATCGTAACTTTAAAATGTCGTTCTCTGACACGTTTGCAAATCATTCACTTATTCCGTTTCTACGAATTTCTACAGCAAGATGAATGTAAAGGGTTGTCTGAAGTCGGGCACACTTGAGACTCATTTGCAATTGAATTGCATGCGACGACGGGACGTTGACAATACGACGCAACGGTTGCATGCGCCCACCCGTCCCGGGATAGGGCCCGCCTTGCCCAGTCACACTGCATACATATTCAACTACTTATGCTCGACTACTTTACGTAAAAGCGAATAAGTACGTGCAGCTTTGTTACGATTACAAATAATCTCTTTATGACTAATTATTAAATTATAAACCCTTACAAAATTACAAATATACGATATGAAAAATTTAAGTCATGTGCGGGATTCGAACCCGCGTCCATCCACCCCTTGAGCCGGGGTATGCTCTAACCAATTGAGCTAACATGACATGACGTCATATCTCAAACCTTTCCTATCGTTATTTGTCCATCGTATACTGGGATGGATGGATTTGTAATGTAATCCGCATAGCAGGTGTTATTGCAAACCTAACAATTTTAAAATTATAAACCCTATTGATATTGCATACATTTCGCAATAGTCATAAACTATGAGTACACACTTATTTTCAGTAAAGGTTGACAGTTAGACAAGGCGATACGATGCTTTTATCATTCACAGTCGTGGGTCCCGAAGCGTCGCTTGTGAATCAATCAAGAGGTAGCTGTGCTTTTTGATGACTGGACTAATGGACTTGTCGGTGATATCTATCCTGAAATTTTCCTTTCAATAAAACCTACCCCCTGGTTGGCTGGATCACTATGAAGACAAATAATTTTAACACCAAATAACATAAATTAATATGGTATATACAATCTATTTCCCGAAACGGTTAGCAGATATCAAGGATTTTCCTTTTCAACGATCTTGGCGTAACTATATCGCCCCTTATACTCTCATACATGATTTCATAAGAGTTCCTCTCTTCACCTATATTTTCCCAAAAATGTTTCCAATTTGGTCAGAATATAATAATAATATATATTTACTAGTTGAGTTACATAGTTTGGGTAACATGAGGTAAGTTAATTATATTTACCTAACAAATTTATGATAATTTGCCATTGGTCCCCAAACTAGGCCAAACCTGTATCTTGGTAACCCAGATTATTAGAATTAGATTATGTAGAATATCGCGCATACCGAATAAAATTGAAATATTAAACCCTACCAATTTACTTTGTATACAAAATGTGTTAGCATCTGAGATTCAATCATAAATAATGAGAGACAATATAATGAAATTACATTTTCAATATTACATATTTATATAACCGATTGACTACATTCTATTTTGACAGTATCAGATACAAATAAGTAAACAATAACTAAGTATTAGATTAATTTAATAAGTAACTTGTAAGGACTAAGTGTTTAAGTCTTAGTAAGATTGTACTATAGTTGCGTGGGATTGAGTACGTAGGATAAGCAATTGTGTAGTGTCATGTGTGTATGTAATGTGTGTTAGCGTGTGCGTGTGTGAATACGGGTGTGTTATTGCTCACCTTCCGGTATTTTACATTTAGTCGCCTCTTACGATACAGGTAGCGATGGGGGGGTAACATTCTAGCCCGGCACATCATATAGATTCACCAAAAGTTCAGTTTGCTCGTATGAGAGCGAGAGAAGATGTGCTTTCCTGTGGCGGCATTATTTTGGCAATAGCATTGTATTATATCGCGCGTAAATGCTTGTGCTGGCGGCGAGCATATACTATATCAACCTTCGGAATAGTTATTATTGTGGCACGTCGTCTCAACGTCTGTCAACCGGAAATAGTGTACCTGAATTGCAATTACTCTAATGAATTTTAATTACTTACGTTAATGTTTGGCTCAGTGGCATGTGTTATATGAAAGTCAACTCACGCTTTGGCGCCTATGCTCAATGTATCTGGCAAACCAAGAAAGTGATATTCCTCGGATGACAAAGTCTTCAAGTTTGTTTGGCTAAATTTTACTCCTTGCAGAATCGAACGCTTTGACAAGGTCGAGAAAGATACCCACGCTCCGGTTGCCCTCATCCATACGCGTGGTTAGCTCGTAAGTCAGAAGTAGAACAGCACCTTCGGTATATTTCTGTCATCTAAAACCAAATTGATTGATAGATAAAAACACGTACTTCTGATGAAAATTGACTAGGCGTTTTTTCACAATGTTATCCAATAATTTGGACTGAATGCTAAGCAAAGCAATTGGACGAATATTGTCAACGCTACTTTTTATACAGTTTTTTGTACAATGAAGAATGTTCAGGGGGCCAAGTCTGCTAATTACATGTTCATATTCAGCGTAGATTCATTGAAGATTCATACAAGACAGAACCGGTAGTCTGCTGGCTGATCCCTTATGAATATATGAATCTATGATGAATCTAGGCTGGTTTGACGATATTGCCAACAAAAAATATTAAGAGAAGAGTAAGGTTATTCAGAAAATAATTTCGTTATTATTTATTATTTCGTTTCGTCTTCATATGAAACCGAGATTGAATCAATTTTGACTCAATATGAACGATATGAAGTTAGTAGACCACCAAAACTGTCAAAATTGACCAGGCCGAGTCCATTATAGATTCATATTGATTAGCAGACTTGACGCCCTGATGTGCTGTTTGATATTGATACAACTTCTGAATTCCCCCAGCGCACCGCTCGCCATCCAAGAGATATACAGCCCCACTAACCACCACCACCACACTCTCAGCTGCCGAAACATACCGTGAGGTGCTTGGCAACAGATTTTCTACTTGAGGGTGCCAGCTAGCCAGGCGGGTATTCGCAATTGACACCATGCTATATCGACTGCCATCCTAAGACAACAACCGGAACCGACGGCTTAACGTGCATACCGAAGCAGTAACGGTCACCCATCGCAGTCGTGATCATGGCGGACGTTGCTTAACTTAGCTGATCGGCTAAGAATGACTAAGCAAACTTCGCTACAAACGCTTCAAAAAGATTATCTAATCTCTGGCCTGCCTGCCTAATAAAAGGCAATAAGAAAAGTCTTAAAGGCTGAAAGCACTGAACCGCTCAGCTTATAATGCCATGCACAAGCAGTTACTTACACGAATTGACCGCAGAGAACGTTGCTCAAACTAGTTGATAAAAAAAGGCAAAGCGGTCTTTGAAAAATGTCTTTTTGAAGCAGTGACATTGGCTATGGACTGCCGTCCAGCAGGTCCATGGTTCGAATCCCGCTACGGGCTTGAGCTTCACCGCATGGTGGAAGGGCATTTTGCGAATGCCCACCTGGCTAGCGAATACCCTCAAGTAGAAAATCTGTCGCCAAGCATCTAACGCTGTGTTCCGGCAGCAGTCCTTGAGAGCCAGTGAAATTACAGACAAAATGAGACTTAACAAGTATGTCTCAAGGTGATGGGCGCAGTGCAGTTCGTCACTTGTGATGGAATGCATCTGTTATAGGTAGAGGATACCGCTTAACATCAGGTGCGCCTCGTGCAATAACATAAAAAAAATATATATAGGACGTAGAGACCTCGTATCGCATGCGAGTGAGTGAAAAAGAACTATACGCAAAATTTTAATACCGTGAACAAATTTTTTAAAATACTTTCATGTTAAGGTGAGCTTTTTTAGAACGGAAACAAAATCAGGTGCCTTATCACGTAGTTGCTACATACTAATAAGAAATAAAATTTGTATTATGATTTATTATGTAGACACAAAACTTGATTACGCGAAATTTTAGAACTGTATTTATGATTTTTTTCTATTGATAGTAATGTATTTCAAATCAAACATAGTATATGTACTATCTTCTATAATATTTTATATTTTATCAGCGAGGCATACACTCTTACTTAAAAACAAAATTTGCCCTTTTGAGACTCACTACACCATATCCACGATAGAGCCTTGCCCTTATTAGGTCTTGACGCCTGGTGGTAAATGGTAATATGACCGATAGTGCTATAGTCTAAGCCTAAAAGAGTATAGGCTCTGAAAGACTATTTTTAAAACAAGGGTTTAGTTGTTTTAAGAGGAAGTAATGATAGAGTAATAATGGCCGAGCGGTAATAGCTATGAACTGCCGTGCCGCAGCTCCATGGTACCCACCGCCAACTTGAACTTCACTGCATAGTAAAAGGGCATTTTGTGGATGCTCGCCTGGCTAGCTCAAGTAGAAAATCAGTCGCCAAGCTCCTAACACTGTGTTCCGGAAGTTCTTGAAAGCCAGTATAATTATAGGTACATGAGACTTAAAATCTGTATGCCTCAGTGTGACGGGCGCAGTGCAGATCAGTTTTTATGTGTTTTTTTATTCCTGATAGGTTAGCCTTTGACCACTATCTCACCTGATGGTAAGTGATGGTGTGGTCGAAGATGTTGTTTAGGCTAATCTAAAAGTACTGGCTCTCAAGGACAGCTGCCGGAACACACCGTTAGGTGCTTGGCGAGAGGTTTTTACTTGAGGGTGGTAGCTGGCCAGGCGGGTGTTTACAAAATGCTCTACCACCATGCTATAACGACTGCCATCCTTAGACAACAACCGGGACCGACGGCTTAACGTGCAGATGACGAAATGCATCTGTTATAGGCAGAGGCAACATCAGGTGGGCCTCGCGCTTGTTATGTCACTATTTCAAACATTTAAAAAAAGTTAATAACTCCGGTTCTTTGAGAATTAGTAAAATTGTCTTCCTCCATTGAAGCTTGTACCCACAGTAGGATTCGAAAATCATTACCGCCTGATCGCCAGCCAAATAAAACTAACTTTAATATTCTGCACTTATCATAGTCACTATTACTGATGAAAGTCTTATCCTTTCCTGCTTTTAATTTAAAGAAGTGGTTACACACAATTATTAAAGTTGTTTTAGTAAACATTTGCCACAGATGCCATTATACAAACGATTACGCGAAACGTTCAGTGGTTAGTAGGTACATCTAAGCCACGAAGCTGGCGAGTTGAATTAATTATATTTTACCTCAGACTTACTACCATCAAAACGCTATTCTGAATTCGTTTCGCCAATGCGTGTGTCAATAAGGCAAGATTAAGAGAGGATGTATCTTAACAAAACTGGACTTCAAATGTTACAACTAAGTGGAACCAAGTAAATCCAACATTCAAGTTGGCATTTCTTTTAATGTTCTTGTTACGGAACAAGCTTGAGGCCCACCGGATGTTAAGCGGTCTAACCTCTGCCTATAACAGATGCATTTCATCACAAGTCACGAATTGCGCTGCGCCCGTCACCTTGAGACATAGTTGTTAAGTCTCATGTGCCTGTATTTTCACTGGCTCTCAAAGACTACTGCCGGAACACACCGTTAGGTGCTTGACGACGGATTTTTTACTTGAGGGTGGTAGCTAGCCATGCGGGCAATCGCAAAATGCCCTTCCACCATGCGGTGAAGCTCAAGCCGGCGGTGACATTGCTGCAGAATTTAGCGCAAGTATCATTATATAGTATATATTAACTCACTTAATATATATAGGTAATATTAATATTGGGTAACACTTTTTTATACAGTTACTTATCTATAACAAACTACGAGAAAAAGGCAAACAAGAGTATAATAATAATTTACAACAAAATTACAAGTAGATTTCGGTTTTAGTTGTGCAGAGGATAACGACTGTTTTATCAGCTTTGCTTTGATAAGAGTTAAATGAGTTTTGCTTTTAATTTTGCCTCTATAAAGTTTCTATATTTCCTTACCTGTGCAATATAAAGGTGACAGGCATCATTTAAACAGTATGCAAAATGAGGGTCTGAAAATTAAATGCTTTGTATTCTTGTTTTTCGTACACTTAGGCCACTTACTTCAGAGCTCTAACGGTGAAGTCGGCTCATGAATATTGAAGCAGTCGCCCGCTCAGACGATCGCGCTCCGCTCGACTGCACGCACATTAACATTGCCACAATACAAGCAAATGGACTGTTTGTCGAGGATCCACCGACCGTAATACCCTTTGAAACTGTTTAACGTCAATTGTTATAATTTCTTTAACAATAAATCAGGGTTCTATACCTTTTGGGCTAGAAGGCAAAGCCGCCTCATGAATAATAATTATTGATGAAGTTGTGAGCTCAGCTTATTTTGCTACGACAAGACAGTTAAAATCACAAATGTTTATTTGATAAGAAATTATTTGTCAATATATACTTTTGCATAAATTTTTACGGTTATACGTTTTGATTTATGTATTCGTTCCTTTCCATCGACACAATAGCAACCAATTATTAAAAAATCAAAATTCACACAATTTGACCACATGTTTATAACGTACATAGTGGCGCCATAGATTATAAGATTGTTGTGATGGTAACTCAGAGATACATAGTAAGGGTTATCCCAAGCAGAAAATCTGTACTAATAGTGTGTCCGCCGGCATCTGTCCTTGTAAGTCAAGGTTTACTTGTAATAAAACTAGCGTACTACATTTTTTTACCAATTTTACAGGTGACATAAAATACAATTCGATCATCTAATAGATGAACATTGCTCAGCAAATCGTATTTTATTTAATCTTAATGTTTTCAATAACCGGCTGTACTCACGGGTATTGATCGAGATTGTCGACCTGATCTGTTGTACAGACTAACCTAGAAGTACTGGCTCTCAAGGACAGCTGCCGGAACACACCGTTAGGTGCTTGGCGACAGATTTTCTACTTGAGGGTGGTAGCTAGCCAGGTGGGCATTTGCAAAATGCCCTACCACCATGCTGTAACGACTGCCATCCTAAAACAACAACCGGGACCGATGGCTTAACGTGTCCTCCGAAGCACGGAAGCGCTCAGTAGTAATGTCACTAGTGGTCATCCATCCAACTCATGACAGCGGGCGACGTTGCTTAACTTTGCTGATCGGTTAAGAACAGCTAAGTAAACTTCGCTACGAGCGCTTCAAGCTAAAGCTTCATCTTATGGATGAACATTGGTTTAGCTCAACAAATCGTATTTTATTTAATCTTAATGTTTTCAATAACCGGCTGTACTCACGGGTATTGATCGAGATTGATTTTGGGCATGTCCGATGCTCTTCATCAGGTGATTTCACGCGTCTAAATTGCAGCGACGACTCCGCTGCTCAACTGCTCGTTCTGCGCGGCGCGAGAGTGGAGGCGCGGGGGCGGCCAGTGGGATGGGGGAACGCCCCGCGCACCGCTGTGCTAATGGTAGTGCATCCTCTTCGTCACTGAGCTTTTCGTCGAAAACTCCAACACAAACACTGCTGCCTGAATAACACTATAGACTGCCTAGCACTTTTCGCATCGAGGTAGCATTAAGAATAGGTGTCCAGGCTGGTGAGAGGTTATACATGATGTTACTTTATAGTATTTTTTATAGTCATTAGCTTAGATGACTAGAAATTACTTATTGTCAAGGAAAATATAGTTTTCAACGCTTAAATCTTGGAATTAATGTTTAAGTCGTTGTAATCAGAGAGCCGTATTAAAATACCCATTTGTATGGGTATTAATAAATAAAAATTAATAAGGATTATGACCTCCCCTTGCAGCGATTACGGCATTTTGATGGTGTCCTGTGGAATAATTTCCCATTCAGCCAAGATCATACGTTTTAGCTCCCTGCTCTTTTGTAAAGGTGCTTAGACAAATCGTAATCGCCTTTTTAGAAGGTCCTAGACGAGCTCAATGGCGCGCTGGCCAATCCAAACAATGAATACCGACCTCTTGCATATACTCGTATGTCGCCAGAACGGCGGGCCCATGTAAATATCGTCCATGTACTTATATGGTGACTTCACAAATTACAGTCAGTACGGGTTGTACATGTTTACAAAGGATTTCTGTTATGTACCTTTGCGTATTTATTGACCTATTTTTATTTAATACTATCTTGGTACGATCGCTGAAAGTTACAAACACAATGTAAGAGATGATTTCTTCAAAACACACGTCAGCATCGCGTTCCCCTGGTCTTCTTAACATTAGCCTCTTCCACACTGAGAAAAACGACTTTGGAGCTTAAAGCAAATTTGACCTTTTACCGTTGAATTGTAACTACGCAAGGTGAATTCACAAGTCTTAAGATGATTTTGACCCTTCAATAAAAATGTACCATGTTTTATAATAAACAAAACCGTCAAAAACGCCTTCCGTAAAGTATTTTCAGAATTGAACTTGTTATACGGTAATAATTGCAGTGTTGACCATAAAATATACCTTACTTTTACGGCGGTTTATATACGGTTATTATCACTATAACGTACGTCTTAATCAGCCTCATCGAAAAGTCAATATTTAAGAAAGACCACAAAATACACCTTAAATGAAGACGAAAAGAAACATTCGCCTTCACTGATCTCGTTTAACGCCTTCTTGTTGGAAGGCGTTTTTGTACGTATTTACGTTTAGTCGGTTTTTTGCCTTATACCATATAATTTGGCCCTCATTAGGGCGCTTTTGACTTTAGATTTTTCTAAGTGCAGAAGCGTTTCAATTTTACTAACTCTTATTGCGTTTTCTGCCATTACAATAGACACAACAACATAACTGTTTTTAGGCACAATAAGGCAGGATTATGCATACATAAATTATTCTTTTAATATTATTATTTTTGCAATGACGCATGCTCCACTCATTAAATTACGAAATTGCAATGAGATGAAAAATTATAGTAATGTGCGAGATTTGAACCCGCGCCATCCATCCTATAGACGGGTTATGCTCTAACCGCTTAGCCCATTTAACCGCGACCCCGCGAAAACCTGAAAAAAACATTAATACTTTTAAAAGCAAAAGTTTCGAATTTAGAATTAGCTTTTTTCATACCCATACTCCTTAAACATGATAGTTTGGCTATTAAAACCTCTATGGAAATAAATGATAACCAATAATTATGTAGAAAAATTAAAACCGCCTTTTTTTGCAAAGGAATTTATAATTAAATCAATAATAATCATATTACATACACGTAAATAAATAAAACAAAGATCGCAAGGTTCAGCTGTTGGGCAAAGGATGCACCAGCTCGGAGTGGTAATCTTACTAAGAAATTTTATAATTTATGACTATTTTAAACTCAAACTCAAAATAAAGAAAGTAATTATTTCAATTTGGGTGCTTACGACGCTCTCATGAAGATGAATTTTGTAATAGTCAAAATATTATATTGTTTCTACATTTACTGCCACGTTCAGCAATAAAAAAAGTATATAGTCACTGCGAGATGGACTGGGCCATTCTTTTAAAACGTCTTTTAAAAATAGACTACAAAATAATACTACTTTGTAACTAGTGTAAAATCATGTACATTTCTCTTGGAGTTACCACATTGCCTCCCCCCTACCACTCGTTTGTGGTAGGGTGCACGTGACTAGGCAAAGTTAATACACATACTTTTATCTTTTCATATACATACTTCTAGGTTAGCCTGAACAACATCTTCGACCACATCATCACTTACCATCAGGTGAGATAGTGGTCAAAGGGTAACCTATTAAGCATAAAAAAAAAATACGTTCAACGTGGCGATCAGTTAATGTTATATATTATATCTTTCAGTTTTTTAACGCCGACCCAGCCCAACGTTTTGGTTTGGTCCTTCGCGAAACCTTGATGTTTTGGGCGTACCTGTTTTTGCGTTATGCGGAACCACTGTCGCTCTGTGGCCGAACTCTGTGTTGTGTGTTTGTCCTAAAGTTCAAAGTTACTACAAGTCAATACTATTGATCCATTTTTTCGTCTCTTCTGAAGGTCAGGTAAATTTTGTGATATTTTAATAGAACTTGCTACACTCAAATTCAGCAAATAAAATAGAGCCTGCGAGAAAAACGGGTCAAACATTCATGGCTGCTATTTTTTTTTTTTTTGGAATAATACAGATCAAATATATCAAAAGTATCTTTGGACAACAATATCGCGTTAGTGGGTGAGTGGATGCGTTTAATCAAAATTCGGAAAAATACAAAACCAACGGACGATCCAATGATAACGGCCTAACCAAGAATGTTCTCTCTCTCCTTCGGGCATACGCCGCTCTTGGACTCCGAATAATGCCTTTAGATGGCTCTTGCGTACCGTTCCAACTTCAGACAGTTGTCATGAATACAAACTCATGCCTACTAGATACGTTATCTTGACATATTATCATTTACATATTTATATACCATAGGTGAAAGGTGACGGCTATAATTACTTTAAAAAATACCTAATAAATTATTCAGGATCTATTTAATATTTCTTCTTCTTCTGATAGTGCCGCACTATTACTGATTGTTGGCTATCAGCTCTGTACGTTTGTCTCTGTCTCTCGTGAGGCAAAAATGTCTGCTGCTCTTGCGATACCAGTCCACTCTTAACCCCTGTCTCATTTAAGGGATGCCGAGAACTCAGGGCCATTATTTTCGGTGTGTTTTTCCATTGCTGATTACTAGGTACATTAGTTGCTGTAATTTCCCGTTGCCTTCTGCACCAAACTTTCTTATTGTTTGTTCCGTCACAGTATCACACAAAAAGAAAATACGTATTTAATAGTAAATGACAATGTATTTCGTTAATACATTAACAAAATACATTATTTCCTAGTACCTATCTCTTTTTATTTTTATTCACCTTAAAGTTAGAGACGTATTAGTGAGAAACAGTAAAAATCTTTGTGCGAATTCGTTATCTACTTCTACCGCCAAGCAGCAAAGTTCACGTTACTGTGTTCCGGAATGATGGGTGCCGGTGAAATTACAAGCAAATGAGACTTGACAACTTTATGCGTCTGGGTGATGGACGCAGTGCTGTTCGCAACTTGTGACACACTGAATCTGTTATAGGCCGAGGTTACTGCTTAACACAAAGTGGGTCCCATGCTTGTTCCGTGAAACATATAAAAGTAGTGATATAATTGTTGACATACTCTGGAAACAGCCCTGTAAAGTCCTAATATGGATCTTTGTCACAAGGACAAGTGTGACAAGGATCCATATTAGGACTTCCCATAATCTTTAACATACGCTGGAAACAGCCCTGGATAGTCCTAATATGGATCCTTGTCACACTTGTCCTTGTGACAAGGATCCATATTAGGACTATCCAGGGCTGTTTCCAGCATGGGACCCACTTTGTGTTAAGCAGTAACCTCGGCCTATAACAGATGCAGTGTGTCACAAGTTGCGAACAGCACTGCGTCCATCACCCAGACGCATAAAGTTGTTAAGTCTCATTTGCTTGTAATTTCACCGGCACCCATCATTCCGGAACACAGTAACGTGAACTTTGCTGCTTGGCGGTAGAAGTAGATAACGAATTCGCACAAAGATTTATACTGTTTCTCACTAATACGTCTCTTACTTTAAGGCGAATAAAAATAAAAAGAGATACTAGTAAATAATGTATTTCGTTAATGTGTAATTAATTTACTATTCAATGCGTATTTTTTTTGTTTGATATTGTGACGGAACAAAAAATAAGAACAAATATAAATACAATATGTATATAAAGTTTGATTTACCTATTGTAATATTGTAGGTATATGTGGAATCAAAAATTAATTACGTAGATTTTCAATTGGCAAAGCAACATATTCATAGGAATTCAAATAAATTCAGGTATGCATACACTATCGATTCCCATAATCTTTAACACACGCTGGAAACAGCCCTGGATAGTCCTAATATGGATCCTTGTCACAAGGACAACTGTGACAAGGATTAATATGGATCCTTGGCTGTCCAGGGACTGGACTATCCAGGGCTGTTTCTGTGTTGGGACAAGTTTACGTCACGGAACAAGCTCCCATGCTTGCTCACATTGTGTTTAACAGTAACCTCGGCATATAACAGATGATTCGTAACAAGTGACGAACGGTGCACTATCTTTTTTAAATATTATAATCAGCATTTGACTATAGCCTCACCTGATAGAAAGTGACGGCGCGGTCGACGGTGCAAAATGCTTGCTAACCAGATACCTTTTCACTATGTACGTGAAGACTCCCAGATTGTGGTGTGATGTGGATATTTCTACTTGTAGATATGTATGGGTTTCCACATCAATTACTTAATTGCTTGGAATTAGATATATTACGTTGCTCCACATCTGTAATTAATATTTCTCTTTCAAACCCAATGCCCAAAAATTTCATAAATACAAATACCGATGGGTCATTAAGTCATTATACTGAAAGTTTACAAGTGTTGTTGACTATGTATGCTGTACGCCTTTACCGGTATTTACTTACAGAGAAACCGGTTTGTGTGTCACTGGCAGCTTTACAACGTGTCTTTTACCTACTGGTAAGGCAACTTTATTCCTTAGTACTTATACATACTAAGTACTAATACTCGTAACTTAGTAGTTTCAATAAATTTCAATTTATTCATCATCTGAGTTAGAATAGATATATAGACATCATATGATCTTATGTCTCTGAAACAAAAAGTGCATAAGATCTTAATATTGAATTGCATGCGCATGTTTCTGTTACCACTTACGAGCTGATATTCAGTGTTATAATATGCCTGAATACGATTATCATATATATTTTAATTACAATGTAAAATAGATTGGACGAACTCAATGTTAGATGCCAAACCGATTGATTTGTGTTTATATTATTGTCAAATAGTATAAATTGCACACATCAACCCTCACAAAGGACTGTAAGTTCGATGAAATAGAATCCCTATCAATGCAAGCACCGCCATTCATGAATACCCTATTGTTTCGTGTCATAATAGATACTACATAGGATTTCCTGCAATATCAACAGAACAGTATAATCACGTAGTGCTATTTGGAATTGTGGTATTACAAAATAAACATGAAGTTATCAATATTTTTGATCTGGAAATTAAGCGAGATAAACCAGTCTGCAGTGCTTGCCTTGCGTGATTCATCCAAAAACGCTTTCCTAACGGTTTCTAGGGTTTTTGACAATGCTATCTATTCATATACTAATATTATATAGAGAAAGATTTGTATTTTTGTATGTAACGAATAAACATAAAAACTACTAGACCGATTTGAAAATTCTTTCAATATTAGAATCCTACAGTATCTTTGATGAACATAGGCTATAGAAAATTACCATAATATGTTTTTTTATTTTGATATTTTTGTTAATAAACCGCGCGAAGCCGGGCGGTCTGCTAGTTATTAAAATTACACGCTCGCACGGTTAATTCTAGAGATTGGTAGAATCAATTTCATTTTTGGTACCAAAGTCATATAAAATCAATTTTTCTGACTTGTAAATTTGTCGCCGCTACCTCATCATATAATATAATATATAATATCTCCCACCCTGAAATAGAAAAACTGTCACCAAGTACCTAACGGTGTGTTCTGGAAGCTGTCCTTGAGAGCTAGTAATTCTGGGTTAGCCTGAACAACATCTTCGACCACATCATCACTTACCATCAGGTGAGTTACTGATGAGAGGCTAACCCATATGAAAGAAAAAAAAATACAATCTCGTCATTCACGGCTGTATAGTCTCTATAGTTATCATTGTTGTTGCATGACCGTAGGAGATCATACAATATTAAGGGGTGAAATCAATCAGATTTCAAAGCGATCGAAGAGCGGTTGCTTGTAAGATCCTGGAAAAAAGACAATACGAGCAGACTTACCAAAAATATGTCCCGAGACGACAGTATCCTCTTCAGAGGCACAACACACAAGTTTTCTTAAAATTTTACACAAGTTTGTAGATTAAAGCGGAAATTAAATTCCGATTTTTGAGTTTTTTAGACTGACTCGTGATAGGGATGTGCAATATGCAATAGAGATGCGCATACGCACAATTGACGGTAATTGTCGTGCAATAATCGATAGTTTTAACAAGTCGATTTTCACAGGGTATTTTCCAGGCATCTTCAGGAGTAGTTCCTATGCACCCCAGAAAGTCTGCTTGCACTTTTCATCGCGCTTGTCGAATTTTCCATCACTTACAAAACAACACATTTGCCAAAGCAATGGAATCTAATTGAAACAATTGGTTTGTATGAAAATTACTATGATGACGATACATTACCGCCCACCAAAATACATATAAAGTGTATTTTCAAATTAGATATTTTCAATTAAAATATGTTTGAGTCACAAAGGGTGCTGAAGGCTCAAAAGAATACAAGTACTCAAACACAATTAGCTATAGCAAGAAACGATGCCTTAGGTACGAAAGTATATGAACACATAGATTGTAGAAGCCTAAGGTGTGAATATTCTCGTATATGAACAACGTTTTACTAAACATTAGGTGAACTATATACTAAACTTAACTAATGAAGAAATTAACTTGATAACAATTAATCTGTTTGATATGGTAAAGGACAGATTTTTACCAATGGCCGAGTAAGAAAAGAACCGTTTGGCAATCGAAGTTTCGCGATGCGTACTACTCCATCTGGGCTATTATACAATTTATCTACACGTGCGATAGGCCAATGTAAAGGAGGAGTGTCTGATTTTATTATAACCACGGAACCGACTTCCAAAGGTTTTGCATGTTTCGTCCACTTTGCCCGTTGAGTTAGCGAATGCAAATACTCGTTTTTCCATCGTTTCCAATCATCTTGTTGAAAACGTTGGATTAGTTGCCAACGTCCTAAACGAGAAATATTTACTGACGTGTAGTCCTTGTCTGGAACTGTTGTTAAAGGTTCTAACGTTAGAAAATGCCCAGGTGTAAGCACTGCGAAATCGTTCGGATCAGAGCTCAACGGGTAAAGTGGTCTCGAATTTAACATAGCTTCGATTTGTATAAATAACGTGAAAAGCTCGTCTAACGTTAGCGATTGATTATTGATCACAGAATAAAGTGCTGATTTAGCAGCTTTGATTTGGATCTCCCACACACCCCCAAAATGCGGGCTTGCAGGTGGATTTTCGAAATGATCTATACGTTCAGCCTCAGCCGCGTTTTTCATCAACGAAGAAAGAACTCGAAACCCACCAACAAAGTTTGTTCCTCGATCCGAGTAAATAGCAGATACACGTCCACGACGACCGACGGAGCGTCGAAGGGCAGCAATGAATGATTCTAAAGTTAAATCAGTCGCAACTTCCAGATGTACCGCCTTGGTAGCTAGGCAAACGAAAAGACAGAGATAAGCTTTGCTTATTCTTGCACCACGATAATTTCCTGATTTGATTCGGAATGGCCCTCCGAAATCACACGCAGAAACGCTAAAAGACTTAGCCTGATTCACTCGCACCGCAGGCAAGTCACTCATAAAGGGTACGAGTGGTGTAGGATTTGTTTTAAAACATTTCAAACATTTTGAAACGCAATGTCGTATAGCGCGTTTTGCCGACAAAATCCAAAACTGTTGATTTACAAGATACTGCAACGTATTGATTCCAGGATGACAATTCTCACGATGGAAGGCGTCTATAATCATGTATGTAAGTTGATCCTGTCGAGGAAGTAAAGCTGGATGCTTGTGAGAAAATCTCAACTCTGAACGCGAGATTCTTCCGCCTACCCTTAACACTCCAAGATTGTCAAGAAAAGGGTTCAACTTTCGCATTTGTTTTGAAAGAGGCTTGCCTTCTTTCAGTCGTTTGATATCTTCGTGAAAATGAAGCAACTGAGTACGTTTAACGATCATCAACAAGGCGTTGTGAAGTTCTGCACTTTTAAGAGGAAAATCAGAACGCCGATTAGTTTTACAACGCAGATTGTGAACGTAACGAAGCCACAAACCCAGAATTCGTTGAATTTTACGAATTGATGAATAGCGAGTTACTAAAAAATCGATAGGGTGTGACTGAGGCTCATCGGTTAAAAGAACTTGAACCTTTTCTTCGGTACGAAGTTCATCCTCAGAAGGATCTGAAATTGAGCGTGACCAAGATTTTTTATCTTGACAAAGCCAACTAGGCCCCGCCCACCATAACGAATTGTTGACAAGTTCCGCAGGTGTTTGAATACGTGTCGCGATATCTGCGGGATTGTCAGACGTTTTGACGTGGCCCCACTGTGCTTCGGGAACCGCGTCCTGAATATGGCTCACACGATTGGCTACGAATGTCTTCCAGCGGGAAGAAGGCGATATAATCCACGAAAGCGTGACAGTCGAATCTGACCACGCGAACATAGCTGAAATAGGAAGAAGAGGTCGATAGATTTCGCTTACGAATTTAAGTACGTCTGCTAGTAGAACCGCAGCACAAAGCTCAAGTCTTGGTAGGGAAACTACTTTTATAGGAGCTACCCTTGCTTTTGACATGACAAAGAAAACCTTAATATTATTATCAATGTCTACAATGCGTAAGTAGACAATACTTGCAAACCCACGCTGGGAGCTGTCTGCGAATCCATGGATTTCACATAACTTAATTTCGGAGACGGATAAACGACGTGGAATTTTTAGATTCTGTATAAGAGGTAGTTCACTGATATAACGACTCCACTGTCGTTTAATATCTTCAGGGGGCTCTTCATCCCATGATGTGTCAGCAGAAAATACCACAGCATGAAGACGAAACCTAAGAAGAATATCCAAAATGTTGGCTTGTAACTTTGGACCGATTAATAACGTTTCGTTTAAGGAAAGGCCTGTGGTAGCATCTTTGTTTGATGCATCGAAAACAACGCGTAATTTTGTACTTACGCTGTCTGGGCGAAGAACACAATGATGTGGAATGTAATACTTTCCATTGGAAATATCTTTTGCAGCCACAGGACTCATGTGACCACACTGAATATACTCAGCCATGAAATTTGAGTATTGCTCTTGAAGATTAGGATCAGTGGAAAGTTTGCGTTCCAACGAATGAAAGCGACGTAGAGCTGAATGTCGTGATATTGGAAAGGTTGGTTCTACGTCTTCTTTGAAAGGTAAAGCTACACTGTAATGTCCAGTTTGATCACGAGTTGTAGTATCCATATAAATCTGTTCGCAACGTTGATCAGCCTTCGTCAGTTTATTGACGGACGGTAGGTCATCGAGCTCCCAGAACCTTTTTATTTCCTGAAACATCTGGTCATCCGATACGAAAAAGGAGTTGATGTCGTCTTCGGCATGGTTGCCAGCAACACTTCCAAGAAGAAGCCAGCCGAAGACAGAATTCAACGCAGATGGTTGCTTTGACCCTCCCTTCACACTTCCAGGAAGAATGAGGGAAGGGAAGATCTCCGCACCGAGAAGAATATCGATTGGACCAGGTTTGTCGCAATTGGGATCAGCTAGATTGAGACCACGAATATGAAGCCAAGCTGATTTGTTAAGACGAACACTAGGCATGTTTCCACATATATTAGGTATTGTTAATGCTTCAACGTTGAACACTACTTGATCGTTGATGCCAATTTGGAATTGAACCGCTCCAGATATTGAAGCTGACGATTGACCTAAACCACGAACTTGCCGCGAGGTCATGCGTTTGTCGAGTCCGAGACGTTCTACGGCACGTTCTGAAATGAAATGGGCTTGGCTCCCACTATCGATCACCGCTCGAAACGATTGGTAGTTGCCCGTCGAGTCTAAAATGTTTATAACAGCCGTAGACAGAAGAACAACCGAATTATCACCAACATTAGTCAGTACACGGACTGAGTTACTACTGGCAGAAGGATTTTGTTCGGGTTGGTTCGAATCCTGATCCTGGTGAAGGAGTGTATGGTGTTTTTGACGGCATTTTTGGCAAGTAAAGGGAGACTTGCAGTCACGAAGGATATGTGAAGGCTTTAAACAATTAAAACACCAACGACTTTTTCTAGCAAAATCTTGCCGTTCTTGAACAGATTTAGATGTGAATAATTTACAATGTAAGATAGAATGAATTTCTGAACAGAAAGAGCACTTGGTCACCACTGCAGGCGCTGTAGTTGAGGCAGTACTGGACGGTTTCACTTCCGGTTTTGTGGCTATCTTTTCCGAATTCGATAGTAGCGAAGAAGTAATTTTTTTGTTAATGTTGTTATTTGTAGTCGTTTGGTTGTTACGAATACCCGAAAAGTGGGTATCTCGCACGAGCGCGTCACACTGAGATTCAAGAAAGTCTTTTAAATCACTATACAAAGGTAATTCCGAAGATGGGTGCGCCTGTTCAAAGGCACAGCGCGTTTTTGAATCCAATTTCGATAACAAATGGTAACAAAGGATAAAATCCCATTGATCTGTTGGTAACTTAAGACCTTTTAAAATAATTAAGTTTTCATTAAAAAGATCTAGCACGCGTCTAAATTCAGTAGGTGAGTTCACCTTTAAGTTTATGTTTTGCATTTCTCGCCAACATGTAAAAGCGAGTTCACGTTTATCACGATAACGAGCCACTAGCGTCTTATACGCTTCTTCATAGTAAGTGCCTTGTATAGGAAATGTACGTATAAGTCCCAATGCGTCCCCGAATAAACTAGCCCGGAGGTACTGCATTCGATCTGAGTCCGAAAGCGATTCATTCAAATGAATGAGCGAATTGAACGCATCGTAAAACATAGGCCATTCTTTAATATTACCACCAAAACGCGGAAAAGAAATTTTTGGAAGTTTAATAGCTGAAGTCTGTATAGAAGGTGACTCCGTGGATACAGGAACGGGGGGAGACAATCGGCGATAAATCGCGAGCACCTTAAAATATAAATCATCAAATTCACTTCGAAGACTGTCATCCACTTCCGCATCCGCATCGTCAATAATGCTTAAAATATCCGCATGTGCATATTCAAAATCTTCTGCATGCTTCTTCAATGCAGAATAATAAGCCATAAATTCGTCTAATCTAGAAGAATCCGATTCAGCTATCTGAGCAACTTCCAAAATTTTTCGCATACGATTAAGTGCTAAAGTTCGTTTACGTCGTAATACAGGCAAGTCACTGCTCGTGAAACCACAAGTTTCCACGGATTTCCTCTTCTTAGAAAGAAGAGCACGTTTAGTTACGAAAGACATGTCTACGTTCAAACAAAATAATCAAATATGAAAAAGAAATATTTTGAACGGAACCAAATTATGAAACAATATTTGCTTACTGAACCCTAAATTCAAATGTTAACATACGATTTAAGAAATAAAGTTCACTTACCTTATTTACGCTATAATGTAGAATGAATGTTATGATGAATCATAACAACGCTTACGATAATATTCACTTGCAATACGAAAATATAGGAATGTAGCTAGAAGACAGCTGAGTTGTTATCTAACTGTAATTGTTGTGACGAAATAATGCACCGAATAATACATGTACTGAACATACATACGAATTATTTATATGTACTAAGCAACGCACGAATCAACAATTCTGAATTGATTTTTACAAATCACTGAATTAACGCGTGATAAGACGGATCGCCCATATGAAGTAATAAACAAACAACGAATGACACTGCCGTGTTACCGTAGGCCGCCGGGCGGCAGCCGGCCGGTCGGTATGGTAGGTAGACGATTTTAATAGTTGAACGATGATTGGAATGTTTGTTATTTTCTTCATTAATCTACGGTTTACATAGAAAATATATACTGATATATATACTAGACAAATAATTCTACCTTGTTGTTCATATACTGTTAAGAAATATTCAAAATCTAACGGGATTTGAATCGATTATTAATGGTCGTCATCATTGCATGGACAGATGAGGCGGCCATTTGTGCAAATTACGAAAGGTAATGAAAATTCTTGCTAATTAGATCAGATTACTTTTAGAAAGTTATTCCCGGGTTTCGGCACCAAATTATGTTGCATGACCGTAGGAGATCATACAATATTAAGGGGTGAAATCAATCAGATTTCAAAGCGATCGGAGAGCGGTTGCTTGTAAGATCCTGGAAAAAAGACAATACGAGCAGACTTACCAAAAATATGTCCCCAGACGACAGTATCCTCTTCAGAGGCACAACACACAAGTTTTCTTAAAATTTTACACAAGTTTGTAGATTAAAGCGGAAATTAAATTCCGATTTTTGAGTTTTTTAGACTGACTCGTGATAGGGATGTGCAATATGCAATAGAGATGCGCATACGCACAATTGACGGTAATTGTCGTGCAATAATCGATAGTTTTAACAAGTCGATTTTCACAGGGTATTTTCCAGGCATCTTCAGGAGTAGTTCCTATGCACCCCAGAAAGTCTGCTTGCACTTTTCATCGCGCTTGTCGAATTTTCCATCACTTACAAAACAACACATTTGCCAAAGCAATGGAATCTGATTGAAACAATTGGTTTGTATGAAAATTACTATGATGACGATACAATTGTATTTTTTTTATTTAGCACTATCTGTTCCATTTATAGTGGGAACTGATTTGAAAGCGCGACAGTTTTATTGCTTACCATAACACTGCAGTTATTTTAATAAAAAAAATGGAACTAGTATGCGACCACCCTCAATTAGTAAATCTGTCGCCAAGCACTTAACAGTGTGTTCCGGTAGCAGTCCTTGAGAGCCAGTGAAATTACAGGCACGTGAGCCTTAACAACTATGTCTCAAGGTGATGGGCGCAGTGCAGTTCGTGACTTGTGACGAAATGCATCTGTTATAGGCAGAGGTTAGTCCGCTTAACATCAGGTGGGCCTAGAGCATGTCCTGTCACAAAAAAAATGTAAGTAAGAGTGATAATAAAACTTATTAGCAAACAAGTACAAATTAATTTAAAAAGTAAAAATCCGACTGCATTTTTTTTATTTTCATGAAGCGTTTTATCGTTCTATTGAAATTGAAATTGCAAGATTTTTTGAAGCCATTCATTTTGATATCCCACTCGGTGGGTTTGGAAGAAAAAAAACATTTTTACTCACAATATGGCGTCTAAACTCCATATTGATCCATGAACCCTCAAAATATAATACTCCTTTTTTTGGGCAGTCGTGTAATAAACAACTTCTCATATTTTTTAAACTAGGACTAAAGTTCTATATTACGTCACAAAGAGATTCCGTGTACGTAAAATTATAATTATATCAAATGAACTAAATAAGCATTAAGAAACCTCATTTACAGTAATGGCAAAAAATGTATCTAATAAGCACATAGTTGAATTTTATGGAGCTACAAATTAAAAAGCTAACGTTTTACCCTGCAAAGACCCGTCTCGTTGGTATTTAAAAGAATCACAAGAGAAGTCCTGCGTAAAAGGAAGCTAGATAATAGCCGTTCAACGTTTTATTGGAATCATTATACCGGGTAATAAGGACAGTTATTTGTCTGATTCCTTTATTATCTCTTGTTTTATATTATTCTTTTCTTATTTCGCAACTTTAGATGTGACATAAGATGACATTTTTTCAAAGATTTCATTCTTAAGTCACATGAAGAGAGATAATTATGTAATGAGGGTGTTTCTTACTTGGCTTATCGTACTGAATCATTTTTGCTAAGGACAAAACTATTTTATTGTATACTAGTGGCCCGACTGGCTTCGCATGGGTACCTGTATAATAAAAAATAAAAAAAACTTGATAATATGCTATAGCCTATGTTTGTCAGGGATAATGTAGGATTCTAATGGTGAAATGAGTTTTTCAAATTGGTCCAGTAGTTTTTAAGTATATTTGTTACATACACTATTACAAATCTTTCCTCTTTATAATATTAGTGCAGAAAATCTACATATATACTGTGGATGTAGATTTTAAAATCTTGATAAAAGACTGCGTCCTTTAAAGGGTAAACAATACTTTTCTGCGCTGAATTAAAGCTAAACAGGATGCCGACTTTACGAACAGCACAACCAAAATTATAATTTGTTCACAAATAATAGTATAATAATAGGTTTTATAATAGTAAGAGCACATGATTGAATTTATCAGCTTGTTTTTTTTATTGCTGATAGGATAGTCCATAGCTACCCTTTCTTACTGATTACTGATTGTAGGTAATTAGAGATTTAGATTTGGATTAGATTTTACCTGATTGTAGGTAATGTTGTGGTTGAAGATTTGTTCAGGCTAACCTAGAACTTCTGGCTCTAAGGACAGCTGCCGGAACACACCGTTCAGTGCGCCGGATTTTCTACTGGAGGTGAGCCAGGCTGGCATTCTCAATATGCCTTGCCTTGCTGTTACGATTGCCATTCTAAGACAACAACCGGGACCTATGGCTTAACGTGCCCCCCGAAGCACGGAAGCGCTAAGTAGTAATGTCACTAGCGGTCACCCATCTAAATCATGACCGTAGCGGAGTGTTATTAAGGAGGTTTAGAACAGCTAAGCAAACTAGAATAGCTTCAAATTTTTTAAATAATTGTACTAGTGCCTAGTAAATAACAAGCAATAAATAGTGCTTCAAACCAAGATTTAACTATTTAGTGCTTATTTCTTAATATAATAACAAGCACACGTGCTGAGCGACAATCACATTTACAAATTATTGGTAACATTTACAATAATTGGTCCTGTCCGGAACAAGAAATTGTACTCCAATAGTTTGTAAATATTTACTGCTTAGATCCGCGTTCACCAACAGATATTTAAATATTAAACAGTCGTTTAGTACTTAAACGGTCCTTTTTTATGGGATAGGAGTGCAAACGAGCAGGCGGCTCACCTGGTGGTAAGTGTTCGCCGTCACTCCAAATCAAATTTCATTAAAAATTTAGTCATGAATATGTGACAAACATACTAACAATCACAAAATATTGTTTTTATTATATTAGTGTGATCGTGTGATTTTGTTTGAAATGTAAGTAACGTTTGTGAAATATCATTTATTTTATTACTTACATGTGTGTTGAGAAATAAATGAAATGAGTAGGTATTGGTCATCAAACACTCAGTTAAATTATGCCATCTTCTTCGGCTCGAACTGCAGTGCTCACTTAGCTGTATCATATAATTAACTATTTACATATTTCTGCTGCAGCGTTCCAGAATTTTATAAAAACTGTCGGTGAGTTTGACAGAAAGGAAAAAATATCCCGTCTATTTTCTTTTGATAATTGAAACGCTTTTATTATCAAAGGTATTTCAACGTTGTTGTATCTATTATGTTTATTTTAAGAAGGCAATAATAGCATTGAACAATCGTAAAGCATTCATTTAATATAATTTCGAGAATAAAATCAACTTCGTTTCTCTCTCTTGTTTCTCTTGCTGATTAAATAATAACATAAAGAGCTTATGATTTTACGAAAAATGTCTACTTAGGTCAAATTCATCGTTTGTGTATTAACTTAGGAGGAAACTCGCTTAAATTTGTATTCGATTGTAAGCACAATTTGCAATCAGCAAAGCCTGTTTCTGTCGGGGATGATTGTTTGTCGAGCCGTTCGGCGTATTATTGTATTGTAACGTTCGAATGCTCGGCTCAGCGTATGGAATCCAATAATTTTAGCCCATTCTTGGACGAGCTTGATTGTCAATTGTTAAAGGAATTGGAAAAGCGGCTTTCAAGTTTTATTTTTAAATGGAATGAATAAAATGAAAAAGATCGAAGTTCTGTTTATATTTTATTTTCAATAGCGTCTTTTTTTATTGCCCCGTTGTTGGTGTGTGTCCTGATCATCTTCATCATCAAAACAGCCATAACGTCAACCGTTAAACAGGCCTCAATCATTACGGGAGGTGGCTGCTGTAACCCCCACGCTTGTCAGCCGTCTTGGAGATGGTATTACTTCAGAAAACGCTGCTGCACACCTTTTGGTATTTTTCTCGTATATGAGGGGATGTAATAATTATACTTAGCTTATATAATAGTGTACTCTACAAAGCGAATCAAGTTGTTAACTGAGATACGATACGTATAGGTACTTTTACAGAAAAAGACCGACCTCACCCGTAAAGTTGGGTTAAGTTCCAGCCGGCAATCACCTAATGTGTGCTTATTTATAGCCAGATCGATCTAGCGAACAACGCTGTTAACTTAATGAGTGATCGTAACTGTCTCTCTGTGATTTGGAAGTCGCTGTCTTTGTTCACCTATGCCTAGATACTAATGGAATTTCACTTATTGAATTAGAGGCGATATTTGCTACGCACTTTTACTCAGTAGCGATGAGGACCCCGAGGGTGTCTTCAAATAACATTGATCAAATGGAAGAAAGCAAATTATTGTTAAGTATATCGTTATCGTTCGTACGTAGTATAGGTACGATGAAAGACGCACAAGGGTTCACACGTGTTAAAAGTCAGAAATGAAATATAAATTCATATTACTCATGTATTAAACCCTTGTAAAGCAATAATTCAATCTTTTACCAAAGTTATTACAAAAATAATCCATGCATTCGATAACCAGACGAATGCAGACTAATACAAAGCTAGATATAAAATTAAATTGCTGAGACTAATTGCTTTCAGTAATTTGAACATCGTTAATCAAGGAATAGCAAGGATTGGCTGCCGAGGAGATGGAACATTTTTAATTTTCGATTGGCTCACTGCAGCATAAAGCACAGTATATTTCGGTGATCTCGAACCTTTATACCTGTAAGGTCGTTGCTTGGGAGAGACAAGTTAAACCACCAAAGGCTGTATGAATAATCCTTTATTTTAATTAATGCTTAGTTATAAATGCATTGCAACATAGATTAACTAATACTTACGGTCTAGGAGTACATGAGTATCTATCTACCTCTCAACCTTACATTGGTTGGTAGGTACATTATTGGGCATATAGTAATATATATCCCAGTTTATGTACTTAAAAGTAATATTTCACAAATTGTGACGAGTGCTACTTATTTAATTGTAGCGTCCTACTATGACTAATATTGGAAGATAGGTAACTCTTTATTCGTATACTAAACAATCGCCGATATCCTTTATACCATTCACAGTACATACTCTTAGCCAGCTAACACAACGCCCAAGTAACTATTAATATAGCATCTGAACTTGTTTTGATAAACATTAGTAATTCGCCGCGAATTGAAACATTGCTCTCATAAGTACTGGCAGTTGATACAGGAGGCGAAAGGATGACTATAAAATCAGGTCTGAAACTTTATATATTTATGTCCTTGTTGTTCTGTGTATTGTTATCAAAAATTACTGTTTCATATATCCTCGAGCTGTAGGTACTTAATTTTTTACGCATGATTAAAAAACATAGTAAAAACACATTTTACCGACCGTATATAAGTGGGATACGGGTGGGAAGATGATGGTATCTTAACAAATCTTCAACTGATTTAGCATTTTAGCATATTATGAACTTTACAATATTATTAGTGAGCTACCTTCCTAACAAATTTCATGTGAATTAAATCAAATTATTCTAATTTATCTGGCCCCAACTAGGTACTTAATAATGTGCCCCAACTTGCCATATATGTGGCAGAAATGAAGCGAGGCCCGAACAAATGTGCCTCACGTTTGTGCAGAGCACACCAAAACCATTGATATTAATAAGCAAACATCACTTATTCCATTCAAAATTAAAAATGTTTTGTATAAAAGTAATTAGAAAGAACAGGAATTGTAAGTATAATTCTGTCCATTAAGATTCGCCAATCAACATAATATTCGTATTTACCCCTCATGGCACAATCAGTTCAAGAGCTGATTTCGTAGATTAATTAACGCGACCAAAAGGGTCCAATTCGATTAAAACTCAAAACATTGCAAATGTTTCACCATCAAACTTTTAATTTTCGTTCATCTGCTTTTGGTTTCAGCCTTTTATGTTTACTGCCTCGAGTGAGATTAAGAGTATAATAGCGTAATGGCAAAATTACCTAGTGCAACATTTCTTTCTTTTTGAAGATGGACAAGCATACTCAGCCGTAATTAAACATTATTTTCTCGTGTTTTATGACCATCAATGATTTGATCCGCAACTTCGTTCGTGTAGTAAAAATCATTTCTGAGAAAAACTCTATCATTTCTGAGAGCCCAATTGTATAGTGAGTTGAAAGTTCAATATCCCTTTAATTCCACTATTATGTCTTCGTCTTTGATATAGTATCGATTATGGCTCTAATGGTAGCCAATGCTTTAAAATGATTGCAATATACAAGTCATAGGAGTAAACGCTCTTAATTTCATAATTTAGCAGAGACCTAATGTCACCAAGCGAACAATCCGATATTTTGTCTATGGTATTGGGGTTCAGTTGGTCTGTGCGTTTGGGAGGGAAAAAAGTTACTTTTTTATAGTGCATTGCATTGTTAAATGTATTTGTCTAGTATTAAAAGTGTTCAAGGACCTGTTTTAGTTTTATATTCCTGCAATCTTTCCAAAACCAAGCACAAAGTTTCGCTGTCGCTTATGTACTCTATTAGCAAATAAGACGGCAGAAAATAAATACACTTACTTATATATAAAATAGATTATTGTAAATGTGAGTGGAAAATTATTTATACGGTTTGCTTTCTTTAAGTATTATTATAAGGAGTAATGAACAAATTGAAGTACCTTCAAAATACTCCCAAAGGCTGTCTGGGATAAATGGACTAAGCCTACTGGTGCAGCACTCGAGAAACTTCAATTTAATTTATTGGAAAAATTATTTACGGGGCTGACCTTGCACTCTGATGTCTTTAAACCGAAGAATGAAAAACCAGAACAAGCAGCAGTACTCCTTTTCGGTAGTATCTGGGAATGACTCCTTCCTTCCGAGCTGACAACATATACTAAAATTATGTATACTTTGTGATGTCAACACATGCTTAAAATAGTATACATAGATACATAGATACACATAGATAATCAAAATCTTTTAGAAATTGTCGTAATAACACATAAATATTTTTTTATGTTATTGTGATGGAAAAAGCCGAAGGCCCACCTGATGTCAAGTGGACTAACCTCTGCCTATAACAGATGCATTTCGTCAACGACAGATTGCACTGAGCCCGTCACACTGAGACGTACAGTTTTTATGTACTCTATTCAATTAGCTATAGACAATGTTACCCGTCATGCTAGCGGCTGTTGTAATTGTCTGTTGTGCAAAAAGTTTACTTACTGCTTACTGTATCAGCCGGATCTTCCACTGCTGAACACAGACTGGGATATATTATGGCAACATAATCCATGTGCTTGGCAGGCGTCTTTTGGATCGCATTATGTGAGATATCAGTTTCTCAGAAAGCGCTAGTTCACTATCTGCTTATTTATCACGTATCGGAAATATTATCTAATTGAATTTCTAATCCAATATTCAAAGTTGTACACCAAATATCAAAATTTCAGCTTTGTAATTTGTAGCTCATTCCGTTTACGAGCTAGAGACCCGTGACATACGGGTGAACGGCTTACAGATATCCAGACAGCGGAATCTCGTTAAGGGAAGATTATTCATACCGGTTTCCATACAAACGTAGTTTCGTCATATCAAGTGTTCAAGCTCGGTGAAATTTGGCATGTGTCTAGTAGACTTCATTGTTATATTGCTGGCAGCACAAATAAAACGAACGCCATCGGGTGACGTGCCTATATTTCGATACTTTTTTTCATGTCGTTCCGAGTAGACGAATAAGGTGCCAATTACGAGTGTGTGGATTAAAAACCTTAAGAGCCATTTCACAAAATCACGCTACTGAAGTTTAGGTAAATGCCAGCGCATACACAAGCGAAAGAAGTGACGACGGAATAGCGTGACTGTGAGTAACATATTTTGATACTAGCACTCATTAATAAAGAAATGTAAGTTGCGAATTTAAAAATTGTGTGATTGGCATGAGTAAATAATCAATTTCTTGTCGATTACTTGCTAATGTTATAGAAAAGAAGTAGGCATGTACATTAAATAGTCAACCTACATCGTGAATCGTATATTTACATTCCATCCTTGATGAATAAAAAATAGATATGTTTGAATCATTTATTGTAACAATAAACTTAAATAATTAAATAATTATACGGCTTAAAATTATATAAATATTTGACGTAACGGCATTGATTAAAAGCTGCGGACTAAAAGCTCTTTCTTTTAAATTTTCCAAAAATTGCTATTTTCCTCGTTCACACTCTACACAATATCCATATCCAGTCGTTAACACTGTCTGCCATAATGACCATGCATAGGACTGAGGTTTATTTTTCTGTGCATCCGGAAAACAACTCAGTACCAACCACAAACGTCCCATGACGTTTTTGGTTTTCCATTACTTAAACATGTCACCCTCATATTCCCATACCACAATATATCACCTATACCTTTAAAAAAATAACATTTTCATCCATTTAGTTTGAGTAGACCAAACAGCGAAATGTAAATATATATTTACACATTTTGAGGTTTTTTTGTTTTTAAATCGAATATCTTTGATGCAATTTATAATCAACATATATACTTCTTGGTACCAATGCAATCCTCACTATATACTCTTATGCTAACTATTTCTTCTATGGAAAATAAATGATAATACACCTTTTATAGAAAAAAATACTGGAAATAGGGTTTGAACACACGACAAAAATGGTGGGAAATAGTAATTTAATTGCTATTTTTATTTTTTCGTAACTAGACTCACCTAGAACTTTGATTCTTCTTTTAATATGATAATTTAATATTGTTCTTTAGCCATGAATTGTTACAGATTTTTACGCCAAATATTTTAAAGTAACAAGATTAAAACAACCCAATTGTTTTAAGAACTATGGCGGGAAAACTGTATTGGAGAGCAATATTTTTTTCTGAAAAACTATACCACCTACGGCTTTGGTCCTTCTTTGATATTATTATTTACATATAATTTATACACTTGTATTATTTCAGATTTTTTGGTTTAGAAGTTTAAAGTTAGTTACGAGATTATTTAATACGCAAATTTGCTTCGGTAAGTGTTTGCGTTGCAAAATGTATCGAGCGAAAAATGACTTATACATATGCAAAATTGCGTTTTTCTAGGTTTATAACTGTTGACGTAGTTCCAAGATTAATATGAAATGACGTAATATTTTGGGGCCAAAATGTAATTTGTGCTGGTTTCAGATTTCATCAAAATATTCAAAATACTTCCGTTATCTCAGAAAAGTATGGATTCTTTCTTGTATGGGCAAGGATGCATCCTTTTGAAAACCATTTGGATTATGAAAGTCGGACTTTTTTTTTTTTATGTCATTGTGATGGTACAAGCGCGTAGCCCACCTGATGTTAAGCGGTATCCTCTGCCTATAACAGATGCATTTCATCACAAGTGACGAACTGCACTGCGCCCATCACCTTGAGACATACCTGTTAAGTCTCATTTTTGTCTGTTATTTCACTGGCTCTCAAGGACTGCTGCCGGAAGTCACCGTTAGGTGCTTGGCGACAGATTTTCTACTAGAGGGTGGTCGCTAGCCAGGCGGGCATTCGCAAAATGCCCTTCCACCATGCGGTGAAGCTCAAGCTCTGGGCGGGATTCGAATCATGGACCTGCTGCGCGGCAGTCCATAGCCAATGCCACTGAGCCATCACTGCTTCAAAACTTACCTGCTGAAGTTATCGCTATGTTCACTTATAGACATTAACTGCATCCAAAAATATTGGAAATCAATTATTCGCCTGTCATCTTATCCTTCTAAAACAAAAGTTATAGTGAGTTAATAATTTAAACTAGAATAATATAAAAACTAGCAGAACAAAAAGAAGAAGTCAACCCCCTGAGGTTGTTAGCATTTTTTCAATAACGCTGTATAAGACTGCATAATTGTGACGTTTCCTTTTTTTAACACAATGGATGAACAGAAACTAAAGATGTAGTTACTTAACAAGACAACAATACTTATATTATGGACAACAAAAATAAAGTATAGTTTGTTACTTAAAAAATAAAGACATGATCAAAACTCTGTGGTCGCACTATAAACTTGCGTCTAAGCGTTCCGCGTACGAGACGTCAGAGCAAGGCAAAACGAACGCAGGTCCTACCTCGACGAGCGCTCGCGCGGTACTGATCGCCTCGCGCTTGTACATTTCAATTTATAAGCATTTCGAGTTATGTTAAATATTTTTTCTTGTCTAACAAAACAGAGTTAATAGCACAATTTATTAAAGATCAGATTAATTAAAGAATGAACTTTCTTTTCATATAATATCTGTTTGGAATTACACTTTATTAAACGCAATATAGCGTGGTAAACTGCTGATATAATTCGTGGAAATTGGCGCAAGATCTTTATATTTTTTTCTACAATGACGATTAATTATCGATATTTTAGTACACTATGTGTCAACAGGATTATATGCCTGATGCACAGTTTTTTTTTTAGTTAATTTGTTGAATCTTTATACAAGAGATAGAACTCTGAAGTTGGCTATGTGTACCTTAATTCGTAAAACAAGGTGCGGGAGATTGGTCACTACAAAATAATTAATGTTATGTTTGTAAATCTGGTACATTAACTGAAAAGAGAACAGATTATTCTATTTTTATCAATTATTAAACAACTTGTAGATATTTCCTATGATAGTAAATTAAGCGCTTAAAATCTTCGTATACCGCATTAAAATGTAAAATGCCTCTTAATCTTAGGTACTGTAAAGATTATAATCCTATTGAAGATGTTAAAAGTTGATATCTGAGTGTAGTGTACGATGTAACCATTGAATATCGATTGGTTGTTGATTTCGAAATATAAGGTTAAGAATCGGATAGACGTTTAGTTTTAAGAATAATGACGTTTCCAACACTTGGGCCTAACATATATGCCTTTTGTTTGCTAATTTTCCGTTTTATTATTTATTTTGTCAATGAAAATAAGTTTCCCATATGAATAATTCCCATGAAATAGAATAAAAATTACATTTTGATATTACATAATTTTACTGGCAAGCCAAAAGTAAAAATATTAGACCCTTTTTCAGAAGTTCGAGTAAGTTCCGGTTATACTACCCAGAACATATTTAATAAATAAAACACTATCTTTGCGTTTCACAGTCATCCATTTAGCCTATCCATCGGTCAAAGCTTGAAACGTTCTGCATGTTAACTGTCATTTTTATCATTCAGTTATTTTATGTTCTTGGTAGTATAACCGGAACTTACTCGAACATTCTGAAACGGGCCCTTAAGGAGATGCATGTCAAATGCATTGCCTGTCAAATACCAAGTGCTCAAACCGTGTTTGAGCAATAATTGGTATTTAAAATATGACGATACTGCGTTTGTATGACAAAGGCCCTTAAGGAGATGCATGTCAAATGCATTGCCTGTCAAATACCAATTGCTCAAACCGAGTTTGAGTAATAATTGGTATTTAAAATATGACGATACTACGTTAATTTGACAAACGCTGTGAATACTCTTCTCTTAAAAGGGTTCCGTTTTAACCTTTTGGTTACGGAACCCTACAGATTTCAATAAATAATCTTTTGTTGTGTTGTTTGTTTGTTGTAGGTAATTTAATTCAGATATTTAAATAATATCTGTTTAGTAACGTGACCTAAGGTGTTTATTGAATGTTAAAGGTTAGCTATATTTGTAAAATGCCCCAACACCATGCTGTATCGTTAATTTTTTTTACTATTGGTTAGCCTTTGATCACAATCTCACTTGACGGTGAGTGATGATGTGGTTGAAGGTGTTAACAGGCTTAACCTAGAATTACTGGCTCTCAAGGACAGCTGCCGGAACACACCGTTAGGTGCTTGGCGACTGCCATCGTAAGACAACAATCGGGACCCGACGGTCCCAGTGCCTTAACCTGCCCTGCGCTCAGTAGTAATGTCACTAGCGGTCACCCATCCAACTCATAACCGCGACGGACGTTGCTGAACTTAGCTGATCGGTTAAAACGGCTAAGCAAACTTCGCTACGAGCGCTTGAAAATAAGTATCATCTGAAAACCTGTTATTTTTTTAAGTTATTGTGACGGAACAAGCACGAGTCCCACCTGATGTTAAACAGTAACCTCCCTAGACCATTGGTTCCTAACCTTTTCGGAATTGTTACCCCTACTGCTTGTTAAAGAAACTGTTATTGCCCTAATTCAATATTATATAAGTAAAAATTACAAGTAAGTAAAATATCTTTATTTATAAAAAATGCACACTGACAATACCACTGTGTTTTTTTCCCTGCCAGCGGTATCATTTTATTTTAATCATATTCTATTTCTGTCTATTCATCTATTTTAGGTACCACCTCTGTTACCCCCATAGAATATCTATTTTACACCCGCAGGAGTAATTATCCCCAGGTTCGGAACCACTGCCCTAGACTATAACACATGCATTTAATCAAAAGTACTGTACTGCGCGCGTCACCCTGAGATATACAGTTGTTAAGTCCCATTGTGCCTGTAATTTTACTAGCTCTTAAAGACTGCTGCCGGAACACACTATTAGGTGCTTGGCGATGGATTTTCTACTTGAGGGTGGTAGCTAGCAAGGCGAGCATTCGCAAAATGCCCTTCGACCATATGAAGAAGCTCAAGCCAGCGGCGTTGGGCAACGAACCATGGACTTGCGGCACGGCAGTCCATTTTACAGCTCGGCTATCATTGCTGTTGTTCTTGTTGAAAGATCCTTTCTTCCCCTTTCTTTATTATAACCACGGGTTATTTTATTAGTTTCAGGTATATTTTAGGATGCCACGCGATATAACAATTTTAATAGCGCGCTTTGTAACTAAACATTGATTGATGTTCGTCCATTCATCTCGCTGGTAAAACGGATAGACACGGCGCTTTTAACAAGCCTACAGAGTAATTAGCCAAACCAACGTTGAGGAATGATTGATAGTAGGATCTCTAATGTAATTTACTGTTTACATGAAAACTAACGGTTATTATTACTTTCGGGCCTCGGCAATATCATACGTGGGTTGGGTGAGACTAATGTGCTAAGGCAATTACTAACGAAAGTGGTATTATTTGTATCGATGGTGTCGGAAAACTGACTATATTTACCTTCCCTATCTCCATTATCACCCTCATAATCGCTATTGTCTGTCATGTACTAGCTGTTACCAAGGGTTAAGCCTCTTTCATAGATCAATAGTGGTTTTGTGGCGTGTTCTACTTTATTTTTATATTCATTACTAAAGTCTAAAACAGTTGTTTTTGGAATTATAGTTAATCATATTCGTTCCAATAGCGACATATATCTATATTTTTGAAAAATCTGTGTGATTTCGGGGTTCAAGTTAGCGGTTATATAAAATGCTCTTCTCTTTTTACTTTTTATATCGATTTAAGGTTTAATTAAACTTGAGATTGTTTTTGGAAATGTGCTCAGTCGAAGTGGTTTCAGTAGTTACACTTAATATTTTTTTTGAAATATTTTTTATAGTCTCACCATTTATCACACACAGGCTATTAGCATGTATTAGAAGCTTTTACATGGAATCCAAGTTACTGGTATTATGACGCACTTTCCTCTTTATACTTTTTATATTGATTTGTAACGCTCAATTCATATTTGTTTTTTTTTAATTGGACGCGTTTAAAGTCGTTTCATAAATTATAAATATCTATCGAGAAAAACTATGTTGTTAGTCTTACCTCACCATTTTCATGCACTGGCTATTAACAGGTATTGGGTGTTTACGAAATGCAATTTAGTGGTAATTCGAATGTACACGAAATGAAATTTAGTGGTAATACGACGGACTTTCTCATTTTACTTGTTATATTTCTATATTTTAATGAAACATTCGGTTCTTTTTGGAATTTATTCTCGGCCAAAGTAGTTTTCATAGTTACACTTATATAAACATATATATACAAATGTACTAAATCTTAATCGTTTACGACAATCTGCTGCGATACGCGGTGTGAAATTATATACCTACATAAGAGCTAGAGGTAATTTACCCATATAAGGTCACAAATGAATATAAAAATCACCTTCATAATCAGTCCCCACTCTTCTCTGGGTGGGTGGGTATTTCAGGCGCGCCCGACCTGCTGGTTTCTGGCTGTTGGATGGGACTTTAAATGAATATAATAACCTCGTGCTTGGTGGATTCATGTACATTCTTACAAAATAAGCGCACCGTAAAGACCGCAACCGATCGCGCCTCTCTTGTTTGCCTACTGTTAGTTAGTACTCAAAATAACCAAAACCCCTACTCATATATATCACAGAACAAAAAAAAATTGGACTCAATCCCATAATCATAATGTTTTATGTCTTTTCTATCTTAGCTGTCAAAGTTACTTGATCCGCCGACCGTTCATGCCAAAGGCAATTGCGGTGTTGCCCGCGCACCAATTTAAAAACGGCCCTTGAATTGGAACCGAAATATATAAATAAATATATAGAATACCACCTATTTACCCTGATTCCCCTTACGAAATATAACGGGAGATGGAGCAGCTATTATGTTTTTTAGCCGACAACTGTATTGCAAAAGGCATGAATGTAGTAAATTTCTGATGTCAGGCCGAAATAAAATAATCTATAAAGCAGGTACGTTATTGAATGATGGATGGAGCGGTGAAGCTGTGCATTGTTTTAAAATAAAATTTCAATATACAAATATTTTTCACGAACAGAAAATCTGTTTTATTGAATAACCGCAACAGGGAAAATTAAAAATCTATTCCACTTGTTTTGTGTGTTCGACTTGATCACCGTCCGCACACCGTATATAATAGGTAGTTTCACGTTTAAATATATTTATTTATAGTTTTATTAAGCCTTTAGTTTGTTTAGCATTTCACCACGCAAGCACGTATTTCCTGAAATCAGATTATTTTGCAACTAGTTTAGTGCCTGCATCTAGTTTCATACATTAAAACCTGATGAAACGAATGTAGTGATGAAAGCGTTTACTCAAAGCAGATATGAGAGAGTAAGAGTATATATTTCTCGTAGATTTGTCCGAGATTTACGTTGAAAATGGAAAAAACAGCGCTGGAATGCAAATAAAAACTTACAGTTTATGAATGAACAATATGTAATGTTACAAAATCACAAATATACGATCGGAAAAATTTAAGTCATGTGCGGGATAAATAATAAAAAAAAACCTATCGTATATTTGTGATTTTGTAGTGTAATCCGCATAGCAGGCATTATTGCAAACCTAACAATATTAAAATACCTATGTAATGTGTTGGGATCCAAAGCAATCTCAGTTAAAAAAACATAAGAAAATGAGATTACTAAATGAAGATGAGGGATCAAATCTGCTCGCGTCCGTGGGATTTAGCCCCAGATGTCCCACAAGTGTCCCTTGGGGGGTGCTAAAGGAGCAGTCTAATAAGTGTTGGTAGGCCTTGGCCGCCGGCTTACGTACCACCCCCCGGACAAAGTCATGTTGCCAAACGTTTTTTCGTGTTCCATCATGTTGTCCGGGCTAGCCGTTCAGGAGGATGGGTCGGGTATGGAGGCGCTGCTGAAGTTGACTGGTTAGTGGCACAGTATAGCGCTGCATGGGGTGATCAAGCTCGAAGAGCAGCTGGATCCGAGGCACGGTTCTCCGCTGGCCGACCGCAGATAGTAACGGGGCCCAAGTAGTGAGCTAGCCACTCACAAAAGGCTGCCCCGCCATCTAGCGAAAACAGTGGAGGAGAGTGGAGTCCCAGGAGTGCGCCATCGTGCCAGTTGGCGACCGGATGCGAGGACCCAATGGACACTCTTGGGGGGGCTCGGGCGTCCCAGCGGTCTTCGAGTTTGGTTTCCCCTGTGTGTAGAGTTGTTCTGAATGTCACTGTGTTAGTAGTGTAAGTAGCGTTTCATCCCACTTCCATCTTCTTACCTCCCTTCACTCTCCTACTTAATATGAAATTGAAAAGAAACAGTAAGGCGTTTTCACAGCGGAAGCACGTCCTCGCTCTTCAGGTGCACCTCGCTAAAATCCGAGGCCTGCACTCAAATCTCGATTCGGTCCATCACCACCTAGAAACCGCAAAACCCCATCTACTGTTCCTTACGGAGACGCAGATCAAATGTCCAACAGACACGTGGTATCTTGCCTACCCGGGCTGCACCCTTGAGCATAAGTTCAAACCACGCTCGGGTGTCTGCATGTACGCTCGTGATGACATTTGCTATCGGCGTCTCCGTAATCTTGAAGACCCCAGTTTTTCTTGTATCTGGGTATTGGTGGATACAGGCATGGAGAAAATTCTCTATGCCGGTGTCTACCAGTCGCACATTGGAGACACGGAGACAACCAGGCTCATGACACACCTCAGTGAGGCGGCTGATGTGGCACAACAGAGGTATCCTACTGCCGAATTAGTGTTTCTGGGGGATTTTAACGCTCACCACCAGGAGTGGCTATTCCCATTCCAGAACACTGACCATGGGAGAGAAACGCGCAAGTTTGCCCTAACACTCAATCTCACCCAACTGGTCGAAGAGGCAACAAGGATACCAGATGTTGAAAGCCACACAGCCAATTATACAAATACAAATACAAATTGTTTTATTTCCCATAAAAACAATACATACAGGCTATAAAAGGTAATTATATATTAAAGTAATTATACTTAAATAACAAAGTCCTAAGATAATACGCAGTATACCTATTTACCTTAAATTAGCAGCCGTACTAGGTTAACCTGTGCTACGACTGCTAAGTGTATTCCCACAAATATGTAAATGACTAATGATACGTATACGAGTATATACGTATCATTAGTCTCCTACCTACTAAAAATTGTCACTCTTACTTTATTTGTTACCAAGTATTAAATATAAATAAACATACGAAAATGAAGGCAGTTTGAAAATTCGCTTTTAAGCCAAGACAAAATGATGTTACCCGCAACACTATACGTGTGGAAGTCATAATACAGAGATGTGACGTGTATCTGTAGCAGGGCAAAGATATCGATATCAAGTTGGTTAAATATTTTAACAACTGATGAAGATATTTTATTTTAGGTATGTTAAATTAAAAGCGGATATATAATGTATTTTGAAGTGTTGATAATGTTACTGAAATACAATAGGTATTCTATTTAAAATGTGCCATATATTCGATTTACTAATTAAGGTTCTTAACTTAGCATTTACTTAAGAATAAATGTGAAAGTTTAGTATACAGATCAGATGAAAAGAAAAAATAATAATAATAAAGATCTTAGTAAACAAGAAAATAAATAGCCAAACCAAGAAATAATTTATCGATAAACCTTGAGTAAAATTTACCACAGCCATATGCCGTTGCAATAAACTGCACACGGAACAAAAAAGCTAGGAGTAGTGTTATACTTAAATTAATTTGGAATATACATTTATTTTATAGGTATATAATTTTTGATAATTTAAATTTTTTTGAAACATTACTGTAGTAGTGTATGAATACAATGTTTAGGTCAAAACTATTGTAATAACAGCAGATTAAATATATCTTAAATTAAACTAAAATATGAAATGTTATTATTATACATATAATAAATTTGATTCTGCGTTTGTGTGCACAGTGTCCTGTATGAAGGAGTGCGTGCAGACGGTGTGTATGTGTGATAGTGTGTGTGTGTGTTCGTGTGTGTGTGTGTGTGTGTGTGTGCTTGTGTGGAGGTAGCAAAGGGATGTACAATTTATTTTAAATGTTGAGGTACAAAAATGATTCAGTCTCTCCATAGTCTAGCCCAGTAAGAAATGTACTCAGCACAATTTTACATTTAAAAAGAGTAAGTGGATAAATTTTTAACTGTCTATTGATTTCTTTATAAATAAAAGGGCCAAGGTAGCAAAATTGTCTTTGAGCAAACATAGATGAAAATAGCGACGATTGTACCATATTGTTAATTCGTCTTTTATTGCGGTAATTTACCATATCAAACAAGGTATTGGAATGAATTTTTAATACGGTTTTCAATATGTATAATTGTCTGACTGTTAATATTTTTGTTTCAGCATACAGTTCTTTTGTTGGAAACTTAAATGGCTTCGAGAACATAACTTTTAATACGGCTCTCTGTGATCTTTCCAGGGAAATGAGATATGACTTGAAAGTCCCACCCCAGACAGTTATGCAGTAAGCTAAAAGGGAATGACAGAGGGCGTAGTATACAGATTTTAAGAGTTTCTTGTCAGATAAATGCCGAAGCCGTTTAAAAACTCTAATAAGTTTACGTATCCTTCCCGAAAGAAGTTTAACGTGTTCTTGCCAACTCAAAAATTCGTCTACAACAACTCCCAAGTATTTCACATGTTTTTCCCTATTAAGGGCTAAGCAATTACATGTTTGGGCAATAGTATTGGTATTGGTACAAGAGTGGGCTTTGATTTGAACCAAATTTAGCTGAGGTTGATCAATCACGGTTTTAGTAAATGTCAGATAATTAGATTTACAGATGTTCAACGTGAGTAAATTGTCTCTAAGCCATGACATTACTTCTTTTAGACCTATCTCAGCTAATTCTTTTACTTGTATCCACGATGGTGCCGCAAAAACTAATGCAGTATCATCAGCAAAGACTACGGTTTTGCCACCTTTGATATTTAGATTACAGAGATCATTAACAAAAATCAGAAAAAGCGTAGGGCCGATTATGCTGCCCTGTGGAACGCCATAAGAAACAGCTGCTTCGTCACTAATCAAGTCCCCAACCTTAACTCTCTGAGTCCTATTAGTCAAATAATTGGTAAAAAGTCTGAGAGCAACATCTCTAACGCCTATAGCTTCCATTTTGTTTAGTAATAGAGGGATAGATACGGTATCAAAAGCTTTAGCTAAGTCTAAGAAGATGCCAATACATTTATTTCTATCGTCAACTTGACGAGCTATAAAATTTGTAAGTTCTGACACCGCATGCTCCGTGGATTTGCCTGCAGTAAAGCCAAATTGGTTGTCAGATATAATCTTAAATTTGGTCAGGTATGAAGTTAGACGTTTACTAAGCAGACGCTCCAAGATTTTAGATAGTGGTGAGAGGATTGATATTGGACGATAATTATTGATGTTGTCTCTAGCCCCACCCTTGTGAATAGGTTTTATCAGAGCAGTTTTGAATAAGGTTGGGAATTCGCCAAATGAAAAACTCAAATTACATATGTGAACTAAGTGTGACAGAATAATGTTCTTACAAAGTTTTAATACTTTAGTTGGTATACCATCATAGCCTATAGCACTACTAGGTTTTAAGTTCATTATAGTATTTTCTACTTCTGAGGCATCTGTGGGAAAAAGAGCCAATGAGTGAACGGCAGGGTTAGCTGAATAGAACCTTTTGGGTGTATGATTAAACAAAATATCTTTTGCCAATTTACTCCCCACATTTGCAAAGTGATCATTAATAAAATTGATGGACCCCTTGGGAGAAGCCTTTAGACTAAGCAGACTTACAGTTTCATCATTTCTGACCATTTTAGGATCTAATTTAGATACGTTTTTGACTATTTTCCAGATTTTTCTACTATTTGTGCCTACTTTTTTGAGCTCAGTTTCTTCGTAATCACCTCTTACTTTTTTTAGTAAATCTCCGCAAAAGTTTCTATATCTTTTAAAGGTTTTATCAAGAATATGATTCGTAGGGTCTCTTTTAAGGTCAAGGTGGAGTTTGTCGCGATGTCTGATACACCTAAGCAGACCAGGGGTTAGCCAAGGCTCTTTTATCATCTTACGACATGGTACACATTTAGCAGAGGTATTTATTTCAATTACTCGTTTTAGCTCATTCACTAGTATATCAGTGGCCTGGTTTACGTCTTGTGTATCGAACATAGTATCCAAAATAGCAGTATTAAGATCTACACCAATCTTCTCGTAATTAACTACTTTTATTACATTATATTTATTCTGTGGTAAGTTAGGTTGCTCTAGAGCTAGCAGCAGAGTGTAGTGGTCAGTAATTGTAGTAGTAAGGACGAATGATGTCGCTTTTAGACAACTTTTCAGGAAAATGTGATCTAGGCAGTTATTTATTCTCGTGGGGAATTGGTGAGCTGGGAGTAAATCATGATGAGACAAGACATCTAAATATTCATCACAGTTCTTGTCAGTGGGAAGATTGTCACGAATATTGATGTTTAAATCTCCAGTTAAAATAATAGTTTTAAAAGATTTTAGTGAGTTAAGTACCACATTTATTCCTTCATAAAATTTATCTAGTATCCTATATGCTGGTGGTCTATAAATTGCTACAATTGCAGCCTCTTTTCCAAATTGAAGTACCAGACAGTTAGATTCAAATGAAGGAGGTTCACTTACTAGAGCAGAGAGGTAACTACGCACAAAGACCACGACTCCTTCATTTTGAGATTTATTTTGTTTAGTCATAAATGTAGTAAAATTCATTAGTGTTGGCACGTAATCAATCGTTTTCAGCCAACATTCAGTGAGGACTACAACATCTACCTCAAAATTTAAACGAGCAAGAAAGATCTGCATTTGTGAGAGATTGCAATCCACACTTCTTATATTTTGACACAAGACAATAAGGCGCTTACGCACAAGCTGACCCATTCGAAGAGAAGCTTCCTCTACTGTACATTGAAAAGACTCAGCAATACTGAAGTTGTCCAGATCATTTGCTATATCTTTTATATCCATTATGATTATAAATAGTGCTGACAAAGTCCGAAATATTGGCAATATTGATGTCGATTACAGAAATATTTAGAAATTTGCTAATCGGAATTAGTATTAACAAAAGTGTGACGAGATGACACCGTGTTAAATAGACAAACAATAAAATAGTACAAAATTTTACTCCACTTACTCCACGTAAAGGTGAATGGTATGAATGTATAAAATAAATTATGTGAGTGTGATGTGTTAGTGAAATTGAGAAATAATATAATTTTTGCAGAATTTTGTTTAAATTAAAGATTGGTAACCATATTAAAGTAATGACAGAATGTACCTTAAGCCTTAAATTATAGTTCATTCTTGAGTTCAGCAAGGCTCGACTCGTCTTTAATATGCAATTGTGAGGCTCCTTCTTTTTTCCGGATAAAAATTCTCCCACGGGAACACCAGCAATAATTAAAATTATTTGATCTTGCAAAGTCTCTGGCAAGAAAAAAGAGACGTCTTGTCTTGATCGTCATATGTTCCGAAACATAAATGGGAGCCGACGGCAGGCCGAGGCCAAGCTGAATGGTGGTGAGTTGATGCGAGTGATCTCTACTAAACTTTTTGGTGGTGCGAATAAAATCTTCTTTACGCAATGCTGTAGTAAACTTAACAAGTATCGGAGGCTCATTTTTCGATAGCGCATTTACTCTGTAAATATCTTGTATCTCATGTTTCTGTATTTCCATTCCGATAGCATTTCCTAGTTTAATGACCAGTTCACAGAGAGTGGTTTTAGATTCCCCGGTCTTTTTAGGAATATTCCTTAATTCAACTGTGGACGACCAGTTGTTTTTTTGGAGAGCTTCTACCTTATCTTCTAGTTCGGCTATATACTTTTTATCCTCCTTTCTTTCCTCTTTCATCTGTTCATAGACCACTTTAATTTCGTCATATTTGCTTGAAATGTAGTCGAGAGTTTTGTTCTGCTCCACGTGATTAAGCCTTATATCGTCACTTAAGGTTTTAAACCTCGATTCGAACAACTCAATTAATTCCTTCCTCAGGGCACTAATGGAGTCGCTTATGTTATCGTCAGCGACTCTACGTCTTTTCTGTCTCACAACGTTCGGCTTCCCTGTATCACTTGTTGTTGTCATGTCAGAGTCCGACGGTTGACTTTGTCCGGGCTGTACTGACGGTGGAGTTCTATGCATTATAGAAAGAAAAACTATATGTACAATTTCAACGTTTGTATAACGGTTTAAACAAAACTTTCGATTGCGCGAAAAGGGGATAAACTAGTAGCTACAGCGTACCAACGACACGTCCACTCGCGTGGAGTTCCGAGCGGGAATGATTTTATCAATTGCTTAGACCTTCTGCTGACAACAGATCCAGACCGCTACACGGTGTCGGTATCATCACCACTAGGTAGCTCCGACCATTGTCTGGTGAAGTCTGTATCAGTCCATTCCAATGTAAATGCTTTACCGGATTGGACATGTGTTAGTTTATTTGCTGACGATACTCATATAGGCATAAGTGACAAATGTAAAGATATATTAGAAGCAAAAATTAATAACATAATGATGACTCTCAAAGAATGGTTCAATGTCAATGGTATAATATTGAATGATAAAAAGAGTGTGGTAATGCATTATCAAACGCGAAAAGGATTAAATAGTGTAAAAAATAATGTTAAAGAAAATGTATTTTTAGGATATACGATAGACTACACGGTCAGTCATACAGCTCATATCGAAAAACTGTGCAGAAAAATAGCCAATGCCAACTATGCGCTACTGAAATTAAAACCATTGCTGGATAGAAAAGCACTTATATCAGTATATTTCGCATACATACACACAATTTTAAGATACGCAATTACAATTTGGGGCAATGGGGCAGACATACAAAGGGTGCTTAGATCCCAAAAACGAGCAATAAGAACAATGTTTGGCCTAAGAAAACGCACATCAGTCAGGCAGTACTTTAAAAATAACAGAATCATGACTGTGATATCTTTATATATATACAACTGTCTGCTAGAAATCTATGACGCAGATTTGACTAAAAATAAAGAATTACATACGGTTAATCTGCGAAACAAAGAAAATGTATTTAAACCTAAAACTAGATTAGTCAAAGTAAAAAAGCAAGGTGTTTATAATAAGATTTGCATGTTCAATAAACTACCACTTAGCGTGAGGGATTTATCTGCAAATCATTTTAAAAGAAAACTGAAGCAATTCTTTGAAATTAACCCATTTTACTCGTTAAACGATTTTATGAAAATGCGTCTTGAAGAATCTTCATTCTCATAGCAAATAGGTGACATGATCAATTAACTGTGTAACGTGTTGGTTATCTGATATTAATAATAATAATTTAATTCTAAGCTTGATTTATATTGTTTACATATACAAGTAATTAACTTATTATTAGTTGTTGACATTCACTCTTTATAATAATTCGTAAAATTTTATCCAAATAATTTATTTTTTATTGTAATTTCAAAGGTTGACATACATTATATCATAATTATTTTTTGTTATTATTATTATTATTAATCGTAAAAAATGCAATATTTTATGCTTATTATTTAATATTAATTTTGATTTTCATCATAGCTTTGTATAATCCACCAATTTTATGTTGTATTTATATATGCTTATGTAATTTTATGAGTTGTTTTTACATATTAAGATTAACAAGAGTATAGCTACTACTTGTTGATCTTAAATTTAATAGTGTATTGCTTCCAAATGTTATTCTATTATTATGTTAATATTAAGTATTTTTTGTAAATTGACTTGCCTAGTTTAGCTACTAATGTTATAAGGCTAATAAACAATTCTAATTCTAATTCTAATTCATTCCCAACTTGACCCTAGCCCAAAAAGCACCCGGCGAATATGGCGATACAAGTCAGCAGATTGGGATGGGATGCGTTCTTTTTATGCATCTTATCCATGGCGGCAAGTTTGCTTTTCTTCCAGCGATCCCTCTGCTTGCGCGAATGCTGTGGTAGATGTGCTGCGTCAAGGTATGGAGTATTATATTCCCTTCTCTGACGTACCTCTGTCTAGCAGAGCTCGCCCTTGGTTTGGGGCTGATTGTGTTAGCGCAGAAGCGTTAAAACATGAGGCCTACACCGCATGGGCTGAAGCACGAAACCGCAAGGCTAAGGATATTCGTGAAAAGAAGAAAGTCTTTAACAAAGCTGCCAGGTCCTGCAAAAAGGTTCTGAAGAAGGCTCGCTTCAACCATATAAGCCGAATAGGGGCCAAACTTGCTTCTTATCCCGCAGGGAGTAAAGCGTTCTGGTCCCTGGCTAAGTCGGTTGAAGCGAACTTCTGCCGTCCCTCACTGCCTCCACTGCTGAAACCTGATGGGTCATTGGCTCACACCGCTAAAGAGAAAGCAAATTTATTTGCTGCAATCTTTGCGGAATCTTCACGTCTAGATGCTGGTTGTGCTGTACTTCCGACTTTACCTGTCTGCGAGTCGACCATGTCGGAAATCCGCATTCGACAGATAGATACGTACGTAAAGCGCTACGCAATTTAGACGTGAACAAGGCTAGTGGCCCTGACGGCATTCCAGCCATAGTTCTGTGGACATGTGCGCCTGAATTGACTCCGATCCTGAC